>JAUMHL010000018.1:5645324-5678432 GCA_032362345.1 Sandelia bainsii
GTGTGTGTGTGTGTGTGTGTGTGTGTGTGTGTGTGTGTGTGTATATATATATATATATATACTGCACGCCAGAACGACTCCATCACCCACTATTACCTTAATAACAAATATATAGTAGAATTATCACCTTCAACAAAAACTGAGAAATTATTACCTTGTAAAAGTAGGATTCATGTCAGAGCTGCTGTATTGAATCGCATTAGATTGTACAGGTGTACCTAAGAAAGTGGCCAGTGAGTGTATATTGATGAATCAAGTGAATTATACAATAATTGTGCTGATTACAGGATCAGAAATGCTGAGATTACCTTAGTTTTCCTTGTGTCATGACCCGCATACCACGTTTGTGGCTCTTGCGCTATTATTTCTGTCTAATGAATATACAAAATAAACTATATTTGAAGACCTACTTTACATGTAACTACTAACTTCTCATGATGTAGAACCTGCATATGTCACTAGGTTTTGTTGTCTGCAAGCCCTGTGATGGGGTACAAGATGGCAAACAACAGTGGTAGAGGGGATAATGCCACTGAACCTTGCCGGTTCATTTTTGTGCTCCACTCGCCAGACTGTCGCCATCGAAGTCAACCTCATTTCAGTAGATTTATCTGGAAACTGAGCGTCTCTTAGAAGTTTAGCTGTGTTGCACGTTGCATTTTTCTCTCCTTTGTAGTTAATTAGCTGACATGAGTTCCGTAAGAGAAGATTGCTGGTGTCTGAAGGGACCAGAAAAAGAGACAGATGACGCTCTTTCAGCTCTGTGTTCTCAGTCCACAGATGTTTACCTTCTGGCAAAACAGGAACACTTTGGATCAGGCTGGCTGCATCTGATTAACTCTGATTTTATTTCTGTTTCCTCTTTTGCTCCAAGAATATAAAGTCAGATGTCAGATAATAGAACTTAGTGTCATTACTCACTTTTTTACCCTAACTGGCTCAAACAGTGATTATTACAGTATCTAGTTGAACTAATGAGTTTTCTATACACAATTTGATATAATATATATTTGTGACAGCCTAAGAACTTTAATATAAATCTCTGTTTTTGTGTGACATAACAATAACAGTATGAATCTTTGCATTATCAGCAAAATAATTCACAACATATTTTGGACATTTTAAGCTCATTAATTGACATTGGCAGCAGATGTTTGGGCTGGATCATGGCATGAACTGGATGTAGGGTGTTTTTAAAAGCATGCTTCATACAGTTATTGTATTTCTTCAAATGTGGCGTGGCCCCACTGAGTTTGTCATTCAGCAAACAGCCGAGTTAAAGAATTAATAGCTCAGAACCTGTTTGGTGTGTGCCAAGAAACGCAATTTACTACTTATAGTTTGGTACTCCCCTGGTGCTTGTTGTGAAATTAGTGCGCCTTTGTGTTTTCATGCAGTCCCAGTTATGGTGCAGCACATCTTGATGCAGAGCTCCTCCAGCGGCAGAGCTACACTTCCACCCACCAGCTTCCCACCTACACTACATCACACCTTCCTGCTGCAGCAGGTGAGTTATCGATGCTGTAAGCATGGTCTTAAGGGGCCAAAAATGACAAAGGTGAATGTAATTTTAGAATTCAACTATAATGTGTCCTTTTATGTCTCTGTTACTCAGGACAATCCACAGATCTTTGTGTGGATGGTTTAAGTTGTGAATTCAGTAAATATTGTCTACAGTACAAATGTCACAGCAAACATACAATTTCCATTTTCACTCTATTAAGGGTGGAGAAGTCTCATATCTTAAACCTTAGCAACTAAAAACCAGAACTTTTAGTTGGAAGTTTGAGTTGACTATCTTTTTATTGACTGGCAAATTTTATTAACCTGTGACATGAGGTTGTTTTTTTTTTTTTTTACAAAATTCAATTTCTGTCATCATCTTTCTCTTGTTATTTTGACTCTTAGGAACACTTGACACAAGCAGTAATACTTCTGAGACCTCAATTATGAGCTTCCTGTCAGCCATGGAGTCTAGAAGCCTTCAGGCTGGACCTGTTAGTGCCTCACTACTTCCTCCTTTTAGACCCACATCATGGCCCGCTGGTGAGAACGCATCCAGTTTTTTAGATTTTATTCATTAAAATGTCATTTTAGTAGAGATCCATGCATGACTGTGCATTATGGTTCACGTTGCACACCAGAGCTCGGTGGAGCTCCTCGCTTATGGAGCTGTCCCCACACTTCACACCTCCGCTCAAAGCCATCATTCTGGGTTGGGCTTAGCCATCCTTCATGCTTGTTGTGTGAAATTGGAGCAGGACATAGGGCGACGCTCCCTCCTCACATGCTCTGTTGTGCACACAGTTACAAACACAACATGTCATCGGCACAGATGTTATTTACTGTGCGTGAAGAAGATTCAAAGCTCGCATTTGCGACTTTACAGGCCAAAAATAAGCTGTGAAAGAACGACGATGAAAACATTCTGTGCCTTGTTGTTTTCTTCTGTTTCTGTTATCTGTTACACATTTACATCTGGAAAAGTAGAAACACTATACTTGGAGGTATGTCCAGCAACCTGGAGCACTTTTGTTTTGGGATTTGTTTAAAAGTGAGTGAAAGAAAGATGGAAATGTGAAAGTTACTCATTAAAGAAACATTACAAAAATATTTGTGTATGATGTCAATTATAGGTCTTAGAAATATAGAAAATCGGAATCAGTCGGTCAGCTTAATAAAATTGGAAATTGGTGTCGGCCAAGAAAATTGCAGTCTGTGCATCTCTAAAGTATAAGTACAAAATTAAGGCATCACAATAGTCAGCACTGTCTTGTCTGTTTGGAATTTGCATGTCATTTACTGGCTTTACTCCGGTTACTCCAGTTTCCTCCAACAGTCCAAAGACTGTCAGATATAAGCAAAATTAGGTCTGCTGGCAAAATTTTGATTCATCATATTTTAATTTTTGTGTATACAGTTTTCATTTATTACGCTAACTCTGCGTTTATTGTCTATTCTGTGTCTGCAGGTACAAACTCCTCTACCACAGAGCTGTATTTGACTGGTGCCCTTCCTTCTACTGCCACTTTCCCATCTCCTGCTGCTCTGTCATCATACCAGCACACTAGTGCCTACCCCTCCAGGAGTTATGCTACAAACCCATCCCTTGCTCTCCAGGATCCTGCCTTCAGCACCTCCACCAATGGCCTGTTTTCTCACCATGACCCCCTCCTGCATCTCAAGTCAAGCCAGACTGTGCTTCCCACTGCCCTGGCCTTCAATCATCTTTCTGCCCCTGCTTTGGGCTCTGCTTTGCCTGTCCAGTCCTCCACTTACCGCTCTGCCCAGGAGTCAGCCCCCCATCTCCTGCAACCCCAGTTCAGCCTGCTGCCTTCCTCTGTGCCTGCCACTCCTCAGCCCTATGGAGCCACAGTTTTCTCAGGCTCTATTGAAAGAGCTCTTCAGCGTGAATGTAGTGTGATCAAACACCACCAGAGGCCTTCTAGCAGCCACACAGCATCAGAGCAGTTGCCCAATTCAGAGCACTCTTTACAGGGGTACTTTGGCTCTGGCAGTGATACAGATGCGCCCTACCAGCAGAACGCATCCCATCAGGCCCCAGTATCCTGCAGCCCTTCCACAGGAGCCCATTCCTCTCAAGAGGTCAATGGTGCTCCACAACCCAAAACAGACTCAGTAACTCAAGCTTATTCATCCACTTCAGTGCCGAAAGCAAAAGACTGCTCTTCCAAATTAGCACCACACCAGGCTGGAGGTGAAGAGAGTCACAGCCACTCTCAGAACCTGACAGAAGGGTCACCTGAGCGTTATCCTTCCCCAGGACAGAACCAGAGTTCAGTAATTGCTAATCAGCAGTCAGTACAGCTGCCCAGCCTAATGTCTAGCAGTCTGTCTCAAACATATATCACCCCACACACACAGGCACAACCCTCCAGTTCGCTGCCTACCCTCTCTAGCCAGTCCGGCAATGTGGCATCTGCTAGTCAGACTCTTGTTTACTCCTCCAGTCCTGGGCTGAGCAATGAGCAGGGGGTCCACTATGGAGCCCAGGTCCAGGGCTTATGTCAGGGGAATCTCTCTGACAGCTACCCCACATCTCACTCTCAAGGTGCCTCAAATGTGACTTTTACATCTCAGTCACAGGGGCAAGCTTCAGTAACCCAGTCTCAGAGTTACGCTGTAGGACAATCTCTTAACTCATCTTACCCACCCACATGTCTGCCCTCAACAAATTCTGCACAGGACTATACACTCATGCAGGCCTCGGTGGGAGGTAAAACACACAACACTCTGTCCCAGCAGCAGCCACAGCCCAATAAATACATTTTGTCTGCATCTTTGCCTACTTACTTATCAACTGCTCAAGCCTTACAAAATAACATCAGATCCTCAATACAGGACATAAAGCCAACATATGGCAAACATAAGCTTGAAGAGCTTCCTATTCAGGACATAGAAGCTCTCCAGCAGGCATCCATGGAGGCCTCTGCAGCAGGAAATAATTTGTCTGCTCACAACAATGTCATCTATGTTGTTTCAAAAATGGATGATCATCACAAAACGCAAAGCGTTATCCGAAGCAACTCACGTTCTGATGAGCAGCTCATGGGAATAGATCATTCAAATGCTGCGCAGGTAAAGGATGAAAGATTGGGTTGTATGAGCCAACAGCATGTTCATCTTAGCAGTGCCAATGTTCAGGAAACTGCCATCTCAAAAACTACAGACTCCAGTATTGTATCTTCACATGTACCTCTGAGCTCAGAGCAGCTCAAGCAGCACCCTGTTCAACTCAAATCCCCTGAGCCACATCAACCAAACCACCAGAATCGTAATCCGTCTCAGAGCCAGACCCCAGCAGCCCACACCCAATTTATCACTGTTCCCAACACTCAGGTTCTGCTCGAGGCCAACCAGATGATTCTGCTACAGCAGCCCATTGTCCACCATAGTCAAAACCCTTCAAAGTTGTTATCAGTGCAAGGTATCCAACCAAACCAGAGTCTGGGCCCTGTTCATGTGCAGTATCTTCACATGGATCAGGAACTACTGGGTCCCACTGAAACCCAGAGTCAGCAGGGAACGGTAGTGTCTGAAGGGAACTCAGGATGCCCTGATTCCTCTAAACAGCATTACAGCCAGTCAGCAAATCAGCAGTCAAATGCTGCCAAGAACCACTTTGCTCTCAACTCAATTTGCTTCCCTGACTCTATGCTACTTGCAGATGACAGAAATATTTTGTCAAATGTTGACGATATCCTGGCTGCCACAGTGGCAGCCTGTGGCGTCACACCACAAGACTTTGTCAAGGCTACATCCTCTGCTGAGGCTGAAATGGCAGTGATGGCAAGCCCCGTTGATTCTAAAGGTCACTTCCACACTGTGGATATAAGGCACATGTCACCTAGTTTCTCCTCAGCACAACAGCAAATCATTACCAACACTAACTCCCACACCATGACCATGACACTGAATGGAGCTCAGATGGCCGCAGACTGTCAGAGTCAGACTGTTAACCACAGCAACAGTTCTGAACTTGACACAAATGGAGATGGAGGGAGCTCTGAGAATGATCATCACATATCTGGGCAAATGTATGACCCGACAGGTCTACAGAACAGGGTCAAAGGGAATTCTACATGTATTAAAACAGAGGACGGTGTTATGGAGTGCCCAGGCAGTGAAGACTTTGCCAAAAAGAAGTCTCGCTCCAAGTCCTTGACCAAACCAGGTGGTCCAGAGGAGGACAGTGCACTGGCCAGAGCGGCCAAACGCAATGGGCAGGGAAAGCGGCAAAACTCCAGGGTTAGTGACGTCAGCTCACCGTCTGCCTCAAACAGCGTGTACGATGGTTGTCCACAGCAGGAGAGAATGTGGCAGAGGATCCGTGAAGTGGAAGAGAAACAGCCAGAGGTCAAAACTGGCTTCATTGGTTCATTCCTAGACTTCATCAAATCTGGTCCCAAACAGCAGTACTCTCCGAGTCCTACGCGAACAGTTAGCCGGCCCAGAAAACCTTGCACCTCATCCAAACCACCAACATGTATTTTGCCTACTTTGCCTTCCAAACTGCAGACTCTGCCAAACCCCCTGATTCCCCAGGAGAGTCAAGGAGCGAGCTCTCAACAGAAACGTCTGGATGAAGATTTGCAGAAGAACTTGGAGACGCTGCCGTCGTTCAGCTCAGATGAAGAGGAGAACACCGGGAAGAATCAGGCCCTGAGGAACAGCATCAGCTCAGTGCTGTCAGCTCTGGATGAGTCTTCAGATCGGAAAACAAGAACAGGTAAGAACACTCAGCCCAAGCTTGTTAGGAGTTGCCTATGTGTTAGCCAGAGCATCAAATGTTACATATCATAACCACAGGCAGTGAAACCTTAAATTGGCAAATCTTGATTTATTTTTTGTTCATTCACGAGAAATATAGTTGGAATTGTCTTGTTTCTTTAAAAAAAAAGTTTTTCTTCTTGTTGAAATATCTGTGATTCTTCTCTCCAGACAACCAAATCCCTGGTTCGATTATGAAGCCAGATCAAGTTTCCACCATGCCACACACTGTCACCCAGACTTGTTTGCCACAGATAACCATTCTTACCCAGACAACAAACACCACTTCAGGAGGGACTGCGTTTGCAGCCAAAGAGGAGTCCAAAGACATCCCACCAGGCCAGCTGGCTGTGCAGCTGATGAGTGTGGCAGTCGAGGGACTGACTGACGAGGAACTATCAGACAGTGGAGGAGAAGGAATGTACCGGGAGAGAGATGAGTTTGTCGTCAGGAATGAGGACATTGGAAACTTGAAGGTATATCATGGAAAGATTTGGATGGAAAATGAATGCTTGTTAACCTGGATTTGAGTTGCACAGCACTTTGCTTGATTCATAGTTGTGTAATTTTCTTATAATGCAATATTATATATATTTACTACATACTGAAGCGTGTTCTTCACTGTGCCATGTTTCCAGGTGACAATGAGAGCAGGGAGTGAGCCTCCAGCCATCTGGAAAGTCCAGAAAGCTCTGCTGCAAAAATTTGTGCCTGAATTGAGAGATGGAAAGAGAGTCTTTTCAGCCACAAACAGTGTAAGTAAGCAGCAGACATGCTGATACTCATTTATGCATGTATAAGTATTTGATCAATCAAATAACTGTACAACAAGTAAAGATTTTACTTTGTGTGTGTGTAGTATCTCGGATATTTTGGTGATGCCAAGACCATGTACCAGAGGGTATATGTGAAGTTCTTGGACACGGTCAACAAAAGGGAGTATGTACGAGTTTGTAGTCGGAAGCCACGTTGCAAACCTATGAACTCGCTAAGGTATGCTGCAAGTACTGCCTGATGTAGGTTATTTGTAACACGGTTCTTCAGCTGTGTAACGTTCTTGGTTTTCCTTGCCAGGGGTGTTCAGGTGAAAACTTTGTTGGGCTTGACAGCCACCCCTTCCTTAGTCTCCCAGAGCCAAAAGCCTCGACCCAAACAACTTAAACAAAAGGCAGAGCCCCCACCTAAGAAGAGGAGGAAATGGAAAGAGGAGTTTTCACCCACTGCCTCGGGATCATCTGCAGAAGAAGGTGGTGAAGATGATGGTGAAAAACGCTTATAACTTTTCTCAATGAATCTAGTTTGGATGTGCAGTAAGCTGAAGTGATTGTGATCTAAATATCTTCCCAATCTCTCTTTCTCTGCTTGATATCTGCTTGGATGTTTTATCTTGTGTACACAGAGTTAAACCCTCCAGTGTCGTTTGCTTCACGGTTCCTTAACACACGAACCATGAAGGAGACATTTAGGAGCTTCGTGGAACTGCTCATCGGCATTGCCTTAGATGAAGATGCGATGACAGCACTTGAGAGGGCAAATGGTGAGTGAATTGTCTTTTTGGACAATGAGTTTTCAGCTCGAGAGGCCAAACCTGAACAGAAAATATGAAAACAGCTCAGATGAGTCAGGTAGTTGACTTGTACCTGTAAGTGACTTCATACATTTCAGATGAGTTGTTGCTGCCGCATATGAAGAGAGTGGATGGGATGATCACTAACAACAGGAAACGCCTGCTTCACAAACTGCATATAAGTCAAGTCCTGAAGGTAAGTGTGTCTTTGAATGTTAGTATTTGAGTTATCTGTAATGGCAGGAATGGCAGTTGAGACGGGAGACAGAAGACGAGAAGCGATTATGATTGTTATGAATCGTAAATGAATAGGCATCAAACACTTGAATGATATTTACTGAAGTCCTCCTCCTCCGTGTGTCGGTTTTATTCATTTACATTCATTTAAACATAGACAAGAGTAAATACAGAGAATGAATCACTCCAAGTTATCTCCCTAGCTTTAACTATTTTGAGGTCAAATGGGAAGTACAAGACCAGTAGCGTACCTGTTTTCTATCTTCAGACAGCTCTAGACAGCTTCCCAGAGATCCGAGTGGTAACTGAACTGAAGAAGGATGGGGAAACCCCGGCCTTAAAGGTTCGCCTCAGTGGGAAGGCCTACAACAAGAAGACCATGAAGCCCTACAAGATGCCTAACAAAGTGCCACAGGTGAGCAACTGTAGTTTTTTTTAGTTTTTTTTTAAAGTTCACTCACTCCTTAATCTGTCCAGCAGAGGGCGCAGTGTCACCATTTGTGATTCTCCCATATCTTTTCAGAACTGAAGCCACTGTATCCTTTTCATTTAATTCTGTCCCTTATCACACTAATATTTGAATAAAATAAAGATGTCAGATGTGACATTTCAGAAGTGTTTAAGTGTGTCTTTTACCTTCTTCTAGGAGTATACAGTGGACCAGCAGAAAACTCATTGGTTCTCTCTGTACCACTCCTTGCAACACTACAAGTACCACACGTACCTCATGTGTAAGGACGAGGTGAGGCATTATGTTGCACACATGTAGACTCTTCAGTAATGTTTTTAATGCTTTTACAGCTCTGATGTGTTGAATGTGTAATTTCATAATGATAAATGCTCCCTTCTTGGTTCCGCTCTCCAGATTGCATCTCTGCGGGTGCAGGCAGGAGAACTGGGGCAGGAGGAGACTGTACAGAAGTGTCTGCAGAACGGAGCTTGGGTAGAGGGCCTCTTTGATCGCTTTGGAGAGCTAATCAATCAAGTGCAGCAGGCCTGCCGATGATCTAGCTCTGACAGCGTCGTTTTGCAAAGTCTGTTTAAAAATGAGAGGATGCCTCAAGCTGAAAATGGCCACAGAGAAGGAAGAAGTGAGCCTCTCCTTCCAGCCACACAAATATTTGAATCAAGGACCTGTTTGCTGACTTGCCTGAAGAACATTCAGAAGCCCGCAGCACGTGAACAGTGGGACAACAATAAAGTTTGTATTCTACATCACTGAATGCCCACAGAAAGCAGTAACCTGATCAAAAGAGGAGAAGGACTTTGTTTTTGGGAGCATTTTTGGGAGACCCCCACATAGTGAATCCGAAAATACGAGTGTTTGTAGTTTGTTTTTTTTCTAGTTACGAGCCCACTTTTTTAATGGGCCTTTTCATAGATTTGTATTTTTTTTTTTTTTTTTTAATCAGTTTTTAGTTAAATGCCAGATCATAACCAGTGAGTATGCACTCGATAGAAAGCAATCAGCATAGGCAGTAGAGCACAGCAAGAAAAATGCAGAAATCTGATTGCCTACAGCTATAACAAGCCTTCATCATTCATTTGATAAGGAGGCTCACATATACAGTTGATTTATTGTAAAAAAAAAAAAAACTATATATTATATATAACCATAGTTATATACTGTTTGTAAAACATCCATTTTGTAATGGAGCGCCAACTTATACATAATGTACATTTTGTATAAAGGATCAGGGAATTGGGGACTGCAGCGATTCTCTTCAGGAGGAATTTGGTAAAATATAAACTGTATCTACATTGTGGTTTAACTTTTGTGCTTCAAACACCCCTTTGCTTAAAAGATGCCAGATCTGTGCAGTTGCAGTACTGCTTTTATGAATTTAATTAAATCAGATACTAGCTTGATTTATCTGAGAGTAAAATGAAATGAATAAAAAGCTGTCTTTGTACTCTTACAGACATAGCTCACCTTTTATTACAGAGATATATATTTTTCACAGACGTTAATACTGTTATTTTCACTCTTTCATTGCAGTTTCTGAGACACTTTTTCTTTTTTTTCCCACAAAATGAACTCTATTAGTCAGTCACCGATTTTATGTTATCAAAAACAATCTTCAGAGATGCAGTTTGTAAATAAAGTGCCGCATGTATGAGATACTTGTTTTTGTATGTTTTCAGAGGTTAATATCTTCCAAATTATCTATAAGCTGTAGTAGCACTCAATTGTTTCCCTACAAATCACATTACATTAAGAGCTATTGTACTTTAATAAAAACCTACACTACTGCAAAATGCACCTTCACTTCACATCAGTCAATTAAGGGAAATGTGAAAAGTTTGCTTTTGAATAGTAACAATCCTCTTGAGCATTTATTCCTCTGAAATTACAGCCATGTCCAAATAAGAAAGAAAGTAAGAAAGTGGAAAAGCCTGAAGTAAGATTCGAGATCAGATGATCTCTGTCCAAAGTGGTTCAGCGACGCTCAGCCTCACAACGTCCTCACGTCTTTTAAATCTGACAAGAACAAAAATGTAATTGTACCATAGTCACCAGAAATATTTAACTAGACTTCCTGGAATATGTGTATCACAATCCTAACCGCTGCCTTTATTTTGGAAATAAGTTGCTAGAGCCTAGAATGAAAACACTTTCTGAGTAAAATGTTGTGCAACTACTTCAGAAGAGCTGCTTCTACTCAGTTCACAGAGCTAAGTTAGTAATAAACTGTTCAACTTTTTGAAGTGTGCAGTTATTATTGACAGAGCAAGGAGAGATGCTCGTCCACCATGCTCTCATGATTAAACTATTCACTGTGAATGGGTGGCTGACTTCGTGTCATCTGAAAGGGTCTTGGGGCTGTTGAATAAAATATGATTGTCCAGGCCGGCCACAATGCAAAATTACTGGCCACCCCCAAAAAAACAAAAGTGTCTCTGTGCTGCAGCAGTACTTCTGTGAGGAAAGCCACTGTCCTCTGTCCTTTGGAGCTGGAGAGGAACGGGGGCGGAGGACAGTCACTCAGGCAGGCGTTTAGGATTCCAGCAAGGGCACAACTGATAGAGACACATACGGATGAAAAGCATATGAATTTTAATGCAATGCATTGTTCCATATGTGGGAGACAGACTGAGGGGTCCCTTGAGGCAGTGTGAGAATGTGAAAAGGACGCTGTAACTGGACGGCTGTGGAGACACAGCAAAACACTGACAGCGTATTGGTTTTGGAAAAAGCCCTGTAGTGAAATCTACTGCACTGTGTGATGATGATGTAGTTTGTAAGTCATTTGTAACTAGTTGTGTTCACACTTGCAGGGTACACAGAACTGAACAGAAGACAGATTTATGCTCAATCTGGCAGCTGCATAGACCTAACCATTTCCAGTTAGAAAATGTAATATTTCATCCACAGGGATCCGTTTTCTGCAGAATGACTACTTTAAGTACATTATGATGCTAATGTGTCCAGGTATGATTTTAAATGCAGGACTTTTACTTGTAATGGAAATTTTTTGTCATCATTTCATGTGCATTGTGCAGTTGGCATAATGATGTGTGCAAAGTGATGAAAACATTTTTTTTTTATTTTTCTATTGGACTTCCTTATAATTTTTGTCATCATCATAACTGTAAACAAACTAGTACTTGACTAATGCTGCATGACTGATAAGAATGAAGCAGGAAAGAAAGGGAAATATGCAGAGCTTTCCAGGTACGCAGTGAGTAACAGGAGAGTCAATGTTGGTTTGACCTTGTGAGTTAGGATTTCTGATTTTATTAAACAGAGTGCTCTCTCTTCTCTCTTCCTTTCCCTCATTTCCAGTGTCGGTGTAAAACAAGTTTTACGCTACAGCACTGAAGCCGGCTTTGTGGCAAGTTCACAAAACACAAGCACACCTGAGTGCAATGCATTCATTTGAAGAGTTGTTAAACCAGTTTCTCAGTCTAACTGATGGCAGAGAGTAGACTTCCATTTAAAGGCGAAGTGTGGAAAATATTAAAACATCATCTACAGCAACAGTAAATGTTAGTTTATCTACTAATAACTTAAATCTACAACAGTGACACATGTTGAGCACCTGTGGATTCACTGCCGGTGGATTTTTGAGGTGAGTAAGCAGTGACTGATGCTTAATTTTTGTGAAAATGTCAGGTGTTTAAAAAAAAGACTTGTTTTAGTTACACAATTGTAAAAAGGGTGCTTTACTTTTATAAATGAATGCATGCATTTAAAATCACTTTTGATTTCATTCATCTTGTCATGATGGGCTGCTGGTTTTAGTAGATTCAGTCACTGGGGTAAATGGTTCTGATTAGCAGACAAGATATTTTTTGAGGGTCCTCCAAGGCTCAGCCAGACTCAGACCGTGGATTTGGAAGTTCTGGGTCAGCATCTTAACTCTTTAGCCTATCGGGTCATTGATGCTTTGCACTTTCAAAGAGGTACTGTAGCAATTTTGGTATTATGCTTCTATAAAGTTGGTGGAGTCATGAGAGAGATTGAAAAACAGAGGCTGCTATATCCTAACTACATTTCCCATAATGCAACTACACTTCTCTGATTGAAAATAACAGATATATGGCTAAATATGGCCACAGATTTTCTTTATCTGTCCTTGTGTTCCCATGTTCTCAGTTGAGCTGGTGAAAAACAGCATTTTTCTTTATAAATAGCTGAATAGAGCAGTAATCAAACCAGTTTGCCCAAGTTCCATGCCTCACCCTTGCGCCGCACAGTACTTGTGTCTCATGATGGTAATATCTGTCTTTAAGCGTTGCACTTAAGGTATCATCTTACTACTGTTTTATTGTCATATTACTCCTCCATGATGAAGGTACAGTGTACCACAGCTCATGTGTGTTGGCTGTTTTGAGACATTTAGTCCGGTGACAAGCTGCATGATCCCAAACAAGGTGGAATAGCATCAGGGCCACTGATGACACCTGAGACAACTGCAGTCACATGTTGTATTTGTGACTTCTATTCTCATCTACTGATGTGACTGTAGAACAGAGAGAACAGTTTTTTTTTATTCCAATACCGTCCTCATTCTCAGTTTTGTTTTTTGTTTGTTTGTTTCTGCTCTATAAATCACAATCATCCAACCTGCTCCCTGTTCTCTTCTCTTCCTGGAAATATCCATATCTCACTCTCACGGTGGCTGCTCTTAAATACTGCAGGTCTTTATCAGATCAGATTTACCAGTGTAAGCTTTGAGGGTGTGACTTGGTATGTGAAAGGTTGTGTAAAAACGTCTGGACTTTTAGACTTGTAATTTCTATTTTTTTTTAACTAGATCATTAAATTGGAATGACCGATGGACCAGTATTATAATTCCCTTACTCTGTCTGTGGTTACTCTGCAGACTTGTGCTACAATAAATCACTTTTCCCAGTGATAAAATAAAATATAGGCTACCTGTGAAGGTTTAATTTTGCTTTGGCACGGTAGTAACCTTTTCAACACGCTTCAGTTTCAGTTCAGGAATCCAAACCTAAAATAAGTAATTTTTTGCTGCCTTTGTTAAACTGGAGGGAAACAGTCAGAGTCTCATTAGCACTTTAATGCCCGGACAGGGCGGTGATTGGGACAAGAAAAAGGCTTTTTGCAGTGGGAGGGGACGGTTTCGGGGGTTGACTTTAGTTAGTTCCGTGCGTCACGTCGTGAATTGAAGACCGAGGACCTGGTGTGAATGGCTGTGTTTACAGTCACTGGAGGAAGTTTTCATGCACCGAACACCAGGTAATACAATTTAATTATAGTTAGCTGATAAACATATAGACCAGACTTTTTTTTAAATGTGTTTCTTTTATTTACGAGATCATTTTGCAGCCTGATGACTTTGACTTATTTCATTGTGTAACCTGCTGTTCTGACATAACCACATTTTCCTGTGTCGCCTACTACTAATTTGGATTTGACGGTAAAACAATTTCTCTCTGAGCAGAGATTTTTTTTTTTAATGCGCCCTGTTCCTATTATATTGGGAATTGGGATTTTTTTTTATTTAAGCCTTTTTCTAAGCATATTCTGAACTTTAACAGTATATGAAATATAAAGCGCCGTTTCGAGGGTTTAACATGTGTAACTATTTGTTTTATTGAAGAACTGTTAGAGCTGTTAAGAAGAACAATGCTTGGCTTCTTTGATTCATGAGCCTGCGGGGTAGTGTTTGTGTTAATCACAGGCAGAACAGGGTAAATATGTGTCCATATAGGCCACCATACAAAATATGAAAATTCAAATTCATACAGGCCAATAGCCCACCGTGGCTCAGGGTGTTCAGATTTTGTCCTAAGGCTTGATCAGTTAGGCTAATCTCACCAGCCTCAGCATGTTGCAGGAATGAAGGCATCTGCCACACACTGCATGCTCCTGGTCTTATGCCTTAAATTATTAGCTCAGTGTTTATTGCAGGTTATGGCAACAGTGAAAAATGAAAAGCATCACAGCCTCACAGATTCAGAGGGTTGTGTCAGCCAGCTTGGTCACATGGGGAAGGTCTCATGTGGTGGCTGCGTTGGTCCCTCTGTGATTATTTATCTCCATTAAAGTGTGCAAACACACGGTGGACTGTTGTCCTTGGCTGAAGCGCAAGTCAGTCAGCTTTTCTAGAGAAGACCAAAGTCACACGGAAAGAGAGTGGCACACTTGGCTCAAATCTCAGCCTGGCGCATAAAACAAGAGGTGACAGAGCACCTCAGGGTTCCCAGGATTGTTTTGACCCCCACTTTTCCCCCCCTTTACAGCAAGCATTAATGGATATTGATCAGATCCGGATTTGCTTTGTGACTGGTAATCCAAAGACCCCTGATGGGATTCTCCAGATGGTCCTGCCCTAACTCCTAAATCAAGGATTTTATTCTGATAGGGCAGTTTTTTCTACTAATTGTCCTGATCACAAAGTTAAATATTTCTGTGACATTCTGTGACTTAAAGCAATGAAAGAAACAACCTCTCACATTGTGTAATAATAGGAATCCATATGTGATTCCTATTATGCTTACAAACTGCCGAAAGGAACTGCTGCAGCCACTATTGTTCTTCCCTGATATGTAAATCCCCAGTTCAGAACAGTTTATTCTCCCCCTGAGGGAGACGCAGTTTGACGTGGATGTATCTCATTCACCAGCAGATCACAGATATATCTACCACACTCCTTCCTCTGCTCTCAGTGAGCTGTTGTGTTTTTTAAATGAGTGGGCGAACATCTGCTTGCTTGCTGTAGCGTTCTGAGTGTTTTTGTTTTCCCGTTCTGCAGATGGGTCAGTATTTTTAATGTTGTGCTATCACAACATGGAGCCTGACTGGTGCCGTCAGTGCCTGATTTATAGCCTCTGGCCTCCTCGGTGAATCTCTCAGATCCTTCTGTAACGTTTACTTAACAGCTCTTAAATGTTTGCTCTTGTGAGATGAAAGCCACAGTAACATGTCTCTAAGGCTCTGCTTTACTTCTTTGGTCTGGCCTGTGGTGAATGACACAAGTCATTTTCTGTCAACAAAGACCTATCAAATACAGATGGGCATATGAGGTATGATGAGAAACTGCATGACAGAGTGCTGAACACGTCAGTGTTTGATTTAATCAAACATCTACTGATTTGTGTGCATGTATTCGTAGTGGTGCAGCGATCCAGATGAATATACAGCAAGTATATGTAAGGATATCTCTTGTGAGAGAAGGCTCACAATTTGATCATTGTCTCTTTTTCGTTGTGCATTTGTGATAAAGTGTGGCAGGCAGGGTAGAAAGATTGCATCGGGTCTCTGTTGTAGTAGGAAAACCAGGCACAAATGATGCTTTTGTTCTCCCTTAATGTCTTCACTCTATGCTGGCTGACTGCAGTGTTTGATTCTTAATTATCTGTTAAGTGAATTAAAATGAGGCTTTTGAACATACTGTACACAAGCATTCCTCAAAAGAGGATTTGGGTTTGTTACTAACCCCATGAGATGCATCGGTCCTGGAACCTGAAATGAGATTCTGGTAGTGTGACATCACACTGTGGACAGGGAGTGTGTGTTTGGGTTAAGACAGAAATTGCAGTTGCCTGTGGTTTCTGAGAAAGTGCTCAGGCAATAGACATATCTGAGAATGTCTTTGTCTACTTTAACTTTATGTAGACTTACTACCTGGTCGTGAGGAGAAATTATAATTGCTCCTATAATTGCACTGGAGATGATAAACTCCTACACCTCTAATTGTCTTTCCCACTCTCTCCAGCTTTCCATCCACTGACCCTGTCTTCTCCTTCTCCATCAGAACAAGGCATGGCCGGGAAGCCTTTCCGGGCCACCTATATCTGGGGCAGCATCATCTCCAATCTCCACACTCATGTGGAGGTCAAGCGCCGGCGCCATAACCTTAAGTCCTACCATGACTGCTTCCTGGGCTCAGAGGCTGTGGACGTAGTGTTAGCACACATCACCCTGAACCGTTTCTTCGGTGATGAGGCAGTGCCCCGCTACAAGGCCGTCCGTCTTTGTCAAGCCCTGATGGACTCAAGGGTGTTTGAACCCGTGGGCGTTAAAGTATTTGGGAAGGAAAAGAAGCGAGCCACGTTTGAGGACAGTAGTTGCAGTTTATACAGGTTCCTGAGCTCCACGACCGGCCCCTCGTCATCACTGACCAACACCAACTCTCACTCCACCAGTACTATTGAGAGCGGCTATGACTCACCGAGCATAAACAGAAATAAGAACAGCTACAGTCCATCGTGTGAAAGGTACACACTCACGTCATAACATCTTCAGATCTGATTTTTGATTTGCTTTGTTCTCCTTTCTCCTCATAGCCAGAGCTATTCCCAAATCCAGTTACACTGGAAGCCTCTGAAAACTAATGAAGAGATTCTTTATGTTTCATCATGAAGTTGTGCCTTGATGCTCTTCATGTCCGGTAATCCCGGTGTGCCAATGAGTTTTAAGCTCCGATACCACCTTAAATCTAAATCACAAAGTAACATTAAGAGAAACAAGTAAAAGGAGCAGACAGAAACCAACAAAGATACTTTCTCTAAATATTATTAAAGCTGAGAGTTTAATGAGAAGTGCCACTCTGATACTAAGACTGGAAGTAGGGAGAAGAACAAGCTTGGCACTGTAACAAAGGTAACAAAATCCAATTACCAGCACCTCTTAAGCTCGCAGACTGATATGGCATACGTCATTTGTTTGCAAAACTTAAGCGCAAAAGTGAATTGAATTTTTTTAACACACGGTTTTGTGCCAAGAATATTTCCTGGCCACAGCACGTGTTTTCATATGCTACATTTCGTACACATTAAAAATAACTGAGATATAACGTGTTAATAAGTGAGCTTTAGGGGTGGTGGTAAGCAGATTGTGTTACAAAGCCAAGCAATCTGTTTGTGCTAAGCTAGACTAACTGGTTGCTGGCTGCAATTAACTGTTCAGACTTGACAATGGTGTTTAACATCTTGTCCAACTCTACTTTGAGGCTGCAGTATTACATTGTAGGGAGGCTGTTGAGCACGTAGCAAAGACAGGGAGGATGCTTTATCCATTTAGGTGCTAACACATGGCCTCAGCACTTTGTGTTTGCTCCCCTTTTGATCTGGTGTTGTTGTTGTGAGACTGACAGCTCCAGACAAGACCATAGAACAGGCCTGATGTCGCTAAAGGGAGATAAAGGATTCAGAGAACTGTGCCCAAACTGTTTACATGAGGCTTTTGTTATTTGCAGCATGGGCCACTTTAAGTCTCCAGGGCAATATGAGAATGTAAACAGAAAAGGAAAAGTCCTATTTAATGTTAATCAGAAATTGTTTATTTTATCATTTTGATATGAAATTACTGTAATCAGAGCAGCTGCTCATTGTGACTGAATCATTTGCAGCCTGGTGCCATATTTGTTCCTAAAATAAGTTTTTTTTTCTGCAGTCATTTCCACTGATTGCTATTATTATGTGACTCCTCAGACAAGAGGTGCTTCGGTACACCACCCAATCCCCTGTAAGAAAAGGCAAATCAGTAGAGGACGTGCTGGAAAACCTCAACCTGAGCTCGACCATCACCCCTCAGATGATCAATCTCGGCCTCTCGCAAGAGCGTAAGTTGAATCCAGTCTATGAGACACAGAGAAATGATTTAAAACAGACTCCATGTTTTCATGCAGCAAATGCTTGGTCACGCTGTACTGTATGTGTGTATATCTGTATGCATGACCCTTATTTGCCCCTGTGTGTCTGTGTGTTCACAGTTGTGGATGAGGTGTGGCACCAGCAGGCAGTGTTTAGGCTGCTGCAGCTGATAGAGCTCCCTTTACTGGAGAACTTATTAGAGGGCAAGGACACGTCTCGGCCTTCCCTGCGTGGCATGGACAGTGATCTGGACTTGTTGTATACGTCAAGCTATCTAGACCGAGAGGTCCTCAAGGCCTTCAGTGAAGCACAGTAAGCCCCCTAAATGTTTTTTTTATTAAATCAAAAATATTTGAATTTGTATTTTACCAGGCTCTTTAATTAACAAGAAAACACTTGCCCCTCAGGGCTGATGACTGGTTGTCAGCAGCGGTGGACTGTCTAGAGTTTTTGTCTGATGAACTAGTGGTAGAGGTCAGTCGAGGTTTGGCCAGTTGTGAAGACGACCTGCTCCAGTGTAAGAGGCTAATCTATGAGGTTCTGGCTCAGCATTACGGACACGCACAACAGCCACCACTGCTCAGCAACCACGTCTTCGACATCCACACAGGCATCTCGGAGCTACTCGGTAAGGAGAGGGGCTGTCAGAGCTCTTTGGTGCCATGCTGTTCTCAGAAGGGTTTCACATATCTTTTTGCCCGTGGCATTTAATCACAAGGAATACTTTTCTCTAGTTCAGCATTTTCATCCTCACGCTTTCTGTGGTCTATTGTCAGTGAATGGAAAGCAAGAACAAGCTCTGGAGGCTCTGCAGCTGAGCCTGAAGCTGCAGGACTCTCGCAGCCGTGAGGAGCTACGCAGGCTGCTAAAATTCATGGCCACTGCAGCCAAATCACAGGAGGTCAGGCTACACAAAGAGGTGAGCACTTGTGTGCACCTGCTCATGTATGTGTGTGTGATCTTTGTTAACCCAATATAATTCTCTGTCAGATTGAGAACAGAATGGCATTAAAAAGGTCTTTCTCGAGTGCCATCGTGTACAGCAGGAGGCTCTCGAAAGGGAAGGTGGACCTGATGGTTCTGTTCATGATGGATAACCACGGTGATCTGTTCAAAGTGAGTGTTTCTAATTTTCCGCAACTTGCCCATGTGTGTGTATGTGTATGTGTGGGTCTGGTGTTGTAGGAGAGATGTAGTGTTGGGTCTTTAAGTGAAGATGAAATGTTTTTTGCTCTTTTTCATCAGATCCCTTTTACACTGCACAAGATGGTCAGTGACAGAATAATGAATATTGTGAAAGGGAAGGATCCTGATATGATAACAGGTTTGCATATTTTTCTTTTATCTGTTCATTTTATACATTCAGTTGTTGTTTGTGTTATTTGGTAGAAATCCCCTGCATCTCTCTATCTTTTAGGATCAACATACTACACAAGGGTGAGTGCTCAGGCATATGCAGAAAATGCACAAAAAACCACAAGAGAGGAACTTTGGTCCTTACTCCGAACAGTGCACGAGAATCCTAAACTCTCCGCCAAAGAAAAGAGACGGCTGCTGGGACAGTTTTATAAAGGCCACCCGGAAATATTTGTTCAATACTTTGGAAATAGATTGAGCAGTGTCAATATGCTGCTACGGTAATATTTATTTATGAAAAGAATTCATGTAGATGCGAGAATGAAAGGTAAAGTGATGTAAATGATGATGTGTAGTACAGTGAATGGATTTGCTTGTATGTAAATAGACTACTGAACAAGAATGTGAATTGTAATTGTAGTGACTTAATAAGCTGCAATATTTAAGGACATAATTACTTGTCTTAAATTACTTTGACATTTTCTTTAGTGCAGGACACTAACTTGAAATGTCCTTGTCACGTGACTGTTACTGAATGACAAAATGAACCACGTGTTCTTGAGTTCTTTTACATTTTCACACTGCAGTTCATCTTGATGGATGTATTCTTTGCGTTTGTGCAAGGAACAGTGTTGGCAAGAAAAATTTGTCTGTTTATGTGGTTTCTCATATGTGATGCACGGAAGAGCTGCAGTAGGCCCGAGGAAACCTAAAACGGAAATTTGAACCTGGAAATTTGAAAGTCTGATTTTGTGCTGTATTGAACAGAGACATTCATGAGAATCAGCCCTCTGGGTTTTTGTTTGTTGGTACAAATCAGCAAAACAGATGTTTGCAACTTTTGTTAGCCTGTAGCCACGTTCTAGTGGCCTTTTCAAGGATGTGTTTCAAATAAGGTTTATGCTCTCCTTCTAATCATTGAGGAAATAGCTCAAGTTTAAACCGCACACATCTTGTCTGTATTTTGCCAACTCTTAATAAAATTCAACTAAATTTCTCATTCGTGCATACATTGCTCTTTTTCATTGTAGACACAAATTGTGTATTGTGTAACTTTGATTACTACAGTTATGTCTTACATTGTATGTATAAAACATACATACACAACACATACACACATATACAAAATTGAATCAATTTTGTGTCCATTTTCACACGTTTACTTACAGCACTGAGAACTTTTGCAACTTTATGCCAATTCTAGCTTGACTACTAGCTTGTGTTAGATTGGATAAATTTATAATAAGCCATGGATATAGCTTTTTGTGCCAAATACAATTACAGTCACCTCCCTGTGTTACCGAGTAGCATCTGTGGCTGTTTTGTTTAGTTCAGGTCAACGAATCAACTTGTGAAATCGTTGCCCACACTGTTCTTACTACTCATAAATCAATACCTTTCCTGATGGGTTGCAGTGACACATTTAGCGAAACTAATTCGTCTCAGATATTTTATTATTCACAAGCTATAAAATCCAAACAGTAACCTGTGAATAGGTTCAGAGTTGGGATAGGCTGCAACATACGCAGAACAAAGGCTGTGCTCAGCAAACAAATAATGACGTAATGGGTATTATGTGAAAACGAGCAGCTGGTTGGTATTAAAAAAGCATTTGTTGTGGAAGTTTGATATTTTATAATCAAGTAGAGTTTGTTGGAGCTAATGGGCAGTCTGGATATGATAACTAATGTTGTTTAGATTAGTTTTTTACAACTGTTCAACAGTTTTAATCCCCCGCCCCCCCCAGATTTACATGGCCAAAATACAACCAAAGCACATCAGTTATGTAGATCGGATAAATCAAATTCCATGAAATCCTATTTTCCATAGAGTGAATCAGATCATTAAAACAGAGGACAGTTGTGTCTCTAACATCAACAGCCAAGTGCCACATGATGCCTCCTAGTGGTAGTTACAATGTTTGGCAATGCTGTGATGAAGGAGAAGTCTTAGAAATGTCCAGCCAGTTACAGAGAAAAACAACAATTAAGAATAAAGCTGAATTATTTGTCACTTTTATTGAAATGAACTGTGTTTCCTCCAGTTATCTAAAAAAAAAAAAAAAAAAGAAGCTTAAGTCCACTTTGCCATCACTGGAACGTCACAAGGCCAAAACTGAGCTATGCGCCAAAATAAATGCTTGAATTAAAAATTTTTGTACAGTATAATGGTCAGTCTTTAAAAATAAAAACTGTTAACAAAACAAAAGACACAAAAACACTCAGGTGCACATACTGTATGTGTGTCTGCAGGTGTGTGTGTATGTGTGTATGCTTTTCTTCTGTACAAAGTTGTACAACGGATGTACAGTATAATCTGTGAGACGCACTGAGAAATATGGACATGTACCAAAAATGAACACCTGTTAAGATTACATTCTTGTAAGGTTCACTGTGTTTAGTTTGATTATCGGATCCTCTTCTGTTGGCGCGCGCGGTAGATGTCATGTATGGGTGGAGCCACAGCTCCTTTGTCATCCTCTTCGTCGGAGTCTGCATTTGGCCTCTTAAGTGACTTGGCAATTGCATGGTTCTCCATTGGTCCATTGCCCTCCCCTCCTGCATCAGGCTGCCTGCCAGTGATCAGCTCTACAGCAGCATCAACAGCTAAAGAGACAGAGAACACATCAGTAATATTTCAAACAAGGGGCAGAGCAACACTTCAACAAAATATAACAGTTAATCTAAGTCAAAATATTTGACTTTGAACCATTGTTGAGTGAGTCTATGGGTCACTGACCAACTACAGGACTGACATTTTCTATCAGAGCCACATTGCTAGCTTGGCTGAAAAGAGAAGTGGTATGAATTCTTTTGTATGACAAAAACAACTTACTCTCAGGAAGTGTGCATCTCCTGAATGTTTCCATGAGCTCATCCACTTGAACAAACGGACCCTGCAGCGAGAAACAATCAGACTGTTTAAATCTTTGCAGAAAAAAGAAACACTGCTTTCATCTTGTATTTATTACCAGTAAATATGAGCTTGATAATGTTAAGCTGCTGCTACTCACAGTGAAGCATGTAGGCGGAGGGAGCAGCTTCATTAAGACAACAGCAGCTGGGGGAACTGGGAAAACTCCACCAGGGACAGGGTGTAAACCTGGAGCTGTGGGGAGAAACACAAGAAGATAAATCCTTTTATGCATGAAGTTAATGTAGAAAAGAGAGCAGCAGCAAACCTGCAAAAAAAAAGCACTTTAGGGCAACAGTACATACGGGCAAGGTGACGTGGCTGGAAGGGGATCATCTGATTAGTGTCAGGTTTGGGATACTCAGGTTTCCGGTCAGCTTCATCCTTGAGTGCAGGCACAGAGGGCGCCACCACAGTCTCTGGGAGTAGTGCTGCCAGTTTGGCACGAGACACATCCTGCAAACACATATGAGAAACAGTTTTAATATGAGTCCATATTAACAGCAAAGTCTGATGTCAATGCTTTGGCCGCTAGAGATCCCATGTTCTGCCATTTATAAAAGCAAAATACACACCTTGTATCCAAGGGCCTTGAGTTCACTGCTGGAGCAGGGATACAGGTCCATGAACTTGTATCTATCTACAAGCAAAGCTGTTTCTTTGCCCTCATACTCGTCCTTGAAGGCAGAGAAACGCCTGCGCTCTACTTTCAGGATACTGGCCAGGTCTCCTATGTTGCTCTCAAAGGCCAGGAACCGAGCCCAGATCTCACTGAGGAATAAAAAAAGAATCAAAGTTAACAAACATCATCAGAGATCTCGGTTGTTATGACACAGACAAACATGCACTCAGCTTAATTAATGCATGTCATTACCCTGACTTTTCTGCTGACAAGCTTCCTGAGGTGAGGACACGTTCAAACAGGACCCTGGTGTTGTTATCCTCTGGAGAGAGAGGATGGCAGAAAAACACAGGGTTACACGTTCATCATCTGTCATTATTGCAATAATCTAGAAATCTTTCTAAAAGCAAATAAAGATTTACAGAAATTGCTTCCTTAGTATCAAATGTCATCAATAACACTAAAAAACCTCCGTTACATTTATAGACTGTTGAAAAATACATTTCCTACATTCTGTACATCTTCTCTGCATTTTACTACACATAACCTACCATTAAGGTGTGAGAGGTAATCGATGTATGCCAGTATATACTCTGGAATGTCACCATATTTCTTCAAACCAAGTTCAAAAATCTTGAAGGCCACAGATTTATCCTGTGGGGAAAGATGAAGAAAAAAAGAGATTCAAGTAACTGACTGTAGTCACACTGTACATATCCTAAACATATGATTGTGATTTCTTACCTTGCTGCAGTAGTACTCCATTAGTGCTGCAGTTACGTACACATGGTGACGTGTGCGTGGATCCTCTCTGGCCTTTTTGAAGATGGTGCGACCTGATTTGATGCCCTCTGCCCTCCTGGCAAACTTCATGTACTGGATGTAGACCAGCGTGGGGTCAATGTCTTCAATGGCCAGCAGTTTGTTGTAGATGCTGTGCACCTTCTCGTACTTCATACGACTCTATGAGGAAAGTAAAGAAATATGCTGGTTTGTGCCAGTGTCTCTTACTGTCTTAGTTACAATTTTTGGTGAATAAGCAACTGGATACTCACTTCTTCATAGTCGGCAAATGCAAAGTACAGAAGCATGTTCTTTTTCAGAAGGGTCCCAATGGCACGTTCATAGATGTTAGCTGCCTCGTCACTAAAAAGCTTGGAATTGTTCATATCCTGAGAAAAAAATTAAATTATTACTAGCAGTGTTCTGAGGTGAAGTTTGTATTTTCTAAAAAAACAAAACAACAAAAAACTGACTGACTGTCAACAGACTGATGTCATTCTGAAGGTTTCATCTCTTACCCCTTTCTCTGCCAGTAGTTTGCTAGACTGCTCTAGATATTGTGCTGCTTCATACCATATGTCAGGATGGTGGCCCAGCACCAGCAGGCACTGCTCATAGGCAAACATCACTGCAACACAGAGCACAGCATGCAACTCACAATAATATCAGATTGTCATTAAATTCTGAATCAACCATTCAAATCGGTGAGGAGAAAAGTGTCAACCTACTCCCTCTAGTGGCATTTATATAGGGACCACAAATAATCACCTCTTTTTGTGATGAGGGTCTGGTCTTCTGTACGTAAGGGGTTGCTTTTTTCCCACTGGATGTACTTCTTCCACATTTCCACTTGCTGGGCTTCCTGAGGGGAATTCTGGGGCGGTACCGAGGGTGCATTCCTGTCCAACCCCTTCATCACAGTCTCATACTCCTGAATTCAAGAATTATACAATCATAAGATAAGATAAGATGGATCTTTATTTGTCCCACGACTATTTGTGACACCATGTTTATATCTCACCTTTGCCACTCTCCTGGCATTCATGTAGTCTCTGCTTCGATCCTCAATCATCTTTTTGGCCAAGTGCACATTGATCCCCTGTTAATGAACCAGACAAGTCAGTCAAGCGCTCCATCGCTCTCTACTGTGCAAATGTCTGAAGGTAGAGGAAAGGAGCCATTTCCCTGCCACTAGCTTAGCTGTAGGTTATAACAAGTTTAAATAGCTGTTTTGTTCTGTGTCAAAGGTGTGTTACACAAGTCACACAATCACTTAAACCCCATTGTTGTGACCTCAGAAGATGCAGAAAGGAAAGGAAATGGCAAATATGTTACATAATACTGATGATTGAAAACAATATTGATTGCAGTGTTAGCAAACCCACAGGTGCATGTCCTGTCAAGATGAAGTTCTCTGATAGGAGCCCTTTTAAACCACAGCCAAGCTAAGTGACGAGGCAGACTAGAGGCTTGGGTGGGTCTCTCACCTCCTCGTATTTGCTATAATCTCTCCAGAGTTGTTCGATGTTGATCATGGGGTTCACACAGCCTCTCTGGTACACCCTCCGAACTGCTGTGATTCGTTGGTTCTCTGCATATGAGCCCACAGCTTCACTAACAAAACCCAAAGCAAAAATGTCAACGTTCAATAGTTTGCAAACAGTTTATGAAGTGTTAGAACATTGCAAGAAAAACACTTACACTCCTTTAAGGAAGTTGATGTAGTCTACCCAAATCTGTACGAGGAACACATTGCCGTTAGGTGACAGCAGGTAACAGAACTGCATATACCGTACAAAGGAAGTGTTCCGATATGTGTACCTGATAAGACATTATTTCCATGCCAATTTTATCCAGGGCAAAGTCGTATGCCTGGGCCATCTTCTCTCTAGAGGTAGGAAATATATAACAACAATGTAAAATGACAATTTTATTACAGTCAAAAAACCCTGTTATGTTGCATGTTGTCTTACTTGTAGCTGGGCAACTTCCCTTTGGTCTCTCTGACATACGAGAGGTAACATTTCCACAGGTCGATGTGCAACACTTTCATTAGGCATCTTTGAAACAACTACAGGGGCAAGAATATGAAAATAAATAGGTGGAATACAGTCACATAATCCTGTATATATTTTTTTTATAACTAAAATGCTGATCATTAGCATTTTATGTAGCAGGACCTTTAATTGCACACAGGGAAAAAACTGAAAAGTGGTTTTTAATGTAGTCCACATGCCAGATTTAGGGGGAATTTTGGCGTTTTCTCTTAACAGTCAGTGCACTCATGTTATTCTGCTACAGGCCTTCAATAGGCCTCAGGTGTGACCTACATTTCATTAAGCTCCTCCAAATTCAAATGAATACACCACAGTTTGAAGCTCGTCTTGATGTGTTAAACTGACCAAAAAACTGAACAAAACTGATATTTTAGCTTAAACTCAGAATTTATTCAGTGTGGAAACGCACTAACAACACATTAATATTTACAGTGGCATCAGCCCAACACATTAAAGACATTGTTATATATAAAAAGGTGCTACAAACAGAGATTAAGCAATACATATTAATTTATTAACCAAACAGTAACGCCCTGGCAGTACCAAGTGTTGTAAATACAAAACAACTGATTCAGCATGTTTGCATGGAAACCACTCACACTTAAAAGGCCCTCTAATAATTTTCTCCAAACCGCACACTGTTAAGAGTTTGTTGACCCGTGACAACATGTATGTGGTCTATGCTTCATACAACTGGATCAAAACATGTCTTGTAATACATATGTGACTTTAAACCACTGGTTCCCAAACCTGATCTTTAAGGCCCACTGCCCTGCTTGGTTTCCAACTATCCCTGCCTGCTGCTCATTACCTGGATCAATCTGAAGCTGGAAGATACCATCTGAGGTGGCAGATGTGGGTAGGGCAGGAGTTCAAGGCACAGGTTTGGGAACCATTGGCGTATACACATGTGCTAGTAGCATTCACAAAAATAATTATAGTACCAAACACCTGAACGTATTGGAAACAATGAGATGACCCTTCACAGATATCATATTAGCACCTCTGTGTGATGTGTGACACTTACCTTTTCTACTTTGTCATAGTTTTTAGCCTTGATCTGCAAATAAGAGTGTAAATACCATGTTAATACAAAAGCCTCCTATACATTAAGTGTAAAGGAAACATGCATACATGCAAATGTGACCACACAGACACACACCTTAGGGATCAACAAAGTGAAATTCACACAAAAATGACAAATTACTTTTAGAAAGGGGGTTTATTTTTGTTGTAGATTGCGCCACATAACCCAGAAAAACAGCAACGATTACAGATTTTAAATATTAACTTTACAAAATTTGTATTAGCATTTGAATGTCGTTTATAAAAAAACTTTCATTTTAGCAACGTGTGTCCCCGTAGTAAATTGTGTTGCAGCCATGATTTTCATACTGCCTACCGTTGATGAGTAGAAGCCACAGTCTCACAGCACCCTGCAGTTCAGACAGGACAGTCTGTGCTATTAGTACCCCAGGCCTATGTGTGTAGACCTATCCTATATCACTGCTTTCAATAAACTGTAAAAACAAGTAACTGTTTTCATGGAAACATCCCCATGGCACTGAAAAGGTACAGTGACTGCAGTAAAGGCAGTAAAAAGTTACATTAAAAACATAGAAGTTTCAAAAGCATAGCCTTTACAGTGGGTTATCCAGAATTCTGCTAATATTTTTCACACATACTGCTGACACAGATCCACTGTGTCAGACCTGCTGTAACAACATTTAAACCTATATTGATCTGGGGGCATCCCGTGGCCTGTTGTTTCAGACACGTTCCACTGTGACTACAACACCTCAGCTTCAATTGCTCCTCTCACACCTTCTCCTCCCCTTTGTATCCTGTCACCTTTCAACTGTTTCACTACTGATTAAAGGTCCCAAAGAAGTCAACAGCAAGGGGGAAATGCTATTTTTAATAATCACTGATGAAAAGTTCCTTTTGGTAAAATACGTAACAAATGAATAAAGAAATAAAGCAATGCAAATAATGAGTCCAAAGTAATCTTCTGCCCAACACCAGGGAAAAAATAAACTATGCCCCTACAAAAGTGCATTTCTAGGAAATCATTTCTTAAAACAATATCTTTGTGAAACAATTCAGTCCTTCTAAATGCCTGTTTCAGTATAAAGTGCCTGAAAAGGTACAGGCACCTGTCACATTAAGCTTAAACAAAGCCCACTGTGAATTTCTGATAATTAGAGGTGGAATTGTGGTGTTGAGAAAATGTACATGCTATGAAAATGAGTATTTTTAGTTAAAATAGTCTGCCTCCAAATATTACATAACATCTTTGAAATACAATTAGGCATATGACATTTTGAGTTATTAAAAACTAAATCTGTATGCATTTTTTCAATCATCAAAACTGCACAACTAAATATAAGTATGTATGATATTATATATATATATATAGTATATTTTAGTATGACTCCCAGACAGAATAAAGTCTCCCAGATTCTGTTCAATCTGAGCCTTTAATATATCCAGTGAAAATCTTCTCATTTTCATGTGCTACATGAAATAGATCAACTACATCATGGGAGAAAGTTAGACTGGGATTACAAAACTTTACAAAAGCTCCTACTGGAGGACTTTTAATAACACTAGGGTATGAGGATTACTAAAAAATTACTAAAACACTATTTGATTCTACTATGATGTTACTATCATATGTGAAGTTCACACAATCAAGTTCCATAATTAAATATAAGCTAAAATATATACAAAGTCAGTGTGACACAATGAGAGACAACTCAATGTCATAAAATGTAATGAAATAGAAACATACTGTATCATAATTATGAGCTTAATTCACAAGATGCTGTGATACAATTTCCTTTGCTCTTTAAATGAAAACACCACTGACAAACATGAGATATGAGGCACATTTCCTTTTCAGTTGAGCTGGGTTATTCAAGTTTCAAGTGCTCACTGGTTTTCTCTTTGCATTTTGTGACAGAACATGCTGTCCATGCCTTCAAAATTGGAGAAGATAGAAAAATGAAATGCTGACAGACTGCAGAGGTTGGCAATAACATGCTTCTCACACTCTGCACGTGAAGTCTTTACCCCATGTTTTTAACATCGTGCCTATGGGGCAAAAACATAATTCAGCAAAATAAAAAGGTCCAGCATTGTGTCCATCAACATGTGATGGCAACCTTCACTTAAGGACACACATTCTCACTGCTGTTTCGGTGAGTGCAATGTGTGGAAAAACTCCTGGCTGAGCTTGACTCTCTAAAATAGGCTCTGAAAATGAAAAAGATATGTCTTGCCTAAAGTGCAGCTTTTGCAAATAATGTCTTTGTAAAAGCTCAAGACAAACTAACACCCCAACACAAGTATTCACTATGCTCTTTAGTGAATTTCCTTAGCATTTTGACCAAAAGAAAATGCTGAATGTGTTATATAAGACTTGGATGGTTTTCACTTCACCTGCCATGCAGCTCTAATAAAGGGGAAATGTTCATCAGCATACTTACCAGGTGAGGCAGTGTTTTGATACTATGAATTACAATCACAAATCAAATGTTTAGCAAACTAAAATGCCCCATGAACACGTCTTCAATTACATTGCTACTAATGAGAATTTTACTACCTGCTCCTGCACCTTCAGCAAAAAAGTTTTGAAATTGAATAGTAGGGTGTAGAAAAATAAGTTGAAAATAAATACAAAATAAGTTGAATGTTGAAAACTCTCTGTGGTTAGCAACATGATGTGCTGATGTCTATTTAAAATCTGCATGCCAATTTAAATTTCACTCAAATAATAATAATGTGGCTTTCCAACTGGAAATATCTAATTCAGTCATATTTTTTTTATTCCATCCTAATTCTACAAACTTGTTACTTCTCATGTACATGGACACTACACATGTGATAATCTTATTTTCACTAAACAAAATAACACTGAAACTTGTTTCAACAAGACAAATAAGACTTCAGTGTATGTCAGCTGTTTTAATCTGCTTTATTTGAATTTCCTCTCTCTGATCTGTTACAATCACTCCTCATTAATTGCTGCAGTAACCACACTGCCTTTTTATGTTGCTTGCTTTTGACTTTGTTAAGAGTGGGCAACACATCTGTAGTGGAGTTTGACACTGAAGCTTTGCTGGCACCAGTACAGTCAGTGCCATCTGCAGGCTTAACTATTAAAGACTGTTCCTGGGAAGCCTAGTCCATCTGGAAAAGGCAGCAGTGTGTTCTTTTCCTGTTTTATAATGTGTCCATTTAATGAAATGTTTTCTTGCACTTCCAATCCTAGTGGACTGTGGGAGAGGGTATGGGGGCAGGGGGTCACTTCATCCAGGGCAGCAACCCCAAAACAACAAAACACAACAACCTCTATATAGAGCTGCATTCAATTCACACCATAGAGGTAATCACACTGGACTTTTAACTGGAAGCTAACAGTGTAACATGAAGCTAAGTGTTTAACACCAAGTGCAGTAATCACCTGCAGAGGTGGAGGGCATCACAAAATGCACATTGCCAGGTTAGCAAAAATGATGTGCAAGGGAAGAAGGAATCATCCTATCAGTAAATGACTGCCCAAAAGCAAAGCCTGTTGGTGGCATCAAGACAAACTGATCACTGGTTATATATTGAGGGGGGTGGGAAGAAATGTCAAGGAAAAAAAATGGGCCACACAATAAAATATTTTATATAAAATAACTCGAAAGAAATGACACAGGAGGCAATAAATTGACACGACAAGTGAATAAAAGGCTAATGCACTCCAATACCATTAAAATAGTTTTAATACTGTTGCAGACCAAACATGCAACAAATGCATTTTACCCCATTTAAATATGGCGCAGAGAAAATGATTTTTTTAAATCCTGGGAACAAAAGACTTTACTGAAAAAGAAACGGTTGGAGCTAATTTCCCTCTGTGTTTAAAGGCACAATTCTTGATTTGTCTAGCTAGAGCCTGACAAAGTGTTGTGCATCGGTGTTCACTCACAGTCCGTTGTTACAAGTTTTTAGCTCTCAAATGTCTATATTTATTACTTGTGACCAGTCATGACACAACCTTTGATGAAATCTATACAGTTTGGAGATTAGAGCAACAAAACGATGTGAACAGGTCTAGCGTTTCAATACAAGAATTGTGACTTCAAGACTCACTGAGGAGACATTTTGTTTGTGTGAAAATCACATTGTTGATCATGTTCAAAAGGTTCCTAGCCATGCATACTTAATAAAAGAAAAAAGTATTAACCTCAGCTTCAATGAACAGTTTCCAGAATCTGCCAGAACTTGGGAACTGCGTGACAAGTCGCTCATATGTCTTCCTTGCTTTATCTATGGGTTGGTTCTAAGGAAGGAGAATGCATTTACATTCCACACTACTTAACATATGCACCAATCATGTGGGAACAAAATTAAATGTTTTTTTAAACAATATATAAACACCTGCCCCTGTACCCACCACCCTTATTCCCAGTTTACTAAACCCCAGGAATGCAACTCTGTGTCACTAAACCTGTGCTTCTCGAATCAGAATGCTCCATGCGTCAAGGTCAAATGGGTTTTCTTCCAACTTCTTCTCAGCCTTCTTCACCTTCTCTGGAATATACTCCGCTGCTGCCTGCAATACATCACAAAAAACCCCAGGACAAAACGGTTACACAGCTGAAGAGGGTGGCAGTACACTGTGAGGGTTGCTTTGTGGTGATGCCTTCAGGGGCCCACATATCGCTAAACACTTACGTATTATATAACGATGGGTTACGTTAATTATTGATGCGGCCCTCAAGTATTTGCAAAGCCTTAGTAACACATTAGCGTTTTTCACGATAACTACATGCGCCACCGGACGCGTCGCCGTTTAATGCAAACGCAGGCTACAAGCACCGAGTTACAGTTTTTCCACACTAGGTAGCTAAGTCACTATAGCTGGTAGCAAAGCATCCAGCACGATGTGAACTAGAAAACACTACAGCGTACTGAACTGGCTGCAACTGCTGGTTAATATGCAGGTGGTGTTAAGTCAGCTCAACGCAACGTTGGACAATTAGCTAGTCAATATGGCGTAGCGTTAGAGCAGACAAAACTTTAAAACAAACCCTTCGAAAATCAACTGTATGCGCAATTATGTAATATTTAACGCTTACGTATAAAAACAAATAACATGACGCATATGCTGCAGCAGACTGTATTTGCTATAATTATCCAGGAGTAATACACACGCTAAATGATGCTAGCGTTTCAGAAAGGGTTAGCTTGACCCTTAGCAGAACTGCATGTAGCTACCTGATCGGCTGTTCCCTCGGTGGCCATTGTTGAAAGGGAAAACTGGGTTGTAAATGCTATATCAATTGGGTTAACGCTAAAATAACAACGTGATGGCAAAATTTAAACGACTAAGTAATCGGCATAGCTTCAAAACGGTCGATCACATTGCTCTGAAGCAACTAGTTGCTCAATGGCTGGCCGATATCTCAAAATGGCGATAAAACTAGGTTCCGCTTCGCCAGTAGCAACAACAATAACACTTCCGGCGCGCATTCTTCAAAATAAAACACCAACCGACACAAAATCTCATGAACACTTTCAAAATTGTACTGTGACCGAAAAATAACTATACAGTATATTTCAATATAATGCACTATATCCTCACACTATTCATTAATTATTTCGTAACGTTTAAAACATCCAGGACCTAAAATTAGTGTTGTGGTATTTTTTTAAATGTCCACTGTAGTATTCCTTGTTGATAATTGTGTTTCCACATCAGCTATAATTATGTATTGGATCAATAAAGGAGTGGACATAGGTGGTACATATTTTAGACCTAGAGCTGACAGCCTCACTTGTCATTGTGTTCAGTTGGGAGATAGCCGTACCCATAATCTGCATAGAAATTGTATTACTCAATATAAAAAATATTAGCAATTTATGCTTTATTGTAGCGTGTTTATGTTTATGCATGGCAAGCACGTGCATTAGCTGATTCATAAGGAACTGCAAACCAACAGAGCGCCACAGGAGATCATTTCTGCCTGTGACCATCAAACTGTTCAACTCCTCTCCATTATGTTAAGGGGAGGGGTGATGACAACTATCACAATCATGTTCATATCATATTTATAATCAGATAACCCACTACATTACACAGAGCTGATTATGACCAGAAATTACCTAGTCTTGATTCATTTTTATTACTTATTTTTGTTCTGTAAATTGAGTATTTAGTA
>JAUMHL010000018.1:5689275-5764513 GCA_032362345.1 Sandelia bainsii
CTAATGTTTGCAGAATTTAGGCCTCTGTATGTTTATGTAAATATTCCTTTTAAAAACAGTTGTTTTCAGCTACAACAATCATTTACAATATGTCGACACATTCATTCTGATCAGTTTGATGTTATGAAATCTGCTTTTCTTTCACGAACATGATCATTTCTATGTGTGTCCAAACTTTTGACTGGTAGTGTATATATATTTCATAAAGAGTAAATTGTTTTGGCAGGGTAGGTATGATTTGCACAGAATTGTTACAACTTGAAGGAAAATGCAGAGTTGCTCTTTTTTCTTACATGTTTTCTAGTGAAAGCAAAAGTTTTCATCTTATCATGGTAAAATATACTTGGTGCACAAGTGGTATGAATAATGGTTTTTAAGTAATTTTAATTCAAACCATGACAGCTGGTGTACACTCATCATAGGCAGTGATTCAACCAAGTAATTTCATAACTGACTAACTACATATTATTAAACCTTCCTTGGACCTTCTCCTAAGCACAAGGAATGAACTGTCCTGTCAATATTTGCCCATGGTACATACAGTTCGGATACCTGAATGTGCTGTCCTCCTGCTAGTGACCCACCGCTGCGAGGACAGAGTGGAAATGCGTGTGATCACGGGATGCCACAGCTTAAGCCTGCTTCTGAGCTAATTGTAAAATGGGCAAATTCAACCCAAATCTGGCAGGGGACACGCAGCCTGTCTGCATCAGCTGTATTTCAGTTTTCCATCTGATGTAACTGATATACCAGCTAGTTAATCAGAGCATTTACACTGAGTGCTTTACTTACACTTTAGGGCCCTGATTTACTAAGATCCCAAATAGCTAGTACTAAATTGCCAGTGAAGTCTTAAAAATTGCATGTTTCATTTGTGAGAATTTTGTGGGTGACCTACTAATTATAATTGCTGTTGTTAGTGGGAGTGGATAATAACGAGCTACAGCAACAAAAATCTCAGTATTATAGGAAGAAATTCTTTATGGAAAGATTGCTCCTATAACTCTCGGGAAACCGCAAAAAAGTCTTTTGATCACATTCAGTGCGTCTCGGTGGGCTTACTTTTTAAGAGATGCAGGCAAAAACCAGAAAAACGTTTCCTTCCACTCAATTGTGGATTGTGCCAAATGTTAAAGTATGATTATTTGTTGTAATTAATAAGAGTTCAGTGGTTCAGTTCAGAGGGTATGGTCTGTGAATGCCCCCCATAATGCCATAGCTTGTAGCTCACCCAACAGCTCCAAAATTGGAGTCGTCATTCCAATTATATTGACACACGTTTTGGACACATTTATTCCTGTCTCCTAACACCAGCTATCTCTATCTCTTGCACCTGGTGTGTTCTGTATTTGCATACAGAATCTATTGAAATCTAAGTAATAATTAGTTATAACCTTTCATAAATCGGCTTATTGACAGGCCAAAATTAGCCTTGCTGTTGTCAGGTTTGTGAGCTCTTTGCAGTCCGGTGGGGAAACTGGCTACGGAAAACAGGCAACACTGCTGTCTGCACATTTCACAATATTTGTCTATGTCCCTGAAAAGCAGTGTGAGTGTGAAGCCATATCCTTGTTTGTTCTTTCAGTGAAAACATTATAACTTGCTTTGTTTTTAAGTTATGCTAGTGTCTTGCCTCGGTGCTATGCACTGCTTATTTTCTTTATTTTTGTGCAAGAACAATATTATTGCTTTTTTGGACCCTCATCAGCTTGCATCTCTATTGACCCTGTGGAGTGATTGATGTAGTTTGTCATTTTACTCTGCCAGAAGATGCAGTTGATTTTTTTAAATTGTTGTTGTTTTTAGCTAGTTGGCCTCTTGATGCTCATGTGCCATCTTGGTTCTCTTGATACATTTGCCCCTCCTCCACTCTCACAAATTCATTGTTCTGCCACATGGCATCTCACCCTCAAGTCTCATTTCCATGAGATGTGATAATTTTAATATAAAAAGTCAAGAAAAGCACAAAGCACATCATCAAAGATGATGACACTGAGAAGCTTATTTTTGTGGCATCACTCTCCTATTCATATTCTAAGGGCTGGAGCATGCTACATGCAGTGATGTGGAAGCTCCCCTTCAGATATGTGCACACTGTGAGCTGCACGTTTGTATCAGCATTGTTGTTGCTCTTCAGCACTGTAGTGCTAATACCAGTGGGCACTCTGGATAGGTCCACAGCAAGCACACAGTAAGGCTGCTTGTGTCCCTGATTTTGTTCTGAATCACTCATCAAGGTTTGAGTCCATTCAAATCTAGACTAGGTTGAATTTTTAGTTGTAACTTTGCTGTTGTGATGATGGGTGTCCATATTACACAGTGCCAAAGTTATAAAATGTCAGCTTAACATACATAGAAATCACACAAAATATTGTTTCTTTGTCGCAAACCTTTCCCAAGGCTCTCCATAGGCTCTCAGAGAGTTTCTCTGGACCCTCCCAAAACAGACAGTTTTATGTATGAACGTTATCAGTACATAAACTGGTTTCCATTTTGGCTCTACACACCCACAGAGTACACTATCACGCCCAGCCGCCCAATTTAGTTTTTCCATGCTCCGCTTAACCCGCTGCCGGCCTTCTGTAAGCTAATCAGAGTGGCCTCGTGTTTTTGGAGGCCTTAAAGAGACATAGTGTGACGAGGTACTGCCTAAAGCCTCATTATACAAAACTAAATTCAAAATAATAAGTTTTTGCTTAATTTGGCCTCTTTTTTGAAATGATGTAAACACTGTTAGGAATGTCTGTTCATCTGTCGTTACTGTTATTAAAGTAATATAAAATAATACAATACTACACTGACTAAAGTGAGAAGATAACATGTGTTTTGATCCATTCCTGTCCAGAGTTTTACTGACAGTGGGAAAAATAATTCTTAGGGATGCTTTATTGCATTCTCTTTTCATCCGACAAATTGACCAAGCTTTTTTGTGAAAGCTGTTGTATTGCTGTAAGTGCACTTTGTTTCAGGAAGTTGCTCAGAATAGAACTGCCATACTTTACTGTACTTTAGTCAGGGAGGAAGTGAAGAGTACAGCTGCTTCTGCTCTGTCTGTCAGCTCTGTCAACCTTAGGCTTTAGTGACCAGGAGTGTCTGACAAGTTTTGCATGCGTTAGTTTTTTGATACAATATAGAATATGACCTCAAAGTGCAGAATGATAAAAAGACCTGTCTGGGTAAGAATAATTTGCAATAGTATTAATTTGATTTGCACTGGAGGAGAAGACTTTGCCTTTTGAAGACTGTCCCAAAAGCTAGTGGAAAAACATTTAATCATTCTCATTTATATGCGATTTTCCAGGACAAAGTTTTAATTACAAAACAAATGAAATGTGAAATTTTGTCCCTCTATGCTTGTACTCCCTGGCTGGGGTATGTAAAGCATACTGTGAGGGAGCGGCGTTGCTGAGGCTGAGAGTGAAGGGTTGCTTAAAATAGCTCATGGGACATGGGCCCGTGTGCTTTGACTTCTATAGATGGTGAAGCAAATAGGCAGCCAAAATGAAATAAGGGCAGCTTGAAATACTAGAGCACTCTCACTTAATCATTCAAGGTCAACAAGCTCTAACATCAGCTGTTTTGATTTTCATATGTCCATTTGTGTTAGTGGGTGTTTGGTTATGTGTACAGTAGTAAGTATTTGTTGGCTAATGGACTCAAATCTATTAGCCACTTAAACCAATACGTTTGACAGATGGCCCTGCTGCTTCCACAATTTAGAAACATTTGGCCAGTGGCCACCCATCATTCACCACCCAGGTTGTCACAGCCAGTTAAGCTCAAGGTCTCACAGTTCAATCACACCTCCAGAATGAAAATGAAATCTTAATTCCCTTTATTAAGCTTTAGATTTAATACTTAGCATTTTGTTAACATTAAAGTGTATTTATTGAGTAATAACATGGATCTGTTTCAGCACCTATGGGTCATCAGTCTGTCAGTTAGGTTATTCTTATCTTGCTGTCGACTACTAGGTACCCACAGGAAGAAATGCCATTCTCTGCCAGGAGCAGTCCTCAAAACATGTTGTCTTATAAAGTGTATCATCATGTTTGTATTTTTTTATTTAGATAATTGTAGGTTATTTTTCACCACTTTGTAATGTCATAATAATAATTGCATACATCAGGCTCTGAAAAATTAATGCTTCCGATGGAAATGAGATGTTGTAGTAATTGATCTTGAGGTGGATGTGCAGACACATTATTGAAATTTTGACAAACAATAGCAATTTGACTTTTTTTGTGTTCCTATGCACAAATTCAGCACAGACATAACCTAATTAAAAGTTCTTGTTCAGGTTGTCAAAAATTGACCCATGTTTCTGTAGCTGTTTTCAGACATGCACTGGAACCCTAAACTTCTGTAGATGTGCCTGGACATTAACGGACATTATCTACAAGCTCCCTGGTACAAAGTCCGAGTAATGTCCGATTGAGCCCATGTGCGAATATAGCAGGTGATTTCCGAAGTTTTCTCAGCTAGAGAGTGGATGTTCCCTTTCAGTCAATCAACTCAGCACAACACCAAAAAGTATGGGAAATATTTACCATGCTTTCTGGTGTTGTATTGCTCTTTTGTCCTACAGGAAACGTGACTGGCTCTGCTTCAGTGTGCTGTAAAATACTTTGATTTCTGTGCCTCTTTCACGCTGTGCCCAGGGACCACCCCTCACCAAAACTAAACAAACACTTTCCCCAAGTGAGAATGTGTCCGACTCGGACAATCTCTTGTTGTGTGCTGCATGCATGAAAGAGCAACTCCACATAATGTCTGGGAAATCGGGTCCGGACAATGTTCAGAGTTCATATGTGAATAAGGCTAATTTAAACCATAACCTGTTGGTCATTTTCCTATCCACAGATGGAGTATTTGTTTCTAAGCCTGCTGGATTAGATTTTCCCTGAAAAGTAGGTCTGGCATTTTTACAGAACAAGCAAGTAATCCTCCAGGCAGCCTTAGAAACATGTTGTTTGTGTGTGTGTCTGTGTGGGCACACAAACATCTCCCTTTTTATGAACTGTGTACTTCTCTGGGTTAGTGGGTAATGAGTGTTTCCAGGTATTTATACGGCTAAAGTAGGTTGCACTTTTTCCATTAACAAGAACCTAAATTATTCATCATGCTCCTCATAGTACTGTTTTTGCATCATTTTCAGCTTGTTTATTAACAAGATAAGAACATTTGGTTTTCAGTCCCATTTGATGCTATGCCAAAATCAGTATCTGTTTACTCATTTTTTGCCTTTATGTCAGATAAAAAAATCAGACCCTTGAGGTTAAAGAGAATCTCTGTCTTGTGCTTACATGTTGAAGGCTCATTGCTGATTACTTTATTCCAGCTCTTTGTTGTGTCACATGCCCATCATGAGACCTTGCTGCACTGCTAGATATTTCTAGCAACATATGATTTTTTCTGATGTCAGTTTTTTATTACCAGGGGAGTTAAGGAAAGTCATTATAACAGAGTGTGCTAGCTGCAAATGTGTTGTTACATTTGATTAAATGCATGCAATATTATCACAGAGGGCTCTTCATGGGCAATGTGTAATAGTACAAATTTTGCGTGAACTATCCTGCAGCAGCACTGATAATAGCACAATGAACATCTGCAGTTCAGTAATGCAGTGTGCTGTGATATTACTGTGTGTTTGAGTTGGTAGCTTAACAGAACATAATGGAGAAAAAAAATACAACTCCAAGAACACCTTTGTGTTCTACTACAACGTCTGTGGCTCCTCGTTCTTTTCTGTATGTCTTTAGGGTGAAATGCAAGATATTACCTTGAAAATGGCATCTTTCATGGCTAAGGCCATGGAGCTGGCAACTATGTGCAAAGATGTTTTGCTGTCAAGGCTGATAGTTTATAGCTTGGTCTGTTTACTGTGTATTCTGTTAAGCATGAGAGAAAATCTGCTTGGTTAATGAACTGTGAGTGGTTTGTCTTACAAAGCATGGCTAGTACATACATCTTTACTTTACTTTGCTTGGCAGACGCTTTTATCCAAAGCGACTTCTAGTATGGGTGGTTAGGGGTATTAATTTCCTCTCACACTTTTACGGATGTTAAACATAAAAAGCAAGACAAAAATCACTTTTCTAAGATGGTTCAGTTATCTAATATGTCAGAGTGGAATTGCTAGAGAAACAGAGTCAAAAGAGTTTGATGCATCTAACTCTAAGAGTTTTTGCCATTGGGTTTGAGGTACAAAAAGAGAACAGTCTAACTGATTTGGAAAAACGTTTTCTTAAACAATGGATCTATGTCAGCAAATTGAGTGGTTTACATCTGTAAAATGTGTCTGAAGCCTTGCATCCTTAATCTAAGGTCTGGGCAGATCAGAGTGCAAGTGCTACCTCCGCCTTTGCTACACTGCCACTGTGTTCCTCTGAATAATGCAGGATGCTGTGAGTGTGTGTAGAATTACAGTTCCTGGAAGAGACGTGCAGTAAGGCTCAATTCTTCCATCGTGGAGTCACATGTTGTCAGTTTGTCTTTGTGGTTGAGCTTACGCCAACTGCGGTGTAGCCCAACAGAGTTTATTTATCAGAAGACGTTTACTGAAGGACCTGTGTCAGCATGCAGTGACAGCCCCCTCTCCCAATGTGTAGCTACCCTTAATTTGCTGTTCACTCTGTGAACTGGTTTGATGCCACTTAACACTTGGTTCCTCCCAGCGATGACAGAGCAGAGGAGATCAGAGGACTATTTCTGGAGTGTGAGATGATGGCCATGAATAAGAGATAGAAATGGAGATAATTTCTCTGCTCTGTCATGGTCCTTCTTTCAGATAAGACTCACATCTGCACTGTTTTTTTAGGTTGGATAAAAATAAGATAAAACTGGAAAAAAAGTATCAGACCTGAATATCAAATGAACACTGGAATTTAGGAAATTGTGCTTGTTGTTGTCCTACATCATTTCAGAAGATGAGTAATATCAACTGCATCTTTGCAGTACAGAAGTCTTGATATGTATTGAGACAATTACTGAAAGCAGTGACTCACTTAGCTAAACTGCCAATATTTACATGTTGTGTTACACATTAACCAGCAAGCCAGGCAACAACAGTTGTTCCAAATCAGAAATAAGAAAAAGATTGTAAACATAAGGTAATTCTGTTAAATTTATAAATAGTGAAAACATAAATTAAGCCTAGTTTAGAGAAACATGTTTGAGTGTACTGTTTGTCCATGTACTAAAATAGAATACTGGGATAGACAACACAACTTATTTCCAAAGTTTCATATTTTTTTCCTAAACTTCTGGTTCCACAGTTTTCTGTACTCATACACTATGTTATTTGGAATCTTGCCATGCATCATATTTGTGTTGGTTCTGCTGACATAATACTGACTTGTGCCTCAACCTCTTTGTGGTCAAACAAACAGAGAGGGAGGAAAAGATGGTCGAAGAGAAGGAGCAAACTGTTGAACTTGTGGACCAGAAAATTACTTTCTTCTTTGGTCAGAACTGAGAGGAGCAGTAAAATATGGTGGAAAGTCATGGCTGTGAGGAGAAACGTGGCAGCCAATCTTACCATTGTTCCTGCTTGGGTTTTATTTTGTGAATGTTGTTTAATTTCATGCCTCCGGTGTGGCCCAAGCTACACCTGCTGTTACTGTTGTGCTAAGCATTTAACATTAGGGTTTATTAGTGATGGTTTCATTAAAGACAAGCCAGCAATCAATGCAGTTTGTTATTGTCAGTCAGGCTTTGTTCTTATTCTTACTCTTAAAACTTACTCACTCTTCTCTTACCTATTTTCAACTTAATGAATATCTTTTAAATGATATTCTATGCAGTAATATGAAGGTTGAAACTCAAGACGTGAGCCGTGATGTGGGAAATGTATAAAACAAAGTCTGACAATGCAGGCACAGAAAGCCCTTTGAAGATATGTCTTCTTCTTTTTTTTCATTCCACTTCCTCTGAAGGTGTTTTTCACCGATAGCACTTGACGCTCTGTGGAAACCTTTGAACACGGTGATATTGTAGACAACCCATGTGTACTCAAAGTCATTAATTTCCAACCTTTGAACAGCAATATCAGTCTGTAGACCTGATGTGCACTCGTTTGTCTTGTGACTGAGGAAAAACATGTTCAGCTGCTGTACAAAGCCATGTTTGCAGCACATTAAAGCATCGGAAGCAGTGTGTTGATGTTGTACTGATGCATCCCTGTCCTAGCTTTTGCACAAGATATCTCTCAAATCATAAATTTGAGATGCCCTCATAATATATCAGATTATTTAACTTGTACAGGTAAACAAGCATCATGTTCATAAAGCAGTCCATCTTGTAGCATACTTGTGTATATACTTGTTTAGTATATTGATATTCTGAATCTATATGTATTGGAACTACATTACATGTACACTACGTGTTTTGTGTGGTCTTGCATATGATAATTGCAGTGTTGTTTTGCCACTGACCAGGTACTTTTTGCTGTCATTTGTGGGTTTGTGTCTGTTCAAGCGCAGCTGTGCAGTCACAAAGCATCTGTTCCTGTAGCATTCAATGGCCCCTCAGCTTGCATGTCATATCCTCAGGTTGGAAAAAAGATTTTGTTTTACAGGAGGGGCAGTGAGGCTTGAGTTGTCCCCTCAACTACATAAGAGACACCTGCTGTTTTCTATTTAGCTGTCTTTATGCATTGCTATTGTGCATTTAGCAGTGAAAGGAATGAACAAAAGCACATAAAGAAAATAACACAATGTAAATGTGTTCTATGTATGCAGAAGTGCTTTTAATAATGCTCAGTGGAAGCAGAAGACTCTATTAAGAAATTAGGAATAGCAAAAAACTCACTGACTTGTGAATTTTCTGTCAACGTAATTTTCCTGAAAAGTGAAACTTTTAGGTTTGGGTTTCTGTGATTACCTTAGCCACAAACTCTTAGTGGCATAATTAGTTTGGTTTTGGCATATTAATCTTAAAGATTTTTAATGTGCTGTAAGAGAGGAAATGATACTGCCCCCAGTTAGCTCCCTCTGCAGACACATTGTATGTCTCATGGGTATGAATACTCCAATATGCCTTATGAGCCCATAAGACTCAATTGTTTTTTATATAGGACCCTGTTAGTAGACTTATTTTGACTCAGGAATAAGATGATGTCATTGGGTTATACAGTATACGTCTATATCAGCCTGTGTCATCCAGATGAATGCAAGGGTGTGGTGAAATGTGGCTTCGTTCTCCCTCCTCACTTCCTCCAGGGAAAACATGTTCCTTATAAATAGGACATGCCTGTGAGGCTGAAGTGGTTAGCATAACTGCCTGGTTGGTTTTCTGCTGCTGAGCTGCCTACTGCACCAGCTGTTGCATACATTTGTTTTGACAGTGTGTTAAAATTGTCTAAAACTTATTTTAGCATGTCTTGCTGTTGCTATCCATATGTAGCTTCTTCTCCTTAGCAAAGTTTTGAACTCTGTAGAAAATAAGGGTATAATTATTGTTGAAATAATTATCACAGGATGATCTCAATGTATTCATAGTGAAAAGAATATATACTATAAACAATAATATCAGATTATCCCTTAGTAACTGTGTAAAATAAGTGATGTAATAAGACAAATCACTCATCATGTTAGCCAGTTCACAGCAGTATTAGTTTTCCCCCCTCATCTGATTGTGCCTCTTTGGAAATTCTTCTCCAAAGGCAGCGTTGTATCTTTTCCCGTAGGTGTGCACTTTTATTCTGTGTACTAGATACATTTAGTGTCCTACTGATTTTAAAGTGCTTGGAGGCTATTCCTGTGCAGAAAGACTAAAGAGCTCTGGCTACGTCATGCTGTCACAGTAAGCTTTGTGGTGTGTCCTAATCACAGGGTTCTTGACAGTTGTCAGCACATCTTACCTATATTGGTGCTGACAGTCCTATGTCACCAATAGCCAGCCCTGTGACATGGTATTACACTGCTATTATGGATTTACTTGAAGTAGCACTGAGCCAGCATGTAGGTGAAGAAGTAACGACTGTGCTTCCTATTTCCTATCAGTCTAGAGCAGGTACAACAGCCTATGAATGCTCTGATCTCACCCTGCCTGACCTGGTAACCCACTGGTTCAGCATGTCGATGCTTTGCAAATCTAATACACAGACAACACAAGTCACTTGGTATTCTTCCAAACTCATCTGACCAACCAATATCAAGAATTTCATGATATTGCTAATAAAGAAGATTTGTTTGCTCAAGACATCAACACCATCTTACAAAGAAAACAGTGCATACGCATTAGTGCAATGCAAAGACGAAAACAATACATGCATGAGTAAAATGTAACAAAAACATTTGACAAATTTTATTAAACCTGAGCAAACCATTGTTAAACATGTAGGCTATGTAACCATTCAATCGAACACTCATGCAGGGCTTACAGAATGACTCGTCTGAGGATACTGTGCCATTAAGATGTGCAAAACACCCAGTCAGCTCCAGCTATTGATGAAGGAAAAAGTGCCACAGGGTTTACTGACTTTGTGCAAATCTTTTCACATATCAAACTTCTAGATGCTGTCTGTCAGCAGGATTCTCAATTCAGAAATGCAATTAGATGCGATAAAATTTCACTAGTTTAGATGTTTAAAAACTGTGCCTTTATTGTGCCTCTGTGCTGATGACAGCCATGGTCAGAGGCATTACATTTTTGGGTTGTCCCTCCCTCCATCTGCTAGACTCTGACCCACATAACATTTTAATTCTTTCATGTTGAACATTATTATTATACTACTGTAGACAACACTCTAGTAACGGCTAATCTGTTTTCTTTTCCACAGGGCTCCAGAGATTATTTTGGGATTGCCGTTTTGTGAAGCCATAGACATGTGGTCCCTAGGCTGTGTGATAGCTGAACTTTTTCTGGGTTGGCCCCTTTACCCAGGGGCCCTGGAGTTCGACCAGGTAAGCAACCATCTTCTCAGCACTCGCTTTTTTAACTAACATTAGTTCTTTTCTCACCATTCTAGGGGTGTTTCTGCTTCTTCATCCCATCTGTGAAGATGATAGGTCATCACCATTCCATTTTGCTCCCCCATTCCTTTAACTGCCCTTTCCACCCAACCACTTATTTTCCTGGTCAGTTCTTTTCCTTGTCCTTTTCCCATTGTCTCCTATTCTTTTCAGTCTAGGCACCCGACAGAGGTGTGGGTTCAGTGTGTTTGTTTTTGAGATTGCACACAATTCAACTTTCTGTTAAAGCCTTGCCTTCAGGTTACTGACTCATACATGGGCTCCGCTGTTGAAGTTTGCAGAATATGTGATCCGTGGCTACCTTAGTCTAAATCTCTCAAAAGAAGTGTTATAAAAAAACATTTGGAAAGAGAAGCTGACAAAGGCTTAAAAAGGCTCAAAAAGGGAGGCAGGAACATTCAGCAGCAGAGTTTGAGACAGCTGGAATGAAGCTAGGACAAGTTTACAACACAGTGTGTACATGTTGAAAAATCTGTTATTTTAATCTCTGTGAGATCTAGGGAGATCTAGGCCTAATACCGTCTTAAGGGCACTGAAGGGATTTTCTGTACAATGACGGCATGGATAGGAGGGAGAGGAAACTTGTGAGCTAAGGGAAAGAAAAACTGTGCATAATTACACATGGTAAAAAAAATAAGTGATGGATTATTTAAATGGAGAAAGAGACAGAGGGCGCAAATAACAAAATAACAAGTTAGTGCTGTATTTACTGATTCCTGGGTGACGTATCTATCCTGAGGATTGTCTCAGCTGGTGTCTGAGACAGTGAGCAGAAAGACATATGCTTGTGATAGATGGTATGTCTATGAGGAGCTCTCGGATGTCTACCCCTCCCAGTAGAGCCCTCACAGTGTCTTCGCAGGGCTAGACTGATCTGGGCTTACATTGAGCGGCTTTCCCCTGCCCCAGAGCCCTATCCACTTAAAGCCTGCCAAAAGAGCTCCAGTCAGATCCTGCTCTGATGAATGCAGTATCCTACATTACAGCAGTCAGCCCTACTGCACACTGTACTCGTGCATTTATGGCCTGGCATCATTTTTCACTCTCCCCAGGACAGAGACCGGAGCGATAACTCAACACCTCTGAAAGATATTTGACTTGAGCGCAGCACCAGCCAGTCAGCATGTCGCAAAGCAGCTTTAGAGATATCTGGGGGGTGCCGCCTCCTCAATTTAGTAAGGGACTTCTTGGAGTTGATGAGGGGGGTGAGGGCGGATGGGATAAAGTTGGCATAGATAAGAAGTGTAAGAGACAATAAAATGAAATTAAAAAGCAAGATAACGACTCGCTTGAGGAGAAACCTGTAGAATGTACTACAGTAGCACAGAGCACTTAATAGACCGAGATCAAAATCTACTGTATGTAAATTTGTGACTGAATTTAAACCCAGATACAATATAAACACTTGCAGAGGGTATGAGTAATTCATGGAAGAGATAAAGTTTAATTGCTTTAGATTTTAGCTAGTTTGATCTTGCACCTATCATGTTACTTTCTACTTTCTGGATTTCTGCAGTGTAAAATGCTTGAAGTGACTTTTAAGCTGTGGATGACTGAACTTACATGTCTGGCCCATTTTAGCAGTATGCTTATGTAGCAAGATGGACACCTTTGCTGGAGGATCCCTGTTGTAACCCCCCATGCCTTTGAGAAATAGACTGAGTCTAGTGTGATTTGTGACAGGAGTTTTTATGTGGCCGTGCTTTGACACCCACCCCCATATGGGAAACACTTTTTCTATGACAAGCGAACCCACTGACAGGTTATTCATTTGGTCATGGAATTGCCAAGGGAATGGGGAAACCAGCCAGTGCTAGATCATAGGATTAATAAATGTTTTTTGGTGCTTTCTGAAGGTGTTAAGCTCATAATGAAGCATAGTCCCATGTACATGCTTTTCAGTCAGTGTTATTTTCAGAGCATTTCATGAGAATAGAATAGCATCATAGACACAAGCTCATATTTTTGCCCTTCTTCTGTTTTGTTGTATTTCACCCATGATGAAAAAAATTTGTTATATGACATAAAATTGTGTTTGTTGACAAAATTGCGCATGATTCAAAATAAACTGAGCTTCTACAAGAAAAACTTGTTGAGTTTTAAGGGCTGAAGAGATGAATAATCAAAAAATGACACCCCCTGTGCCACAAGTGTGACATGTATATATCAGAAGTAGAATATAGAAAGGTAGTAATTTTTATTGCTTGAATAGGTAACTCATTATGTCAGTAAACACATAGGCAGCTGACTGCTGGTGAAGTGTCATCCAGGGGCCACAGGGTGATATGGCTGGCGCTGACTGAGCTGCTGTCTTCCCCTTCTTCCCCCTTTTCTTCTTCTTATCTTTCTGCGTGGGGTCTTGTTCCATCCCACACAGCATGTTGTATTTATAACTCTGGCTGTTCTTCCTCCCCTCTTGCTCTCCTCTCTCCAGCCCCCAGTCACACCATCTCTTACCTCACTGGTTCAGCAGCAACTGCTCACCCCTTTGATGTGACAAACCTCCTGCTTCAACCAGCATCTCATTAAGATTGGCTATGATTAGCCTAGGTGCAATAGTCCTGGGTATTAACCCATTCTCCATATGTTTGTAGGGTTGATCTTTCTTTATGCCTTTGCCTCTTCTACACTCTCTGTCTCAGGAACTGTGTAAGTGGTGCAAACTTGTAGTTAATGTGTGTGGTTTTTGTTTTGACACTCCAGCAAACCAGAGAATCTGTATGCATAAAAGGATGTAGGCAAGGTCAAAGGAAGCAAAAATGATTTGACAAGTATTAAGGCTCTATAACGATTTTTTCTGTTTGTGAGTTGGTACAAATTGTACCCCTGTGTCACAAATGTTGCAAGGATTTTTTTGTGCCACTGGCATGTTACAAAAACTAGTACATTTATTTATTACTGTGAGCGATAAATGCATCTTTCATAGAGTGTGTAACCATAAAATATAGACTGTGCTTTCTATGGGCTCCTCAGCAAGCCCAGGCTCGCTAGATGGTTGTTTTGTGAAGCAGTAGCTTTGCACCAGTGATCTCACTGGTTTGTGAGAACTCTGCAGCAACACGCCTTCCAGGAAAAATATGGGTTTTCCTGTCACAAGAATTTTCCCACCCACTCACATGCACTGGCTGTGCTGCTTTTTGTGCGTGTTGGTATTTACATGGTATTTCTGAACTATAGTAGAGCTGCATTATGGACTTGTAAGGAGGAGAGTTTACTTTAGTGTATTTTGGTGAAATTGATAGTGTCATTAATGCTTGGCGTGCTGTGTTATGACTAGTAGTGAATGGCAGGAAAGACAGACAACAAGAGAAAGGGAGGTTGTAAAGGGAGGTTACTGTACATGAACATGTACTGAGAATGGCTAAATAAAGGGAGAAATGGCAGTGACGCAAAGTGTTTTATAATATTTGGATCTTATTGTGCTTTGAATAAACAAGGGGATCTTCATCTTCTCATCCAACCTCTTAGCAAACAGATATAATTGCAATGATCACGGATGCCATCAGAATTCCAGTGAATGTATTGCTTTATCATTACCTTATTTACAGCCCAGTAACATGAACATAAGCCCCACCCACACACAGACACATACTGTATTTGTACATCAGCGACAAGCCTTTATAAGCTAGAGCTTTGTCCCAACATTGCACAGCGCTGCGTTGTTTAGGCAGAGCCCCATGTGGTTCCAGTGGCAAATGTCTGTATAAATCTAGTCTAATGGTTGTTGTCCTTTACACTTGTGTGTGACTGACGTCAGTCAGGCTTCTCGCTGGTCTCCTCGCATAAACCTGTGTGTGACATTTCTGCATGAAAGCATCTGACCGAGAAGCATATTTACCAAGACAAGTATTTGGCAATGAGGCCACAGGAACCTTATTATCAGAGTTTATATGAAAAGACCCTAACACCTTTTACAAGTTGTGCTTAGTAAGGGTCATAAGTCTAGCGATTTATCAGAAATGTGCCAACTTTAACCAGCCACCACTCACACATGCATTCACGCATGCATGTCATTTGTGAATGACTTTGGAAATTATCATCAATACATAAATGTGTCAATACAAAGCGCTGCAGAGATGGAGAAATTACCAAGAAAGAACAGAAATGTTTATCATATACACCGATGAGAATTACCTTTTTCTCACAAGGTTTATTTCTTCATGTTGTTGTTGTTCGTGTTGTCTTGTTCATGTTCGCTTTTATCATTACCTTCTCTTTTTACATCCAACAGATTCGCTACATTTCTCAGACCCAAGGTTTGCCAGGAGAGCATTTATTGAATGTGGGGACAAAGACATTGCGGTTCTTTTGCAGAGAGTCTGACTCACCTTATGCAGCATGGAGACTGAAGGTGAGGAGTATTTGCACGCCTAAAAATTAGTTATTACCATTTAAACAGTTAACCTGTACCCTTGTTGTGCTTCACTAAAACCCAATGGTGAAATTCAGCAAAATTTTTCTTCCTACCCCTGAGCAAACAAAAGCCCCTTTTACACTGCCTCTTCAAGGCAGCTTTACAATACACCTTTTCGCTTTGCTGTATAAAACATACCAAGCCGTCGTGGGGGGATCTGTGCAGTCGTATATTATTATCCTTAACCAGACTCCAGTCTCACTCCAACTCTAAGTTTACCCATTAAATCCTTCCTGCTGCACAGATCATCATAGCAGTACAAGTAACATGAGTGTCTCCACCAGCTTCTCATCACCCACACGTTGCTGCAAGAAACGGAGTCTGTGGCCATAATACTTAAAGCTCTATACGCGCATCAACTGTGTACAAGTCCAAATCATGTTTAAAAAGTGCAAAACTAGCAAAAGTAGATCACGTTTCATCCATTAGTTATGTTTTATATATCCGACGTGCACGTTATGTCACGCCACGAATACTGGTGTGTCCATCTGTGTAAAACGCAGGAGTGCCTTTACAGTAATGTTTTAACATGCAGTGTAAACGGACAAATTCGTCTTAAAGAGCCACCTTCTCACCAATGAGGTGGCATTTCTGTGTAAGATGGGATAAAGACTGTAGTTCTGTAGTAAAAACTCAATGATAGCTGTCCCGAAAGAAACCAGAGGCATGCATAGAAAGGCTAGCACTTAAGATTATCCATTCATTAGCTATTCCTGCTTACCCTTTAGGGGATTGCAGGGGAACTGGAGCCAACCCAAGTTGACACTGGGAAAGAGGCCCTGGACACGTCACCAGTCACATTTATGAAATGTAGAGACATTAATACCTAAAAGCGATTTAGAGTGACCAGTTAGCTAGATGAGTTAATGTCAAACACCACATCAAAGAAGTTATTATATTCAGTCTGTTAGTCACATTGCTTTTCATACTGTGTATCATCTTTGGTTTCCTCTAGTGCTGTGGCAGTACGGACATACAATTGTATCACAGTATAAGAATCCTGAGTTTCACCAGCAGCAGCAAGTGTGGCTTGACAAGGTTGCAGTGTTTAGTCCTTCGTGCTACACAAAGAATGCTGTTTGGTGGTGTAATTTTGTAAACGTACGGTTATTAGTGTTACAGAGTGCCAGGATGTTTTTCCCTGTTAAAGAGCGTAAGCTGTAGGTAGTTAATTGTTGTATTATAAAATTACAACCATCAGTAAGATGGGTAGGCACCGATAATGGGATTCCCTTCTCCACTTGTGCTGAACAGAGCTCTGTGGTGCTTCTAGTGGCGGACGATATTATTCAGTTTCCTGCCTACTGAAGTAATATATCTGTGATGGTATGGCTGTATATGAAAAATTGGTACTTTATGCAACATTATATTTGGTACACAGAAAAATTGGTGAATTGGCATACCGCCCAGCACAAGTTTCTATAAATGAGAACATTTACTAGATGAGGCAAGTTTGAGGCAAGTTTTTCAATTTCAGTTCCATTGTATGAATAAGCCTCTTTAAGAGTATAAATTATTGAAGCTATAAGTAGAAGTGAATTAAACTCTTGCATTCAGGGCGGTATGATAGCTCAATGGGTAGAGCAGTTGTCTTCCAACCCAAGGGTGAGCGGTTAGATTCCCAGTCCCGGCAGGCTACATGTCGAGGTGTCCTTGGACAAGACACCGATACCCTGACCCATGGCTCCTCACAGGGGTGCCTGTCCACAAAGAATTTCCCCAAGGGGATCAATAAAGTATCTATTATTATTATTATTCTCACTAATGTCTTTTTCTGCAGTCAACAGATGAGCATGAGACGGAGACAGGGATGAAATCAAAAGAAGCAAGGAAGTACATCTTCAGCTGTTTGGATGACATTGCGCACGTATGTTCGGCTACATGGATCACAATGTTCTTAACAAGGTTTCAGAGCAAGTTCAAATGAAATATCTAGACGCTGTAGGCCTCTGGGTATTTGCTAGAGGCATCTCTATTAAAAAAACAAAACATACTCGGCTTGTTACTGGGAAAGAAGAGAGTACCTTTTAGCATAACTTCCCGTCAGTTAAATGTTACACCTAAATAAAAAAAAAAAAAAAGTTCAGATTTCACTCACTATTCTCTGTAAAAACAGACCACAGATGGAAATTCCCCAGCAATGAATGCTCGTTCAGGCCTGTTCTTTTGTAAGTCAGATTCTAGTGAATTCCTAAAAATTTTTGATTGTTTATCATTCTTAGGAAATACGTTTTATAATAATCCTTTGATTAATCATACATAGAGCATGCTCTATTTTAATAATTCAGTTTTAAATAATATATTTTATTGGTTACTGACAGTGTGTTCTAAGCAGAAGATGTCTTTGTGCCAGGTGAACTTGGTGATGAATCTGGAAGGTAGTGACTTGCTAGCGGAGAAGGCAGACCGGCGGGAGTTTGTGAGCCTGCTGAAGAAGATGTTGTTGATTGATGCGGAGGAGAGGATTGCCCCCACCGAAGCTCTCAGCCATCCCTTTGTGACAATGCAACATCTGCTCGACTTTCCCCACAGCAACCAGTAAGACTTCTTTCCTCAAATGTTCACACATGTTGTCACTTTGACCTTCCTACATAAATCGAACTCTCCATGTGTCATCTCTTCTGCCCATAGTGTGAAGTCATGTTTCCACATCATGGATGTTTGCTGGGCTCGTCCCTGTGCATATGAGGCAGCCAACAGAAATAAAGGTCCTTTCATCAGACCTGTGACCACGACGACTGCTCCCTCAGTCAACCACCCCTTCAGCAAGATGACTGGCGTCCACACTCAAGTAAGTTGTTCAGTGTTTGCATCATGAGCAGCCTTTTCCATCACTGTGCAGCTGGAGTTTCGGTACACTCAATACTTTAGTACACAGCAATCATTAGATCAAGGAATTAACACATTCTGAAACAAAGGTAACAACTACCTAACAACACTGTGTGGTTTTATATTAATTATGTGATTTATTTGACCATTTCCTGAACTGGACATTGAAGACAAAAAATTTGTGATGAAATAATCAGAGAATGTAGATTATTGACATGCATTGCTATTCTATACATCTGTTCCTGTGAAGACTGGTCATGTAAACTGTCTTTAATTTTTTCACTTGCCCATCTTATTACATCTTAGCACTGCTGTCATGGCAACAAAATCACGTCATGTTTCTCAGGTCATGGCAACACTGCAAATCAGTGTTGTTACTGAGGAGAAAAGAGAACCTGACCCTTTTTGCCATTGGATCTTTATTATGCAAACTATCTCAAAGTCTATTCAGAAGCTGCTTTGCTGCAGATGAAATGTGAAAAACTGACCAATTGTGACACATTAGATGTGATACAATATAATGGTCACTACATGGAGTTGCTAAAGAAAGTATTCAGATCTCTTCCCTGCAGATTTAGCTTTATATTATCTTTGCCTTCAATCTACACCCAATAAACCATAATGACAAAGTGAAAACGTGTTTTTAGAAATGCTACAAATGCAAATTAATTAAAACTGAATTTACACACATTCATACCCTTTACTTGGTACTTTGCAGAAGCCCATTGGCACCAATTACAGCTTATTGGTTACATCATGTTTTACTCACCAGGGCAATTTATCCTTTTTGTTCCCAGCAGATCCTCACAAGCTCTCATATAAAGATGAGTTTTTTCAGCAGATGTTGGGTGGTGTCTGGGCCTTAGCTGGGCCACTCAAGCACAGTTTTGGGGCTTTTCAATTGATTTAGTTCTTGTTTGGGAACAACTGAACCAAACATACAGAGACAATTTTTTTTTTACTGCAGCACCATTACTACTTATGGTACTCTTTTTGTCTCACCAGACAGAAGAATATTTTCTTTCATGCTCGCAGATTTCTTGTCCTTTGAAAGCCTTTTAGAAAACTCCAAGCGAGCTGAAGCATCAGTTTGTGTTCCCTCGGTACAGATTAAGGATAATATCAAAAGGATCATATTAAGAATTAAAAACGGATTAAATAATACGTGATCACATACCTTCCATAATAAAACTGCTCAGTTTAAATTTATGTTTCCACAGTGCAGTAAAGGGTAAATTATACTTTTTCAGGAGACACGTGGCTTTTTAGTATTATCGTCTCAAAGGTTTCTTTGTTTTTACTATGATTAGTATAGGGGCTAGGCATGCATGTAGCAAGAGCTATAGCAGAACAATATAGGCCTAGTTCTCATTACTCAATAAATGTGATTATAGCCCGGCACATGAGCAGCGGTGCAGAAGCACATGCTTGACTGTTCTTTGTATCCTCAGGCTTGTCTTAAGGAGTAAGTTTGACACAATATGACAACCTTTTCGTTATGTGACTAAAAGAAATCTAACCTTGGAGTGCCCTGGTAGCCGAATGGTTATAGTGCATGCCACGTAAACGCAGCATCCCCAGTTTGAGTCTGGCTGAGGATAAAGGCAAAAAATTCCCTAAAAAAGAAAACCTAGACAAATCTGTCTAAAAATGACAGTTATAAGCCTAAGATTTGCCAGTTTATTGATATTTTCATATTAGATGGATCTAATCGTCCCATCATATGTAACATCAACAGATTAAGAGCCCCATTTTAATGAGATTAAAGTTTTAATGCACATTTAATTTGTTTTCTTTAGTAATCCTTTAAGCTTGGTGACTCCAATTTTTCAGTTGACTAGTTAGAAATCTAGGCTTTGATTCACTACTCTGAACTTTGGAATAGATCAGCCTTGCCAAGCCACCGTCTTTTAACTGAAAAGCCAGGGTTACACCTTAAGTTGAGATGTCACCATCTTCTTGCTTTTTAATGCTAATGTTGATCATTTTAAGACCTCAGGAAAAAATTCAGTCATATCACTTTTTCTTTTTTAGGGGTTAGCCCCATCAGCCCCCTCTGTAATTCACCCTGGGATACCACTCCCAGCAGGAAGTGGGCAGTTTGGATGCAACGATTCATTTCAGCAGGCACTCATCCTGTGTCCCCCAGCCATTCAAGGTAGGGTGTGCAAACCTTGAGTTTGTTTGTTTATTCTTCTTCTTTAAACTAAATATCTTGAATTAAAAATCTCCTGTCCATTGTCCCTGCAGGAATCGCCCCCAACACAGCTAAACCAGCTGGCTACTCTGTGCGAATGGAGGCTTCTGTGCCTCTGGTCACTCAAGCACCCCCAATCCAGCCCTTACAAATCAGGCCTGGAGTCATCACACAGGTAATTAAGTTATGTCATATTGTCATATTATTTATTGTTAAAAAGTATATGGAATGACAAAACCAAAAACACTATTACAAAGATTTGCATGTGTGTGTTTGGTACTTGCTGCCTTTTTGAGAACCAGTTTGAGGTTTTTAACTTGGGAATGTGAGGGCACTTTACCTGACCCTCACTTTTCAACACATCTTCTGAGTTTTAGGACTTGGTTTTTCTGGCTAAGGCTAGGTAAAGGTTGAGTTGATAAAAAAAACATGATATAAATATGTGTGTGTGTGTGCATGTGTTAATGAACTTCAGATTAGATATTCAGCATGCAAGCTGATAAGAGCATGATTGAGAAGAAAATTACTAGATAAAACTGCTTTGCTTCTCTGCACTCCATCAGGCCTGGTCCAACCATGCACAGCAGATCTTGATGCCCACTTGGCAGCAGGTGACATCAGTGCCCCCACCACCAACTACGTTGGCATCTGACACTGTGGCGGGCTCACAGAGATTGGGTGACTGGGGGTAAGTAATTAGTTTTTCGTTACAAAACAATGTCTTTTTTCTTATATTATCTGTATCCTTTTGTTGTGTATTTATACTTCCAATATATTGTATTATATAAAACAAAAATATATATGTATATAGTATACTATAGTATAGTATATAGTAGCTTTACTATGCACACTCTTGGGAATGGCTGTATTGCTCTGATACAGCATACAGCATGCTTGCTCCTCTGAATGTTAATGATCGATGACTCATGACTCATGTCCTTTGAGACCAGTGGCTGAGACAATTTTGTCAGTAATGGTGCTAAAGGCTTTTGACTCAATTTGCAATGTTCTGTTTTCTTAACGCAGGAAAGTGCGTCCTCATGGCAACCATTATAGCTCCATGATTGCACACCCTCAGCCATTCTTAACCAACCAAATGACCATGTCCACCCACCAGCCAATCAACATAGGCATTGCACATGTGGTGTGGCCACAGCCAGCTGCCAACAAGAGAACCAAGCCTTGTGTGAACAGGTGCGCCTTATGCTGCTAAGACACATATACGTGCACTGATAAGTGTTTCCCCTTGCTGAATGTGACACATTTTCTTCCGTAGGGGCAGCAACTTCTCCCAAAACACGAACATCCAAAATTTAGTATGCCAATCCCCAAAGATGGCCGATACAGCAAAGAATGTGGAGGAGGTTGAGGAGGAGAAAGCCAGATGCCCAGAGGAAGGGAACACAGTTGGAGAGGAGCAAGGAGGAGAGCAGGTGGAGGAGGATGATGATAACTGCTGTAAAGTGGAGCCAGACTGTGAGGAGCTTTCAGTTTCACAGGAGCAGCGGCAGGCCATGGTGATCTCGGACCTAGCTAGCCCGACTGTTAGTGTCATCAGTATCAGCAGTGATGAAGAGGAGAGCACACAAAGACACTCAATGGGAGAGTGAGTACTAACATTCCTTCTGCTGTATTTCTTACTTTGAAAATATCAGTGTCTACTTGGTTGCATTAATTTTATTGCTTTATGGACACAGATGCAAGGGTAATGCAGATTGTGAGGCGTGTCAGAGCACTGTCAGTATGGAGAGAGTCTGTTCCCTCAGCAGTCCAGACAGCACGCTCAGTACCAGCTCTTCAGCGTCAGCACAGTCCAGTACATCACCCTGCAAGCACCCCAGCAGGTAAAGTTAATGTAGACTCAAACAAAGCTTCTACATATGTTTTGCTTTGTTCCTACACTACGACAAACAACATATCTGTAACTTCCGTGCTAACTGTCTGCCTTCTTGCAGTATGTCAGATGACGAACAGGAGAGTGGTTGTGACACAGTGGATAGCTCGCCTGCCTCAGACGCCTCTGGCCATAGCAACAGTCCCTTCACAGAGCGACGCTACATCACTAACAGCAACCAGAACTGTGAGCCCCGTGTTGCATGTGTTGCCCCGGAGACTGAGCCTAGCAAGCCTACAGTTCGTACTATTGTGGTGCCTCCAATGAGGGTGCAGAATAACAACAACCCTCCTGTCAGTGAAACATCTGGCAACTCAGGTAAACATATGGGGGACACGTGATGTGCTGGTAACAAATATACATTTACTGTTCATTATTTAGGTCTTTATTTAACTAAGTTAAGTCAACTTTTGACATGACATGAAAACATATATATTAGATGTCAGGCCTTAAGACTCAAATTTGTGCTTAGAGAAGTAGGCAGATTTCTAAACCTAAATTGTCTCAAGTCCACTTGGATAATACACTTAACTCATGCTCTTGCAAGACATCTGAGTAGATAAACTCAGAAGACAGGCAGGCAAGTGCATAAGTAGGTCATGCTAGCTCAAAGATCCAGTCACCACTGCTGTTGTCTGCTCCACAGGTCACATGAGTTGGGATTACACCGTCTTAGTAGGCCACAGACGTTCTCACAGGTGATTATGGTTGACCTGCGTGGACGTATCTGCTCTGATCTCTGAGTGGATATTTGTTTGCTGTCAAACACTGAGTCTCTGAATCTGTGTGACTGTGCACTTCCTAAAGCTACATAAGACTTGCGTAACAGCCCCAGAAAGTATTATATATGGATGCCAAATTTATGGCTATCATAAACAAATGTTAGGTCAACTTTCAGGTATTAAAATGAAGTTACGCATGCTGTACATGGGTTCTGTACCAGCTGTGGTGGGTGGGACATCATTGTTTCTTTCAGCCCCAGTATACAGCGACTCCCCTTTTTATAGCTCTTTTAAAGTGTAGGGTTCAACTGTAAACCCTCACAAAATCATACAGACTTACACCACCTTCCATGCAAGATTCTTCGTCCTCCCCAACCCTGAAACTATTGCAACTATAGCCCCACATAAAAGGGCAGAGCTCGCTATTCTAGTGCTACCATGTGTATTTATAGCTGATGGTCTGACTCCACTATAAGCTCTATGAATAAGCTTAGTTACACCCCCCCCGATCACCCAAATATTTCTATTTATAATCTAGATCATATTCAGAGGACAGATGCCACTGTCAAGGTTTGAAACTGATCAAACAGCTGAAATCACTGACAAGCCTACAAAGTCTCCTGCCACAAATATTATTTCATTGTTTTGTCATTTCTGTGACTGCAGTTCAATCTAATCTCTGGTTGCATTTCTTTTTGCCTTTTTTGTTATTTACATAGTTATATAGATAGTTGGACACCAGATTTTGTGAATTAACTTGCCATCTCCACCTCTTTGTTCGTCTGTCTGTCCTTTTATACTTGACTTTCTACCTCAGTCTTAGAGTCTTCATGCCAGTTCAAAGGGCGAGGCATTCCTGGGCGACAACATCACCACTCCACCCCGCTCCTCAACAGGCCACAGAAGATCCCCCCTGCATTCCAGCCCCAGCAACAGCAGCCTATAGGCTTTGGGCAGGTGAGCATGTGCAGTAATGTAGTACATTCAAACAAACACATATATACACGAAAATATGTCAATCTGTCTCTTTTGGATTGTGAAGAAGCTGGCATTGTTAAAAGTGAATCACACTGTGCATTTACACGATAAAGACAACACTTCAAATCACTTCAAGCCAAAAGCATGTTTTATGCTGTAAATTTAACTTGGATTCATTTGCCACAGTACCTTTTGTTGCTAAGAAGTCTAGCAGCTATACTTGAAAATAACTCAAAGCTGGTGGGTGAATGTTTCCAACTGTGTTCAAGGCATTTTACTCAAATACTGCTTACTTCCTGTATTGCCAATAACAAAAAGTAAATGAATAGAATTCTATGCATAAAAAAAAAATAGGTAGATGTGATGATTGTTAATTACTGATTAGAGACACAAGGCAGAGATGCAACAACATGGAAAACGGCATCATCTAGTGGCTCAAAAAGACTTAACTCAGTTGATAAAAATATATGATCTGCTCAGCCAGATGGTGGTGTTTTCTCTTCTAGGTGCAGCATTTCGGTTCCTGCCATCAGGAATGGAACGGCAACTTTGCCCACCGGAGACCACAGGCCTATATCCCTCCAACCATGCATGGGCACGCGTTCACCCTGTCCCACAGCAGCCCAAACCACACTACGGGCCCCCACCCTCACCTTGGGGGCCACCCGCACTCCCAGCCCACTTTACTGTCCTATCCCACGACTGGTCCGCTGGTCACAGCTGCACCCGTGGCCCACCTCCTTGCTTCCCCTGGAGCCTCCCGCCCCGTCCTCCAGCCCACCTACAGCATCTCCCACCCAGCAGGCATTGTGCACCAGGTCACAGTGGGCATCAACCCCCGTCTGCTGCCCTCCCCCACCCTGCACCCCCAGGGCCAATTCAAGCCCCTCTTTCCCCCACACTCCTACATTGCCTCGCCTGCCTACACAAGTTTCCCTCTCAGCCCTACCAAAATAAACCAGTACCCTTACATCTGAGCATGGCTGCCCAGATACCCATCATACCACCTGAGGGCTAAGTGAGGAGGGTGAATTTTATCTTAAACCACAAACAACATGGTTTTAATTTCCAAAACCATGGCACAACCACAGAGAAAGCAAGCTATTTTTTGAATCATGTAGACTTGGGTGAAATTGAACTTCAAGCTTTAAAAAAAAAAGAGAGTTCCAATGGTGGAGGTGATTTGGGCAAAAAATTAAGAAGGAAATAATGTATGAATGATTGAATGAAAGAATGAATGAGTAGTTAAACTCACACTTAATGTGTTTTGCACATTTGATATATCTTTGCATTGGATCTTCTACGAATACTCCTCAAAACAGGTAAATAATTGGGGCGGTGTTGAATAGTTAGACTTTGCACCCCTGATCCCAGCTATTTTTCTATATTGCCTTCTTATGTGTGCAAGACACATCCATATTTGTAAAGCCATCCCAGTCTCTAGCTCTAGATTGACAGATGCACATGTCGTCCACAGTATATGTTGTACTGCGTTTGAAGTATTTGTACCTTTTTGGTGTCTCTTGGTGTTAGCAATGTCAAGTCAATTAACCGATTTAAATAGGGTTGTTCCTCACGCTGCATGTGGTCTTGCATGAGCAAAAATGTAAACGGAAAGATGCATAGACGTTGCTCTTATTGTTTGTGTCACAAGACTCGCTGCATTGTATAACTGTCCCCAGCCATAGTGCCTTACATATTTGAGGTTGTTAATGTTACTACTTATATATGACTATATACATGAATATTAATGTACTGGACTGCAGCACTTGAAATTCCAATCAGTCGATGCATCCTATGTATGAGTATATATATGCACATGTGTATATGTCCATGCATAGCCTGCATGGATGTGATGTATCGCGGATAGCGGTGCTTATTTTCTGGAGTCAGTGTATATTTCAGTGTGTAGTGAGTTAATTTTCTGTTCTTTCGATAAGAACGGCATGCTTTGCTGTTGCGAATGCTTGCTGTTTCATAAAAAATGTTTGTTTTCGTTCTCCCTTTCCCGAATGAACTAGTGTATAAAGTGCAAGTACTGAGTATTGCTTAATATTTGATAATCACTTTCTATTTAGTGAAACTCTTATTACTAACAGTATTTGTACTGTTCGATGAAACTGCAATACAATCTAAATAGTTGTTGATTATTTTTCTTTTTCGTCTTTGTATTTTCATTTTGAGCGTTTTCATTTTGTTTTTTAGATGTTTAGAAGTGTGGTGGGCATGGCTTTGATTAGGTAAGGAAAAAATGCAAATTAATTCACGGTATGGAATCTTCTAAGCCTAAGCAAACCATGCAGTATTTGATATACACACATATATGGACATATACTATAGAGCTAGATTATTTAGTACAGATGCTTGATAAGGTGTGAGTTAACTGTGTGCAATTCTCTCATTTATGCATGTGTGACAAAGTTAACTTTTCCCTTTACATTATACCATTTGTTAAAGGCTTAAGGCTTATGGTGTCAACTGCTTATTTTATACATTCCGTCAGGGAGGATATATACATATATATATGATGGTAGCATCGGCCTATACACAGTTCAGAAAGTATTCAGATCCTTTCACTTTTTCCATACTTTGTGTTGTAGATTTAACTATAAATGGATAAAATTACCATTTTTGCTCATCAGTCTACACTCAATAACCAAACATTGTAACATGTTTATAAGAACTTTTAGCAGATTTATTAAAAATCAAAAACTGAAATCTCTTTTACAAATTAATACCATTAAACCTTTTTTGAAGCCACTTACAGCAATTACAACTTTAGGTCCTCTTGGACGAGTCTTTGCAAACCTGGATTTGGGCAGATCCTCTCAAACTCTGTGAGATTAGGTGGGAAGCATTTGCCATCTTTAGGTGTCTCCACAAACGTTCTATGGGGGTCTAAGTCTGAGCTTTGGCTGGGCCACTTAAGGACAGTCAGAATAGTCCTGAAGTCCCTCCTGCATTAACAGCGTGTGCAAAAAGGGAAGGCATCCATATACTTTCTGAAGCAACTGTATATGTAGATATGCTGTGTGTGCATTTTTCTGTTAATTTTACTAGTTACGTGTGTAATTTGTTTTGTCTTTTATTTTCAAATGAAGTTGCTTGTGCAGCACCAAAGACTGTAGTTCATTTCCTGAGCAAGGTAGCTATTCTGTTTGCGTAGACCTCAGTTATACTGTAGTTGTCGAATGGGGTTACATTAAACAAACAAAAAAACATATTTAAAAACAGCAGAGGTTCTGTCTAGCTTATTTGGCAATTAATAAGTCGTATCATTTCTTTCTTGAATGTATCATAGATAAGCTGCTATATGATGATTGCCACTTCAGTAGCTGTGAAATTATGTGATTTCTCTTTAGTTTAAACCTAGAGTTGCTCTTTTTGTATAGGTCCCTTAATTACCTGAAATAGAAGTGGTTTTGATTTTTGTGTTTTGCGTTCATATTTGGAGTGTCATTGTAACTGCTGTATTGCTGATGATGAACATTAGTTGCATTTGTTGTTTCTCGGGGTGTGTGTTTTTGCATCAGTATTTTATCCTTATTAACCTTTCGGGCTCATCACTGCATATAGATGATGTATCGATGTAACTTAATTTTTTTTTTGTATGTTTTCATATTGACATTTTGTACACATCTAAAGCTGTAGCTTGCAGGATTGATTTAACTTTTTCATTGTATGTATACACGGTATACAACCAGTACTCTTCAGTGTGTTGCAGGAGCACTGTGAGATGCCAGAAGAAAATCCATTGTGTCCATTGAAAAGATTCTGTAATGTTTCCACTAATCGCACACACACTTGCCACTAAGCACTCGTACAAGTAGTTAGAGACTTGTAAGGATTTCAATGATTAGACCTGTCCGAAAAGTACATTTATCCCAATGTTTCTGTTCCAAAAAAAAAAAGTTTTACAACTTGATTTTACTGTCAAATTGATTTTAACAGCTATGTATTGCAACCTTTTTATCTGTTCAATGTTATATCTGGCTAGAATATCAGTTTAACAGTTTTGTTAAATCTAAACTGCCTTGTGTTTGGATCGCTCTCCCCTTTATGAGTGTCTCATATCAAAGTGATGTTTCGTCAATGCAAAACTGTGGCCATTGTTACGTGTTCCTTACTGAAATTGAGACAGTGTGAGCAGCACTGTGTACGTGCCTTGAGATTCAGAAAGTGAGAATTTATGATGGTGATTCCTTCACTGCTTATTTGAGGAGGAAGGCATAGAATCCAATAACAGTCCTTTAACATATAGGCCGACTTTTCACAGCCTCTCAATCAGGAGTAAAAAAAAAAAAAAAAGAGAAATTGGACAGGGTCATTCCAGGGACTTGTACCCCTCTGATCAGCTTGTAGACACAATAGAGGACACACATGGTGGTGGTTTCCCCTCATGTTTTAAATAGCTGCCACCACTAAAGCCTCTCTGTGATAACACACCAATAAAACACACAGACACATGTATTCTTTGAATGATATGACACTCAACGATAGTCACTCTGGCTGAACAGCAGATGCAATACTTTTACATTGTGCGGTCATTGCACCACCAAGTGTTCTTAGATAATCTCCACGCTTTATGTTTTTATCTCGCATGCACACCTACGTTGCTTCACTTTGCCTAGAAGCTGTCTGCTCAGAGCAGCTTTTCCATCGTGCAAGTTAAGGCTGAGCGGGAGTAACCAGAGCACAGCTGACAACGCTGGCCTCTTACAATCAGAGGAGCCGTGCTTTATATCCAGGAATAGGCTGCTAGAATGTTAATTCGTTGTTCTGGATGGACGAAGATTATTGTAGTCTCTCAGCACAGTCAGTCATGAGTGCAGTGCTCCACATTTAAACACTGACACTGATGTGGTTGTATGTTTTCTTTCTTATTTGTATGTTTTACTGATCATATCGAAGTATCGTTTTTGGGAGAGAAAGCTTATGACGACACGGCATGAACTTTGCAGATTAGTGCTTGAAATAGATCCCCAATAATAAGCATGTGAAATGTAATGTGTGTTTTGATTCCTCCAAAGGTATTCACCAGCAATGCGCCTGCATAAACTCTCCCATACTCGTTTAGGAAAAGAATGGATGCAAGAGGAGAGAAATCTTAAAACTGTTTTTAATTTTCCACACGATTGACACCTTGGTTTATGGATAACTTTTTTTTAGGATTCATGTAACATTTAACAGATAAAACAGTCATTTGTAAAATTACTAAGTTATGACTTTGATATCAGAAAAAAAACCCTCTGCTGCGGTATCCTTTAGAAATGTTAATTCAGGGTCTGTATTTGTCTAAATGTGCTACTGTGTTACTATGATTTGTTTTACTCAAGCTTTTATTTTCAGTTTTCTGGTCATCTGTATCAATATCAGAGTTAATTCACACTGCAAGTTATGGAATCATTTGTTTAGATGCTCATCAAATAGACTTGATTACGAGATCTGAACTGTTACTGTTTTTAATACCTGTAGATTTTTTTGTGGCTTTGTTTTTTTCCCCGTTTTTGTTCATTTGCTTTTTTTCAATTCTGTGCTACACTAGTTTGCCATGTAGCAATTGCACTGTGCAATATTTACAGTATGAGGACTGGGAAAACTAACTCTATGGATGTGATGTCTCTTTACAGTTTGCGATAGTGTTTCCTCTCTAGTTCTCAGTGATTTAGGTGTGACCAAGCCTTCTCTACTTTGTCACATTAAGCGGGTTTTCCGGGTGACTCTTTTGGTGAGTGTCAAAATAAGACTTTATGGTGTATTATTGTTAAGATTCACTTTGAATTAAAAAAAAATCTATTGATGCACTTTGTCTGTTTTTCTATTATTTCGTTCATTCACGTACATTTCTTGTCCAGTTTGGGGATCTTGAAAACCACTGTGGTTAATATGTCCACATGTTACTTTCATTCAATATAAATCTATAATCTATATAATATATAAATTAAGCATATTTTTAGTCTATAAAAAAAGGTAAAAGTTAAAATCTAGCTTTATGGGTTTTGTTACTTTACTTGGTGCATTCTTGGTCCATGTTCCTGAACTGATTTCTGCTTTATCAAATTGTAACAAATCAATAGCAAAATAAACAGACAAATAAACGTGAGTATAAGAAACGGGGAGTCATACATGGGCACGCTGCCTATTTCTGCCCCAAGGTCCAACAGATGCTTCAACCTCTTCTCATAAAAAGTCGGTGCATGAGAGAAAATTAAAATGAGAGCATCCACAGTTCTAGGCAAAAACTGTCAAAAGCTGCTAATCATCATGGATAGATTATGAGACATAGGACCCCCAGTCTGAAGTAAACACAAAACAATAACACAAGGCACCTGTCTTTTGTAACTGTGTGGTCATTTTTTCTATTTGTTTATGTTTTATTGTAATTTTTGGGAGCACTTTTCATCATTTTTGGTAATTTTTTTTCATTTCGTGTTTATTTTTGTCATGTTTTTAGACTTTTGGTCATTTTCTCACAGTTTCTGGTCAACTTTTGTGTCTTTTTGGTGATTTTCAACCATATGCGGTCATTTTTGTCTGTTCATGGATTGTCACATGTCCTTCATTGGTTATTTTTTGTTTCTTTTAACTGAGCTCTGTGACTTTGAAACAAGAAATATTTATAATCAGGTCAGACAGAAGCTCACAGGCTCCCTGACCTAACAGGCCCCTGGGCCTGTGCTCAGTAGGCACACTCGGTCATCCATCCATCCATCCATCCATCCACACTAAACCTCTAAAGACTGTGACTGGTTTCTCAGTTCATCCTTTGCTGTTTACCCTTGTTTTATAAAGCATACAAATTTTTACCAAATAAATTATTGCTATGAAATAATGACAAACACCAAAACGCAAGACTATTTTCAAATTAAAAAACTCTGTCAACAGAAAGTCTGTCTGATTTGGTCTCATAGCATAATATGGGAAACCTGGGGGCCTCAAACTGTCCATCTGTTTGGGGATCTTTCTGGGGCTGCACTGACATCTTGTGGAGGTGATGATGTACAACAGCCATAGCTGTATCTGTGCAATTAGATATGCAGGTAGGAATTGTTGTGGCCCTTAGGATCGACAAAACACAGCCTGCCTTTTAGTAGAAATAAAAAGAAACTGATCTATTATTAATATTATTTCCAATGTGAGTGCGCAAGACTATTCTCAGCATCTTCTCTGCTTTATATGGAGCACCTACTGTCTTGTCTTCTACGCTAGAGCCAGCAGAGGTCGCTCTGCGAGTTGCTCAGCTTTGACTTTCTCCAGATTATTAACAGCAGAGGATAATTTGCTCAGTTGGACGAGAGGGGGGTGGAACACTAGAAAAATGTCCATCCACTAGCAGCAGTATATATGAACTGTTTGACTAAATGACCCCTGGACAAACCTACACGTCTGTTATCAACATGGAGCAGATCTGAATGAGGCGGTTTAGCGCCAACAGCTAAATGTCAAACCTTTGGAAAAGTGTTTGCGCCGCCCTGCGCCACACGGTGATGATGGGTGGACCGAGCGGAGCGGAGCGATGGGGCGCATTCCTTAATTTCCCCTGAACGCCGCTTCGTCCCTGCAGCCCTGGACTCACGACGAGACCGCGGGGCCGCTGTGTTTCCCGTTCACACGCGAAGATTGATCCAATGTATTATTTACGACCGAAACTTGAGCAACTTGTCCACTGGCTATGGCTCCCGGTGTGAGGAGTGGGCGGACAGGTCGACCCAAAGTGGTGGGAGCCGGCGGAGGGGACCCCGGTGGGTGCTCGGAGCAAAGGACGAATGCCGGAGGAGAGAGGAGCTGTTTGAGGACCAGATGGCGAGCCGGAGCAGCGGGGATGCTCGCAAACTGTCTGCTGTCTGTGGGGATGCTTTTACTTATTGCCCGGTGCGCTTTGGCCGCAGAGGGTAAGCACGCCGAGCTATCTGGTTCAAGAAAACACATGCTGATTTGTTACATTAACCTCTACATCTTCATCTACAATGTACGAGCAGCATCGCAAGTGACGGATGAGAACACATTGGGTGGGATAAGGGTCTTTTTATTTGTTTAACACAGGCTGCGTTCTGTAATCCATACATTAATTGTAGCTGGATGCACGATTCACAGGGTTTATGGAAGGAGCTGTGGTCGACTGAATAGCTTGCTAAATGTTTTTTTTTTTTTTTTTTTAAAGGAAAAACTTAACTATCTGTGAACCATCGCCACAGGAATCACCTGTAAGCAGAAGGCTGTTTGGCATTGAAATTTACGCAGCCTAAATGGGTATTAGCTCCGGATTAATTCCTTTCCCTGGCAACATGTGGTGTGTGAGAGATGGTGCTGGACTGTACTGGGTTGGTTTGTATGTGATGTAACTCGTATCTGAACCTGAAGCCAGTCAGCTCACTGATCAGGTTGCACTGCACACATAGCTTGAACCTCTGCTTCTCCCCTGCAAGCTGGACTCATTAGGAGCTGTCTCAAGCTCAACTTTGTTTGCCATCACAACTTCTCTTCCCTGTTGTACTGCATTTGACGTTTCGTTTTGGTTGCATTGCCATGCCAGAGGTTATTAAACATTATTATGGTCTGTAATGAGCTGTAGGGAGTCATTGTGGGAGCGCTCTGCAGTCACAGGACAGTCAGTGTTTCAGAGCATCTGGGTCAGCACTAATGACACACATACTGCAGCCCAGTGTAGGTCTGTTTGTCTCTGGCGGCATGCAAGGCAGCTGGGGTAAAGTTGACCGATATAGTTGCCCTTCGACCATGAACACTTGGACAAAAACAGACATCACTCAAAATCTGTGTCTGCATGTGCGCTGATTTGGTAGCATCACCCTTTTCCTCATGGGACTGCTTACACAGGTTCAGTACACATGACTCTGAAACTCACTGTGTGAACGCAAATGCAAACAGAGCAAAACGAGACGCTCTTTGCAAAGTGTTAAGTGTGTCTGTCTTTACAGTAGCTCCGCCGCTGCTTCTCCAGCCTACACAACTGTGATGTAGTGGCTGTGGTCTCACCTCTTCTGATGCACTGCTACAGTAGCAGAGTCTCCTCCTCCTCCCTCCCACCTCCTTCCACCGCCTCCTCCTCCTCCTTCTCACAGTCAGCACATCCATTCTTAAACCTCATGAGCCCAGCAGCAGCAGCAGCAGCACCTGAGATATACAGTACATATTTGGTGACAGATGCCAGCACTTCTAGTATCCATTGTAGGGACAAATATTTTGTGACACTTTCAGAGTTAATGTTCTGATCGTCTTGTACACTAGTTGACAGAGTGTCTGTGTCTTTCATCATTTTAATGTTTGTCTTTTTCATTGCACATTTGTGATGTAATTTGGGACATTAAAGACTCAATGGGAATTTTAGTTCATTGGTTGACTTGTTTGTTTAAGTGTGCTGCAAGAATATGAACTATAACGCTGAGGTTGGTTCCACAAATCTCACCAAAACAAAATTCTCCTCAATTTTCCTCTGGGATTAATTAAGTTTTTTTTAATCTTGAATATTGAATTTAAAGAGTCACCTGAGCATATTACCTTCAGAAATCGGGATTCTCTAGTCTAGCTGAATTGTTTCATATGATTTGTCAAGTCACTGAACGCAAGGTATTGAAAAACAAAATGAAATTCATCCTCAGGAACATCAAAACCACAAAAAACATTGTTCTGCAAAAATGTCTTTACTGCACATCTACTGTATTAGTGTCTGTATTAGTTGACGCCATCGTGGTACTGATTTATAATCAGGCCCGCACGATTAAATCGAGGTGGCTCAGTAACCTTTGATTTGAATGTAATTTCTCAACATTGGTTTAATCTAAGCCTCCTCTTTTCTGAGAGTTATGTCAGACACTAACCTCATTAAGTGGATTAGGTGTTGGCCATGATGTGGCAGATCTACAGTTCTCAAGAGACAAAACCACGTCGTTGTCGGTGCCTTTATAAAATTTTGTGTTTCCTTCTCTGTCTTTTGCATTCATTCAGTGACGTCGGGCCACTGAATCAGTTTTTAGTGCCACAGTAATCCCCAGCCTCATATGATTTTACATAAAAATGAATAGTATGCAGCGAGCTGCTGTATAAACAGAGGTATTGGATTGAAACTCAGAATTGGCAAATAGCCTGAGCTGAGGTATCGCAATCAGCAGCGGGAGAGAAAACATTGAATCCCAGTTGCATCATCGTGCATCTTTATTATTCAATACCACTATTATAGATCAAACCTCACTTAGCCACACAGCTATAAGGATAAATATCATAAGGACCAGAAGGTCTTCTTTGAATATTAACCCCACAATTGAGGTTGTCTAGTTACAAATCTCTTTGCAGATTCATTAAAAACAGTATGGCATTGACTTTCAGTGTCAATGTTGCTCATTAGCCCATTGTAAATAAATCTGTATTGGTGTTTAGGTCAGATGACAACTAACAAAACATTGCAGAACAGATATGGCAAACTAAAATATAGTGTCAGCATTGCATTGTTTGTCCTCCAGAGCTTGTATCATGGTCACTTACGCCTTTAGTGGTGATGGCTCGAGTTAGGCTAAGGTGCTATGGAATGCATTATGCGAGAGTAGGAAGACGAACGTGTGTGTAGGTTTGTGTGTGTAAGGTTTACTGAATGAAAAACATCCCTAACATGGCTGTGAGCTGGTAAAATCTGGACTCACAGCTTCGTCTCTTAATGTGTGGAAACAGGACAACATGTGGTTTCTATGGGAACACCAATTTTTGTCCAACAATAACATTTTCGTCAGTAGAGTGGAGGGCAGTGCAGGGTGTGGTGTGGGCATCCTGAGTAATTTGTCTGTAAAGATGGAGCTCTTTCATGCAGTTAGATTGATCTGTAATTAACTCACTGTTTGGTTTGATGCTTTGTTATTAACGCAGCTGGGGAAATTATATTCAGCAGCAGCTCGAGGACACACCGAAGAGCGAGCTAAGCGAACGCATCTCTGGTCCCTCCTCAATCTAATGACTTTCTTCTGACGTCTGCTCTGTTTACGCCTACAACCCACATCCCGCCCCTTTCATGTGAGTGCTGACGGCGTGGCTTTGACAGGGGTTAACCTTCACAGACCTCTCGTTGTAAGAGACGTTTTTGCGTTTCTAATACAGTTTGGGGTTAACATGCGCCAAATGATCAGGAAGCTGCACATCACGACACTGTCTGTGGCTTGCTTTTGTTTTGTAATGCTCCTACTTGTATGCTTTTCTTGTTTATATGGTTCTGTATCTCGCAGTGTTCTTTTCCTCTGTCTAAATTAGCCTTTTCAGTGCTGTCGCGATGGCTAATGTTAAAATAACTTCCAGGAATTTTTTTTAAACAGCAACCGTGACTCACCCTTGGTCAGTGTGAGCTCTGGTTTTTCAGGAGCACACAGAGGATGTGGCTTTTCTGTTTATTTCTTGTGATTTACTGTACACCAGTTAATTATGTTGTGGTTACGCGTGTCAGGAGGACCTGAGATGCATGTGCATGCGTGTGGTGTGTGTGCACAGTCCAGATAGTTGGATTCTCCTTAGGCAAGTCTTTCATTTGTTTTGCACTCAGTCGTGATGCACACATTTGTCTTCGTGAACAGGCAGATGTCGAATTGAAAAGTCACCTTACAAAACCAGTGATGTATTTTTTTGTTGTTATGTTCTACTCACAGTTTTCCGTCTGTTTTCTTTCGCATGTTACGCAGGAGTTTTGACAGGATTTTTTGAGTTCTGTTCAACATTATGAAATAATTTGAAATCTAAAAATGAACACGCTGAAGTTATTAAAAATATATTAGTGCTAGTAATCATTCTGAGAGACCAAGAACATTCATTGTTGTGCTATAATTTGCTCCCAGTGCTCATCTTAAAGAAAGTCAAAAGGTCTGCATTCTTTTCTCATTCACAGCTGTAAATGAAGCAGGCAGCACTTCTACAACACATAGATGTAATGATAAGAAAGACAAACAGGCTTCTAATTAGTATCATCGACCATCTGCCTCACATTATCCCTCATACAGTTAATTGCAATCAGGGAATTTTTGTGTGTTGTGTGTGTGTTTCCTTCCAATATCTCAGTACCTTTGTGTCTTTCTGTTCTTTCGTCTCTCCCTGCTGTGTCTCTCAGTGCTTTGGCTGATAGCAGACGTAGTCTTGGCTCTGCTGCTGCTTGAGAAAGGACAGTAGGGTTCCTCATTTATTGGGATACACTGTGTAAACGCCACACTGCTGTGCACAAGGCTACTGTTGATCTTACCACATCACACTGGACCAATGCAGAAGATGGCATGAGAGGCTTGATGCTAGCGCTGGATTATGTTTGTCGTGCCCCTCAAATATGGCTCCATTTCCGTTCATGCTTGTTGTGCCACCACGACAGGCCTGTTTCAAATGATGAATTTTGCACTCAGCGTTTGTCTTGTCATCATTTAGTTTAAAATGTTCACTCACAGTCTTCGGCATCCTTTTAACAAGACGCACGTAGTAGCTTGATTTTGTCTTCTCATCTGCATGTTTGTGTTTTTCTTGCCTTGGCCTGACATGTTGACATGTTGTAACCCAGTTACTGAGGTTTAATTGAGTGATTGTGCAGCAGAATTGACCCAGAACATTGATCTGAAAATTACTCGTTATTGAGGGATTTATCGTAATAATTGTCAAGGTTGATTTTCTCACCCAGTCTAAGTTGATTCACTGGGAACTTTAATAATGTCCATTCTAAGGTGGTACGCCCCATTAAGTTCTTGAAAGTATGCCCATCTTTTAGAATGAACAATAACAACTTGAAACTCAGAATTTGACAACTTTAAATTTTAGCAATTATCCTATGACGAGCGGGTGAGACTTCATGCAGTAATAAAGATGATGTTAACTATTTCAATCTAACAGTTGCAGCTAAACTAGAAGGAGAGTCAGGGAGACCTGTGCTGGTTTGGGGTAGAACCCTCCAGTCTGCTGTGGCTTTTCTGTGTGTACTTGTCATGTTCCTTCCACACTTGTATGGGTTTCCTCTGCGTACTCCCAAAATTGATTTGTGACTCAGAATGGTGTCAGAGTCTATCACTCTGTGTCAGACTTGTGATAGACTGGAGATCTGTCCAGGGTCTACCTGTCTCTCACCCAGTGTCGCTGGATTGTCTCTGGCAGCATAGATATTGGATGGATGTGTAAGGTTACAATGTCTGTGCAGGGGTTTTAAAAGTTAACATTGTTTTAAAGTGTAATTAAAACTATTCCAGGCAAGTGTCTTTTTGGAGCCTGGAGTCTGGAATGATACAGAATTAAAAAAATTTGAGATTCTTAGTAGACATAAACCATGATTTATGTCTGTAAATAAGTGAGAGTGAGAAAGAGGGTGATTCATCCCCTCAACCTCCCATTTAGCAGTGTCACTGTTAAATTGTCATGTTCAGTTTTTGTCTACAAATGTTATAAATGGAAATACTAAGTGTAACGCTAAGTGTAGCTGTAGGCTTTGCTTCTTCACACAGATGTCTCCCCGGACTGTGGCATTTCAGCTAATCCTTTTGAACTGCTGGAGGAGGGAATGTTATATCACTGAGACATACAAACACATTCATTACACTTAGCCTTGAAAATGTTTAATGCTTAGCAAAGTGTTCACAGGCAGACACATAGACACAGACGCACAACATGAATGTCCCATTGAGTCGTGTTTCTGTCCACCTGAGGAACACAAGTCTGGTGTTCACGCTTTCCTCTTACTGTGGTTTGGGCTGCGCAAACTTATAAGAAAAGTAATTTGTCATGGCCTTGCTAGCCATTTAACTTTCACTTTCAAAATCGAACTTTTGGGGCTGTGACAGTGGATTATGTATCAGGAGCTTGTTCGCTCATTTTTTGCACGCTGTTATGGTTTGGGCTACTTTTTGGTACCTTAAGGGGTGGTGGACTGAAAACAGTGTTTAGTCTAATCACACAGACATAATACACTTATTGGTTTATTCACTGTGACTTAAACTTTAAGTGAGTAGCTGTATCTTTGATGTCCAGTGCTTAAAAAGAGTGTAAACTGCCTAGAAATCACAGAAAAAGATGCTTTAGGATCATTAGGTCATTAAATCTTCTTCCGTGTAAAAGTCATTTAGTGTTGCAGCAGCTGTCAATACATTTAGTGGCACATAGCAAACACGAACCGTTGTGTAGTAGCTTCGTTTTCCAACGTGTATATAAATGTGTGTATGTATGGACAATGGAAAAAATGCAGCAAAATGTTATGCAGAGTAGTTAGTGGGCTGGCGTGATAGCTCAGTGGGTAGAGCAGTCGTGTCCCAACCCAAGGGTGAGCGGTTCGATTATCAGTCCAGGCAAGCTACACGTCGAGGTGTCCTTGGACAAGACACCGAAACCCCGTAGTAGCGCTGACACGGGCCTAGCAGCTGTCCAAATAACAATTTCCCCAAGGGGATCAATAAAGTATCAATTATTAGTGGGTCACCATTGGTCCTGTATAATTCCAGTGATAAATGACAGGGGGAAATTGCCTTTGCTGGAATTGTGTTTTCTTGTTTCTCCGTGCTATGTTGTTTTGTGTACTGCGAGCTTCCTCTTTCACATAACACAGACATTTGAGTCTGTGTTAAAATACAGATGAATGGTACATTGTTGGTTCAGTATGTGACCCCGTTTTTCAGTCAGAGAACTCTTACGACTCTCATAAACTATTATATTGTCATGTAAATGTGGGTATGGCATTCTTTTGTGTACTCTAATTGGATTATATAGAAATTGAGGTTAGGCTGGGATAATTAATTTTTGTATCAGCTTCTAAATGAATCACATCTCGATCAACAAAGTCAGTGCATCAGCCTTAGACTTTGCTCACTGCCCAGCCAGGATTTGAAGTGTCCCCATGTAATGTGGAGTGGAGAAATGTGACTGTGGTATATTGTGGCTCTGAAACATCGGTGCCTCGATATAGAGAAGCATTTTGATTTTAAATCCCACAGACATCACAGATTCAGGGTCTCGTGCTCTGATTTCTAGCTTTAGTGAAGCAGGTTGAGAGTAGAGGCAGCCTACTTGCTGCAAAGATGACAGCGTCAGTGGAGCATCAAGAGTACTGAGGAGGGGTACTCAAAACTAAGAGCATTAAAGGAAATGTCCACAGTTTTATAAGCCAATCTTATTAATCAGTAATCAAGCTGTCTTAGGGCTTTAAAATGTTCTGACAGAATAAAGAAGTAGTTTTAGTCCCTATACTTACTCTTATCACATTTGGAGGTAATTCGAATGACTTGCGCAAATTAAATTAAAGTATGTTGTGAGACTTAGTGCTCAAATTTAAATGCATTTAACTATTTTCAAGTGAGAGGGAAATTTTCCTGCAGCCACACACGCCATATTGAAATGCACTCACTTTTATGAATCTATAAATGTATACCGTGTGGCTTTTGTTTGATTTAGGCCCTCACTCTAGTCCTCTAAAGTCACCCCTTAGGTCTTAAAATAAGATGCGCTGTTCTCCCCATAGGCTACTTTATTACTGGGATAATCTGGGTGTGTAGTTCCACTGCCTCTGGAGAAATAATTCTCTGCATACTTTACACACAGACACGCACAAACAAGTCCTTTACATACGGTATCTTTCATTCATATCCACCTGAAAGTCAAGGCAAGCTTCAGAATTAGTCTCTGTTTATCCCTAATGAATATTTTTGTACTCAGAGACTAACCTAGGATTTCTTTGTGTGATTGGTGCCACTCTTATCACTTTGTAACCTGCTGCACAGAAAGAATATTGTTGGACTAGGTATTTTAGAAACTGAAATGCAATGCAATACAAGACCTGATATATTGCACAGGAAATCTAGACCCTGTGAAGGAAATCTATAACCTAATAATTAAGTTGCAATTAATGTCTGTTTTTTTATTTACCAACCAACCAAACAGTGGAAATAAACAATTTTACTGCACAACACAATATGAGTGAAATACAGATTAGAAAGTTACTGAGTTGTATGTATTTCTGACTTTGCCTGTTGCACCAAGATGTGTCAGGTGGCTAATAATGGTCAAGAGTGTGTCCGTAGGATAGATAATGGTAACTCATGGTATACATACAGTGCTGTGAAAAATTATGTGCCCCCTCTGCTCTACCAGAAAATCCAAAATTCCTCCACAGCCATGTGAAAGACTCACTGCCAGTTATCGCAAACGCTTGATGGCAGTTGTTGCCGCCAAGGGTGGAACAACCAGTTATTAGGTTTAGGGGGCAATTACTTTTTCACATAGGGTCAGGCAGGTTTAGACAGCTTTTTTCCCTTAATAAATGAAATCATCATTTAAAAACTGCTTTTTGTATTGCTCAAGTTATCTTTGTGTAATATTAAAATTTGTTTGATAATCTGAATCATTTAAGTGGGACAAATATGCAAAGAAATAAAAAATCAGGAAGGGGGCAAATACTTTTTTTAAAGCACTGTATATCTTAATAATGATTCTGTCACCGAGGAGACAGGCCTCATCTTGACAGTGGATGTCTCCATGAGAAACCGATGGCGCCCTGTGGGTTGAGGAAACATGGTTGTAATAGCGGTAGGCAAGTGCAAGTTCAAATCGGAAGAATGACAGAATATTCAATTCAAGGAGTAAGTCTGTATAAAAAGAGAACAAAGAAGTGCAGCTTAGTGATGATAGAAAGAGACAGATGTTCTCTGGAGTTAGAGGTACAGTAGATATGAACTGATGGAAGAAAAACTTGTATATTTCACTTATTGATAAAAAATTGAGAAGTTTTATTATTTAAAACAATGTGTCAAAAACTAAAAATCAAGGCATATTGTCTTGCTTCTCCTTTCTTTGTATATAAAGAATAATAACAGATTACAAGCAGGCGTACGTACTATACACGGCACACAAAAAGATCAAATTGAGGGAGAACACAAAGGAAAATCACTTCACAAAATCAGATTCCCATTCCTATGTCAGCTTCCTCACAGAAACACCTGAAAAAAACAAAAGAGCATAACAAATTTTTACAGTTTTTATTTGTATACTTTAACTCATATGGCGCCATAGATACACAGAAAAATGCCCCACTTTTAATATTTATATATTTTAATATCCATTTGTGTCAGCGCTACTACGGGGTTTCGGTTGTGTTTCTCCTTCTCCCATAGCTTGGCTATACAAACCACTTCTGAAAAGTGTCTGCCTTGGGGATGTACATCCTCTTAATTGTACCTGTCTGTCCATCATTAAACTTGTCTGAAATAATGCTACAGCTCTACAGTGGGCTGCTGTATAACCTTGACCAAAAATCCAACTGAGGGCTGTTAAGATTTTGTAGTAAATTATGAATTGTCTGCCAAAAAAAAAAAAAAAGAATTTCTCAAAGCAGATGGTCCCACTTGAACTCACTTCCAACAGTTTGCAGTATTTGTCTGCTCACATCTTGGATGGTGTCCAGTAAAATAAGTTAAGAACCTGTGGAAAAAAATCCTTCAGTTCTCCACTTTGAGCTTTTAATTCTCTTTTCAATAATAGTCTCAGAGCTCTGAGGAAAAGTGGGTGAATAATATACTGAAGCCACGTGTCCCAGATCCATTTTACCATTATACTTGTGCACTTCCTCTTGACACCAGTGGGTCACAGAGTAGATGTACCTATAGATACTGCCAAAAGATATCTCTAAGGAGATTTACTCCTTTTTTATCTAATATAAATCCTCATACAAAGAGTAAGTTTTCCCTTTTCTACCCTGAGCCTTGGCTTTATTTGATTTTGGGTTCCTTCTGATACTATCCCCTGAATGAAGATCCTTTATGTACTTCTATTGCAGTAAAAGTATTTGATAAATTGCAGGTGTTTTTGGTGATAGAGGCCACCAACACTAACTTGAAAATGGTGTCTACGTTTAACTTGCAAAAAATGCGTGTTGCTGCACTGGAACATTGATCAAGTCACTGATGAGAGCTGTACTCTGGAATCAGTTATATTGAAATGAAAATGAATGATCACGGAGACAGTTATAACCAACACACATCCGCTGCATCCTGCAGCATTGTACAGTATCAGTTGACACCTTCAACACACACCAAATGTGCTATATTGATAAAATAATTTGCTACAGTAGATGAAATGTGATGCACATATGATGCATTTTCTGCTTTTCTGTAGAGTTTGCAAGTTGTTGCTGGGAAATATGAGGAGTTGGGTTTACATAGGAATCAATCGGTGGTGGTGTTTGACTTGAATTAGGTGCTAACATGTGCTGGAATTTAAGGGCAGCCGAAAGTCCATCTTTACTTCCACATAGCCTTCAATTTTGTCTAATCAGGCTTATGTCATAGTTTTCCATCCAGTGCAAAAAACCCAAACCCCTAAATAAATGTCAAAGTGCTTAAAGTGCTATAATGTGAAGAGAATATGTTAAATTTCTTGATGGATATCATAGAGGTTTTGACATTAGCGGTTACTTTTTATTCTTAATTAGTAACAAATGAAACATCATAGAATGATTGAGACTAATTGAGTATTAAAGTATTATTGCTTGTTGCTGCCTACAGTTACTGGGACATAGCACAAAATCGCAAACCTTGCATTTTTGACGAAATACAGGGAATTGAGTCATTGCAACTGCACTTTTTTCTTGTTAGGTTGAAACATTTCACTACTCATCCAATTAGCTTCTTTAGTCTGAACAAAGTTGCTAGGATATTGTGGCTAGGGCCTCCTAAGGTGGTATTCCACATGAACTTGTATGGCTTATCTTATGACCCTCTCAACACAATATGTCTACAATTCATCATGCTGCCCTTTTACCCATTCCCAGGAAAATCAAGACCACTTCACACATCCACCAGGAAGGCCAGAGTTAACAAAACCCTTTAATGGTGGTAGGAAGGATTGTAAGAGTTTTGACTATTAAAACCATTCAAACTCCACTTCTAATGTCCACCTAGCAGGGCCTATTCAGGCCAGGTGAGAAGAGAAACCACACTGGCGGAGAAATTTGAGGTGTCCCACCGACTTTCCTCAGACTGAAGAAGCTACATGGATGAGTTTCAACCTAACAAGAAAGAAGTTCAGTTGCCACGACTCAACTTCCAGATAACCTCCTCTGGATGACTGAGAATCTTCCCCGACACAAGTTTACTTGTTAAACAGAGACTATCTCTTTAGCTGTCCTCTCCTCTCCTCAGCTGACATAGTACATACAATCTGACTGAGCTGTTTACCTCAATGTGCAGCATCTTAAGCTGAAGTGATCTTTGTTCAAAGTACCATAACAAGAACTATGGACGAAGTGTTACAGCATTTAATTGACCACCAAAGAGCTATTGTTTTGAGCGTGCTCTAATTGTGAAGAATCTATGTCTTAATTAAAGACTGCCATTAATTTTTTGTGCAAATTCTGCATAAAATTGATTCTGAAGGTATATGCACTTATTTAGCACTTTCTGCTGTAGTAAACTCGTCTGTGTTGACGTTTTATTATCAGAAATAAAATCTGTTTTCACCTTGCACTGAGCATTTGGTTCTCCATTCAATGTCAGGCCTTGCCTCTGGTGCTACTTTCTAACAAATCCTCCTCCCCACTGCCTAAATTCTTAATTCACTTACATAAGAAGCCTTTGAAAAGACAGGTTTTATGGTTTTAAATTCTACATATCTGTTACTGCTATAATTATGCTCTCTAAGAGCTCTTCGTTTTCTCTGCTGTTCTCATGATTGCCTTGCTTAATTAGCTGTTTGTTTTGTTTGACTCATTTGAGAGTTACATAATTACTTCTAAGTCATTTCATTTCATATGTTAGTTTTAAAAAAATGATTTAATCAGTCAGTCTGTAATTACAGTTGCATTATAATGCAACAGTTAAGTAACCCAAAATAAACAGTAGGCCTAAGAGCAGATGAAGCTAATTGACTCTAATATGTAAAAACTTTTAGTATGGTAGTTACATTTATAAGATGTCAAAGAAGTCACAGTTTCTATTGCTACTCATCAGGATGCTCTCCAGATTAAACAGCACTGCCCTAGTGTTTTAATGAATAAAATTATCATGCAGACCTGCATATCAGTATTTTAATCCTCACTAAAAATGGGGGAAGGAGATTATGTGGCCGACGTCACACTTGCAGCTGTAGTGTGACACATCCATTGGCTCTGTGGTGTTGTGGTGAATTGAGGATGCAGCCGAGGCCATTGTTTGAAAGCTCATCCATCACGCTGCCTGCTGGAGTCGGTGGTGATCTCTGTGTTTGCTTCAGCCGTGTGGCGTGTCAAGGTTGAATGTCTGATTGCTGTGATGTGAAGCGTGGACGGTGTCAGTGTTGTAGCTCAAACATGTGTTGTTTGACCAGGTATTCAGCCATGGTAAACTGCATAATACAGCTGCATGTTGTTTTTCATTCTCACTCGCGTAATGCTCCTGGAAGATTGTTCTTGTTTTCTGTGTCTCCTATTGTGCCTAAATAAGGAGGTGTATTATAAACTGTCATCTGGCATTTCTTCAAGTGGAGCAGCTATATTTTCACAGCCCAAGAAATATTTCAGTGCCATTTTAATTTTTCTTAGTGACTCATCAAAACATAACCAGTGGTCATATTATTGAGTAGTGGCTCCCAGTGTGAGCTCTGTGCATCTGCAGAGCTGCATGAGATAAACTTATGCAACTTATGACTGCTTTCATAATCTGCCTCTGCAAATTGTTTTCTTGATTAATTAATCTTTTGGGCAATAAAATATCCTAAAACTGTGGAGTATGCCCATCATAATTTCTCAGAGTCTGTTTTGTCCATCCAACAGTAAATAAATACATAACTGACTTACTAGGATTTTATGCTAGAAAATATTATATATGTACAGTAGTTTCTAATATTATGTTGAACCTTAAACCTGTTGAACCTAATATTATGTTGGACCTATTGACCTACTGTCTGGAAGTGGAATAGTTTTGAATTTAGATAGCTATACATAGTAATACAGAATATGTTGTCTATACAAAACACTGGAAATGTTCATATCACAGCAAAAACATGTATATTGCATTATTCCAAAAAGAATTACATTCAAGTATTCTTTTCATAAAAAGTTCAAATACTATCAGCAGGTATAATGGGAACAAGTAACTCTGTGGCCTGCTGCTTGTAGTGACCCCAGATTATAGAGCATTGTGATTGTATTACATACATTTTGACATTCTTGTGCTTGACTCAAGTGTGGATTTCAGAGGGGATCCTGGAAGCTTAACAGGCTTATCCCACCTTGTTATCCTTCATTGTCCTCTTCCCTCCATCCTCCTCATGCCTCGGCTAACCTCTGCTGCACTGCAGCCAATAAATGTGGCCAGAGTCAGTGCGTCTCTTCAGTCTCGTACAGTTTTCAATCTACGGATCATGACCCTTTGGAAGCTCATTAGACAGTCAAGGGCTCATCTGCCATAAAATTGTATTAACATGTATATTTTAAAGATTGTCCATTTATTTGTTCTGAATGAAGTTAAGTCCCTCTGCCTTATTATACTGTATTAAACAACATGTAAAAGCATTGTAACTGCCATAAACAGAATTTTTGTCATTATTTAATACATTTTGTTCATGTATGTTATTCATTTAATTTATTTTCATGAATATTAATTTGCCTTGTGTTAATACTGGGTAGGAACTACGTTATGTTCCGTGTTGTGCACGGACACTTTTAAGTGTTTTGCCAAGAAGATGTGAAACGAGAAAGTTTAAGCTTTAAAGAAGTCTAATGTGTTTAAAGGTGATGATACGTTGTTTTGTGGAGTAGACTCACACCCTCTGAGTTATGTGCAGCAAGCGAGCTTTGTTTATTTACATTTTATGTTCCAGTGTAAAATGTGTATGTGTGATTCATATGTGTGCTCATACTGTCCATTTTTGTGTAATTTAACAGATTGACGGTGGATTTGACGGTGTACTGCATTAAGTGCAATACAAAGATTAAATCCACCAGTAACTGAAGTACTGAAGTACTGAAGTACTGAACTACGGTGTTGTGAATTTCCTAGAGAGTGTTCATATATGATGAAGTTAAAATGCGGCTCACGTGGCAAACGTAGGTGGACAAATTTTGCAATATGCAAATGTTTTGTCACTTAAGATCATTGCAATTAATGATTGTCTTGTTTTGCATCATGTTCTTGATAATACATTTGAGAGGTACTGTGTTTGACATGGAGGTCTCTGTGACAGATGTAATGATGTAATTCACCAGGTGCATTAAATGCAGAATAATTTGTGTCAAGTTGTATTTGAAACTTAAGGTGCAAAGTTTTTTACATGGAAATTTACCATAAATAACTTAGGAGTAAAGTAATTTGGGTAAATTAGTGCTAGTGGCAGCACAGTGACGATGTGGTTAGCGCTGTCACCTCACACAGAACGAAGGTCCTGAGTTTGACTCGTCAGCTGGCTGCGCCTTTCGGTGTGGAGTTTGCATGTTCTCCTCATGACTGTGTGAATTTTCTGACATGCAGTTGAACTTAATTTATATTCTAAATTGCCGTAGGTGTGAATGTGAGTGTGAATGGTTGTTTGTCTCTGTGCGGCCCTATGATAGACTGCCGATATGCACAGGGTGTGCCCCGCCTCTTGACCAATGACAGCTGTTATCGGCTCCAGCCTCCCGTGACCCTAAACAGGACAAGCGGTACAGATAATGGATGGATGGATAGTATTATTACAGGGTGGCACAGTGGTCACTTTACAGAAAGCAGGTTTTGGGTTCAAACATACAGGATTGAGACCTTTCTTTGTGGGGTTTGCAAAAAATAGTTAGTGTCAGACCTGTTTTAGGCTGGAAACCTGTACAATATAATGCCTTCTGTGCCACCTGGGGTTGGCTCCAGCCCACCTCAACCCTTTCCAGGGTAGTATAGTATAGCTAATGGATGGATAATATTATTACCATTAATAAATAAGAGTAGAAGGAGGAGTTTGGTATTTTAAATAGCACTCTTTGAGGTTGGGTTTTGCAGTAAATCTCTCCAACAAAACATAAAAAAAATCATATTGGGCTTTCAGAACACTGAGAGTAAAGGCTTATCACCCTCTGATGTTTATTCATTACTGTACTTACCTCTTTTAATTTTCAGTACTTCTTCTTTATGCTCTACAAAGTCTCATAGAGGGGCAACGGGTTTAGTTTTCAGACAGAAAGAAACTGAATTTACCGAAAAGGTAGTTTGAATTTGCATGAGTAGTATCTTATTATATCTCATACTAAAACACTACAATTGGTTTGGCAATAATACAGAGATATTGAAAACTACTGCGTATTGTACCTGTAAGTACATTGCTGCACAAACACTTAGACCTTACATTTGTTCAGGAGTCGAGTACAAGACATGTAAGACAAGTACATTGAACATCCTGTCATTTTGCAGGATGAGCTTTGACTTCCACAGATGTCTCTCTGAGGGCCCAATTACAAAGTGAGTGGCAAAGACACGTGAGTTCCAAAACAGTGATACCAGACTCCTCCTCTGGAGTCTGTTTTATTTTATTTTTTTTAGCTCAGACTGACACAGGTGACCGTGCTGAACTTTACTTGGCAACAGTGCTGTGGTTGCAGATGTGATGGTCTTTTTAATAAGACTGCAGACTCAGTTCCTCATTAAGGTCAGTCGGCGGGGACAAACTATATTTATTGATTTATTTTATTGATAGTTAGCTTTTAGCACTGTATTATGTGAGATCCAAAATTAAATCTTTATCTATCTCCGTAGGTGTGCTTGATTTTATGTAAGGACATTTACTCATGTACTATAGTTGAAGTATGATTCTGAAACTTTAGTGGAGAGTGATTTTCTCTTTACTCCACTATATTTATTTAACATCTATAGTCATTGTTCAGATTAAGATTAAATGATACTCCTTCAAAATAAAACACATTATTAAATATTTTTCCTTTAAACCTCTCACTTTCTTCCATTTAAACAACCATTAAAGACCCAAGGACATAAAATGAATCGTATTTTCTTCTGTCGCACAGCTCCTCAGATTTATCCTCCTCTTTATCTGTGATGATGGAAAACACTAGACTAAAGCAGTTAACCATGTTTAAATAGTTCAAGCCAGTTCCACTTTCTAATTCAGCAGTAAAATGCTGATTACTCACTGCTTACTAAGTAATTTGAATTTAACAGTGTTGCATAACAATACTTTAGTCACAATGATGAAATGAGTACTTTTACTTGTCTGCTTCTAGTTGTATTTTTATTTAAATGAGTATTTTCCATGCCACAGTTACCATCACTGTTCAGTCTTAACTTTGTATCCTTCCTTCAATATTGTTAGGCTCATTCTGCCCCATAGATTAAACTTTTTCACCAATTCCTGAGTACTTATTTCCCAGACCGACTATTGGAAAAGCCTCTACCTAAAGAGCCCGAATAGATTTTTAATGCTTGTACATGTGAAAGTGAAACTCCCCATCTGGCTTCGGTTTGTTCAAATTGGTCCATAATTATTTATACATCATAACTCAAAAGAAGCTGTTTGACTATTTCTAGCAGTACAAACATTTGTAGTGACAAATGTTGTTCAACTTTTATTTAAATAAATATGCCCTTTGTTGTATTATAACACAGTACAGCTAAAATGAAGTGACTTAAATACACTCTAACTTAAGGAGGAAACCACGTTAATGTTCACCTTGTGCTGCTGCATCGTTATCTGATGTCCTGCCTTCACCCCCACCTGTCATTTCACACTCGTAGCCCACCGTGTCAAATGGCTGCCGTAATCCTCCGGCCCATCACAGCCCCAGCACGCTGCTAAACTCCTACACTCGTCCCGTGCCTGCTGTGGTACGTGCAGCCCCGGAAGACAGCTGTGAGCTCCACTTTGATATACCCCCTTCTCCGTCTCTCTAGTATGTCTCAAACACACACATTCTCTCTCTGCGTGCGTGCGTGTGTATTTGGGTTATACCAGGACACGGAGTTATTTCATTATTTGAAGAAGCTGTGACACAAATACTATTCTTGCAGTTTTACTGGATAAGTCTGGAGACAATGAGCATAATATATACACAGATTATACACAGATAATAAGCACAACTTGAATAGTAAAGCCTTTCTAACAAAATATATGAAAATAAACATGAATGTATGATGCTTCCGTGGCAAGACATCACGTGTATCAGCCTACCTCCTCAAGTTATCTCTACCACTCTCTGCTCTTTCTGCTTTCAACCTTGGCATAGTTCATAGGCCAGTGTTGCCTCTGGGCATGGTGCTGAAGTGAAAGATGACTTATTTTTGGTGGTTTTAATGGGACTGTGATTGCCTGCAGAACCCTACTGAGCTCTCTGACTTCCAGTCATCCAGTTGGCCCCAGCGCAGTTCATGTGGTCACTCTGATCATCAAAGGAATATTTCACACGGAAATATTCTTACATTTTTATATACCATTAATCTGTAATGTTCACTGCAAGTATTATGTCTTTGATGAAATGCACGTTTACTTCTATTCCAGGAAGTACATTTGTATATTTCATATTGCTGAGGAGTTACTTTAGCTTGATAAAAACCTCTGTCACCAGCAGACTATTGATACAAAAGCACAAGTATAAATCATTACTGCATTTCATGTAGGTGAGTCTCTTCCAAGGTCCTGGTATTTTTCATATTGACTCATAGGGATGCTTTACTGGGCACTTTCCTTTGAAGATAATTTGATGCAGTCACAGCGAGAAAAGGCGTAAACAATGGAACTATAATGTAATTCATAAAAATAATAGCTGAATTTAATTTAGCTCCTTCAGTTTCTGTATTGTTGCTGGCTCACTGTCACTCTGTTATAACTTACTGGGACACTTAAAATGCACTGTGTTATATTTAAGTAGTGCCATAAATATGAACACATTTTTCTTATTTGATGCACTTAATTTAGAGCTGCTGTTTAGAAATATGTATAGTTATTTTTTAATGAGATGATGCTGTAGGCTTGTCTTTAGTTATTGTCTTCAAATAAAGTCATAATATAGGTGAAGCAGTAGAAGTGCAGGTGGTTTTCTGCATAAATTGGTAATGAAATGTGATCTCCATTCTGTAGTAGATTTAGTAGATTTTGGATTACCAGCTTCTTCTGCAGACAGCCACCCTGACATTATCCTGTAGAATTCTTAGATAAACTTTATTTTCCCCTCCACAGTGGCAAAGCAGCCCAAAATCATGATGCTCCCTCCACCATACTTCACCTTTGGGATGATGTTTTTTTCATGTTGTTTTTCCATTATCTTTGTACACCATATGTAGTGCTGCAAATAATTCCACAAAACTTTTTTTCAGTACCATTGTGGAGTGTCTTTGGTGATCTTTGGCAAACTTCAGTTGTGTTGCAGTGTTATTTTTGGGCGAGAACATGCAACACTATGCATGACATGAAAAGGGAACAGCATACCAACATGAAGCATTCACTCAGTCTGGCTTTTGAAGTGCTATATCCTGCAGAGTTATAAGATGCAGGTGTCTGTATGACCCAGTCTACTCTTCTACAGAACTGACAATACTTGTTTATGAACATAAACATATTAACCAAAGGCAAATTTTGCCTCTTCCTCTGGAAGTGAAAACAGCACCATATGTTATTTCAGGCCTCTGCTAGTGATGCTGAGGTGCTGTGTATCTAATATTAATCTTGCCCGACAGTTTCTCTGTAATCTTTTTCGTCAAAGCTACAAATTAATGCAAAATTTATTGTTTTTTCAGTCCCAGAATTGGTATTTAAATGGCCTAAATAGTGTTATTTTCAGCATTATTTTTCTTGAGTCTTTGGTCTGACATGAATAATATACAGTATACAAAAAAAGTCTAATCTGACTTTAAAGGTCATTTGTGGCTTTACATCATCTATATTCATTTAGACTATTCTAACTCTTTACTGCTGATTTCATCATCACAAAAGTGATGTAAAACAAAATGTGTGTCACCTTCTCCCTTTTAACATACAGCTCAGTATTAATTTTATGTGAAACAACAAAAGATCATTGGTTCATTAAAAAAATGTTTTTGAGCCCTTGTCAGCACTTAAATGATCTTGAAGACAGCTGGGGACAGTTAGAAGACAGAATTTAACAAATGTGGCTTAATGCATATTTGTAAGTGATATTTGACTCATTTAAAAGCCTAATTGTTGTTCTTTTCTTATGTAAAGAGTAAGAGCCTTGAGTTATTGCATAGTATAGGATACATAGATCATAGATCAGAAAATCAGCGGAGCATCAAATCAAAACATTTTTGCAATATGTTCAACCTTACAAAAAAGAAGTCCAGTTGCCATGACTCAACTTCCAGACATTTTTTGGAATAGTTGGGGCTGTGTCTACATCCTTTATTCACTGTTTTTGCAGTACCTTAATTTCTGATTTATATAATGAGAAATCAATTAATATTGACTGCTGTTTGTCTATATTTGCCAGAAGAGTCTGAGCCAGCAGATATATGATCCCTCATGTGAGAGTGGAGGGAATGTGTCCCCTGTCACCTTCCAGAAAGCTAAAAGCCCTGCATAATGGCTCTCTGGTGTGTTTCTGCCTGCAGTGGAAAACAGAGAGCCACTCAATAGTAACATTATCTTAATGTACTATATAGTGATGCAGATACAGGAAGAGATTTAGAAAGTACTACATACTTGTGATCATTTCGTTGATAGACCTACAGTCCTCCATTTGAATATGACTACTTGTTCAGTCTGACATTTTGCACCGTGCCTCATCTGCAAAAATCAGGGTAAGTCTAAACTACCAGTTGACAAATCTTCACAATCTCTCATATTGCTCAACCCCAAATGAGGCTAGCTCAAACACAGGGACAAGGGCAGTGGAAAGGAGCCTCAGTAAATGATAATAAGAGTGGACAGAGTGCAGCAACATTAGCCATGACTACAACATCCTCAGCTGCATCTGGGCAGAAGTCAGTATGTTGACATGTCAGGCTGAAAAAGACAACAAGCCTTAGCGTCAGTGGACAGGCTGACTTTTAACTGGAGAGGGAGACCAAGGCAGTGGGAAGGATGGGCAGAGAGTGCTCAGCTTCTCCTGAGTCAGTGCTCAGTGTGAGGCGGTGTTGGTAGGTTGCTGCATTCTTATCTTGATAGATGAAAATCTTCATAACAAAAGTAAGCTTTGGTGTGATACTTGTTGGAGATGCACTGATAGTTACAAATCGAGATTTATTTTCTTGAAAAGTGTATTCCTCCATCGAGGCTACACAAACTGTAAAATGTTTAAGGAATAAAAAGGTTTTGAAATCTGATGCCAGAATCTGGGTCTGCACGCAGATCTGCAAATACACTGTAATATTCCATATATTTAAGTGTAATCATTGAAATTAATGCCATATATTGCATCATTAAGAAATATTTAAACATGAGTGTATGTGTGCTGAAAGTTAGTGTCATAAGCCACCATAAGCTAAGTGAATGCCGAATTGAGTAAGATTGTGTTATTTTTTGCTTATAATATAAACTTTTTTTGCAGACAAAAAAAACAACACAAGAAACATTGAAAGATATGGAGAGAGTACAACATGCATCAAATTATGATTATGTGGTATGCACTGTAACCGTTCTGCTACCAGTGTGTTGCCTAACTTAAAGTTTTTGGAAATACCTCAGTAAATAAATAGACAGACAATCAAGCAGGATGAAAAACATACAGTAACCTCTTTGCCAGAGACACTGAAAGTATGAATCAATGAACATCTCTCTCAGTACCATGTGCACATCTTTGCTTGGCTGCAGAGTTTGGTGTCCACTGGGCTGTGTTCCAGGCAGCTGATGCGTGTCTCAGCCTGCTGTGCTGTTGCACCCTCTGAAAAAAAAAAAGGCATTGCACTGGTTGTGTGTGACATCCTCTAACCCATCCATACTGTCCCTGCATTACTACCAACCCTCCTGCAGCCCTGCACAGGCATGATGCAAACAGAGTTTTAAATCAAAAATGTCTCCTTCCAGACTTCCCTCCACCTCACTGTTGAAGTTCTTATTTAGCATTTTAATACAACAACACCTCAAAGTAGTTGTATATTCTTCGGTCTGCACATAAACAGTGAAAACATAGGAGGGACTTTTGAGGCTCTTTCTCAGAAGCAGTGGACCAGTCTTCTCAAATTTGTTTCTTTGCTCCCAGGGTTCCATCCACCTCACCATTGAATTATACTCACTTGTTTACCATTTTCCGCACATAAGGGAACAAAAACAGCTCAAAGCAAAAGGAGAAGCAGTGTATAATGTGAGTGGAGCAGCGGGAGCCCCGGCAGTGTCATGTCTGTGTCCTGGCAGCTAAAAGATAGTGCTGGCTGCAGAAAGGGGAAAAATGAGTGTGGAAATAAGGTCTGTGATTTGTGTGTGCTGGTTGCAGTGGGTTTCAGGAGACAAGTGTGACTCTCTTTTGACGAAAGAGATATGCCAAATGAAACTGTATGCCAAAAACAAAATACTTTTGTTTGTTTTGCCCAACAAACAGTTCACAACCCAGAGATATTTTATATATAGTGATACAAATAAAAAACAGGAAATCTCAAATTTGAGAAGCTTGAACCAAAGAACATTTTACGTATGTGCTTAATAAATCAATTAAAAAAATCTTTACTTTTACAATTAGGAAATGTATAATTGTAGTAGTACTATAAAACATAGCATTACATGTAACATAATGTGACATAGTTTGATATTGTAGATTCAAGACGTAAGACTGATAGTGTGAAGAATCTTGAAGATTGGCAATGGCCTGCAGACTTATAAACTGCAGACACTTCACTGCAGTTATTTTTTCCAAAATGACCTCCAATTCAAACATTTCTTCATTCTTGTACCTCTATATTTCACCAAAATGATTCTTATTTTTTCTAATCTGTTTCCAAGTGTGCTGGAAGTTTTTCTCATCATCCTTTCTCTCACTCTCTCTCTCCTTGTATCTGCACACCTTGTCCTCATTCATCCATTGTTAAAATCCCCCCATATGCTCAGCCCTTTCAGAGCAGGTGGAAAACCACAGGTGCACTCCACACCTCCGCTTGGACTGGCCACCGTCCCGTGCACCCAAAATCATGTTTCTGGTGGGTGTACTATGCAGTAAGTTCTTTCAGTTTGGTGACCAGGTGGTTTGACAGAGTGGTTTGACCTCTCAGTGGCCTTGATGCAGGACACATATCCTTGGTTATCTCAGAACCCTTTTGTGAATACAGAAGTCCTTTTCCCTTCTTCCCACTCTTTGTTTTATATCACTTTTAAGCTTTTTTTTTTATTGAAGAAATGGAATTAAGTGGGATCAAATGAACAGAGCACAAAGGGGCTGTCTTTAAGAAATGAATACTGGCCGTTCAGTGATTTATCCCTCTGAAAACAAATTATACACAGCATTATGCCAATTCTCTGGGATATTGGTAACATTTAAGTTCACATTCAGTATTGCTGACTTGACCTTAAAGTTTTCTTTTAATGTTCTGCAGATAACTGGAGATGGATGTTGTGACGATAGCTTTACAGGGGCAGCTGTGTGAGTACACAACGCCTTAGGCTAATTATCATGTGTAATTTGGAAAACATGCATTTCTGCAGTATGTGCTGGACAGCTCTGTTTATGTTCAATATGTTATTTATTCAGTGAACTTGATTAGATTAGAATACAGACTAGAATGAGCAAAAAAAATCATGTGTGTATCCAGAGTCCTTTTGCTATCCAGGTAAATGTTTCTTGTCAAGATTTTCCTCCTAAACTGAGTTTCCCTCCTGCTCATGTCTCTCTGACTCTGAAAGAATTGTATATGAGTGCTGACTGGTTGGAAATGTGCTGAGGGGGTGGGAGATGTGATAGGACTGCAAAGCTTTATAAATGGGTAAAAGAGCCGCCATATGGATGTGTTGAGGATGTGCTAAGAATAAAAGGAAAGGCCAGTTACAGGAGGGGATGAGACAACTGCGCGTTGACCGTCTTGGTGCATTAATCCCCTCTAGAATTTTCATGGTAGTCACTGTAATGTAAGCTTTCATATTCTCTATCTCTTTCTGCCTTTTACTGAGGAACAATTTCTAACATTGTTACACAATTCCATTGTATGTTTTTAGAAGTCACATTATCTTATAATTATATAATAATTCTATTTGTTCCACTTTGAAGATAGTCTCTTTTTCTCTCCTTTGGGAATACATAAATGTTTGCCCTTGGTGTACTGCCTGATAAACTTAGAAAGTAAACCCAGGGCGTGAGTCGTAGTTGTAAAATGTTTTCACCTTAGCACATAGTTTAAAATAATTACCAGATAAGAACTGATTAAAACATCACACCTGAAAGTAAATACTGTATATCATTTATTATAACTCTGAAGTGTACTGACCAAAGCAGGTGCTGTGCAGGCTGAATGAATATACACACTGCTGCTCAGGCAGTGTGACTTTTCATACATTATTTTACAGGACTGCTCATCGCAACACCTCAGCAGGAATTTGATACAACTTGTTTTATGTCACCCCCTATTTTGGGTGCGTAAGTTGTAAATAATAGCTTTGAGAAATCATTCACTAATGCACAATAGATCAGTTTTAAGTCATTAGTAAGAACAACTTACTCAAGTTATATATATTTAGTTTGAACTTTACTGTTTTTGATCAATATTAAAGTGCCATCTCCCTTTCTGTTCTGTTAACAGAAAAATCCACCTATGATGCCTCTGGCTCCTCGTCTCTAGCTAGAGACCCTGCTCAGCCACTGGCTGACCTGTCGGTGGTGGAGGAGGTGCCTTTCTCAGTTGTCCATTCAGATGGTGACTCAGAGTCTGAGGGGGAAGGTTTATCAGGGCAGCCTGCCTTTTCTTCTGTCTTAACCGTCATGGCAGGCACCGTCAAACATCCAGTGGGCCTTGATCAAAGTAGAACCTTGCCGACTGTCACCAGGGACGAGACCCATACCACCCAATGGCCTTCACACAGTTTCAGCCAGGGCTTGGAGATGTCCGCACCATCGTCATTTGTGGGAGATAGGATCCTCGCCGCCAGCTCAGGTCTGGCTTACAGCATGTTTCACCAACACAACACTTCACCTCAGGCTGTAACCATGTCATCAAATGTCGCTAGGCCATCGCATGTGTCGTTAGTGGATGGAATTAAGAATGCATCATCATTATCGTCATCATCATTATCATCTTTTTTGCTGTCATCGTCATTGTCTTCATCAACTCCATCCATTTCCTCTGTGTTACCATCTTTTGTGTCTCTGTTTTCTTTATCATCTTCCACTGAACGGATAAATAAAGCTGCGTCATCTCAAGGTCAAAGGCTTGTGTCCACCCCTGCCACTCTGACAGAAGCAGCAACATTATCACCAGCAGGTTCTCTGGGTTGGACAGACAGTCTGACGACCGCACAATCCCTGACTCTTTCAGTTGCTGACCTTCCAGCTGTTACACAGGGACTACATAGCACAACAACCAAACCCTTTCCAAGTAAAACCAGCACTGATAGGAGCAATAAAGTGACAAAATCCTCATTTCACTCATCAGAAGACAAAATCGATGGAATGAGTGGAACAAGTGCAAACACAAACATAATTATTACAGAAACAATAACCAGCGCATATACATCACTTTATATGTCTTACCATGGACACAATCTTTTAAAGCTTTTATATAGACCTACTCAAATCCAGCACCCAGGTTTGGACTCTGTATCAGTCAGTAATCCAGAAATTAGCATCTCATTTCCCCCCAGTCAAGATAGTCAGGTGGTTCAAAGGCAGCAGGTGGATTCACCAACTCTCACATCAGCACTGCAGCCTGATCATCTTAAAGGCTATTCAGTTTCTAGTCATGTCACACAGCAGATATTAAATCAAACAGCGTATGTGGAACAGGAAGACAAGACAGCAATAGACAGTCAGGCTTTTGTTCACAAAATCATTGGAGATACAATCATGTCGCCTCTCACTTCACATGTTGTAAATCCAGCTGTATCACCAGCAATAACATTGAGACCCACTGGATCATTTATTACAGTTTCCTCAGAGTCTCCACCAGGTAAAACATCTTTCTTTGAATCTGCAGTCACTATGCTAACGCCTATCCACTTTGGCATGGTGTCCGCAGAGCATGCATCTAATCCTGATGATTTACTGACGGCAGCAGGTCATGGCAGCCCCAGAGTCCCCGCCATCAATATAAATTACGACCAGGGAGTGATAGCAGGAGCAGAGCTCAAACCTGTTTCTACTCAAGATCGCCAAAATAACTCACTTTCACTCACACAGTCAAGGCCTGAGTCCTCCAGTTTTTCCACCCTGGGTTTGATCACCAGATCAGAAACAGCTTCCTCCACATCAGACTCAGATTTACTAAATTTTCCAATAAATGGAGCCATAAACATTCAAGACTTTGAAACCCCAAAGGGCAGAACTGAGGAGCCCAGAGAATGGAAGGCACCAACAGTATTTCCCTCCAATACTAAGATAATGTATCGTTCTGGTTCAGCATTACCGGTTAGGTCAGCAAATTATATGACCTATAAAAGCAGTCTTTCACACCCCACTCAGCCTAGATATTTATTGCCCTTGTTTGTCAGCCACAGTCCAAACCGCAACGATATTGATGATAACACTGACATTTCTGCCAATATCGAGCTAAATTTTGCAGACCAATCTAAATCCTCATTATCATCCCAAATAACCCCCCCAACAAGACCTTTTCAGACAAGATTTCTACTAATGTTTTCTCACAAGTTTAATGCAACATCTCCCAATAAATCTCAACAGACAATGTCTTTAGCTGAAGTCTCTGCCAATATCATACAATCTGAGAGAGCTGGTAACAGCATTCATTTGACTTATGATGTGGAAACAAGCACAGGAAATGAAAAAACACTGCCATCTTCCAGCGTTCACATGTCATATGGAAGGAGTCCTGCTGGGAGCTTCCATATAGATACTGTGAAGAGTTCAGTTTCTGCTTCATTTAATGGAAATGAGGAGTCTACTCTGATCAGAGACACAGTGTTTTATAAGAAGGGTGTTCCATCAGAGCAGCTCACAGCACGATTTCCATCCTTTATCACTACAAAAGATGTCTTTACATTGAATAAAAGCTCTGAAGTTTCTAGCAAAGGATCTCCCACTGAAACACATTTCTTAACTTTTGATGTTGCATTAGAACCTCTTAAAATCTTTTCTCGTGAACATGATGTGACACTCATGCGCCGTTATGAGCAGTCAACACCAAGGGCAAAATCTTCTTCCAGCTCACAGGGATCAATCACTAGTGTGAGCAGTAATAAATCAAAATTATATTTAGGGAGACAAACAACCAATCCCCTTATTGCTTCCTCTGCAGCAGCTACTTCATCCACCAATAGACAAAACAGCAATGAGACATTGGGTGCTATTTTCAGCTTTGGCACGAAAGTAATGGCACCCTATACAAAGTTGAAATCCACCAAGCATGTGCCTTTTCAAAGCAGTGCCTTTGAATCAGACAATACATCCACTGGCTTTGATAGGGCAAATTCTAATTTACCAGCAGATGGCCCATCTTATGAACATCCAAAGCTGGGAAACGAACAAGAGCATAATGTGCATATATTGAATTCAACTGATCCAACAGTTGTTGCCAGTGATCCATATTCAGTGTATCCTGTTGGAGATCTCCCAGCTTTTACATATGTTAAAGGAACATCAAAATCTCAAGAGCAGAGTTTGAATTTATCTCCAGGTAATCTCACATCTGCTGTGGCTGTCAGCGTGCAAATAGGAGCCACTGTAACCACTGCTGCTCCATCAGCATGGGGTTCCGAAAGTTTTCTGCCCCTCTCTCACGTAACTACTGACTCTGTAACATCTTCACAAGCTACCTCTGCTGCTTTGGTGAATAACAGCAACCCCCCTTTGGCAGATAATAATGCTGACACACTTTCAAATAGTACTGCACACAGCTTCTTGGATACTGACAATATCAGCAGCACTGCTTCTAAAGTGAAGGGGTTAACCCTGCAGCTGATGCCATCATCACCAATAAGATCATCATCATCTTCAAAACCTTTATCTCTGTCATTCAGTGGTACCAGAGCTTATCTGGTGACCAGCTCGGTGTCATCTAAAGCTAACAACACAAGCATGTACCCAAGCACGTCATCATCATCATCATCATCATCATCTTCTGCAAAAGCTGCATCACCCACATCTTCATCCTTGTCCCCCAGTCTGAACGCATCAACAGATTCTGATCACTCGAAGCAACACACTGACACATTTGTTGTCCTTACAGAGGCGGGGACAGATGAGTTAAATGCTGGAACAGCCAGAGCAGATGCGCTCACATTCCCCAAAGAAAAAGAGGCCAGTCTAGTCCCCTCTGAATTAGGCAGAATTATGCTTTCTGCTGGGCCCACAGAGAGGACATCTCAGGTACCACCACTGTCCCCTCGACAGGACACCACAACAGCCTCTGTGAAGCTTACCACCACAACTGTAGATTCAACCACCAAAACTAAAAACCCCACCATTAACATGCCTTCCCTAAGCGTTACCACCGGATCCACGCAGTCTACCACCACTACCACACCACAGCCCTCAACTGTGACCAGGAGAACGACCACAACAGTCATTAGGACTCAAACCAGCAGGAGAGCGTTCACTCCACCTGTACCGAGAACGAGCCCTCCCAGGGGGGCCACCACCAACTTTATCTCTCCTTTCACCACCACCACAGAGGCTCCACTACAGCAGTGCAACATCACAGAAAGAATGTGGGTGAAAACAGGTACAGTAAACAACGCTTTTGCTGCAGTCTTAAAAAAAATTTATTGTCCATTTTTATTATTTCTTATAGTTTGGTGTCTTTGTCTTTTATGTCTTCCCTCTTGGTCTGTTGTTCTCTCTATCTCTCTAGTTGTTTCTATCTATGTGAGAAGAAACAGGCTGGACAGCATACAGAGGCAGAACCTGCGAAGAGGACTAAGTCAGGGCCTCCGAAAAGCTCTGAATGATACTTTTGCACAAGCACAGGTTAGACTGTTATCAGTTTCTGTAAATTACCCAAGAAAATAAACTCACTGGCCACTTTACTAGGTACACCTGTACAATCTAGTGCAATCCAATACAGCAGCTCTGACATGAATTCCACTTTTACCATGATATAATTGTGAAAGTGTATAAAAAAGTATAAAAGTGAAATTCTACTTCGTGTTTATAATTGAGGTCATAGTGGGTGGTGCAGTCGTGAAGTGCATTATAATAAGAGGTGATTCTAATATTTTGTCCACTGTATTTAAAATGAATCTGGGGGGCAAAACATTGGAGCCAGCATTAGATTGTAAAGGTGTACCTAATAAAGTGGCCAGTGAATGTATATTTATATGACGGCAGCTATTCAGGTCGGTGGCTCAAGCCTTGGCTCCTCCTATTTGCATGTGAAATCATCTTTGGGCTGGACGCTGAATCCAGGTTCCCCCTGCTCCTGTCATGGCAGGTACAGCATCATCAATGTGTCCTAAAGTACCCCATGGAGATAAGTAAAGTAGTTATAAAAATATGGAGACTCAAAGATACACAGTCTTTTTTTAAATAGAAAATTATGGTGGATGTCAACAAAATGCATTGTGTGTCCCTGTTTGTGTGCACGATATACCAACCAAATCAGGACACAAAACCATTGCACTACTAGTGGTCATAAACTCCACAAGACGCCTTTAATATTAAATTAACCAATATTATTATGTAAAATTTATATATCTGTGAAAAGTTTGCATATCAAGTAAGAAGTTACACTTTCTCTGACACTGATAATGTCACAACTTTGAGCTGACTGTGTTTTATCTTTAACTGATGCAGATTTTCAGGAACATGCTGGGTTGACATACAGACAGTTTCTTACTGTTCTTGCAGACAGAGACTGAACAGCTGTGACAAGATGTCTGCAACCTCGTTCACATAAAAAGTAGAGCTAGAATCCAAATTAATGCAAAAAAATAAATTTTACATGAATCCATAAAGGAAAAAAATGTCAGTCTCGCTGTAGCTGTTATCGCACAAATGTCATAGATTTTTCCATTGTAGCAGTTTGACACCTACTTTTTTATCAGACCCAAATTGTTTACCTTGAGTCTTGGCAATCTTGTGAACAGTGAAGGGATGCTCAATGTGATCTGGCCATAAATGTGGTGGTTTGGATGTGCTAGAGTGACTTGGACACTCATATAGGTTATGTGAGAATAGATGAGGACAAATATAGAAATTAGGTTGACTGAATGTGTCCCAGAAGGCAGAGGGTGATGTCACATATTTGAATAACAGTACCAACACTAAAACAAGATGTAGATTAGGACAGTATCAGTGCTGTAGTTGAGAACTACTCCCTTATATTTGCAAATGACTAGCTTTTATTTACAACTAGTCGATATGCATAATCCGTCCACACTTCACCAAAAGGTGGAATTGAACACGCCAGATTTGGTTTAATAAATATTGGAGAGGAACCCAGTCTCGTCATATCCCAAACAATAACGACACAAACAGATCCTGGGCATACACAGTGGTCTTTGTGTCTGTGGATTAGCCAATTGTGGAACCAATCATGATTCACACTGTGCCAAAACTGTTCTCTCTCTCCAATAAGCCTCTAAGACCTCTCAGTGTGTAGCAGGAGCACCTCCTGGCTATGAGAAGCTACGCTAAAATGCAGTCATTTAGAAATAGAAATGTGTATAGCATAGTCAGTTAAATATAAGGATTTCTTAAGATTGACCTAATTGTGGTAGGATGTTGTCTATTTACTGTGAATACTGTACATCACATGTGAAATCTCATTTAATAAATCAAACTGCATGTGATTAGAGATAAATGAAACAGCTAAGCATTTCCTTCCCTACATAAAAAAAAAATCTCCCCTCATAGTCTCTGGCGGCCTGGAGTGCCTTCAGAGTGTCGCACTTTTGAGCGAGTGTTAAGTGCATCTGTGTGTGCATGTTCCTGTGTGTGTGCGTGTTTACCTGTATAGCTGCAATTTCAGCATGTTGTACCTCTCAGATAATTGAGAGTGACGCCTGTGTATTTGTCCTGCCCATTTGAAGGTCAGTGCGCTGACATGTTCTCTCTCTCTGTAGTCTCTGAAGGTGTCTTGCTTCAGTGCACCACTGTCACCCATTTCAACATTGCATGGGTTCCTTTTAGTAGCACTGCACTCTTATCCAATTGGAAGCAAGCTGTTGGCAAGGGAAATTGCTTCTGTGTTTAATTATAGGTTGTAAATGGTTGGGAGGAGAGCGATGTGCCGTGCTGATGCTAAAAAGATGATGAGAAGTAGACTAAATGAATTGAGCCACAAGACTAAAGCCATTTTGAACCTTTAAAAAAGTGAAACTGAGCTATTTTTGCATCCTCTAGTTCGGTCTTATATCGTCTAAGCTCTCCTGTGGCTTGAAACTTTTTGAATGCCAAAACTGAGATCAGTTGGGTTAATCTGCTGGCAGTCTTTCACACTCTTCCAGATATAGTTAGTGGGTGTGTTACCAATCTCTAGTTTGCTCGAAATGCAATCTCTTAATAACACCTTCAAATGGGTGAAGCCTGAGAGGATGAAGTGATAATAAGGGGCTCTTTTCACAGAGCTCATAACAAGGCTGAATTGTGAGGAGGCAGAGTGGTGACTCTCAGCTACTCACACAGACTGTAGGCTCTCAGTGTTTCGCCCTGTGAATCTACCTTGTCAGCACAGGCTTTCAGATGGGCTTGGATAACGAAGCTGAATGGTTTCACCTCTCTCTCTCTCTCTCTCTCTCTCACACACACACATACACCTAGCTTCACTACATCTGTCATCTTTTCCTTTCCGGTTTGCATGTAAGCACAGTTCACCAAAAAGTCAAACTTGTACTGACAAACACATGTTGTTGTTTTTTTTTAAATCTCCTGACACACAGTTAGAAAACGCACTGATTTCACCTGTGTTTCCGTGACAATGAGAACACAGTGATACCTGGCCTGTTGGATTAGAAGTGAAAGAACATAAGCCTCTTTGTCCCAAACTCCCTATTTAACAGTCTCTCCCATGCTTCGCTCATCTCTTCCCAGCAGCCTTCAGTCCCTCCTGGTTTTCTCTTCACATATCTGTATTCCACGACCACTCTCCCTCATGATCCTTATGGTCTCATTAGCGAATAGTTGGAATGCGCTCTTAAGTGCTCCATCAATCCAAAACAGCTCAATTTAAAATGTCATTCAGCTCGTTTGCTAACATGACTGATTTACACCTTCTGCTCCTGCCGAAAGGATAATAAGTAATTTTTGCAGTTTTGCTGCTATACTATAAATATTTTACATCATGGGTGGATTTTTATTTTTTAAGTTTCAGTATGGTACAAACATCAAACTTTAACTTGCTTCAGTGTTCTCCCGAAAAGCGCAGGCTTTGCTAATAACATTAATGATGGTTGTGTTATTTTCAAGTGTTTCAGCAAGACAGGACAGCGTGACATTGAGTCAGAACGTATGATACGTGGATCCTGGAACAGGGTTTTTGACGCAGCCAAATGTATTATTTACTGTGTGTGTGTTTTTCCTACTGTGACATGTCAAAGTGTTGGAAATAAGTAACAGACAAAAGTAGTAGTAAAGTAGTAGAAGTAACAGCTTTGCTCCATTTACTATATTGATCACCTATTTTAAGCTATATTCAAGTGTATGCAGATGTCACAAGTGTCATGAAGTGCTTCTTCTGTCCCACAGGGGATATGACAATAGGCCCTGAACTTTGTCAGGTGGACGTAAGCTGAGATCAGTTTCTTTTACATTTAGTCTTGAGTGTGGTGGTGCAGGGGTTATCATTGTTGCCTCACGACAGCAGCAAGTGGGTTCAAACCTGCACGCCAACTACATAGTTTTAGTACAGATACGTGTAGGTTAGCTTGAGTGGTGACGCTAAACTGCCTGTAGGTTTGAATGATATCACAAGTGGACAGCCAAGACACATCACCTTATGCACCTGTACACATACATGTGTCTCTAAGGTGTCCAGTAGACCACTTGTGTTCAAATTTTATTACTGCTGCTTCATTTTTACTATAAGGTCAAAGGCTACTGTATGTGTACAGTTATTATATCAGTCTGTTTCTCCCATTTTCCCAGCTATCTCCCTCAGAAATTGCCCATTACGATAGCAGTCATTGAGTTTCCTCAGTTGGTTATTTAATCTTAAAATGGATTCTTAAGTGAATTTTATCAACAGCCTTGACATTTTTCTGATCTCTGTTAGTCACTCTCTTCTCGAATAAGTCTAATTCTGTATTTTTTTTTTTTTTACTCTACTCTCTCAGGTGGAGACAGTATTTGGCTCACCCAACATGACGGTGGCCTATCACGTGACTGGAGGGGACGTTGTTTACCCCCCCTCTGTTGTGGTGGAAGGCTTGGAGTCCTATGGCCGTGATAAGCTGATTGCAGACCTGCGACAGTACCTCCCCATGGTTACAGCCCTGCCCCTCCCAGTTGCGTTGTGGAGACCCATCCCAGCCACCGGCTTCCAGCTGAAAACAGGTCAGCTAGTGTTCAGTAAGAATGAAAGCAAAAAATAAGTCGGAAATCAGCTTGGGACTTACACTTATATGTTCCTGCTGTGCACTGGAGCAATTTCAGTGGAAAATACATTTGAGAAGAAGAGTAAAATCTTGTGATACCACATCAGAGGACGAATTGATAATACTACACTGCTAGTCAGACTCCAAGTTAGGACATGAGTCCAAGGGCAGTGAAAAGCCAGTGTGGTTGCATCCTAAGAACAGTTTTAAAAGTGCTGTGTTTTGTCAGTGTTAGATTTATAGGCTCATCTCGTTCTACGTTCCAGTGCTGCAGTTTGTGGGAGCAGGTGATGATCCTCGGGCCTGTCGATTCTCTCAAATGATGGAACAGAGGCTGGAGAAGGTTTTCTCTGAAGCGCAGGCCAAAGTGCTCAACACAAACAGCAGGCTTTCTGTTCAGGTACTGTGTAACAAGTTAGAGCACTGTGTGGGAGTTCCCCTTACTGCTACAGTTACAGTGCTAAAACTGCAATTGTGAACATAGTGCATTGTGGCATTCTGGTGTCATTGTACTTAAATGGATCTGATATCTGACCTGATGTTGCTTTTTTTGGACATTGTCATTTATAATGAACCATCGATTAACCCAAATAGAGGTTATAAATGACGGCCTGTACTAGAGCTTTTTAAAAATAGTCTGCGGCATATTAGAACAGACATAACTGCAGTTGTGTCTCCTGTTACACATCAGTGTTACCATGTGACTTTGGTGATTTGGCAGCTACAAACAAATGCAAAGTGTGTGCAATTTGTGAAAAATCGTCCCATCAGGCTTTGCCGTTTAAACAAGAGCTGCTTCTAAGATGCAAATTAATTATGTTCGGGGAGACAGTGTTTGTATTAATTTTAATGAGCTGCCACATTAAAATACCTCCTATATTAAATCTGATGATGCTTATTCATGGTTGAAATAAATGATATTGCAATGTCTTTGCACTCTTTCATGCCATGCCAATATGCTTTTGGATGATTTTAAAAATATTTGTTGATCCCAGACATTTTTATGTTCATTATCTCTACTATATCATTTTGCTTTACTTTAATATCTTTACTAATTTTTGACATTTGCTCATTACTGTCCCAGGTGCTTTATGTGGTTGTAACTCTATTCATCTGTGCCTTCTTCTTTCTCTGAGCCTCTATGTTTTCTGTTTTCTTCCCAGATGCTAAGTGTCTCCCAGACAGCAGGCTCTCCTGCTGTGTCATTGGTCTACACTGTGAGGAATGGCACTGTCTTCCTTAATGGCACCACTGCCTCAAATCTTCTTGGTCAGATGTCAGCTGAGCTGGTGGGCTACTTCCTCTTCTATCCACCACTTATCATTGCTGAGCGTAAGTTACAATTTGCATTCTGAACGATGTCTGTTAGTCAGGAGTAATTCATCAACATTACAAGAAAAGACACCTGATGTAGTTCTCTTGTAAATGGCTGTCGGTCTGGTTGCCTGTGACTGACCTGTCCAGGGTGTATCCCCACCTCTTGCCCAATTTCTAGCTGGGATTGGCTCCAGCACTCCTGCGAACCTTGAGAGGAAAAGCAGTTAGGATAATGGATGGATGGATGATTGTGTGTGAGCGTTGTGCTTGTTTTTGTCACCCGGAGACTGCCAGAGGATGCACATTTCTCACCTGTGGTTCTGGACCTTTAGAGAAAGGATTTATTAGCAGAAATCAAGACCTGATCCAACTTTTGTAGATGCTTTCTGAACTTTTTTCTTTAGCATTCACATGGACTGGACTATTCCAGAAGGCATACGTGTATTTATTCAATATTTGAACTCAGGAATTCAATCGCTAGCTCTGACTGACATTCAGATTCTCAGTAATTGAATGTTTGTGACTATTCTGCTGCTTTTATGATCACAGTTGTTTTTAATGATTGAGTCACTTAAATATAGTAGATGCAAAGACACAACTAAGCCCATGCCTTTAATCTCAGCCTCCTTTGAGGGAATACTCAGCCTGGCGCGCCGTCTGTGTTAGAGTTGTACTCAGAGATAAACAAATGAAGAGTGACAGGGAATCAGCGGGAGACTACACAGCAATCCCAGTAGAGTCCCAGTGTGCAGCCTCGGTGTTACTTGGGAATGTTACGTATACTGCTCTGCGGTAGATATGGCAGATGCCGATCTCCGAGATACAAAGAGACATCATTTTTATAATACTTTATTGATCCCTGAAGACGGACTTCAGTGTTTTGCCTGACCAGGTGTCAGAACTGGTGTCCTGCTGCTGATTTTAGCTCCTTCTACACACAGAGTTTCACCCAGAAATTGCCTGGAAATATTCTTTGTCGGAATCAATTTCTTGCAGACTTCACGTTCTGAAGTTCCCTTGTGTTGTTACTATAAACAAAAGCTTTAACAATGTAGTTTCACTGGAGATTTGTAACTGCCAGTGTTGTGAAGCAATAATAAATGATGTTTTCCATCATGTGCCCTAGAGCCAACATGTTATGTGGGATTATTTTTACTCAAACCCTCTATAGATATAAGACAATAGCACAAACAAAGGAATCTTTCCTGTATAGCAGTTTCAGCCACATGTTTAATTTGTCCATCTCATAGAAAAGATACCCTTTTATTGTCAATACAGATGTCTACATAGGTCACAGAACAGCTTGTGTTCCACTCATGTTACGCTGTTCGTGACCTGAAGCGCATTTTCATGCTTTAAGTCCATTTTGTTCTGTTTTACACACAGTGACACACACACACACACACATTGGGTTCTGAGTGCTGCCAAAATGCAGGTGACCTACATTCAATACTGTGCTTGAACAGGTCTTTTTTGACATGTGCCAGGCCTTCAAATAAGTGATCACTTACCGACTTGCTCAAGTGGGACTGTTGGGTTTTCTATATAGTTCTGTATATATACTTATATTTTGCAAGGTTCTTAACCTTGCTATGTAAAGTGCCTTGAGATGATCTTTGTTATGATTTGGCGCTATACAAATAAAGATGAACTGAATTGAATTGAATTGGTCTGACATCATGCAAGCAATAATTTCATGCAGTTTACTATGAAGATTTATTCTGTTAGCAGAATAAATTATCAGTCGGGCTGCAGACAATATGCTGTATGATAGTTACAGTCTACAATGTGAATATTATTTAGTTAATTCTTAAAAGCATCACGAGGCAAGTGTTTGCTGCCAAGGAATTTGTAAAATAGCACCTGATGTTAAGTGCTGACAATCTAAATATCTGATAGATCAATGAAAAATGTTTTGTCTTGTATTTATTTCTGTTCCAAGGGAATCCACTTTTACCAATATTTGTTGTGAAACCTTTTCAGTTTAGTTTTCAGTTCAGTCAGCCAGTGTATATAAAACAGGCTGGTATGATGCTGCTTTACATAAGAAATCCAGCACATATGATTTAAAAGCCTAACCAGGGGATGGTTTCTGCATATTAGCTTTCTGCTGGACACTGCATAGACAGTATCTTAAACTATAAACTCTGACATGATGATCATGGATCTGTCATATAGAAGAACATAAGTGGAACAACAATTATCAGACACTGCGTAAAAGCTAAATAGATTGTCAGAGGATGTGAGTGTTTCTGTTACTTCCTCTACACTCTGTGAAGCCTGCTGGAAATGGTCTTTCTTGGCTGCAGCCTTTTGTCTTTGCCCGCATGCTGACGTTCTCATCTGCTTTTCAGGGTAGGCGCAGTACATCTTTGCATATTGACAGAGGACTGAAACTGCTGCTCCTGCTCTGCTAATGTGCTGCTCATACTACGCCTCATGTGTAGACACTGTATTACAGGTTATATGTGCAAAAGGGGCATCAGTGCCTTGCATAATGTAATCCTCTGTAAACAAATCTCTGGCTCATCAAGCTCAAGGAAGTCTGAGGAAAATCTATAAAAAGACACAATGGGTCAAGGAGACAGGCAGCCAGTAGAGTGGCTGTGGATTTAAAGAGGCCCACGCCTGGAAATTGCACATCTTCTGTTCAAAGAGAAATAAATCTCCCTTTGCTTAATTTCAGTGGTTTCTAATCAGATGTAGTGCCTTATGTTATCCAGACTTTGGTCAGTTTGATAAGTCAGAGCTTTGGCTATGCAAGATCATGCGTCGGATCACAGTGGAGTTAATGCTTAAGCCAGAGCTTCTTTCCATTACCATCTAGCTGAGCCCAGTATTGAAAGCACTTTATAAAAAAACTCTCCTGTTCTTCTGTACTGATCCCAGTGGGCAAGTGGGCTAATCTACCAGAGTGTAACTTGCTGGACCATATTCAGCAGAATTCAGAAGCAAAAGTTCATGTTCAGTCAAGTGCTGCTAAGACAGAAGTACTGTATATTAGCTAGTATCTGTCTGACCAGAAAGGAAGGCTGAAGGTGTAGACAAGTAGCTTCACAGAGATCAAAATTAATGGTGTGTTAGTGTTGCTCTGTTCAACACAAATGTTTTTTCAAACGGCAAGAATGTGGTGAATATCAGTACATACTGAAGTTCAGTGTTACTCAGTGTTAGCTGTGACATTTTACCATACAGAGAAAGGTGCATGTCCAGGTTAATGATTGGCTTCCATCATTTACCTCCTGCAGTTGCTTTTAAATTGGTCCTCGTGTGACACAGGTGGCTGATGACCAGCTGAACCGCATATCTGGTAAATAAGACACTGTCACACAAAATACTTTTTCACAGCACTGTAGGTTTATGATTTGCACCTTCTGGCTTAATCATAAGTGCAGTTGTTCCCTGCTGAAGCATTATTATGGGAGTAATGACAACTGATGCCATTCTCTAGTAAACCAGCAAACTGGGTACAAATTCATCCTTAGAAGGATTCGTCTCTTGAATGGGAATACGGCACCGGTGTCACAGATACAGATAGCAGTTTTGGTTTACACACTGTTAAATTTGAGATTAAGCATAAGAAATTGAAGTTTGCTTTGTGTTGTGATTGAATTAAATTAGAAAGTGAAGTTAGCCATGGGCAGGACGATTTGTTTGGGGGAGCAGAGAAAGAGAAGAAGCCAACTAAAGAAGACACTCTAAGGGAGCAGAAACTGACATGGAGGAAAACCTAGTAAGATGGGAGAGTAAAAGAAAGCATGACAGAGCGTGTGACAGTGATTTTGTTCTTTTTGTCTTGTACCTTCACCATTAGTGATATTGCACTCTTCACAGGAGGTGTGAGCATATGCTGGCAGCGGCTGCCTTCTCACTTCAAAGCCAATTATTGAAGTAAATAATTAACAGTGGGGGGATTCTCATACCACCTTGGGCTCTGCTCTAACAGAAAATGCCTGTGCACTCACACCAGTCCGATGTGCCTGTTTGTAGCACCGGGCACTGCACCGTTCCTGTGGTGCTTGTGTAGGCTCAGCTCTTTTACTCCCCCTCTGCTCTTCAACAATTTTTCTCAGGTGGAATATGAGTGAGGCTTTTTGCAGAATGTCTCTTTTTAGACTGTAACAGTCATTGAAAACTACAACCTAAGCTCTAGTGCAAAATATGAAATATTATTTTAATAATAGCTTTCTCTAGGTGAATGCATTTTTTTTTTACTTTTTGGAAAGACTTACAAATGCTGCTCAGTTTGTATCGTGCAGGCTCTCATCACACAGCAGCAGAGCCTCCTCAGTGATTAATTTTCCACATGATTCAAACTTATAGACAGCATTGAACTGATTTTGCTGACAGCCCTGCAGTCCTATCCATTAACTGGCCTTACTGTTCCTGTTCCTGTTACCCCCCCCACCCCCCCCCCACACACACACACCTCCTTTTATGCCTGAGTGTACATTTCTGTAGCTAGACTTCTTTCACAGGCCAGTGACACAGCATTCCCCAAAACATCTCACCAGCCTCCAGCACAAGAGCTTAATCAGGCAGGAAATAGATGTAAGAGAACACAGAGACAACCAGAGCTCAGGCAGCTTAAAGCTGTCCTTGCTTTTGCATTTGTCTGACATGCAGTGATAATAAGGCGTTTAAACTGAGATCTCAACCACACAAAATGTGACAAACTTTTCAGAAGTGTCTATATTTTTCGTTTATAGGGGTATTTCCAAGCACGGGTTCCTCAAATATAAAATATTTGGCTAACGAGAACACCAGTTGTTGCAATGATAGCTGCAAGGTTGCACTATATTGTGATTTAATAATGACACAAGTGATAAAAATGCTGTGGCAAAACAAAGATTATATGTTTGTTGGACTAAGATTTTCTTTTTATCTTTGCAGCCATGGAGTATCACAATCTGAACACCTCCATTGCAACCAGAGACTTCTGGGTTATTACAGGTAGGATTATCATAGTTCTCATCATCTTTTAACTTATTGAAAAACTGTTGTCCTCCTCCAGGATATTTTATGTGTGTATTGATGTATCCAATGTAATGCAGAAAAACATCACATTTGACCCTACTTATGTTTAGAACGTAAACTGCCTCTTTTCACAGGAGTAATTAGATGCATACAACTCCTGGAGTGTTTGTTGTTGTTGTAATATTTACTGTGTTGGTTTTTGGACTACATCAACTGAGCAGCTAGAATATAGTTTAAAGTGTTCAAGGGCACCCGCACGGCTTTGCTGCATAATAAATGGGTCTTTCAGATCAGGTTGTGCGGCTCTTAACCATGCACTTACAGCGATGAGAGGCTGAGTTAGTTCAAGGTCACCCCCTAGGTAATGGGATTTACTTACACTGAACAAGATCACTGAATTTCAACTGTTGATAAAATGGAACACATTAACGCTGCATTAGGTGATGTTTGACCACTAGGGGAAGGAAAGACTCTCAACTTACACAACTTATTATTTATCACGAGCTTATGAAGTTATTTTGGTGGATAGCAGCTTGCATACAGTATATGTCCTTTAGACACAGAGCAACATGAGCTTGTCATAAGGCCCATGCAGTCTGGGAATCGTGCATATAGTAAGTCTTACTGAAATCACACAGTGCCAAACACGGTGCTCTGCTCAACAAGCCACAAAAGTTTGACATTATCAAACTTAAATAGGCGTAATAAAAACATCGGGTGTCTATTTAGGCTTTTTGGAGTTGGTTTTCACGTAGTGCTACTGGGCTGGATGACTGTTAGGGTCTCAATGAAACAAACAGAGGTGGGGATTACACTTATACACAGTGATTAGTTACAGTCTAGTGAGTGCTTCCTGTATTGTAGATTCTTAGTTAAGTACCAACAATAGCATCATGCCTTTACAGTACATGAATACATTCACTGGAATATGAAAACTGGGAGGTTGCTCAGGTGTCTTTTTGTCACAAAGACACGCACTCATGCACAAATATTTCTAATTTTGCCTCTTTCTTTTCTTTCTTTCTGCTGCTCTCTTTCCTTGCCAAAAATTTATTTTCTCTCTTAACAACCATCTGGCCATTCTCTTTCTGCCGTCTACATTTGCAGTGATCCAGGATGTAGATAACGCCAGCCTGGAGGGACAATACCAAAGCTTTGCCAGTCTAATGGAGCAGCGGCTGGCAGAGTTGTTTGTCTTGGCGAGCCAGCAGGGCACTCGTTTTAGACGAGCCACTACTGTAGGCAGCTACACCGTCCAGGTAAGAAACTGGCACGGCAGCCCACAGGGAACAACAGATCTGTGGAAGAGCAAACAGTCGACGATGCACAGGGTTAAAGAATGAAAACAATCAATCATTTTAAATTCTTCTGTTGCTTTGCCTGAATGTCACGGCATGTTTATCAAAAGTCTAATGAAAACATTAAAAAACATTAATTTCTTACAGTATGAATATTTCATGAGATGAACACTGTGAAATGCACTTCTGCACACGTTTGCATGATTGCTTGGTGGTCAGCCCCTGATAATTAGAGAGCCTCGCAGCTCATCATCTGCTAATTGCAAAACATGCCGGAGGTTGAAGGTTTTACTAAACTAAAGTACATTTGGCTCTCCATGTGTTCTTTCCTCTCATGAGACTGTGCCCAGATGCATGATTTTACTTTTGTTTTCCTTTCTGAAAGGTGAGTTACTTAATGTACTAGCCATTCAGCAACAGATACTGAGTGTAGTTCCAGGAAACAGGTCATTGAGTTTCTTTTCCCATCAGATGGTGGGCATCCGTAGGGTTTCAGGGTTGAAGAATCCTGCAGAGATGACCTACTACATCCAGCACAATGGCATTCCTTTATTAGGCTCATCAGCTGCCAAGATCCTGAACACGGTGGATTCTCAGACCATGGCGCTCACCCTGGGCTACTTTGTCCAGCTGCAAGCAGAACGTAAGCACAGCATCTGTCTATTTGACAATTAGACAAATAGACATAAACACTAGCAGACAGACATGTAAACCAAAACACGACCCGTGCTGAGTATAGAAAGAAGGGCTGGTGCTGGGGTGAGGGGAGTTAAAGAAAAGGTTGTGAAAGCTCTTTGCTCTCTAATCTCTCTGAAATGCTCCCGGCAGGACATTGTTTGTTTGGGCTGCAGTGCTGCTCAATGCTAAGAGACAGGGAGAAGGGGGAGAGGGTGAGACACAGTCGGTCAAGAGAAAGTGGAAGAGAGAGAGAGACCACGCTGCATTCTCTTATAGATTGTTGCCTACAATAGCTGAATCAGGCTCACTGTATATCAGTGTGAGTGTATGCAGTGTCACTTGCGTGGGTGTGACGGATGCTTCTGCATGCTTTAGCAGGCTGTGTGTTATACTTCCAGTGAACTAATCAATAACCTAACGGTTGTCATCTTGTGTTTAGAGTCTACTAGATGCTGTGTAATGGCAAGATGATGGTGAAAAGTACTTGTCTTTTTTTCAGCTGTGGTCAAGAACCCTCCTAATAACCTTTGGATAATCGCTGCAGTTTTGGCCCCCATCGCTGTGGTAACACTCATTATCATCATCATCACAGCCGTGCTGTGCAGGAAGAATAAAAATGACTTTAAAGCTGATGCCATCGGCAACCTGAATCCCCGAGCTAAGGTGTCTTTTCTTTCTACTCTGTGTATCTGTCTGCCTTGAAATACACTAGAGCTGAAATGATTTTAATAATCAAACTGGCTGTTTATTTATAATCAGTTTGTTTTTTCAGTTGTTTTAAAGCTAATGTGATGATGTGCTGTTCCTTTATATCATTGTAAATTGAATCTACATGGGATTTGGACCGTTGGTTTACAATTCAAAATTATTAATTAATTGATAATAATTGATAATGAAAATAATTATTAGTTGCACTGCACACACATACAACACTCTTTTTAAAATATTTCCTCTTTCTTGCATTTTCAGATTGCATATCGTCGAGATGTGGGATATTATCACCAGGTATCTGCCTTTTTTTGTATCCTCTCGTTATACATCTATGTTTTCATTTTTAGGGCTCAACTGGGCCAAAAGTAGGATTTAAATTGGATTCTGTGAAAACATTACTTATGATATATTTCAATAAATCCCGCTGTGCTGATGACAACCAAGGATACAGCAGCACTTCAGAGTAACAGACCTTTTACAGTGAGATTTTCCTGGATGAAAAGCTGGTATTACCTATTCTTTCTTTTTAAAGTAGTCTCCAGATGGCAAATTTGAACAACTAAGCTTTATAGAGAATGGCTGTTATGAAGATATTTTTCCGGCAGAATGAGAATGTGGATCTGTGTGTGCTCTGACAATTGTTTGTTTGATTGGAAAAGACTGAAAACAGTTTGCACCTCCATGTCTGTCATGTCATGGTTATACATCAGTGTAGATGAAAGAAGATGCAGAATATAAAACTCAGCACATGTCACTGCTTTATTTATGGGATTTCATTAGAGTGAAAGTCATAAAATCTAACGTATTAAACTGCAGAAGCTAAGGAAGCAGCTTAAGTGTTACTTCCAGAGCGGCTATTATTTCATGTAATCGAAAGCTCTGTAAATTCTAATCATATACAGTAACTAAAACATGTACAGTAACTAAAGTGCATGAGAGATTAGATACTACTGAGTGCACCCTGACAATCATTCACACTTTAAGCAGTGTACATCATCAGTTCTGTCTACTAAGTAATAAAAAAAACTATCCTCTTTCTGCATTTGAGACCTGTTACAGAAGCTAAAGCTCCTATTCTTCATGTGTGTGCACACTATACAAAGAGAGATGATGCATGCTCTTCAGTCTGGGAAGTATCACATATTGATTTTGCACCGTGGCTCATGGTGGCTCAGCTGCACCGAGGCAGTGATCTGTGCCTGACAGTTTATGACACTGCAATTAAGAGCAGTCATAAATATTTCAGTGCATCTGTGTATTTGTGTGTGAATTTGAACTCTCATGTCCCCTACTGTACCTTTCTTTATTAACTTGTGGACATATTTATAGAGAAGCATGTCAGGTACTGTAGAGCACTGTAAGTCCTCTTCCTCCTCCCTCTCTGCCTCTAATGTGTTTTAACATTTAACTACATTACTATATTTCTGTCTGAAAGTCTGCAAATCTCATCTTGTCACCACCCACTGTGAGTCACTTTTTTGACAAGAATTTGAAAGAGGATGAGAAAGGGCCTCAGTTAATCTGTAATTATCTGTTTCAAGGCAACACAGCACAGTCATCTCAGTAAACTCAACTGTGCTGCGGTAGAAGGACACCAACAGCTTCTCCTCTAGGTGGTTTCTTTTCATTACCCGTAGGAAGAAGAGGGTAATGAAAAGAAACCACCTAGAGGAGAAGGAGTTGGTGTCCTTCTACCGCAGCACGGTTGAGAGCGTCCTCACCTACTGCATTA
>JAUMHL010000018.1:5764613-5799514 GCA_032362345.1 Sandelia bainsii
ACCTGTAAAGGTTATAGTGCATTTTAGGTTCATCCTGAAATTTCACCCGAAAGCCGAATATCCCTAACTTTTTATGAATAGTGTATCTCAACACAAGCACCAATTGAGTCTCTGTAGAAACGTTGGTGGTCTCATCTGCTTGGATTGCTATGAACTTAGCTGACTTCACCTCATCTATAATGCGTTCCCTGATGACTTATAGCATGCAATCCAAAAGCTAATTCTGTACGGTCTTTGACATGTCCTTGAGGACTGTGGCAGTTTTCAGGTGCTCCTCAAACACATTGTCTAGTGACGTCCACCAGTCCATGAAAAATTCCAGGGTTGCTGGAGCCTTCACCGTCATCTTTGCCTCTAAAGGCTATCTTGAACACGCCACGAAACTTCAGAGTCTGCACGTAAGACCATCGAAAATGTGGCAGTTCTCGCTCATCTTGCACAGCTAGCCTCTTAATCAACCACCTCTGCAACAGTCACGCTAATTCTAAATCACCTCATGTGCTTTATTCATTTTCCTGAGTTCATAACATCCAAACAACAAACGCCGTCATCTTGATGTACAATTTGTTCAGCAGTTGATTTCAAAGAGCACATGTGAAGCATATGTCCTTCTGATTGATAAAAGTGCTCTTGTGCAAAGAAACAACTGAGCCTTGGACTAAGCAAACTGGTACAGAGGGCTTAATGCAGACAATCAGTCCTTCCACCCAGACCCTGAGAGAAAAGATTAGAGGATTAGTGTAGCGAAGGTGATAAGGGTGGTGGTCTTTGTGAAGCAGTGTGAATAAGGATTTGACTGTTCTATATTCTGTTTATTCTATTTGTTAATACATTCAGTCAATGAGTAATCATAATTAATCTGGTAAGTGTATGCATCATTAGCGCTGACCATGAATGAGTTTCTTGTCTGAAACAGCATGCATTCCATCTGTTGTTTCTTTTGCCTTTACCTCCTGGCTTATGGCAGACATCCCATTAATTTCTCAGACAGATTTCCATCTTTGTTCAATTATTATTATTATTCATTTCCCACCAGATTAATGTGTGTTATGCACTAGTTGGCAGTTTATTAGGTACACCAAGCTAAAACTAACGCAGATACAATAGCAATAAATCCTTCATCATGAAGGTTGTTGTGTTCAGTTTAGTTGATTTATAGAGGTGTTAAATCAGCAGTTTGATCATTTTGGAGAATGGCAGAAGCCAGTGCACTTTCATTCTAAGACAGTGACATCAAAACCTGGCTATTCATCTGCTGATAGTGATTTTCTGTAGATGTTAAACTATGTTTTGCTATTTGAGAGATGGCATTTCTTTATTGTCTTACTTTGGACATATCTGTATGTGTGTCTGTGTGTGTTTATGTCCCCAGGTAGACTGAAAAATCAAAAATCTGTCCCTATACATCAGTGTTTTCCACTTCTCCCATATTACTTTATCAATAACAATACTGTCACAAGTAGAACACACAGACCTCAGGAAGGACACACTTCGTGTGTGTTCATGTCTATCTTGCTACATGCAGGTCTGTTAGTCTCCATTAACCTCCACCAGCTGGAAATCCCCTGAGAATTGAGGAGAAGTGTCCTACAAAGCAGAAGTAGAGCACAAAGAAAAGGTAGAGGAAGAATGACAGATTTTCCACTGTGAATTCCAGTCCATTCTTTAATTATTGCTAGACTGTGAGCGAGATCTATGTGTGTGTATTTGTGTGTTGACCCAGGGACGCGGTACTCTGACCTTCACTATGAGGTGTCATTGTCTGCAGAACGTCAAGTCCACTACACAGGAGAAGAGCAGAAGTTTTTCAAAGTCATTGCAGTCTTTGTACTCAATAGAAATCTGACAAAGCCTACATGTCTTGCACTGCTCGCACAGACAAAAGAACTCTCTTACTCTCTTCCTCTGTCATTAATACTAGAAATTGACAATAGCCAAACTGTATGTAGACAACTGTATGTTTTGGCATTTTTCCACCACATGGTACCAGCTCAACTAAACTCTACATACCTACTTTTGGTATCAGGTACTTTGTTTTCCACTGCAAATGTTACCTGTCTAGTGTAGGTGGTTGTCATGGTGATGCCACATGAAACTGCCGTGACACATACAAATCAAATGAATGCCGTTCTTGTTTCTTGGTATGTAGTTTGTCACAGCAGAGATACAAATGTTGTTTCAGAGGAGACTGAAGGCAGCAAGACAAAACTGCTAGAACTAGAATTATTGTATTGTAGTTATGTGCCTCCACTAACCAGTGACATCGTTGTTTGCACGCATATCTGTACACACTCTTATATTTTGTTTGTGTATGAGTCCAAGTTTGTGCCAGATGTAATCAAATTATTTCCAGGTGATTGAGATATAGCATTGACGAAAATGGGACATACATGAGGTCATAGTGTCACTAATCTTTGACGCCAAACTCGAATCAGTTCATCTTTGACCCCAAGTGACAATTTGTACTAATCTCTAAGAAATTTCCTCAAGGCGTTTCTGAGACATCGCAATCACAATAAGAATTGGGTGAGCAAATGTGACCTTGACCTTTGACCTCTGGTCACCAAAATCTTATCGGTTCATTGCCAATGTTCACAAGAATTTTGTGGCCGTACAGACAACTCAAAAACATAATGCCTCCAGCCCTGGCTATTGCTGGTGTGGAGGCATAAAAATCAAGAGGGTTTGGGAAATACTTCAGTGTTTAGTCAGATGACAAGTCAATAGTGGTTGTGGTAGTAACACTTCTCTCTGACCAATCAGTAGTCTGCAGTGTTTGCACGTCACCTTTTGGTGTCATCTTAGCTTGCGGGGAACATTGGCAAAAGTGTTACCAAAAAAAAGTATCCGGAACTACAGTCAAGTATAGTTAAGGCGGTACCATGCAGTGGAAAAGTGTGATAAATATTTGTCAGTCTATGAGCATAGAAGAGCTTTCAACACCCAAAAGTACGCAAAAAGAGATACTCATGGAATGAAACAATCCTGTTAAACCACCTGAATACAAAAGGGTCAGACTTTGTCAATCTGACCACTATTCCCACAGGTTAAAACTTGAAATGGGGACTCAAAAGACTTATTCAACAAGCATGGTCAAGATTGAAGCAGTAGAGCCTGTGATTTTCAGACCTCTAATCAATAGTATAAGTCAAACTGCAACAACACGAGATCCTGCCCATACTGTGATGCACCTGATAACACTAGCAAGGAAAAGATAGTATTTTCTCCAACTTGTCAAAACTCTGCAAGATCAACAGCAGACATGAGGTGATTTCACAGGCTGGGAATATCTCAGCATGATGGGATTGCTGACTTGTTCTGTGTAAAGTCAGTGCAGATACTGTACCTATTTCACTTGAGTGTTTGTGAAATGTATTACAGTGATGGTGAGGAAGAAACATCATGACACATTTACTAAATAAATCAGTGCAGTAGATGATGTTGATAATTGAAACTCTTTACGTGGTTTAACAAGCAAAAATGCCAAATGGAACATTTTGCTGCTTTTATTATTTTCTTCTTATTGTTATATTGTGATGCACATTCTTCCCCATTTCTGACATTTTATAGACCACACAATTGATTGGTAATTTAAGAAATAATCCACAGATTAATTGATAATGAAATCTGTCAATGGGTTAAACCTTATACAACTGAAAAAGCAGACATTAAAATTACCATTTTAATTTTGAGACACATTGGATCATTTTGAGTCTTTGTTGCCCGGAGAAAAGAAGACCACACTTCTTGGCCACATTTGAACACGCCAATGCAATTGTTCTTTAATTCACCCTTTGAAGGATGCAGCCCCTGAATACAACCTAGATGCAGCAAGGCAAAGTTAAAAAAGATTAGTAAATAAAGTATGACAGTCTTTTTTTGTTATATTTATGCATTATAGTTTGTCAAGCAGATTTTGTTCACCCGAATTATTGTGAGCAATGATCTTTTCCAGCCATCCTCTCATTCATATTAAAGTGTGTTTCTGAAACTGCAAACCTTTTTGTTCAGCATAGCAGGCAGCCTTTGAAAAAGCTGGGCATAAAGCTGTAAAAGACATAATCAGCAAACGGAATAGCAACAGATGACAAACATCATAAAGTAGTAAACTGGTGGAAAACTGTAGTATTTCTGGTCTGATTAATGCACTTTGTTGTTAAAATATGTGTGTAAATGAGTGTGTGAAATTATGAATATAGAGTATCAAACTGATTCTAATAAGAATAAGAACAATGTAAATAAGCAATCACAAATTTGAAAGTGCTCTCTAATCCAATGTAAACGTAGCCCATGTTGCTCTTACTGAATTTGTATGTGCCTCATAAGTCATAATGTACTCTTTTGTTCAATTAAGCAAATTATGTGTGAGAAAATAAATCAGAGCAGACACTGGTAAGTTCAGTCTATTCATCCTTCTTGCCAGTACATTAATCAAACATTATGAGGTGGTGTCATCTAGTACACTGGCTTGGTGCTGCTGGTGGTTCACTGTAGGCATCGTCTGTGTGTGTATGTGTGTTTGCAGTAATAATTGGTGGCTTTAAAACTGAGCCAACACCATTGGCTGTCATCAGAAATTGCTGACAAATTGTATGGAATGGATTCATTTCTTATCACCTGAGAAAACTGTTGCTGCCATGAACAAAGTAACAGCTATTTTTTTTGGCTTTTGTAATGTGAAACACCCGCCACCATGTCTGTGCTCTGCGCAGCTCCCTGACCGGGTGCTGCCAACTCTATTCCAATGTGATCAGGTTTTCTCTGCTGAGAAGGTGCCAGATGCCATTACATGCTAATTTACATATAATACTATGTCCCCCTTTGCTAAGAATCTACTCTCACCTGAGAGGGAGATTTGTGCTAAGGAAGAGTAATGATGAACCTCTATTTATCAAGCAAATGGTGGACATTCACATTTAGACTGGACCAGTATCAGCCATGTCATTCTGTCGCCAAATGCTGAGGGAATCAACACAAAACTATGCTCAATGTGGTTGTTTGTCATAACTTCCTTTTCAGACCATCTGAAGTCTGCTAAATATGGCAACAGGCTCATCAGGTTGGCAGCACCTTGTGGAACAACTCTAACTGGTCTGAGCACAAGTCAATAGCTCTGTCACACTGTAATACTCAAATATCAGCAAGAACTTTGATTTGGATAGAAACCAATCATAAGATAACAAATTCTGTATAATTTTGTTGTAAATGTATTGATTGAAAAATATACAACCAGAATTATTATTATTAAAAGTTTTTTATAAATTTTCTAGTTTTTATTGACAAAACTGAATTCATTCAACTCATGGGTACTGAAAAGAAACCACCTAGAGGAGAAGCTGTTGGTGTCCTTCTACCGCAGCACGGTTGAGAGCGTCCTCACCTACTGCATTACAGCCTGGTATGCAAACTGTACAGCTGCAGACAGGAAAAACCTGCAGAGGGTCATAAAAACTGCCCAAAACATTATTGGCCGCCCCTTACCCTCCCTGGAAGACATTGCCGGCAAGCGGTGTCTCAAGAAAGCAAGGACGATTGCTTCAGACCCCTCACACCCAGGACAACACCTGTTTCACCTCTTGCCCTCAGGCAGAAGGCACAGGTGTCTAAAAAGTAGGAATAATAGACTTAAAAACAGCTTCTTCCCCTGGGCCATAAGAACTCTGAATACAAAAATGGTGTATGCCTCCTGAATGTGTGTGTGTATGTTTGTCTATTTATTTCCTGTTGTTGTTGTTTGTTTTTTGTTTTTTTCTGCTCATAGTTGCACATTGTATATATTTTATTCTATCTTATATACTATTTTATATACTATTTTATTCTACCTCTCACTGCTGCACCGGCCGGAGACGCAACGCAATTTCATTGTATACTTGATGTGCAATGACAATAAAGGCTATTCTATTCTAAATCTTCTGGACATCACTTAAAAATATGCACTTTTGAGCTATTTTGAGTTGATGTATATTTGTTGTTTCATCAGTGGTTAGTGTTTATGACTAAATGTAATGTATGTGAAAGGAACTCACATACATCTTGTCTTCTTTGTTTTTTCTCAATTTTCCTTCAACATGCTCATCAGCCAGTCCAGGGTTTTGACTATGCCAAGCAGCACCTGGGCCAGCAGGGTGGAGATGAGGAGACACTGCCTGCCAGTCAGGATACACTGGTGATGTCTCTACAAATTCGAGACCCACCACTTTCTCTAGAAAAGGCCCTGCAACAAGATGGAACTGCCAACAAGAAAAGTCTCACCACTGACAAACACAAAAGGTATCATTGTGTCTAAACATATGTAGAAGGGGTATCAAGCAATATTCATTGCATTGTGAATGGGAATAAGACAGAAACATCCAAGGCACAAAAGTGTAATATTAAAAGAAGTAAAGTGATTTAAACAGGGGGAAGGGAAAAGAAAAGCAAGGGAGGGAGATATTTCATTTCTCTTCCAGGTACTGTATCCAGTGTTTCCAATATTTTTCACATTTTCACAGTAGCATGTCTCAGAGAGAAGGTAATTGTTTCCATAACATAGTTTTCCTTTACTATTTCTATCCATCCAGAGATTGCTGGTGATTTGTGACCCAACCATTTCTTAGTTATTGCTTTTTTTTTGCAATAAATAGCATGTTTTTGAAGTGTAGTTGCCACATTTCCTGAATAGATTACACTAAAATTAAAATCAATCTCTAAATCAATTACTGACCTTATCTTTGTTACAACATTTAACCTGTAGGTGGAAATATTAGGACACTCTTAAAAGATATGAAAATGAGCAGCAGACTTATTATCACACTTTCTCCAGCAGTGACCATGTCCAGGTTTACTGCTGAGCTGGAGGTGGTAGACTGTGTTCTGCAGATGTTTGACCAATCATCTTCTGTTAATGTTATATTAGCATCCTTCTCTCATCTTGTTTTAACACATATAATGGACAGCCTCCTATTCAGTTGTAAGGTTGAGTAGTTCCTTGATATCAGTTTTCTGTTGATTTTATCTTTATGTGCATCAATAAAACTGTTAATCAGGTTCATTTCCTCCTCCCCAATAGGATGTAGAATGTATCTAGGCCTGTACTAGAGGGCAGTATATATTAATACCTTTACTTGCCAAGTGTTTAAATAAACCATCTAGTTGGGCTGCTGTAAATTCTGTATCCCATATCGCCCATCACCCATATTTGTTAGTATTTGTGTATGTCTTTCAAATTTGGGGTCTTTAAGTTTTTTGTACCATGTGTTTGGTGGGGCTAGATTCCAGTTAGGCAGTCTGTTTTAAAGTTTATTTTACAGTGAATGTTGATATTTTTGGAGTAAAGTTTTACAATGCACAACTGGATTAGTAAAACAATGCGTGTATATGTGTGTATTAGACATAGAGAGTATGGATATGAAATAGCTTTACATTTAAATAGTTGCTTTTAGAGTCATGCTAATATTTCAATGCTCCTTTTTGAATAATAAGTGTATTACAGACACATTACTCTGTCTGTAATAATACTGTAGCAATTGTTCATGGGGTGAATTGGGATGAAATAAATACTAAGATGCTTAACTCTAATGAGACAAAAATGTTGATTTCAATGTGAGGGTGGCAGAGGGGTAAAGTATTAGGTAAATCAGAAATAGTCTTCCTCTGTGCAGCACATATCAGGTTATCTTAGACACAGCTCACTAGGCTATAAAGTATTATTATTATTATAGCTTTTAAGACTTGGCTCAGCCAACGTTAGTCTCAGCTGTGTTTGTGTCAGTTAACATGTTAGCACGATTCAGCTGAGGAAGCATGTTATTCCTTCGACAGAGACTGATGGTAAGCATCCAAAGAGTGATGTATTTGTTTACTGTGTGTGTGTGTGTGCGTGCGTGGTATCTCTCTCAGAAAGCTCCTGGGTTACATAGAGACAGGCGTGATGCTAAAATGCACACATCCCTCTAGCACTGTTGTCTGTCCTCTTTCTATCCTGATTTCTCTATATGCGTAGGTGAAATTGACCATCTCCCTCATCTGACACTCAGTGGTGCTATTTTCGAAATTAATTGCCATGTTAAATCAAGCTAAATTATTTAATCGTGTAAAAGCAAAAGGGCGTAATTCTTCAACCATTTGCAGTATAATGAGATAAATAAAATTTATGTGACAGAATAGGGAATCTGTAGACTGGAGGACCTGCAGTTAGATGTTGGAGTTGGAGGAGGTGTTTGATTTATTATTTATCAAACCATTGACCTTAAAGGTTCCTTATTTTTTATGGGATTTGTTAAGGTTTAACCGGTTTTCAATTAGCTATATCCTTCACATAATAAGCTTGTCTCTTCTTTGCTTGTTCATGTAGTTCCTTGGTGTAGTAATATCATAAGTGAAAATTAAGAGATTATATATATTGCACTGTGGCATAGTGTGTAGCTCATTTTAGTAGAATTAGTTTGAGCTTGGTTGACTGCACGAGGTAGTCTACATCTCACTAGTTCAGTTTTTGTCATGAGATGAAAATCTGTTAACATCCAGTGAGAATCACTAAACCCAACAGATGCATGTCAAATTGATCAGTGACATATGATGAGTTCAGCTGTATTATGTTATCTAGATGTACTGTACAGATGTTATGTGAAGCAGTACTGTATGTGCCAGGTGTATTTTTAGTCTTGATTTTGGTGGATAGTTGAATAGATAACTCTGGGTCAGATTGATCATCATGTTTTTCAAGTTTGATAATATAGTAGAGTAGTAGATATTCACTTAGCAGAATATGAAGATATGTTTTTCTACTATATATATATTATAGTATTATAGAGTATTATATCTATTGAAAAACCAGCACTCCTGCAAGAGCATCGTGTTTTCAGCTCTCTGCCATTTACAGACAAGCAAATGCTGTCTTCATTCAATCAGGTGCGGATTCACAGTTCTTGTTTATGTCGGAGTGAAAGTGATGCCTGTCATTGACTTGTTGTACAACATGTTTGAAATGACATCCTGTCCCAAAATGTATGTTGAAGTATTGCTGTGAGGTTACATTTTTCTGAGTATGTACTGAATCACATTCGTGTCAGAGATACTTTATCTAATATACAGATGGTTTATGTAATTTAGAGAGGTGGTACCTTTTTCACAATTGTCAAGGACAGAGGCCTCTTCTTCATCTGAGTCTTTGATTTTTCTTAATTAGGTATTATTTAACTTCAAAAAGATTTAGATAGTAGAACCTATTAATTCAGGATACTCATAATAACCAGTATGTTGGATAAAAATAAATCAAGCATTGAATGTGGTGCACAACTACCTCTAGTTCTTTTCTGAAGTCCTTCCTTTATTTTTACCAAGGTCACAGCAAGTGTAAACATATTCTATATGCTTTGATTGATTTGTACACATTACTTGTCTTTGTTAAGTCTTTAACTGTGGCATGGAGCAAGCTCTGTGCAACGCTGCCTCAACGAGAGCAGGGGAGGGCAGCCGCTGTTCCACTGTCTCTCTTATCATTTTTACCAGACAATTAGGGGATAGACCGTAGTGCTTTGATGTCACTTTCAGCCTTGTGGTCCTCTGAGCTGCTGCTTGATCAACTCTAATTCCAACTACAGTATAATGTTTGAAGCTGGTGAAAGAACAATTGGATAAAGCAGTTGTTTGTCCAATTAATGGAAGAACCATGGACACGTACTGACTCTGGTTTTGAAACACAGAGAAGAATATGTCCACAATGCACATATTGTAGAGACATTAGTGTTCTTCAGCATTGTTCAGAGTTAAAATTTTAAAATTGAACTTTTTAGTGTTGGGCAGGGTACAAATGAACAAAACCAGAACAATACAGACTGAATACACATTTTATTATTATGCAAATAAAAACAAAACAATAATAATTCAATATGTTTACTGGGCTTGTGCTTGAGAGCGCGAGAGGCTAAGGTGATGTTGTTAAAGGGAGGGATGACATAATCTGGCTATGAGCCCAGCTTCCTGAGAGCTCACCGCCTTTCCTGTTGCTATGGTTACTTGCAGCAAGTTGCCGAGTGAGGACGGTTCCGTCATCAGCAACGAATCAGAGAAGCTGAATTCTGGCAGGGGCTTGACAGTGCCGAAAGTCACAGCCCAGCAGAAACTGACAAAGGAGGCAACGCGCAAGAGGGACGGTGAGAGTTTCACGCTGATGCAAATACAAAGAATTTATTCTGCAGCTCCTTTACTGACAAGGTCATATGTGTCACAAATACCAAAAAAAACCCTGTTCCCTCCTGCATGAAATACTTCTCCAGTTTCAGTTTCTCGTGCACACAGGTGCTCTGAAGAGAAATGCACAGCCACTGCAGCTTTTTTTATAGCCAGAGAGGTTGCCACTCAGCAGTAAGCAGAGATGGACCTGATGAATATGCATGAAACAGACACTCTGCTGACATGATACAATATGTCACGGTAGTGGTTACAGTGGCAGAAACACATACACATGCACACATTCGCTAATGCAAAAAAAAGAAAAAATACAAAAGGACCACATGAGTCCTCACATCTTGTGTTCTTCTGGGATGCTGAGCAGCTTAAGTAACAGTCATTCAGACAGACTTCATTTTTCTATTGCTGTCCACTGCAGCTAAATGTTCCACATGTGGTGGGTGAGTTAAATTAATAAAATTCTAATACTCTACTTGTAAATTGGATCAAGTTCACTAGATTATGATTTTCCTAATGGGTGGATTTGAATAAATCATCAGCTGTGTTAAGAGAAACTAGAACTGAATCCCGTCCAGTGATGTCAGATAAGGAATGAAAGTGCAAAGTCAGTTTCTTTCATCTATCACAGAAATGCAGTGCCACAATCTTTGAAGCCAAAGCAATCTTTGTGATCTATTGTGTTCGTCCACAACTGCATTTGCTGACACAGACGACTGATGTTTGACATAATCCCACAGTGTCCGCCACAGACAGAGAAGGTGATGAGAGTAAGAGAGAGGAGGGGAAAACAGCAGACAGAAAGACAAAGAAGAACTGACAGTTTGTTCCCCTTCGGCCTAAGTATTTGTACTCTCTAAGAGTAAATTCCCTTTCTGTTCCTCAGACCCATATGACACCTCCTCTGGCTCCCTGCAGCTCATTTCCATAAAGCCCATGGCGGCTCAGCCCAATTACTCACACCCTGCATCGTTTGACCGCAGCCAGGATTTAGACATCGTCAATGGAGAGGTGATGCACATGAACACTTGCATGGTGTAGACATACAAAGACTGACATGCACAAATACACAAATAAACATTTGAACATGTGCCTACAGCTATTACTTCCTATTACCAGCTTCTTACTATGAGCAAATTTTGCTTGTCTCACACGAACTACATCTGCATTTGTGTTTTTGTCGCTCACTTTAAGCAAGATTTGAATCAAAATGTGATACAGTTGCTTGTGTTGGTAGTCTGTCAAATCTGATCATACTACACTGTCATAGTCCTGAAGAAACAGATTAGCTTTTTGAGTGTCTTCAAACTTCAATGTGCAATTTAAGCTAGTGCTAGCATGAAACTTGAAATCAATCCACCCAGTCTGCACGGTCTCGCTCTCCTCCTAATTAAAATGATCTATAATGTTATCTGATTTCTGACTTTGATTGCTGCTTATTTAGTCATGTGAAATTCGAAAAGGTTTAAAAGATGCATAAACTGTGTGAAATAAAACAGAAAATAAAATGTACAAGGCAGGGGCATTGCATTCTGCAGATAATAAACATATTTGTGATATGTCTCTAATTTAAAATATGATTATTGGGATATATTATGAGTTTAGTGGAGAATCCAATTGTTTTCTCTATAATATGCTATAATACAACTATTACAGTAAAGTGACTGTTGACTGTTAACAGCTGGAAACATAATTTTGAATTATTCTTCCACTCTCACATCTGTAATTTTGAAGCAACAATAAGCGTAAAAAATAATAAATATGTTCTGTTTCCTTTTGACTGTGATTGTTACGTAACTGTCTCATTTTCATAAACCCTCTAATCTTTCCTCCACACATGCCTTTTTAAAACAAAGCAGAACAATTCCACAAGCAACAAGAACCTTGCGTCTTTTTCCTTTCTGATCTCCGCTTGTACTATTGCATCCTGTGCTCATTTTCCTCTCTGCAGGTGAACTTGGCTCTGAAGCAGAAGTCAGATATTGAGCACTACAGGAACAAGCTGAGGCTGAAGGCTAAGAGGAAGGGCTATTATGACTTCCCCTCTGCTGACGGCAGCAGCAGCGGTCCAGCCTTAGCGCAGAGACAGCGGCATGGCCATGAGAGGGCAGCCGGTGAGCATGGCAGACCTGTGGAGCCTGATGATGAGCGAGGTTCCACTTATGTCAAGTCTCACAGGAGGTGAGGGAGAGAGTGGAAAAGTGGAACCTGGGTTTGGCTGAGTGTAAACAGATTGAATAATCCATGCTCACACAATGGATGTTAGGATGTCAGTCACAATTAGGGAGAAAATAAATTGATAAAAAAAAGATTGATACACTTGACTCAAAAAGACTATCAACTTTTGATTAACAGTTTACATGCAAAGATTTGTGGTAGACAGTGCTTCATTTTGTGTTGTGTTAAGCCTCTGAGCACTAAATAGACGTTCTGACTGCATAAAAAAGTTTTTAAAACATTTTTTAACTCACACTAAATATGGTGCAATATATTGCCTTCCTTGCAGTATCGCAGTATATATATATATATATATATAATAATATATTATGAATATAGAAAATATTGAATCGTAACCCCTGTATTATGATATGTATCTCATTGACAGATTATTGCCAATACACAGCCCTAGTTACAATGGGATGCAGGCTGACATGACATCTCACATTTGGTCTATTGGACGGGCAGAAATGTCTAACTGCTGAATTCTTCCTCATCCAATTAGGTTATAGATAACTTAAACTAGTTCCATCTAATATTGTCATTATCCTGTCTTAGCACACACTGAGAAACCCAGCAGGGTTTGATGCAAGACCTGAGCATCCATAATGGAAACAGGAGGATTGGATGTGCAATATGTTGGTTTTGTCCTGCTTCTGCTTTACAGACACACATAAAGATGGACATACTTTAGAGAGACAGTTATTAGAGGTTTAGGTCACAAATAGTTTTCTCTACATCAGATGATATATATACCAGCTGCGCTCAGAACAGAAGAAACCTTTTGAGTCTTGTCATATAACATGCCTGACGTGTTAGTAAAGGGTCGGATTTCTATTTTTTATATTTCACTGTGGTGAGCAAAATCAGGATTTCAGCAGCTATTTAGGGAGAGTGTGCCTGATGAACTACAGCAGCATATATCACCCCAGCTGAAGTAATCATATCAGAGCAGATTTTCTGATTCATATCTTGTCCTCTGTTGTTAAGTTATGTATTTCAACTCTATGTAGCATTTTGAAAGGGAGTTAAATACATTTCTCTGCCCTGTTCATCATGTCTCGCACAATAAAATTAAGAGGGTTCATTGTACCAGACCTTCTCTCCACCTCCCACCCCCTTTGACTGGAGGCACACTAAAACCATGGCTGAAAGTAACTGAAATGTTTTAAATTAGTAACTGCCACAGGTCTAATTTTTACTGAATCCACTCTAAACTCTAATTGGCAGACACTCCCAGGTAGGGCAGACGGCCTATCGAAGCAGACAGAGTCTAAGCAGCCCCAGTCCTGGAGGAACAGAGATGGACCTGCTTGTCATGAGGGAGAGGCCCAGGAGAGGCATCCGCAACAGTGGCTATGACGTGAGTCACATGTAATTAAACAATAATCCTGACTTCTAATAAAATGCAGTTAGTGTTTGCTGTTTTTAATAAGTGGCACCTAGTCTAATAAAATGACTAAACAACACTGTGTTGGTACTTTGTTAGTAATATTGGATAATTTGCAATATATGTGGATGCATAAAGGATCGTCCCAGCAATAATAGTTTTAACTTGCGATTCATATATATACTTTTAACTTATATTAACGATTAGTGATGTACTATTTAATCATTTGGTCATGTATATGCTTATATTCTTGTTACCAAATTCAGATGAGAACTGGAAAAAATGGATGCTATCGTTTTCAATTTCATAAGATGGAACGTAAAAATAGAAAAAGATCATTATTAATCAGAGGCTGTCAGAGCTAAATCTGTGTCCTATTGCCCTATTTAAGACACACAGCAGCAGAGTTAGGAATCAGACGTATTCTCCTCAGGTGTGGTTTCAAGTACGCCACGGAAAGTTGAAGGAGGAGAAGTAGTTCATTCATAATTAAGAGTTAAGATTCATAAGGTCCTGTCGTTTTGATATAAAATGCATCTCAGGATGGCTGGTTTATGCCTCCACTCTTTTATTGTTCCATTATGGTTCTGTCAGCAGCTCTTTCTGTCATGAAGTCAGAATACTAGTGTGTGAGCTCCCAAGGGTAATTGAGCAGGCCATTCCTAAAAAGGAACTGAAGGAAGGTGTTCATTCTGAGCTGTGCTCAAAAAATATATAAGCAGCGGCAGAAATATTTCACTGAACTGCCCCTGACCTGCCAGCCGTTTTGACCTATCATAGCAGGAAAATACTCAGGTGTAACTGGCTCTGGTATGGTGCATGCCAGCTCACTGGCATGGCTCACTGGGACACTTACATGGCAAAATGAATGTTATTATATAATCCTGTTCTTTTCCTACTGCTGCAAGTCAAATCTCTGCTGTGAAAATAGCTTCCTGTGCATTTGATTCAGAAACATCAGGCACTTGGGTCTAGAGGGTAGTGCTGTCAGCAAAATGCCACAGGTCTTAACATGACAAATGTTTGAATTATATTATAGAAGACTCTTGACAAGCTCTACACATTTAGATTTTCCAGGCAAATGTAAATTCCTGTTTTTTGTATATATTCTGACCTTCCATTGTCGTGACTGTACTTGTTGCTAAACTCGGTGTAGCCAGCTGTTTACAATAGGTCTTAAGATATATGGCACAATAGTCGGTGCAAGCTACACATTCCTCTTTCAGAATTCTTGGCCCTGTTGATTGCAATAGGACTAGTGTAGCTGCAGGCCCCATCACTGCAAATGCAAGTCTCTGTTGCTCCGTGTTGCAGGGGGGTCTGATTTATGAGGTGCACTGCTCTAGGTCTCCTGTGGCTACCCTCTATTCACACAGGAAGTAGGGCAGCCTCAGCCCTTATTAATTTATCACAGAATATAAGGACTATATAGATGGAAACAGATGTTGGGAGAGGGACCAAGACAAATGGAAAAAATAGAGGGACTTTAGAAAATGTGAGGAAGAAGGGTATAAAAGATAGAGTGGAGTAGCAGGTTGGATCAAGATGGTGGGGCGGTAAGTATGCAGGGGAGTCAGGATGATGGCTGTACTGTATATAGTGTGGATAAGAAAAGAAAAATGGAAAATATGGAAAAATATCTGCAGCAACTACTCCAGCAACTACATAACTGTTGTTGCATTGTTTGTAAGTACAGAAGTTAGGTTTGCACTCGATGAAGAGGCTGTAGCACTGCCAGATAATGTTTTCCAGCTGACTCCTGTCAGAAACTCTGCCTCTTCAGTCAGCACTTGCTCAACAACCCTGTGAGGTGAGACATGTAGAAATAAATTAGTGCTGCACTTGCAATCGGCCTGTTAGCCTGTGTGCTTTTATAACCAAAAAGTGACTAGTGACAAATATAGCAACTGGCCAAACATGAACTACTTTCCACCGGGTTAGTGGCTAAAATGTATCAGTGAAAGCTCCATCCTGTCCTTTAGCCGTGACTCCTTCTCAGCACCACAGCAGAATGTTCAACTGACCAATCAGCACCCAGATAGAAATGTGAATGAGCTTTGAATAGGCTGAAACTACCAATAATTCACCCCAATTGTTTGTCCCTGTAAACTACTTCTACTTTGTTTTAAAATAAACAGAGTTTGCAGAGTTAAGTGGTATGAATTAACTACAATGTTCGGATTCACTTTATTCTTTATTCTATTCATAGTTCAGTCTGAACAACAGTGTGCATGAAAAGCTCTTGAAATTAGAAGTAGATTTAGATGGATATTGATGTGATAGTTGCAACTAAAGAAAAAAAGTACCTAATGATAGTTTTTTGTGTGTTTTATACTACATTATTTGTGTGTCTGAGTTGAGAAATTCACAAAAAATGTTGAAATACATATTTCTTCATAGTGCATTTCCAGTACCATTTGCTTGTTTTGCTTGCTTACCATTGCAATCGCATATCACAGCTGTTGAAAATTACCCTTCTGGTTGACAAATTATGCATCCCTAGTATAAATCACAACATGAGTCACCTCACTCTGCCCAAGTTTTTATTCTTTTATTCCTGTATATGTATGACAGATTCTATGTTTGTAACTTTAGTTTTCAATCCGACCACTTTGACTTTCTCTCATTGTTTCAGTGTATTAGTATATCAGCGTTTGACAGTGTGTGTTGAATCTAAATTCATAATAGTGTCCCTGTCTTGTGAATGTTTAAGACTGAGCCGGAGTTGATTGAGGAGACGAATGTCGACCGTCTAATGGGGCCACGTGGATACATGTATGGCCGGGGCTTGAAAGGCCACTCAGAAACATCCACTCTGAGCTCACAGCCGTCCATTGATGAAGTGCGACAGCAGATGCACCTGCTGCTGGAGGAGGCATTCAGCCTTGCTTCAGGGGGACAGTCCACATCCGGCAGGCAGTCCCACCACCACCACCCCTCTCCTGACCACTACAACCCTGCACCCCCTCCCCTCCCTTACGCAGATGTGGTGACCAGCGCTCCAGGCACAATGAGTAGTGGACAGAGAGGCCTGCAGTGGGTCCCCTCTTATGGTGCAGACATGTATCAGTGCAGCCTGCCTAAACCAGTATGTTGACTAAGCTTATTTTCCCTCTCCTAGAAACTGTGATAAAGTATTTGTGACCTTAAATGTCTTTTATTATCCGTTTAAGGCCTTTCGCTTCACTCAGCTTCCTGAGATGGCTGTGGGTTCTCCTCCCCCGTTACCACCTCGCACTAGTCCTCCTTCTGGGACCTCCTTAAGACGGTAGGCAGAATAAGACAAACACACACAGATGTAGACACACAAAGACATACACACACTGTAAGTACCTTCCCGAATCAGATATTATTCACATTTGAATTCATATTCAGGGATGAGGTATTCACTAGGTAATGTGCTGTGGCCAGGGTGATTTTAGGCCGTGTATAAATTTGAATATTGAACTAGTGCATTGAGAGATGGCAAGAATGTTAATAAGATGCTCACTTTTTCACATGGAATATGTCTGCCATCTAGTGGTAATTGTTTGTTATTGCAGCAACTGCATGTTTATGCATCTCTCATTCGTGTCCAACTTAGTTCCACTTCTGACTTGGGGCTTAAAGGAAGGAACTCAAAGACATCTGTCACTGAAAATCAACAAGACAACAACCCATATGGGCCAACCACTAGAGCAGCACTTCCATCTATCACTGCAGAGCGGTCTGTATTCACCTACTCAGGTAAGCATATGGAGAGGTTATTTTGCATTTTAAAATGAACTCATAACGGGCATTGTTTCCAGGCCAACATTCATTTTTCAAGAGACAAAATAAAACTCTTGGAATGAAATTCTTAAATTTAATCATCTCCTGAAATAAGTTAATCAGTCGATGTCATGGTTTCCGCAGGAAATCCAATAACAGCCGTCTACGCCATCCCAGCCACGAGGTCTGGCTACTCAGAATACTTTGTCTCCACACCACCCACCTCCTACCACAGTCCCTCTTGGATGTCCTATCCCCCTGAACCGGAGGATGTTCCGCCACAGTGGGCAGACTCTGTAAGGAAGCCAATTTTTATTTGGTCAGGAAGCACCCGGTCCTAAATAACTGGAAGATGAGCAATATATAGTGATACATGACCAGTATCTCGACTAAACTAGGACCATCACAGTTTTCAAGCATTTTCTTAGGAAGTACCCAATTCTATTTAAAATAAATTATAAATAACTGAAAATAGGCAATTTATAATAGCCTATAGATAGCCTCTCTATATTAAAACATTGATGTCTTTTACATATTATCTCACTACTGACTGATTCAAAATGTGTTTTGTGCTCATGAACAGGCCTGCGCCTCATTAAACAGTACTCTCTAAGCATCCATCTACCTTCTCCTCTGTTTTTCATTAAAATAACACAGATTCCATTCATTCTGTCAGAACTATTATTACCTTTGTGACCCTCCCTCCCTTTTTCTCTCTCCTCCTCCACTGGACTCACCTTGTTTGTATGGGCTGTTCTGTATTTTCCCTGCCTGTTTGCCTGTTTCAGCCAGATGCCTTCATGCAGTGTCTTTTTACAGAACCTGTGTCATTTAGAAACCATTTGCTCAACTGAATTTATAGCTGCCATTGAGTGGACACAATAAATTACTGGTAGCACATTTCCTAAATGAACATTTATTTACCTATTTTACTTTTTTCTCATTTGTTGTATAAATTTGACACTGTTATGTCAACATTAAAACATACTACATATTTTTTGGAGTTCACACACTGTTTGAACCTAAATCCATTTCAATATCACATATTTGACTCCACACTCATTATTTTTGGTTTTTATTTTGGTTAATTTACAAGGATTTTTCTTTTTTTCTGTGCAAGAGAAAATGTTCACTCAGCAAAATAAAAAATCTCATTATGCTTCTAATAATCTAATTGGCAGCCATTACTTTTGTGGGTAGTCAGCATGTAAAGTTGTTGTATTTCTGACCTTATGTCTACCCAATTTTCCAGGTGCCCCTGCCTGGTTATGTAGAGGCTTTTCCTCATCCACGCTACCCACAGGGGAGCCCCACCAGGCTGCCCCTGGAGTATAACCAGTCACTGGAGCAGCCGTCCATTGACCCTAACACAGCATCCCAGCAAAGCCTGCCCCTGTCGATGAAGAACATGGACAGTATGCCCCTAAGCAGCCTCTCTACTTCTGCACTCGTGCAAGCTATCCGGCAGGAGGTGGCCAAGCTGGCAAAGAAGCAGAATGACATGTTTGAGTTTTAATTCTGCCCTCTTTTGTGCAGGAGAATGTTAACTGTGTATTGGTCTTCAACAGAGGCAACCAGAGGTGGTACTCCTTTAGATTTGTTTTTGATGTTTGTACTGTAAAATGGACTGATCCTCTTCAACCACTTGTTGATTTCTTTTCACATACTATCTGTGTTTTTCAGCTCCTCACTTAAAGGAACAGAGAGGTTTATGTTTTGTTTTTGTTTTTTTAGAAATACCATCCTCTACTGATGATGTCCCAAGTAACTACATGCATCTCTTCTTTGTAGATATGTTAATAGGATACGCTAAATATGGGAAATATAATTTTTTCCAGGATTAGATATTTTTTGTGACTTTGCATTAGTTGAGAAGAGAGTGTAAGTAGCATTGTTGTCTGTACTGAGAGGACCAAATTCTTCCTGTCAGATGGTTAAATATAAACCACAGTGTAAATCAGCATGTACAGTACAAGGACATCATGTAGTCTCTCCTTTTATAGACCATTAGCATCTGCAAGATCAGCAGAATCAATATTGATTCATCCAATACCATATCAACTACCACATCACTTTTTATACACCTTCAGTTTATATTGTGTCATACCAACACCATAACAATAACAACAATTGACTTGTCTGTGGTGCTCTAATCATTTTTAGAGCTTTAACCTGTAGTGCTTGTTAATTAACAGATGGATTAAATATAGGATGTTTGTATCTGCCTTTTTGGTTGAACCCATTTGAACACAATTTTTAAGCTGCATCTGTGAAGATGTGATATACAGATGGAAATGTTTTCCTTTGTGGATCTGAAATAGAGGGAAGCATTCATCCTTACAATATTTGTTTGGATGTGCACGAAATACACTGAGTCGGTTAACAATGATAGATGCTTTTTCTCACACAGTAATGGATGGTTACTGTAGTATTTTGTTGTTAAATCTTTTAATATATGAGATATATGTTTCTCTTTCCTTCAAGAAAATAACAAACAGTGTAAAACTTAATTAGTTTTTGCAGCTAGATGGACATCACGAAACAGCAGTTTTAGTTAGTGAGCCACATGTTTTAATTCACATTTATCTACTGTTACACAACAAGTCTCTTTGCTGCTGGTAGTAGTGCCACCGTTTCTTATGAAATTACATTTACAATCGGCATTCTGTTGTTTGTTTACTGGACCTTAAGGCATTTTAATGCACTAAATGGGTGCACTTCATAAATCACATATAAAGTTCATGTAGGCATTTGGGCTAATGAGTGGTTCTACGTCAGTACTGATGTACTGCATGCAAGTGCTCATGTCCTTCACATTTGAATGGCTCAGATTGACTGTAGACCAAAATCCAAAATCTGTGTCAGAAGTACTGTGTTCATGCCGACTGCCCTACCAATTGCTCCACAGTTGGCCAAGCCTGGGCCCAGAAATTAAACCTGATGTCATTTCTTTTTTAAACAGGTCTTCTGATAGCTGTTGGAACACTAATACTACTCGTCAAAGTTACTCTAGATGTATGTTGAACTCTTTATTCTCTCTCATGGCAAATTCATATCTTAAAGCTGAGCTTATTGCAATTGAGTGACTCAACTGGACATCTCATTCATTATTTTTTTATCAGACTAAGACCACCATTTGTCTGTGCAACACAAAACTATTAATTATTCAATAAATGTCTATAAAACCAAGCCAATAAGTCATTGCACACATGAAAGGAATTCATCTTTTTTTTGGAAAATGACCCATACTCTTTCACTGTGGCATAAAGGCCTTCAGTAAGTTCTGATAAGCTCTTAATGCAGAGTTTTGGAGTGAAAGTGTAAAGTGAAAGTACTAGCTTGATATGAGTGCATGTAGGCCCATAGCAGGGTTGCTGCAATATGTTTTGGAAGGAACACTGTCTTTTTTTTTCCATGTGAAAGACAGCTATGAGTGAAAATGCCTTTAAATCATTATTTATTTCATATAACACAATTTCTTTCAGTCCTCAATGAATTTTGCATTGTGACTTTTGAACAAACCCTTCCTCTTTTCCAAGAAATGTTATTTTAAACTCATCCCTGTGTGCGTGTAAGTAGGTATAAGGGAATAGTGTCTCAACAGGAGCTTGGTTGTTTTTCCAAGATTTATTTTACTCATTTTTCAGAGGAACACTTCATGTCTTAAAAAAGTGTAGTGAAATCATTTTTGAGGTACCAGAAGTGACCACCTTTCCACATTCTCATGCTGGTGAACTGAGAAAACAAAATAAATAAAATGATTATAGGTGGTTTGTTGGTTCAGAAAATGAAGTATAAATATTCTATTAAATGAAATATGAAATGAGCAAAATGTATTAAAAACCAATGTCTTTTGTCTTCCCGACTGGTTTCCTCATTTCTTTTTCATCTGCTTGATCTTTTTATATTAAATATTGACGACAACCTTGAGACAGATGAAAAAAAATTAGCCTACATGATTAAGATTAAATAAAAGATTTTATTAGAAGTACAGAGTAAATCTATCTTCATTGCCTCTTTTCCTTTCTGTAGGCAACTTTGTATTCTTGTGAACAATATTAAAATAACTCTAGTTGTGAATCATGAAATAGACTACTTGATGCTGGAGCTTTCATTGTTCACTGATGGTACACTAAGGTGGAGACAATATTATATTTACATGTCATTTGTTGTATTGTAATAAAGAGAAGGGAATAATTTAGGCAAAATAATTAATAAAAAATATATATGTTTATCACTCACTGATTTTTGTAAAATCTTAACACATTTATACTTACTGTGACTAAACAATGCAGTTAGCTCATGTTTTGGTCCATTATGTGCATAGGTGGTAAGTAACTAAGTACATTTACTCAAGTACTGTACTTAAGTACAATTTTGAGGTACTTTTCTGGAGTTTCTGGAGTCTGGATTTCCTTTTCATGCTACTTTTACTCCCATACAAATCAGAGAAAAATATTGTACTTTTACTCCACTACATTTATTTTAACAGTATTAGTTAGTAATTACTCTTTGCAGGGTGGTTTAAATCAGTCCCAGCTTCACCAGCTGCTGTTTTTGTTTTATAGTCTGTATGTAACAACGCATTTTACCATCATTTTCATTTTTGAATTTTTTTTGTCAATTTGTCAAACAAATCTGAACTAGACTTATTTATTATTTATGCTATCAAAAGTATCAAATTCAACGTTGTTTGAAATACACAGTTTTCTTAGTGGAGTGCTTTTACTTTTGTACTCTACATAACATTTAGAGAATGTACTTTAGTACTTTTACTTGAGTAGTTTTGGACTTGAGTAGAATTTTTGGAGTTCTAGTTTTTCTAGGCAAATATTTGCAGTTTTACTTGTGTGTTGAGTCTGTGTACTTTATACACCTCTGATTATGCGTATAACACCTTTAACGATGGAAATTTATGAAGGCCTTATTTATTCCCGCTTGGGGCATTGGCTGTTGTTAATTCATGACCTGCCACTAGTGGCAGCACTGAGTTCAATATGCTGTTGGACGGTATTGGGGTGGAGGAGCGAAGAAGAATTTCGGCGCCAAATTTGATTTAACGAGTTGTTCAGATTAAACGTGTTTTTTTTTTGTTGGTATTTCAAATTTATAATATCGATTTACTTCTCTCCTGCGATGCCGCCTTGAAGACTTTCTTTTTCTCTTTCTTTCTGTTGAAAAACCTATTCTTTCCGTAACAGATTTTATGAATGTCGAGTGGCTTAATGTTATCTTTTTTTTTTTTGGTGAAACCATCTTATATCATCTGACACCAGTGACGGACGCGGTCGTTGTTGAAGGTTAAGTTATGTGAACAGAGGTAACGCCAAAGACTAATGCAACACTATATGTTTTAGTTAAAAAGACATCAAAACATTTTCATGTGTTTGGGTTAGTTTAGCCATAGTCACAGTTTGTGACCCTCATGTTTACACATTCAGTACAACGTCAAGTCACATCAGTTAGTTAACGTCAGTGTACTGGTGATAAACCACCACCATGTTCTTTTAACCGTGCTAATTAATGATGGGGACAGCAATTGTAATGTAATAGTCTTAGCTAGCTTTAGCTCTTTCCAGTTGTAGTCTCACCAGTTTTTAGTGTGACGTGAACTACAATAAGCGTTAAAAGACCAAAACGTGTTAATGTTAGTGATGTTATTTTCGTGTCCCTGAATAGTTTGGCTTCACAAACGTCTTATGTCAACGTTAAACACAACTAGTGATTAGCTTATGTCAGTCTTCTTTCTCTCATTTACGGAGCAGTCACACCAAACTCCTCGCGGTTAAATTTACTGGCACATTTAATAAGGAAGGGCCTGGGAATACAGAAGCGTGGGAAGGCTTGAGAAAAATACAGTAGCCTGCAGCTAGCAGTGCTAGCGTGCTAACAACAACAACAACTATTCGCAACGTTGTAAAATAAACTGACCCCGTATAAAAAAAAAAAAAAAGATTGTTTATATTATTGGTATGTACATTTGCTTACACTATGGAAGTAAATTTTCAAGGTCGAACTGGGTGTGACTGCACTCTGATGGTTCATAATGGCATGCACAGCACATATCCAAACAGCTGACCCAACATGACCCAAGAGACTACCCTGATGTGACTGATTGTGCCATAGATGCTGAGAGGTGCCATTTGACTGATTTCAACTTGAGAAGATATTCCTGTTTACTTTATACACTAAAATACAATTTATCTCACAGCTGAGCTGCAGTGATACTTATGATTTGAAAGCCACGTGTAATTTTGCATTTTATTTGGGTACTGTTGACAACATTTGAGGAAGCATATTTCAGAAGGCTGTGGGTATGTATGATTTGTTTTCACCTCACTTAAAATCCCTCTGCATTTTATCAGGACCTCTGCACAGAGCTGCAAACTCCTAAGTGAGGAAATCTGTTGCGTATAAATCAGCCAGCCACAGCTAGAGGTCCTGCTGCTAACCTTAAGCTTGCCACTGCATCTTTGGGTTATCTTTTGAAAGTTCTCACAGATGAGATGAGATGAGATGAAATGACAAGGTCAAATCAACTCAGTCATGTGCTTTTTTCTGAAGTCTAAGGTCTAACAATTCAGCCTATGGCCTATAGCTCAGAGGTGACTTTATCCACCCACACAAATACATTTGTATTCTATCTTTTATTATGTTCATATTTGTGTTGCTAGGAGCATGAATGTTCTCTATATTTCTTTGTGTTCAAATGGTGCAATAATTCTGTAGTTCAGCATTTTTCCACTAGAGCTCAGCCTAAAACCATGCAAACAAATCTCTGTTTGTAAGATAGGCCTACTCTTATCTAAATTGAAAATTAGGCAGGTCAGAACATGACTAATTAGATTTTATTCCACAGGAAATGCTATGTGTTCACTAGGAGTATAGTGATGCATCAAATATTACATGCTGTGGACAAAATAACAGGAACACTGGTCAGTATTGTCTGATGTAGTTTTACACAGTAGCCTTGAAACCATCATTACCATTTAGAAACTTGTAATGTTTGTTTTGATGATATTTTGATAGAGCTTTGTTGAATTGGTTGTGTCTGTGATGCTCAAACAACAAATCAAAATGTATTAACCTTCATGAAATGTATGTTACTCTAGTGTTACTAATCACGTTGGTATTTCCACACATCATGAAAATGATGAATTTAAAAATCACTTCATAGATGTCTATGCACATGCAATATATACTGTGTTCAAATGTAGGCTATTTAGTTACGCAAATTTACTGGATTACTTTTCAATTAAGAATAACAAGAGCAGTTGGGGCAGGTTTTCATGAAAATGCAAAAAATGTATTTTTATGTCTGATACTGTTGTCAGGGGGATTAATGGATTACTGTTGCATTATTAGGACTAGGACCAGGGTTGCCCACCCCTGCCTTATGACAAATTCCCATTTTAATTAATCAACTTGTAAACTTGTAAAACTTATACTCATACTTAGTTTTGATACGGTCTTCTCTCCTAGGTAGAGTATACATGGTTAGAGCCTAAATTGGCAGTTGTAATTAGATGAGATCTAACTCTGAAAGTCCATTATCTCTAATAAAGTCTACTTAAAGTAAATTTTGCTACATCCTTCTGAGTTCACACTGGCACAGATATTAGATAATTACCACAATGGTAAGGACAGGTCAAGGGATCAAAAGCAGACTTGAAAGTAAGTGATTGAACAAATCTTCTATGACATTAAAAGTGATGATCCATCCTTTGATCCTCACACTTGTTTTACATCACTCTCAAAATGGATTAAAACTGAGGAATTGCTCGGAAGCCTTGGAAGTCAGATGGAATTTGAAAAATGAAGCGTAGCCATAGATCCTCTTTTCTTACTATGCGTTGAGTCTAGACGAGACAAATAATAAATTATTATATAGATAATAATGACATAATGTTTTTCACTGAAAGAACTCTTCCACAATGGTGTAATTTTAATATGTGAACTCAGTTGTTAGACACAAAACCAGACTCAGTCTCATTAACTGAGGCGTCTCTGATCTACACAGTGGAATAGAATGTCAGAATTATCTTATCGCCTCTGCAACAGATGCTAGTTGAAGTTAAAATGAATCATGCACGTAAATAAATAGTGACTTTTTCTGTGTCAGTGCAGTTGAGCTCTAAATAAACAAACCTTCAGGGTTTTCATAACCACATTTCTGTGTGGTTTAGCCACTGTTTCATGTAATTCTATTGATTATTTCTCCACCTACTCTGGTTGGTGAATCACAGCAAATTCTAGTCTACAAAAGTTGTCCACCTCCTCAAAAAGTGATGAGACCACTGCCATGACCTATTTATTGTGAGCGTAAAACTTTGTACTTTCAGCTTTACTGCAAATAGTAAGATGACTGCATGTCTCTCTCAGTCTTCCCATAGCTTCACACATGTGTTGTGTTGGCTGTTTGACGACACTTGGGGCTGTCCAAGGTACCAAATGAAGAATCATCTTACTACTAAAGGATAGTCAGTTGGAGAATTTTTCCCCTTAGTAGATGCTAACCAACTGATAAAATCTACAAAGACACATTAAGCTATTGCAAATCAGTATTGTCCATCAAATATGAAATATATTTATTTCATTTTTTGACATATCACATAATATTTTGACCATCTGTTTGTTTTAAATCTGGCCGAAAGTCAGTTTGGAGTAATCAGTTGAGGCTCTAATACTGGAAATTAGAGATTTCAGCCTTTGAAATCTGAACTGAATGCACCTTGTCTTTTTACAGCTTGTCCTGAGTTTAACTATTTAGCCAGCCTACAAACATTAATAAATAAGAAAATATAGTTCTTTGAAAACTATAGATCATATTAATTTGGATTAAATATCAAACTAGGTTGGAAACTGTTTTGTGGTGAAGAGCAGGCATGGCCCTACCTTTTGAATTTATCCATTAAATTACAAATGTCTCAGTCCTAATTGAAAGCATCTGGAAGGCTTTGGTTTGATGGGATATGCAGAGCTTTGGCTAGAGCAGGCTCAGACAGACTGGCAAAGTTTAGCTCTTTTATATGGATTAATATTCCAAACACCTGTCTTTGGGGAATTTAGTAGGTGTTACTGTAAGCAGCTTTCTTTCATGCTCAAACCTTTTCTGATGATTTCTTACTTTTATGCCCCCCTCCTGCCAGCTCTTTCACCATCTCTCTGTTGTCCTTGACATTTTTTTTCTCTCTGTAGATAAATTGCTTAGTGATACCATATGTGAAAGACTGTTGTGAGTTTCTTTACCCAGCTGTTTAAAAACGGAGTAGTCCGCAGGATGTGGCTGCTCGGCCCTCACTTGCCATTTCTTATTCTGTCCCTCCTTCCTCCTCCCTCATGAATCCTCCTCTTGTCCTTTACCTTTCACATTCATCTGCTGCTTTATGTGCACTTTTCCTAGCTGTCATGATGTGACTAATTTTATTTTTATCAATGATACGTCTTTCCCAGTCTCCATAATTCTTAAATATTTTTATTTAGGCCAAAGTGGCAGCCTTAAAACGATATTGTCATATTATAAAAAATAAAAAGGACAAGTGACAGGAATCTCCTCTCTGTGAGGTCTCATTCACAACTAACCTATTTGATTCAGTTCACATTAATTCTGGTGCCTTTAGGCTAGTGTGCCAATTGAACCAAACAAGCGTTCCAAATCTGCCAAAAAAGAGGGTCTGCTGCAGTTTGTTTGTGATCTGAAATAGGACATAATTATTGCACAATTTCAAAGGCTGAACTACTGAGAATAAGCAACTTACAAAGTAAAACACAGTGACCATATGTTTTCTATTCCACATAATACAGTATTACAGTAAAATGTGCTTTTCTTTTCACGTTGTAATGCCACTAAGACAGGATGATGTCACCAAAACTGTCTGCAGAGATTAAGTTTCCTGTCAGTCCATATGAATTCATGCTCTACAGCTCTTGGTTTGTTTATAAAAAGCCAGTGTAAACATGAAAAGCAACAATGTAAAATATTTTCCTTGGTCTGATCTAAATCAGTTATTCTACATGTGTGAAAGCATCTAACAATTTAACACTACCTTATGGAGCCTGAAGCAATCTGACTTTTTAATAATTGTTGCCTCAGCTATTGATGTTGCACCCTCCTTTTCCTTTATGTAACTTTAAAGCATTGCTGCCTCCTAGCCGTTTTTAAATTAACTTAGAAATTTTTTACTGTTTGTTTGTTTGTAGTTTGTTACTGGTGCAACACTTACTACCGCTATAGCAGGTTCATGGTGCAGTTTTCACCTACCTAGGACACCTTGCTTGGCAGATTCTACTTTCAGTGCTGTGGATTTTTTTACTGCTGCTGTCAAGAATAAGGAAGCGAAATGAGGTGAACGAGGGAATGAAAGCCAGAGTGGTTTATTGAATGCATAAATCACTTCCTGGCTAGAGAGTATGCTGTTTCATTGGCAATGGATCAATGCCACTGCTCTGTAAATCACAGTACATATAACCAGATGTACTACTACTTGGAGGCAGGACTTCTATGTAGACAAAGAGAGAAAGAAGACATAATTCAGATGCTTTAAATTGTATTTCTTCATGTGCAGGCATCTCTCTCTTGGCTGGATTTGGGGTGCAGAGAATTGCAAAACAAGCAGTATTTAGTATTAGTACTTACTGCTCTCATGCCCAACCCTCACTTCTCTGGGTAAATGATCACTTACTCAGCTCAGTTGGATTGGCTTAAACCCTTGCCACTGAGCCAAGTCACCAAAAGTTCATACCTGACCAGCAGCCATAATGTCTTTGCTTGTCCTTGTAAATTATTTAGGGAATCAAATCTGAAGTAATGATATTTTCACAGGTAACCTAAGTATGTATCTCACACAAAAAATTCGGAATGTCAAGTTTTTTGGCACCACTTCTGATCCAAATAAATTTACCTAAATAACACAGCTTTCAGCTGCACAGTCAAGTATGTGTTACCATTCCAATTATTCCAGTCCAAAGTACCCTCTCAAGTTTGCTCCTTTACTGTTGGCTTCACCTCCATCACCCATGAAAAGTCACTAAATTCTGTTTCTGGTGTTTCTTTAGACGTTCGTTATCATTTCACACGTTTAAAGTAGCTTTCATTATTCTCTACGTAGCTGAGGGACTCCTATCAAATTAAAATAGTGCCGTAAATTGGGGTGGGTCCGTCAATGGCAGCTGACTGAAGGGCAGCTTTGCAACTCTGAACAAAACACAGTATTTCCACATGAACACAGTAGAGTAAAAGTAAATAAGTCTTTGATCAGAATGATTTGATATGATAAAGATCCATCTAAAAAAGCCCAGCTTGGCATATCTTTATGATTTGCTTGGGGAATCTTTAATACCCCATGCCCTCCCAAGATTTTATAATCAGCTAGACAATAGTTGATAATTAGGATTCCAAAAAAAGGATCAGATTCATTCATATTCATACATACTTTGTGCCTGCGTTAATTTAGAGGTTGTTGATACTGATCAAGTTTGTCTGCTTCAGTGAGGGTTGACTTTGGCTTTGTAGTCCTAGGCTCCCATCATGCTTGCTGCAGCAATTGCCGAAATCCTTCAGCTGGAAAAAACATCATTAGAAGGGGCAGATACTTAATGAACTCTGACCCCCATGTCCACATCTGACACGGTTCCTTCCTTTTATCAAACCTTTGACCCTTTCAACATTGGACTTCATCCTTCCCACTCATCTGTAAGCCATAGTTACATATGAGATGGCGGTTCTCTGAAATCCGCTGTGTATGCCTTTCCCAGATTAAAAAAAGGAAAAGCTGACAGTTAATCTTGGTCTTTGGCTGCAAGGCATGTGGCCATTATGGATGTCTGGGCTCCAAAGTAATTTATCCACTAGTAGCACTGGTGCTCCTCACTGAAAAATTTAGAGCCCCAGCACAAAGTCGAGATGCACCATTAAAATCAACATGTAATGCAACCCATTCTTTTTTTCATCTTGACTCTAATAATTATAATTTTTGGTAAAAAATACAGTTTACAGAAATAACAATGTGCTGCTTTATTTTAAAGAACAAAGTCTTAAAATTAAGCTGGGGTATATTTGCAAGTCACATCGGTGCTCCTAGGCAAATCTGGTTGTGTATGCAAATAACTTTGCATACACACATAACAATTTTTGTCACATGTAGTCTATTCTGATATATCAGCAGTAGAAGCAAGCAATAAGCATGTACATATTTTTTTACCTTAGCACAACTTACACACACTCGGACAATTTCCCAAAATTAGCAGCTAAAATTTATTTCCTCTGTCGCACTAACATATCCGGTTCCATCAACTGGATCTAGCTTGCATTTTGACCGCTAGATGGTCAAAAAGTGCTTCCAATATGATGGTATTTTTTTTATCTTAGCACAACTTACACACACTCGGACAATTTCCCAAAATTAGCAGCCAAAATTAATTTCCTCTGTCGCACTAACACATCCGGTTCCATCAACTAGATCTAGCTTGCATTTTGACCACTAGATGGCGGGAAAGTGCTTCCAAGACAATGGTGGAATGTGCCTCAGCTGCATTCAGACCGGAAGAGGTTTGAAGCGAATTCCTGACAATTGTCCACAAGGGATTGAAGCCATTATATTTCTTTGAAGATTTGTTTTCAATTTTGGTACAACTGTCAGCTGGGACTCAGTGATAAACTAATTAGATTTTGGTGACCAAAGGTCACGGTCACAATCACCTCATGTTCATCCGATTCTTGTTGTGAATGTGATGTCTCAGATTTGCCTTGAGGAAATTTCTTCAAATTTAGAACAAATTGTCACTTGAATGGATGAACTGATTAGATTTTGGTGGTCAAAGGTCAAGGTCACTATGACCTCATTGATGTCCCATTCTTGTCAATGCTATATCTCAAATGCCTGGAAGGAATTTCATCACATTTGCCACAATTGTCCGCTTGAACTCATGCATAAACTTAGCATAAACTAGAACATGCGTCTGGACAGACATGTGTAAACTGCAACGTCACTTGTTAGCGGAGGCATACAACTGCACTGCGGTAATTCCCATTAATGTTTGTCATAAGCAACTGATCTAAAAGAAGGGCAGAGAACTTTTAGAGAATCATATTTTCTTTTGATGCGTCTTTGCATCATCATAAATAGAATTGATCTCTTGCCAACAAGCACGTTGTTTGTTTACATTTATGCAATGTAAAATATTGTACATTATATGTATCATCCTCATCTGTAACATAATGCATACAGACTAAACTTAGTGTAAGATGAAAAACATATTTAGTGAGGCTAGACGCCTTCCGATGTCAGAATACTGTACACGTATTAAAGAAATTTATTTATTTTCTTTCTGTATTTAGATGTACATGTGTGTGTTGAAAAAGAGAGTTGATTTTATGTATACTTACTGTGTATAAACTGTGTAAAATCTCAAATCCTGACAAATCCAAACACTGTCCTGCCACACTTTTGAACTTAAAAAAGCCCTTTTAACTTCTAAACTCTGACATAAACATCTCACATTTTGCTGGAGGGCATGAAAGAAGGGTGAGGGCATATTATCTGTAATCACCAGTCATTTTAAAGTTTTGATTACCAATCTACTGCCTGTTGAGCCAAATGGTTTTGGAGCTCAGTGTATGAATGACTCTATTAGTCTTGAATTGAGTTTTTTATGAGATGTTATTTACAGCAAAGCATCCTTCTAGGTCGCACTCTATGGTCTGACCTTCATATTAGGATAGCCAATTTTGTCATATGCTTGACATAACAAAGTGCAGATTTCCTCTGTAAGAATAACATCTCAGCTGGGGATAACTATTTTAGACGAAATGAAACTCTGTAATCATTTGTCTAGGCTTTTATTTAGGATTTTTCTGCAACTTTAGGCTGCTGGATGCATATAATTAAGTTGATAATGCACTTGTGTGTCTATAACTGTAAGCAGTATTCTACAAGTAGTGGTAGTGAAAAGTATCAAATAAACACACAGTAATGCTCTTCTTGCTTGGTTACTCATCTGTTAATGAATGGGATTTGGTCATGATTAATGGTTGAACCCAGATGCTTACATCCTGGCTCACTCTCTCCTGCCAGTCTGCAGAGAAAATGGTTTCCAGTCTTTAGATTCCAGTCTTTAATCTAAAAAACCAGTTGCTGCCAGTCATGCACATAATGATTTTTTAAAACATATTTAATATTTACGACCAAAATCGGCAACTGATGACATCACAACCGGGTGAGATCTACAGTAACTACAGCTTTACCTGAAGTTAGCATTGAATCACAAAGTTCACTCACCTCCAATTCATTCTGTAGGTTATACAGTTTCCATTATCCATGCCTTTCAATCCAGGATCTCACCCAAACACTGCTTATTTCGTCTTTGTGATTTTTTTTTTTTCCCCCAGCGCAAATTGCACTGCACTCCCGTTAGCACTCATGTTTGTTTTGACACAAGAACACGCGATAATGTGAAGAATTTACTCATTACGGACTAGTCATTTGTGTTGTCCACAGGCTACTCAATCGTCACGTGTGTGCTGTCAAAGACTAGAAATCTGTGATCTGTGGCAAAAACAGTCTTTAAGTGTGAATAGTCCAGTCTTTGGAACTCTTAACTAGCCCTTAAGTGTGTGCAGGCCTTTAGGTAGGGGAGGCTCACTTAAAAACCTCTACGGACACGGTGTTTTATGAGTCTGGGTCACTGAAGCCTTTAACAGCATATTAGAAACACCATAATTTAATGCACTCCATCACCTACTGTGACCTCAACAATATACATAAAGTAGAATTAAAACCTTTCTGACAAATTCAACAAAACTGATTAATTATAACTTTGTAAAAGTAGAATTTATTGTGGAGCTGCTGTATTGGATTGCATTAGATTGTACAAGTGTACCTAATAAACTGGCCAGTGAGTGTATATTTACACTTTACATAGCTCTACTTTGTCAATTTGTCATAAATGATACCACCCTTCCAAAAGACTTGGAAGAAATATTTACAGGTGTTTGTTTAAAGCTTTGTCAAAAGCCCACTTCCAGTGTCCTGCATCCCCTGTAAACTGCTTGCACTTCAAACGTTTACTACAGTCAGTCGAGTACTTCGAGTCGAGAAATGGCTTATATTAATATCTGATTTGACTTTTGACTGTGATGTGGAAATGAGTACCACTTCAAAACCTCTTGCTCTTGAGCCTGGAATTTCAAGAATTTTAAGTTATAAAACTGTTGAGATAGAATAGATTAATTTTGCAGCACAGCCCCACCATCTTTCTTATCTTATGGTTGTGGACTTTAGGAGGAACAGAACCGGTTTTAACACCATTTCCATTTTGGGAGAGGGAGTGGAGGTGGTGGAGGGGTACAAATACCTGGGAGTTCACCTTGGCAACAGACTGGACTAGAAATGCAACACAGAAGCTGTGTACAGGAAGGGACAGAGCAGACTCCATTTCTTGAGGAAGCTTAAGTCCTTTAATGTGTGCAACAAGATGTTGCAGATCTTCTACCAGTCTGTTGTTGCCAGTGCAATATTCTTTGCTGCTGTCTGCTGGGGCAGCAGCAGCATCAGAGCCAGAGACACCAACAAACTGAATAAACTAATTAGGAAGGCTGGCTCTGTGCTGGGGACCCCACTGGAACCCTTAGAGCAGCTTTAGTCCTAGACTTCTTCAGCTACGCTGTGATAACGAAAGGTACAGGAAGTCCTTCCTGCCAACAGCCATCACCCTGTATAATGACTTCATTATGACAGAGGGCTCTGTTCCAACAGTCTAACTGTCTGGTTATGTTCCATCTATTCCCAGTTACTACACATCTGATCCTCAATTCCTGCAATTCAAGTGAATAATAATATTGGGTTTTCTGTAGATTAAGTACAACCTGTCCTTGTTTCTGTTTAGATGTGTTTTGATGTGTATTCTTTCCTATATTTATCTTATTTTTCCTGTGTTAATCTTTATTATCTTGTATTTTTTCTATACTGTGCTGTAATATTATTTTTTAATGGCTACTGCAACACTGAACTTTCCTTTTGGAGATCAATAAAGTATCCATCCATCCATCCAACCTGAAGCTAATTTTTGTATGTTTCCTACAATACCAACTTTTTAATACTTTCTTTCTTGTTTTGTGTGATCACGAGCAGTTTGAATTTGTAAAATTCACTCTGAGTGTCTGTCTTATGACTCTGATTAATGATTCTTGTTGACTATGACTGAGCACTGATCATTACCCTAAATATACAGCATTCCTGGCTGTGTGTAAATCTGTCGTGGGCTAGGCCATGGGTGATGGACTGTCTGAATACATACCGTACAGTCAAGAAATATATTGAATATATTGTAAAAGTAATTTTTATCCAGCTTAGATATTTCACAGCAGAAGCTCAGGAGAAAAGTCTTTTATATTTCTTAAGCAAATACTATAACAGGCATAAAATGCCTTGCTGGTGTGGTTTCCTCAAGCTGTTCTGATTATGGATGCATGCAGTTTTGGTGAATAGGACTTGAGGCCAACACACACATTTGACGCGCTTCAATTGACGCCCCTAACACACACTGGCCGCGGTGCGAATTTCTTTCCAATCATTTTAGTTTGCGTAATATTTCCACTCTAGAGAGGAGTGATAAACTAATATTAAGGAAAAGAAACCATATGCTTTTAGTACATTTTCCTCATTATTAGTGTTTCTTAATTCCTAACATTAAATAACATATTTCTACAGTCTGGTCATGTTATCATCAAATGCAAAATAAGAGGAAGCCCAGAGCCTCCTTCATAAAAATATAAATACAGTCAAGCCTGCACACGTCCTGTGTCGTCTGCACACAGAACGACATATGAACATCAACCTTTCTCCACATTTAAGCAACAATATTGATCCATAAACCACAGAGAACAAAATACATCATTGGCTTTGGAAAGAGCAGCATTCACCAAACACCTTCCTGTATGTTGATTTTTGTCTCATTCACTTTGTTCTATGTTTTCACATCTGTTACAAACTGAAGTTAAAGCCGAGTCTGCAGCGTATTAAATGAATGAGACTCACCGATATTGTCTCCTCATTCCAGAGTAATCTGAGTTGTTTCAGAACATTAAGAAGACACTAAACTTCAGTTTTTAGCTTCCAGCTGTATGTAGAATTATTTCCTGAGAATTTGTAGACATTGTTCAGTAAAATATCCATATGAAACATCTCCACAGTGAGAGATTCTGTGCGCATTTCTGCAGGTGTCGCGACATCGGTAACTTCATTAATTACACTGCACAACAAAGTTTTTGCTTCTTGAACACTGTTGGGTGTTTCTTATAGATTTGTGACGGACTGTTACTTCTGTTTGACTAATGTGTCTGGTTTCTCTGCCAAAAACAAGAAGTCAATTGAATATCCTA
>JAUMHL010000018.1:5819904-5831947 GCA_032362345.1 Sandelia bainsii
AGTGTGAACTTTTTACGTTTTCCATAAATTTCACCCGAAAGCCAAATATCCCTAACTTTTTGTGAGTAGTGTATAATACCTCTATGTGAGGTGTAATTACATTTTTCCTCAGCTATTTTACTTCCAATGCTAAAGGGGAATGTTAGTCTTGCAGATATTATTCTGTTATAGAGTACATTATTTACGAGTTAGGAAGTAACCTGAGGACTGAAGGTTGTGAGAAGATTCAGCTCTACAGGGCTTTGAGACAAAATGCTTTCATGACACCTGCTGTTGTAGTGTTCTGGTATCAAGAACTCCTCCCCCAGCAACTATCCATCAACCCAGTGGTAGGTGACATAGCCACATTTGGCAGTGCCCACCAGAAGTGGTTACATTCTCATTACATGCCTGCTGACCCATTCAGAGACTAAAACAAACTCTGGGGGTCTTGCAAGAAAATGTCCAAAAGCATAAAATGTGGCCTACCTCTGGAGCAAGATAAAGAAACTAGATCAACTAAACTGTTATCATTTTATCACATCACACCCAGCGTCATGTTTTTTTTTGTGTAATATGACTTTATGTGTTTTTATATGACTGGAAAATTTTGGATAAATCGACAACATTAAAACACAAGTGTCAAAACTAAGGCACTTTGTAAGAAAAAATAAAGGAAAAGGCAGGAAAGAAGGGGAGTGATTAATGACAAAGGAAAGCAAAAAGTGATGGTTTGGGCCAATTACCCCTATGATTTTCAGACAGAGCAAGTAGTAGAGGTTAGGCAACTTTTTGAAACCGGTGCCAAATTACTATGCTTCTGCTACATGACTTCATAATGCAACCTTGACTTTAGGAGTTGTCAGTTGCTGAAAACATTAATTGATAAACCAGTACTGGATACTATATAGCAGAACAGTCAAATGTGTGTGAATATCTTGAATAAATGAAATTTAATAAACTACATCATACCTGGACAGATACTTTCCCTGATGGGAGCACTTGATTGTCATGATTGTCAGTAGTTGTTGAACTGACATTCTGGATACTCATTATTAATAATTCTGATTACTAAGTCCAAAAGTTATTGGGCAAGTGTCCGTGCACATAGTATGTTATTATGAAGAAAAAGAAAAGCAGAGAATAAAAGAGGGCTAGAGCTGGCATTTTATCCAAGAATCACAGAAAACTCTTTCCTTCCAGGAACTTGTGAATAACACTAATTGAAATTCCCCTGAAAAATGTCGGAGCACGCTATGAGTTCTTTTATTAGCTTCACAAAAAGAAACTTTTCTTCTCAGAACCCTTGCTTTCTCCCCCTAACTTAAAGCTTGATATCCTTGGAGTCATTCAGAAAGGCCATTAACAAAACTGGGGAAGGAGTCATTAACGAATATAAAACTGAGCTCAGTTTTTGAGGGAAATGATGTTATTTTCCATCAACAAAATCAACTGTATTGTTATGGATATTAATATCGTTATGGGTGGTCTGTATGTGTTTTGGAACAGAATGTAATATGTGTGTGTATCAGTAACTTCTGATAAGTTTTTTAAAAAATGACTAAAGTTATGCAATTGCAATATAACGTGTAAAGTGCTGAATTTGTAAATTAGGGATTTTTCTCGGGCTCTGCATATGGAAGCAGGACTGAAAGACATCAGCCATGCCATTGCCTCTGTGAGGACGTATTTAGAGGATGTTCACGTGACCTTTTAAAGGGATGTTTTTTGTTTGTTACCAAAAGCCGTTTTCGTTAAAGAAAACGTTTTCTGTCGTTGTGTCGAAGTGACGTTCTGTGACACTTACAGTATATTTACGTCAGATTCTTAATATTACACTGGGACAAAATTTGAAATTTAGCAAACATTAATAAAGATCCAGTTTCCCCCGCACAGAGAATATTCGGATGGGGGGAAAAAGCACGTCAAGAACACATCCCTTGTTTGCTGAATTCTGCGTTTTCCTTTTCGTCCCAAATGTTTCCAACACCACCCACCCTGCTGGGATAGGACTAAAATGCATATACACGTATATCTTTTTATTTTGACAGGTGTATGTTTGTATAGGATACTGGCACCTCGTCTGTGCATATGTTGAAATTTGACTTGGTGCACCAAGAAAAATTGCTTAAAACAATCACCGACCAGCTAATGAATTCAGCACTTTTAAGCGAGTAACGGCTTGTTTAATTAGTTACCTAGACAACCGTTTAACACGCTTTATTAATTCCTTTGTGTGTCCCTGTGTGTCTCCCTGTCTTCCTTAAGGCATTTGAGTGATTCCACACACAAACACTCCGCACCGAGAGTTCAATGCAAGTATGTCAAACGTGTTGCCTCCTCTCGGCACTCATTGGTAGGAATGTTTGTCTGTGTTCTGAGTCTGTTTGTTCAGAGTATTCTTCACCCAGTCGGTTTGTAAATAGCTGTGGCCTTGGTGACAGCTACACAACGCTCATTCCTCGCTTGGCCATTTCCCCGGACTCCTGCGATCCAGTTGAGTCTAACCAGCGGCACGCAGTCTGCAGTTCTCTTAAAGCGAGTGCACATCACATCCCAGCCAGTCCTCTCTCTCTCTCCCTTATTCACTCGCACCAGGATGGATCTACTCTCGTAACAGAACAGAGCTCTACTTCAGCATTTGGGAACTTTATATTTAGGAGTAAAGTGGGAGCTGTAACGAACGGTTCCTCTCAGCTTGACAATATTTCTTTCATCTCCGCGCGTCAAACTGCCCGTCGCAAACCCTTCAGGATGACAGCAAGCGGGCTACATTCACGCGTTATGCTCCTGCTCTGCTTCGTCTCCACCGCAGCGTGCAATACGTTTGCATTCACCGAAGAGCCCCCCGAGAGAGCCGGGAAGGCGGACGGGTATTGTAGTCGGATATTACGAGCTCAGAGCAATCGGAAAGAAGGCAACAACGAATTTCGTCTCCGAGTTGAGGGAGACCCGGATAGCTATCAGCCAGGGAGCACATACAGAGGTTGGTGTTTGTAAGAATTGCGCGAAGTACATCAGTTCACACCAAGTGCGCATTGTGAAATTAACACAGTCAGTAGGCAATACAAACTCAAAATAAGTTTATGCAGTCTACTTTAAGGCATCGCTTGTGCATAAACCTATGCCCAGTTGACCCTGTATCCTGATAGGGAATATATATATTTTAATTATTAAAAGCCAAAGGTGGCATAGCGTTACTTTTAAGTCAATTTGGAACACGCGTGAGTGAATAGAAATTCTTCATGGTTAACGTCTTAAAATCCATCACTGAACAGAATTGTAAATTCTGAATTCACTTTTTGTCTAAAGTGAAAGTTATTGGGTGCAGTGAATAAGCACCTGCTCTGTCAGTCTCGAACAATCTCAAATCTGTTCTGGTGCTTAGCGTCAGTAGGTTAATTCTTTTCTGCTTTAATTAAATTATCCAGATACTGAATAAAGAAATAACATTTTCTATGCAGTGGACTAAGACAGTCCCTTATACTGGAAATTAGACATTGTAATTAGTGTTATCTGAGCCACATCTTCATGAATAGGTGAAAACTAAAAAAATTATAGTGATGTTTTACTCTCTACCCTTCAGAGCTCAACACGTGTTTAGTTTCTAAATGTCTTTACCTTGCCTGCTGACAAAGGTATTTAATTGCACTCACTTTGTTCTTTGTTTGGAAGGAGGATTGTTGCTCAGCTTTCTGTGGCTGTTAGTTGATGCCTGCAATTTCTCTTGTTTTATTCCATCTAGTGACTGTGATTGCATCCAGCCCCTCCTACTTCAGAGGTTTCACCCTCATTGCCCTCAAGGAGGGCACAGAAGGAGACAAGGACGAGGACTATGCTGGAAATTTCCAGGTAGGGTAGCAGCTAAAGATTTGATTGTTGATAGTTGGAAAAAACAAATTGTTTTTTTTTTTCTCAGTTATCACTATGCTGGTCTGTCTTAATTACCCACCATGACTTATCCCAGTCTGCCACACTGAATGATAAATCTTGATATTTCATATGTCCATGCTTTACATAAGTGATACACAATTTCCCCTAAGACCAAGCTGCCACAAAGACAGTAAATTAGCCCAGTTAATCACACCTGCATTAACAATAATATGAACACCACCATGCCACTGAACTTAAGCACAATCAATGTGCATAATATGGGTGAAAATAGAAAAGCAAAAGATGGATGTTACTTTAGATGGGCGGGAGGGGCTTAACAGGTTCTCTTTTCACAGCCTTCATGTCTTCACATGTCAAAGTGTGATTATTCTCACCTCCTCTAATAGGCTTGATATAGCATATGCAAAGAGAATACTCTTAGCTCATCTCATCTCCATGTAGCTGTGCTTCTCATTGTACACATGTGGAATTTGAGGAGTTGTTTTCACAAGCAGCTTGTTCTTCTATGTAGGAAGTGTACAGCTGGTATAGTTATGAAGCTAGTTAGCATTTTATACAGGCAGGTCCAGCTGGAATACCAAAGGACGGAAAGATAGAAAGGAGTGTGGCCAAGAGTGAGAAGAGAGAGAAGGCAAGAAAACTGGTGCTGTTACGCACATGTGATACTGTCCAAAGATGTGAGGTTTTTGTAATTATAATGCAGTGTGATGAGTTCAGTGGTAGGGAGCAGGAGATTGTTTCAAAGGGTGTGTGAGTTCAGAGAGACGACAGTAGTCATGTAATTCGACTTAATACACTGATTTATATACGTCTATAAATCATCCATCTATCAATCCATCCATTTTCAACCACTTACCCAAAGTTTGGTCGTAGTGGTAGCAGTTTCAGCAAGTTGATCCAGACATCCCTTTCCCCATCCATGTTCTCCAGCTTCACCTAGGGGATCCCAAAGCATTCCCAAGCCAGGTGAGATCTATTACTGTTGATGCTGCAGCAATTTGTCTCTCAAAGTCGCTTGCTCCACTTTACCCTCAATTGTGAACAAGACCACAAGATACTTAAACCCCTTCACTAAGGACAAGGACTCATTCCCAACCTGAACCATGGCCTCGGACTTGGAGATGCTGACTCTCATCCCAGCCTCTTTACATTCGGTTGCAAAACGTCCCAGTGAATGTTGAAGGTCACAGCCAGATAAAACCAACAGAACTACATCCTCTGCAAAAAGCAGAGGTGCATTTTGAGGTCCTCAAAATGCTGCGCCTTGAGATCCTGTCCATGAAAACCACAAACAGGATCGGTGACAAAGGTCAGCCCTGGCCACCCACTGAGAATGTGTTTGACTCATAGCCAAGAATATGAACACAACTCTCACTCTGGTTATACAAAGACCGGATGGCCCGTACCAAGGGCCCACAAGACACCTCGGGGAACCCGGTTATTAGCCTTCTCCAAATCCACAAAACACATGTAGGCTGGATTGGAAAACTCATGCAAACCCATGACCTTTCAAGCAGCCTTGCGAGGGTAAAGAGTTGGGCCACTGTTCCACAGCCTGGACAAAATCCGCACTCTTCCTCCTGGATCCGAGGTTGGACAATTAGTCTCCTTTTCAAAACCATGGCATAGGCTTTCCCAGGGCAGGGAGGCTTAGCAGCGTGATACCCTGAAAATTGGAGCACACCCTTCGGTTCCCTTTTTTAATATGGGAACCACCACCCGAGTCCGCCAATCCATAGGCACTGTCCCTGTCCTCCATGCCACATTGAAGATGCGTGTCAATGATGACATTCTAACTATATCAGCATCTCAGGGCAAATCTTGGCAACACCTGGCACCTTGCTACTGGGTAACTTTTTAACAACCTTGGAGACTTAGGCCAAGGATATAGGCTAGGCTTCCCCCAATACTTCATTTTCTGCCTCCTTGGGTTAAGGAGTTTCTCAAAGTGTTCCATCCACCATCCAACTATATCCCAAGTCAGCAGTTCTCCTCCCTTTCCCTAACTCAGCCTGGGCCAGGCCCTGCTTTCCCCCAGTGACTCTTGAGTGGTTTTGCAGAACCTCTTTGAGACCAACTGAAAGTCCTTCTCCATAGCCTCTCTTAACTCCTCCCACACACCCGAGTTTTTCCTTGTGCAACCACATGAGAATCAGCTGCCTTCTGGCCTGCCAGTATCATATCTGCCGATTCAGGAGACCCTTTGGCCAAACAAAAAGCGTCCTCATTCAGCTTGACAGCCTCCTATACTGATGGTGTCCACCATCACGTTCTTGGGTTACTGCCACGACAAGCACCTTCTGACTACAGCTCATAGCAGTTGCTTCAACAATGGAGGTTCGAACGTAGCCCACTCTGATTCCATGTCTCCAGCCTCCCCCGGGATAAACTCTTTTGGAAGTGGGAGTTAAAGACCATATGGACAGTAGCCTCAGCCAGACGTCCCCAGTTCACCCTCACTACATATTTGGGTTTACCAGGTCTTTTGGGCAGCCTCCCCAGCCACCTGATCCAACTCATCACCAGGTTGTGATTAGTTGACAGCTCTGTTCCTCTCTTCACCCAAAGACATATGGCCTGATGATCTGATGATATGATCACTAAATCGATCACTGATCTGAGGCCTAGGGTGTTTTGGTTTTGGTACCATGTACACTGAAAAACCCTGTGCTCGTACATGTTTATACATATACATATATGTATATGTATAACAGCACCTCGTGGTGTTAATGATAAAGTGCTGAGACTAGAGGTTGGAATCCTGGAGCAACGTGGTTGACTACTTGCCTACTTTCATGGTGTCATTTACTTACTCTGTGAGTGTTATATTCCATAAGAATTCAAAGACAATTGCAATAGGTCATTTAATTCTTCCACAATGCACCAAGGTGATCAAAGACCTCTTTCAATTAATTTGCATTAATAAATCAAACTTACATCTTATAGTGTTTACATCATCTTTTGGTGCCAATGTGGTTTGTGGCTTCAAACATGTAACAACAATAGTAAAATAGCTACATATACAGTATACAGCAATTATATTTTTATACATCATACTTACTGTAAGTGACAAAGGATTTAAAAAGAACTGAGCAGTTTGTTTTTGCTTTATCCAGTACCAAATGTGTTAAACACCAGAGGATAGTTTGCAACAGTAAAGACTGTATATGATGATACAGTATTTTACAAATAAGAACACAAAAGAGCAAAAGGCATACATGCATGCGCCTAGTTGTAGCATAAGCCAAATTCACATTCTGCACTAAACGTATGCTTTTGTAGAACTGACTCTATAAAAGACCAGTTGTTATATGGGTTTATTAGCTTGTGTGGTCTTGCATGCTTTCTCAGACTTTTGTGAACCTATCGAGTTTAGTTGCTTCCCAAATAAAACCTTATTATTTTATTCAACCTGTAGTGTAATACATGGTGCGATTTTCACAGCAGCCCTCAGGCTGCTCTGATCAGTTACTGTCATACTATGGCACTCTTTGTGAACCTGAGCTTTGAATATGGGGGGACATAAAAAAAAATTGTCCTGTGTGCATCTCACATCTCATTAACCAGTGTTAACACCGGCATGGTTTATTCAGCTTTATTTGTCCTTGCAATTGATTTCATGCTGTTTTTATTTAGTGCTAGCCTTGAGCGTGCTCCTCAGCCATATGGTGGAGCATTGTGTGGTGTGACAGGGTGCTAAATGTCAGGAGTAAAGAGGAGAAACTTGTCATTTAGTCACATTCATTCACTTTATGAGGCTCAGTGTGAAGTGCACAGAGAACAATAGATGTGGTAGATTGATGTGTGAACATAACCTTTAGATGGTGGCATCAAAAGTGAAAAGAATGGATGTGTCATTACTGGAACTTGCCTTTGATTAGGCTTCTGCTAGGTTTTATGGAGTTGAAGGTCTCTTTCACAGCTGCAGATGATGGCCTGTCTTGTTACAACCACCATGTGACAGTGCAGTAAAAATAAACTCCTGTCCAAAAAGATATCCCTCTATCATCACCTGCTCGGCTAGTCTTTTCATGTTTTTTTTTTGTTTTTTTTGTTTTAGTCAGAAAGCGTACACATACACACACACAAACTATTTCTCCATTCTGAGAGAGCTCTGGGTGGGCCAGCCTCCAGGCACTGAAAGAAGAAAAAGAGAAAAGAAAGCTGCAGCAGAAGACGTCAGGCTTTATTTAACATACAGCTCATTTGAAATCCTCTGGTGTACCCCATCTCAGCCGTCTCTGGACATCTCCTGACTTGATGAAAAGCACTTTTATTGAGCTCTCTGGGGAGGTCAGCTGCCACTGTGTGCGTATTTGTTTGTGTTTGTTGGCAAGAATGTAAACCAGCAGGCAATACTGGTGATATCTGATGAGACTTTCTCAACAGGGTGAGTTGATAGGACAAGAAAAGGCAAACTCTTATGCAGGTGTATGAATGATAAAAAGTGTGCAAAGTTGTGCAACCAGCATTTACTGTAGAGCCAAGCACTTACTCTGATGCATTTTTTCCATAAACCCAGAAACACAATTTTCCAGTAATAAAATGAAAATGTACTTTTATTTTCTTACTCTGTCAGTTGTTAGAAGATTTAAAAACTCCAAATTAGACACGAACAGGAAGAAATGGGTCATAAGTTAGTTTTCGTAGCAAATTAGTTGCTTCTTCTTGCAGATTCTCATGAGCCTTCAGTGATTTTTAACGTCTTGTAGTCAAGTCAGGCCAGGCCAGGCCAGGATGCCTGTTACTAACCATGGTAACATGGTGGGGGGAGGAGCGAAGCTATAATCTGTCAAACAGAGATAGGGCTACATATACACAAACTGCATGTGCGCACGCACACACACACACACACACAGTTCTCAGACTCCCCTTCTCATTCCATGTGTCTCTCACTAACTCAAAACACACACAAACACACACACAGAGTCAGGCACATCCCCACACAATCCACTTTCAGAGGGAACTCATTCATAACATGGCATGACAAAGGAAGTTCTGCTGGGAGCTTTATGGAGTGAGAAAGTTCCCTGTCTTCACTGCCCTGATGTCACTTCCTATCAAACAGATCCTCGGTCTCTAGGCAGTGAATTATCTCTCTGACTGCAACGCACTGATCTAATTTTCTGTCCTGTTAAAATCAATGAAATGCTTAGTATCTCTGGTGTGCACCTGGGTAGAGAGGACAGTATGCATTTAGACTTTTCAGTTTGACCTAAAGAACCTGGGGAGTTATGTTGCCGACAGTGATGGGGTGAGGATTGGCCACTTGGGTGTTCACCAGCATAAGAATATGGAAAGTGGAAGATGACTGCAATATGGCACCCATTTACCACGCTGTATTAATCACTTTTCTTGTTGGTGTTAAGTACCATAATCTGCAGTTTTAAACCGGAAGGTGTGGAAAAAGTTGTGTCCATGTCTCCAGTGACAAAGTTTCCCAAGGACTGTAAAGCAATTGCAAAATTCTCAACTTCCAGTCACAGCCATCTAACAACTGACTTTTTATTTCTGTCACTATCTCACTTCCTGCTGTTTTTGTCTGTGACCCCTTGAAAGCGGCAGTGCGTACTCCTTCTCAAAGGTTGCATATACAAGTGTTGAGTTCCTCTACCAAGAAGTGATTTTCCCTCTGAAGAGTAAGAAACTTTCATAAAAAGTCAACATTGCAGAATAACAAAATGAATGAGATATTATTTCTTAGTCATCTCAGTGCTCATCAGTTTTACTTTCACCAATTGGAGGCGTCCCAAATCCCTAATACAGACTATCACTAAGGACCATTGGATTGATTGTTTCACATCTCTTGATGTATTCTAATTATGTTTATAGACACTTGAGCTGACAGGGGAAGGGGAAATTAATGTGAAATGATCTAACACCTAACAAAGAAAATCACAGATAAAATGTGAATGTTTCAAGTGCTTTTGAACTTTTAGTATTCATCACTAATATCTTGTGTATGCATGTTTTACAGATAATTGATGAGGAGGAAGCACAGTTTATGACCAACTGCCCACCTGCAGTGACAGAGAGCACTCCTCGCAGACGCACCAGCATCCAGGTGTTTTGGACAGCACCTCCTAGTGGATCTGGCTGTGTCGTCCTCAAGTATGTTCTGCATTCAAATTTTCAGCTCATATGTTTAGAGATACATTGCCACATAATGGTAGTTATTTAACATATATTTTTGGAAAAGGAGGACCTTGATCAATTTCAAAGTACACTGCAGGCAAGTAGACTGATCAAAGTGTTTTTTCTACCTTTTGAACCAGTAGTGTGTCCTACTACTGTCCTGTGTATTTATTTTTGTATTTTAATACATGTGCTTGCAGACACTGTTTTGATTTGTTATACAGTAGCTTTTGTTGCTGGTGCAGGTACATGTGAAAAGGTGCAAAATGGTTTTCTAATCTAAAGATAAAATACAATCTAAAGGTAAATGGTGTGCTTTGGAAAACACTAGGGTTGGGTGTCTCTGGTGTGATGGTGATACAATGCATATTTTGATACACTGTCTGCAATTTGATGCAATAAAAATAAAAAGTGCAGTTCAGTGCAATACAATGTGACTGGATGAAGCAAAGGAGTGATGCTATGCAATTCGGTGAGTCTGAATATTTACTAATTAAATAAAATTAAGACCTTTCACAAACTGGTTCTCCACAAATTTGCGCAAGTGTTCTGTCTCATGTTAGATTAATTTTAATCTAAATTAAGGATTCTCAAGATCAACTAAAACGATTCAGTGCAATATAAAAACAATGCGGTTAACAAGTTTTTAAGTAGCAGGTAGGCTTAACTCACCAGTGAGCAACAGAAAGCAATTTCTATATTATGAACAATAAAAAATAAAGGTGGCAAATACTTTTTCACAGCACTGTAGATACAGTGGTCATACATAGATGATGTGGCTGGAATAATGATAATGTTCTGATACTTAGGGCCTGTTTTAATGTTGCATAATCTTTACAAGAATTTCATAAATCTATTAAAGTAACTAGTAACTAGAGGCTGTTAACCCTCTGGTAGGAGGGTTGGTTGATGGACCCTGACAACATGGATTTTATATATTGTAAGTTCTATTTAAATTCATGCTAATATTTTAGAACTTCTTTTTACAATGCTAAAAGATACCTGAGGTGTGAGACAGGTTGACATGGTAATATTTATTAAGCATTTGGTTTTCAACTTGTTAACTAAATCCCTTTTCCCTTTTAACTAAATATTTAGCTTATCCACAATTTAAGAAATTTCAGTGATAGTGTGACAAATCTCAGAGATTGTGAGCACATGTTAGTTAATAATTTCATTAAATCCTCTCTAACAAGCTAAGCATAGTTAAACAGAGAAAGTGTAAAATTTCCATTACCTCTATTAATTGACACCTGTCAATTTTGTTGTTGTGTTTCTTTTGGGCTTGGATATATATGGATAGTCATATTCAAATAAAGACAGATCATGGCAGAAATCTATTTATTAATGGATTTTTGGGGGGAAATAATACAGGAGGTGGAAAGATCCTGAGGGACTATGACTAAGACCTTCTGATCACTGCAATTATTGTTTATGTACCAAGTGGTTTCCCCTCATCTACATCTGTGTTCTAATTTACAAAGAAATTATAAAAGGTTCCTGTTATAGTAATTCATTAATTATGTGGCCATTTGAGAAATTGTGTTTTCCCTTTCTTTGTCTCTGTGCTTTTCATTTACTCTGTTCTTGACTTTGTAGAGAATCTTCATGACCTGCCCTCTTAATAACCTCTGAGCTCTCCTTTACTCTGTCGGTCTTATTTCAGTTACATTGCTCTCTCATACTCTATTTTTTTTATCCCTCTTCTCTTTGTTTTCATCTTGACTATGTGTTATCTCACAGGATGTCATGTTGTGCCTCACATCTGCTCTCTCTTCATAGAGACCAGTGGGTTGATGACAGAATTGTATTCAGTTAAGCACATAGATGGATAGATGAAAACTTGAAAGTGTGATAGCATGCACAGTCTTGAAAGAGATACTTGAAAGTGGGGAGATGCACAGTGGTGTGAAAAAGTGTTTGCCCCCTTCCTGATTTTTTACTTTTTTGCATACTTGTCAATTCAATTCATCTTTATTTGTATAGCGCCAAATCATAACAAAGGTCATCTCAAGGCACTTTACATAGCAAGGTT
>JAUMHL010000018.1:5835070-5859096 GCA_032362345.1 Sandelia bainsii
AGCTGCTGCCCCAGCAGACCACAGCAAAGAAAATGACACTGGACACCACAGACTCATAAAACATCCGCAGCATGGTGGATTTACTAATTAAGCCATCAGACTAGACAGAATCTTGTTCCTCACTGTCTCAGAGTACTTCAGGTGCTTTTTTGCAAACTCCAAGAAGGTTTTCATGTGTTTTGCACTGAGGAAAGGCTTCCGTCTAGCTACTCAGCCCAGATTGGAGGAGTGCTGCACTGATGATTGTCCATCTGGAACTTTGTCCCATCTCCACACAGGATCTCTGGAGCTGAGTCAGAGTGACCATTGAGTTTTTGGTCACTTCTCTTACTAAGGCCCTTCCCCCCCCGACTGCACGGTTTGGCAGGTCGACCAGCCCTTGGAAGAGTCCTGCTTGTGCCAAACTTCTTTCATTTGAATTTTTGGTAGCCTTACCTAGACTGTGCTTTGCAATAATTCTTATCAAAAAATTATATTTTTTACTCTTTGGTGATTTGTATGGTTTGAATTTGGAAAGCACACCTTCTCATGAACAGGTGGTATTCAGACTGAAATTAGGGGTTTAAAACATATTTACACAGTTAATAAAGTTTAACAAATTATTTTCTCTCACTGTATGCATTTGTTTACAAGAGGGACAAGTTGTGGGATCAGCTCAGCTCAGCAGAGCATAACACAGCTCATCTCAGTTTGAGACTTCAGAATAAATGGTGTCAATGCTGTCCAGCTGGACAGAGCCTACATGGATCAGGCTGTACATGCAGCACCTTATTACTGGGTTTTATCCTTATGGAAACCACAGAAACCATTTTGCAGCCATGGCTGGTGTAAAATGCTGGTGTTTTTGAAGATGTTAGGAAGTTTGTGAGGAGGTGCCTGGAGGCTTGTTTTCTGTAGTTCTTTTCTCTGGCCCTGAAAAGATTTGTTTGTGACTGATTTACATGTCAAGGCCCCTCTCAGACCTGTGTTCCTCACCACCCAGTGCCCAGTCGAAAAAAAGCTCTTAGACAGCTCCTTATAGAGAAGCTCCCCTCTGCCCGGCCTCACTTTTTGGGGAGCTTTACCAATGATCTGCCAATCAGTTCTTATCAACACAATGTGTGTCTGTGTATTCTATGTATTCTTACAAAAAGATTTTCGTCAGTGGGAAAAAAATCAATCGGCTTTCCCTTCAGCCTTTCAAGCTCTCTTTTCTGTGTATGTTTATATTTTAATGCTGATGCATGCTTTTTATGATCTTTGTATGAGGAATTGAATGCCTCCTGAAAGCCGGCCCAATTTAGCAAGTTCCCCGTGGGCTCAGATACCTGCTTTTAGGAGTCTACTGAAAAAACAGGAAGATGATTATGAATAACTCTGCACCTGTCTGGTGCACCTGTTCCGTCTGCTACAATCCATTGTTCAGATCCTTATCAGATCTTGAAGCCAATATTTCCACGTTCTCTGCTGTCTGTTGTTTTCTTTTAAAAACCTCTCAGCTTCTCCACATGCTTTTTGTCCTTTCCCATCTTCCTGTTTTGCCCTTTATGCCTGTACATGGTGCTACCCTCACCCAAACCCCACTACTCATGGCTTTATTGTCTTGTTCTCTCTGTGTAGGGCAAGCATTGTGCAGAAGAGGATAATCTATTTCCAGGATGAAGGCTCACTCACCAAGCGAATGTGTGAAAAAGGTAGGTTTCTGTTACTGACATGGAATAATTTACCAGATTTCCTGTTCCTTCAATCTCCCTGCTGGTCGCTCCCCACTGATTGATTTTTGATCTTTTTTTACTCTATTTTCTTTCATTCTTGATTTTGATGCAGCAACATTCCTGTCTGGTGTTATACTCTGGCATGTGAATGATTTTAAATGAGTGTGATCCACTGGCTGTGCATGACACTGGATGCCACACTGAGCAACAGATCAAATGTACCATGCTGCACATCTTCCCTTTCCTCATGCCCCCCTCTCTTCCTCCCTTCAACTCCCCACTTTCTTAAATTACCCATCTCTTTTATGATGGGCACCACTCTCATGTTCTCCTTATAATAATGAGCAATCTCTCTATGCCCATCTCATGGTTGTCTCTTCGGCTCTTTTTTCTTTTCCCCTCTCTCCTCATTTCTGTACAGAATCCTTGTATGGAGATGCTACAGATAAACCTCTGCTTGACTGCTGTGCCTGTGGAACAGCAAAATACAGAGTCACCTTCTATGGGAACTGGTCAGAGAAGATTCATCCCAAAGATTATCCTCGTAAGCACAATATCCTCATCTATTCTCATCTTTCATGCCACCACAACTCTATTGCGTATTTTAAGGAAAAGTTTTGTGATATACTAGGCTATTTTCTTTTTATGGTCATCTCATTAAAATAAGCAACACCTTTCCACTGGCTGACATATTCATTATTATCATGGGCGTTTTCAGTCTATTTTCAGTTCATTGCACATACATAGCCCTGCTGCTGTAAATACTCACTACCTCATCACATTTGTGATTGAAAATAGTCACTGCGACATACTCCAATTGCGTCTGTTTAAATAACTTAAACTTATAAACTTTTAAACATGAAACCATATAGTGAGTTTTTAAGAATTTAATTATTGAAAATACATTACAGTTTTGGCCATGAGAGACACATAGTCCCAACATATTAAGAAACAGACTAATGCTTGAAGACTTTTGTCTTTAAGTAGGATTGGCAGACAATAACTAAAATATAGAATGTTTCTTTAATCTTGATTGTTACATTGCAGCACAAAAAAACCCTCTAGGATATATTCCCCACATGGGTGGGTGGTTTTATCCCTGTATGTGGCTTGGTAATGATATGGGTGGTGAGCCACAATACTACTCTTGCTTGATGTGTGTCTATAACCTTGAGCCACACTATCAGGATGTGAATGGACTTAAGGATTACCCTGGCTCTCTTGTCTAAATCAGGTTCTTGCAGGTCAGATCAATATACTGATTAGAGTGGAGTAAGATAAACCCTGAGATCGAAATGAACCCTAATTTACTGTCTCATGGAGAGAGTAGTTGATATGTGACTCACTCTCACACACGTATACACAAACACACCGTAGGATAGGTGTTTGTGATTTCCGTTTCATCCCGACTGTTAGGATGCTACAGTTGGAATTGTCCTTGCGCAAAATCATATCCATAACCAGTTATTGTAACACTGCACATGTTGCTGCACATATTCTTTACTGACTACAGTGAATAGTATATTGGTTTGTATAAGTTATGAGCTCTCTTGTTATGACTTTGCCTTTTTGCATCAAGCTGTACCTGAAATATGCAACTATGTGACATGTCGCCTTTCTATTTTTAATATCTGTCCTTCAAGTGCAGGAACTGGAGACCACTTTGGTGGCACACATTCTGAGACCAAAAATTCACTGTAAAACAGGCCAACAGGAGTTTATTTTTTACATCTGACATGATAACCTTGACAGTTCTATTTTTCTTTCTATCTTCTTTAATTCCCATATTGGCCAAGTAAAGAATTACCCACTGCAGTCAATTTCCTCTATCACGAGGGAAGCAAAAATGCTGAAGTCCAGATTGAAAACATATACACCAAAACATTAGCTGCCTTCTATATTATGTCTACTAAGTCTATCCAACACATTTTTCACTTTGACAAAATATGCTTGATGTATTCACTAAGACAAAACGATTTGTCATGGCTTTGCACTAGAAAAAAAATCACTTTTAACTAAACCCTGTCAAAGCTACACTACAGCTACATTCAGGTTTTTCTCCTTTTTAAATCGAAACAACAACCCCATTGTTTAACTATCAATCAATCAATTTTATTTGGACCTTCCCTTAGAAATAAACAACAAAACAATGGATAAAACAATACTGTGCATAGGACATCATGTCCAAATATTCTCTGTTCATTTACAGAATTGGGCTACATAGAACCGCGTTAGTTGAATGTCAACAGGGATGTCAAGTGTAATCTCTAATTGAAGGGCAAATTAAGTCAAATGTTTAATGCTGTCTGTATAAGTTGAACAACTGTCTTGTTGACCTTCTCCCAGGTGATGGTCTTTGTGAAGTCTACTTATGGTTATTATTATGAGGTTCTGCAGTGCACTACGGATCAGAGGATTTGGTTAACCAGGAAAGAGGTTAAATTCAAGATTCAAACTTTGTCAGAGAGCATTATTTAAGTGTGACAAATATAAATAACAGCACATGTCACTTGTATATTTACCACCATTTTATCTTATAAAACATTTTTCAACAAATTCAAGATGGAAACCAGCCACTACGCCGACCTTATGCATCCATCCATACAAAAACTGCATCTAAAAAGAGGATACTGGTTCCAAGTTATTCCAACCTTTAAAGTAAACTAATACAGCATCAACCTTAGCTCAAAGAAATGATAATGTATATAAAACTATGACGATAACAGCCATAGAATTCAAGCTGCTAAGGTGTTGGTAATGACTAATATATTTGAAATGATCTTGTCAGCCAGTACAAAAGTGGATGGATGGGGCTGTAAGTTGTGAAGTCCCACCCTGAACTTCTGTAATCTTCACAATTTCATAAAAATACTTCCATTATTCCAAGAAAATAGAAAAAGAAATGTCTTAAAATATTTATTCCTATTGTAGTGTTTGCTATATACAAACCATTACTACTTTTTCAAACTGGATGGATAGAGTCAGAGAAATAAAACCAGCCACTAATAAAAAAACAAACCATGCATTTTAATCACAGCACTCTAATCAGATTATTTTCCTCTAACTGCATGAGCAGCACTAACCAGTTGACCATGGGCTCTCAAGGCAGTTAGCACAAAAGCATTTAACAGACCTATAGACACTAATAAAAAATGGCACCTTTCACTGCTAAAAACACATTCAGATCAAGCCCTGAGAGATGGTATTGACTTTGCTAGTCTGACTTCCTCAGGCAGGTTGTTCCAAATCCTGTTAGTCTAACTGGGACACCAGAAGAGTTAGAGGGTTTTAGGGTCTCAGTCACGTAAACTTTAAAAATAAACAGTTAGTGAATATATACTAAAACTGCCTTTAAGGTTAAAATTATCAGGATCTCATAAATCCTCACAGTAGCACTTGAGAACTGTGAAATGTGTTGATTGTCAAGGTGGTCAGTGCTTCAATCCCCATCTCCTTTGGTCCACATGTCCTTGGCCAGCACACTGAATCGCAAATTGCTTCTGGTGTGTACATTGTGTACATTACTTGTAAATAGCTGTGGATAAAAGCATCTGCTAAATGTAAATGTAATTACAGGGATAGGTTATGAGAGAGTTCAGTCAACGTCTTGGTGTCTGTACATAGAAATGCACCATAAAAGGATGACTAATGAACAGCATTCATGGCAAAAAGACTTGACTGAATATCACCATGACTAGTGATCAGACAAATAGTGTAGTTGTACGTGTTAAGGTTTCCATTATGTATCAGTCTTTCATCTTCATGAGCAGCTTTCAAAACCAACTGAATTTTGTGTGTACCCATCTGTGGAGCATACATTTTATCTTGACTGGGACCATAAAATTATCATTGTTCTCTCAGTGTGATGAACTTTAATGTCATTCCAGCCCATGTACATAACATACTAGGCAAGGGGATAATATGGCACTCGGGGAAAATAAAATTAAATATAGAGCCAGTTTCTCTGCTATTGAGACAGACATGTTGGACTACCAAGGGGCCACAGTGAGATAGTTAGGATACCCTGAAATGGCATGTAAACGTCAACAGGGAGACCATCAGTACTAAATGAACTGTACTCCATGCCTTATTTTGCCTTACACATCAGTGCAGCCTGCTGCACAGTTTTACCTTTTTGTTTCTCTAAATTCATTGTGCAAAGTTCAAGTTGTTTTAGCCTCTGCTGTCCATTCTGATGGATCATCATATTTAATAAGACCAGAACATTATCTGTGTGCTTACAGGCATGTGGTCACAAGACATACACAGGACTTGGTTAAACCTTATTCTGTTTGTCACTTAGGAACACACACGCCTCTGCTCTCAGTGAGAGAGATACAGAGGGAATGAAAGAATAATGAGTGAGCATAAAATTTAGTAATACACTGTAGGTGGCTTGCAAGAACAAGGAATAATTTTTAGACTGAAACAAATTACAGTTCATCATAAAGAAGTGCAGTCAGTGAGCCTGATTGATAGACTGATGGATCAGTCTATCAATCAACTGATCGATTATCATTGTTGCTAGAACTGAAGAAGGGGAAATAATAATGGTAATAATAACAATGAGATAATTTCACGGTGAACAGATGGAGAATTTCCAACTAATTTAATATTTTGTTTCCTTATTTCACCAGGTCGTGCCAATCACTGGTCAGCCATCATTGGTGCGTCCCATTCCAAGAACTATGTGTTGTGGGAATATGGTGGCTTTTCCAGCGAAGGAGTTAAACAGGTAGCTGAGCTGGGCTCCCCGGTCAAAATGGAGGAAGAGATCAGACAGAAGGTAAGATTCTTCTGTATTGGGTGATAATTGACATCTTGTATAAAGTAGGGTAAAACAGAGTCAGATAGATGTATTAGTGCTTCCATGAATCTACAGTATACTGTTCTTAGCCTCTCACTACATCTACTGTGTACATGTTAGCAGTATACATGATCTGAGGGGAAGTACCTCTGTAGAACCTGCATTAGATGTTTAAAGAAAAGGTTAAAAGAGTATTTCTGGTGTATTATGAAATTATACCTTCAGAAGTTTCAGCTTTAAAATTTTGCCTATTCATTTCTCTTTAGAACTTTGGGTTTAGTGTAGGGCTGGAACAACAACATATCCATGTAATCGATATGCCGACTTGTATGGAGTGCACTGATGCGCCACAGTGTTTACGTTTATTCCTAATTATCCCCCAGCTTGCACTCCCAGACATGGTGAAAAGGCATCTATATCACAAAAAGCCTGAACCCAGTTGCCAATAGTCTGAGATTCTTTAAACAGAGACCTAATAAAATGGTGCTCTGTATGCTTTATTAAACTGAAATGGCCTAATGTTACCACAGCACAACTCCTATGCACATTCATCTCTTAAAACAAAACATCATGAAGCTCAAAATGACAAGACAAAAACCTCGTTGAAGACTCCCTAGAATAGATGCTAACAGCTAATATTGCGCTTTCTAGTGCATTTGGAAGTTCTAAGCAGTTTATTTATGCTGATATAGGCTTAAAAAAATGTCCATTCACACTCTGGCTCTTCACTCACCACAGCTACATACTATGTTTTAAGTTGGATTTTTTGGATATTTCTTGTACACCACTCATGTTCTTTCTCTCTCATTGGCCTCTCTGCTCTTTATTATTTCCACAAATACCTTGGTATATCTTTCCCCTTTCCTTCTCCATGGCTGTCTCTCCAGTGTCTTAAAATAACCCATGCTGGAAGAGCAGATGGTCCTGCAGAGTGCTTATTGTTGGCTAATATTGAAGACCTGGAGTCACAGCAGATAATGAGAGCATAGTGTGAGCAATAGGGTCTCTGTGTCATTGCTTTCTTCCCACTGCTATTAGAGCACATAATTTTTTGTATTATTCTTATTTCTATGCCTGGATCATTAGATGAGTTTTTTCTAAGCTTAGCGGTGTAAGTGAAATTGTACTATATTTGATTGACCACTACAGTAGGTGTGTCAAAATGTCAATTTAATTAGATATTTATGATTGAATGTGCTTGTATTTGCAGTTTACTTGTAATTCTTAATGGAGCACATGAAATGAGAATTAATTTACCCACACAAATAACCATGTGTACCTAGAGATCAGTTACCACTTAGTTATCCTGAGTGACAGTCATCTGATTTTGGTAAGTTAAGAATTATGTATAGGAGAAGAATTGCACTGTAAAGTTTACAGTCCTCCTCATATCAGCAGATACAGTGAAATTATTGAACAGCAATAAATGAGCCAACTTCCTCAGTATATGCAATCATATCACCAAATTATGCATGGTTCAAGCTGTGGTTATTGAGAACAATTGTTCAGTAGTGAAGTCGGATTGGCTGACACATGAATGCGAGGTGATTGCCTCATCAGACATATGGCTTCTTTGTGGTCATTCACAGCTGTTTTGACTTTTTAAACTAAAAATGAAATAAATGCCTTAGACAACTACTGCACATATTTGTTCTGTCGACTTTTCTGCAATTCATGCAACATAGTCTATCAGTGCCCTTGTGGTAAGGAGGCTGGGTGAAGGAGGCCCCTTCTTTTGAGCTGTATTCTGCTCCTTGGGTAAACGCTGACACAAACAGAAATCTGATTCGCTTTTGTATCAGGTAGGGGCGTCAGGGGGAGCAACTAGCGATGAATGCAAAATTGATATTCATAGCCAGGCTCCACTTCAGCCAAGGGGTGCCTTGATCAGAGTGTTCATACAAAGTTTCATTTGCAGAGCCCAGCCATCATGCAGACTGCATAACGTGCGGTACATAAAGCCTTCTTATCCTGCTCATGCCAATTCAGAGTGTGATGGCTTGATTGTATAGCTGAATTTGTCACTTTTCAGAGTTGAGACCAGGGTGTGCTGTATCATTTGTCTTGCTACTACTGTGCATCAGATATGGTAAAAAGAATTGTGACTGTCATCTAGGAATGAGTATCTTCAGAATTTCAGCTTTGTTAAACTGCAAATCTGCAGACAACAATATGTATTATTTTGTATATTAGAATTTCCATTATAAAAGATGGTTAACATGACATAAACAATTTTCTAAATTTCATTTTTCCACCACAAACAAGTGTGCTGCTTCTACTCATGTTAGTCCTAAACGTGACTGGCTGTTGATACAAATATGTCTTCTGAAACGCAGCTTTCACCCACACACTTTCAGGACCTCAGCACTGCACACAAGCAATCATAATATTATTCCACTTCAGACATTGAAATGGTCTGAGGTTTGTGTGACCATTTCTGCCATTTTAAGTATTTGTAAAAATGCAGATCACATTTGTATTGTTTAATCTACCCCTTCTTCACAATTCTGTTAAATAGGTGATATGTCTTCAGGTTTAGTAAAGACAGTAGTGTGAGTTAAGAAAGCAATGGGTGACACCCTTTGTCTTGTCTTTTCTTTCTTTCTTTCTTTTCTTTTCTTTTTTTTTTTACAAATTGTCTTGTCAGACTGTAAACAGATACAATAGTGTTCCATTTACCAAGTATAAATCTTATCAGAGGACTTGGCAGCACAAGGGAGGCAGCCTTAGTCTGTTGTTGTCCCTCTTTTCATGTCTGAGATGATTTGTATATGCATTCAGTCATTACAGAAGCTCAGTATGTCACTAATGAGAAATTTGATGAGACTGTCTCCATGGACCAGCGACCAGGGCCAAGGCCTCAGTAGGATTATGAAATCTCCTATTTCCTCTCGTAGCATGGGGTGTTTTTCTTCTCTGTCAATACCACCTCTCAGAACACAGACAACACAACTCGGGCTGTAACGAAAGGCGACATTGCAAATTATTGACATGAATTACATAATCACCTTATAAAAATGTCACCTGATATAGCTGTGATCCTTATTATATTGTCTGACTTCTGAAGTGATTTCCTGGGATACCTGTAGAAGTAAATACAGGAAATGTTTGAGCAGAATGTATAATGGAATGCCTGTAATGCGGATTGCTACTTATATTTTATCAGTCAGATTGCCAGCTTGATGAAAGCTCTTTCACAGTCTGCAATGGGTTTCAGAACTGACTCGCACATTTAGATTGCATGCTGAGCAAAAGAACAGGTAGTAGGACTGTGCTATACTGTATCATCCTCAAAATGTCCTCCACATGGATAGTCTGTCATGCCTCAGTACTGATGGTATAGTTACACGATGTTGTGTTTGCACATGTACCACAGTGTGGGCATCTGTGTGCTACAAACACAACAAGCATGGTGGAACGTAGAGCTTGCACACTGGAAGAGTCTGAGGAAATTAATTTCAATGAAAAAGAGTTTCCTTTTAGGAAATGGCTTAAGAACAAATTGGATATGAATCAAACTTATTTGATTAGCAAGTTGTGTGAGAAACCCAGACCATCAAAGGGTAGCACCGTGATAAAATAATTAAATACTGTAACAAACTGATGGAGGCAGTGGCACTGGGCCAAAGATGCCAATATAAAATGTTGGATTTTGAAGTGTCCTTAGACAAGACAGTAAGACCCTGTAGTAGACCCATAATCTATGTGCAGCTCTCCAACAATTTCCCCATGGGGATCAATAAAGTTAAAAATGTAAAAATAATAATGTATGTCATTACTGAAAAAATATAATGAAATATTGTGTTTTGAGTCTATAGCGCCCACACCTAACAGGTACTATGGAATAAAATAGCGCCATTTGTAAATATTTCTACCTCTGTTTCTTTTTCTGTGCACTGTACAAGGATTCAGATGATAATTTTGCAGTTCCTTTGTCGTGAAAACAGTAAGGTCTGCCATCTGTAAGTGGGAGGCCTGCAGTCAGGAGCGTGGGTAGAGAATAATAGATAGGCAGGTTCCTTTGGGTCCTTGACTCTCACTGAATGAGCAGGTGTGCATGTGTGTTTCTCTTTGTACACAGGGAATTGTTCTCAACCACTGTGACTGCAATGAAAGCTGTATTCCACACATTTTTGGTAAATGTTCAATTACTTCTTGTGGCAGGACTGACCTGTCATAAAACTTATGACAGGTGGAGAAATGGTGTCAAGGAAAAGAGCCAATGTCAATTTATCTCAAATTGATGCCATTTATGGGAACAAAAAAGCTAAAAAGTTATTTTATTTTTTTTACTAATTATACAAATCAACTGTTAGTGTCAACTGATTGCCTTTTCTGTTATTTTGGTCAGAGAAAGAATGAGCGCTTTGAGACAATCTGCATGTATCACAGTCAGGTTTTATTCCTGTCATTGCAGTGTCCTGGAAAGAAGTGGTTACAAAGGTGGTGCACTCCCAGTTTTCACTACAGTAACTGCAGTGAGTGCACAAATTCCCGTGCCCAATTCAAACTCACATTGCAAAAACACACTCTCCTAATTAAGTAACCTTATAGTTAACATTGTGGTAATGTTAATTTCCACTGCACAAGTCTTGTATAAGACCTGTGTGCAGATTATTGAAGACTGGATTACTAGATCTAGTTATTCCTTTGCTTCATTAAGTTTTGTAATGTCTTTTTAAGATCCAATCTTTCATCAAACAGCGAGAGATCAAACTGTTCTTCACCTTGATATCATTCGGAATTGGTCTTTCAACCCCAACATTTGATTTATTCCATGGCCAACTAATTATCTTGTTTCTGTGTTTATAATAGAATATCTGGTGGTCCGTGCTGCATGCAAGCATGCATGGTACATCAATGAAATGCACTCCCTTTTATCTTCTATGAAAGCATCTAGTTCATAGAGTTCATTACTCATACTACTCACTCAGGAAATACACCCTAGTGTTTTAATAGCAGGTTTTGAGGTGATTTTTGGAAATGTGTTCAAGGGACAGTGTAATCATAAGGGAGTCTGCTATATTATCTTTCCTATTCAGTATCATTGACATAGAAGGACAAGTGCTTGCTGAGGGGAGTCAGGTTGTGTAGAGACTGGGTGTTTAAATTCAGTTTGATTCACAGGTTTTTCTTTAGTGATTCTAAGCTGAAGAATTTTTCATGCATGTTATAATCAAATATTATTAAAAGCCACACACTCATTTGCCAAAGAAGTAATTTCTTTTAGATTTTAATGTAAAACCCAAATGGTAATATTATATTTAGGTACCTTACAAATGGTAAAAAGTAAGGTTATGTAAAACTGTGTCTCTTGTGGTATACTTTTCATTACACTGGACACAGCAGAGTGGATGTGGATGTACAGTATGTTAACATAATAGTTCACATGTAAAATGCAGCTATTTTTCTGTCTTCTGTCCTTACTTTTTTTTCTTTCAGCATCATTTGTGATATTCCTTGTGTCCCTTTTCTATCATTCTGTGCATGTGCTGCTGCATTAGGTCAGGTCTGTCACAGTAGGATAGCATTTGGCCATAAAGGGTCCTGCCGCAAGGTGAAGTCTTGACTCTGGCTTTGCATCCAACCTTGCCAAGCCATAGTGGACCATGCCAAACCCCAATGGGTGTAAGAGCATGCAGACATTGCCTCTGCTCTTCACAAAGCCCCGTGGCCACTTTTCCCTTGCTGCACCACTTTTGCTTTGCTTTCTGGGTATTTTCTGTGCTCTGTGTAAAAAGAAGCCAACACTAGTGTTTAGGAGAGAATAATTCTTTAATTTTGGCTGGTTGGCTTCTCTTGGCCCATCAAGCCAGCTTTATGAGCCCAGCAGAGATATTCCTGTTTGGAAAAACAAAGCTCTCAAAAACCTTAATGCCTGCCTTGGTCCCCAAGACTGTTATTATGATTGCCAAAATCAAACAGTACAGCCAGAGGCAAGCACATTTTGAAATGCTGTGGGGGTAGCGTTAGCCAATATGTGCTTTGTGTCTTATACACTGTTTGGGGTTATGAGTGGGTTCTTTATTTTCTCATAATGATTAAGTCAGACAAATGTGTTTCTCATTAAGAGGCACACAGCTCACAATAGCCTCTCAAAAAATCTCAGACAATTTGGCTGGAGGCAACTTTGATAAAGTTATATCAGTGACAGGAGACCTAAATGGATTAAGAGAGCAATGGCATGAAAAGAACTGGTCATGTTCTAGTCACTCTATCTAGTGCGTCATATTAGACATTAGACATTTGCCTTGTCTTATTTGTACTGTATATCCCAGTACCTCTCTGAATATTTGTCAGATTCTGAGAGTGTGAGATGACTTAGTTTAGGGAAATTTAAATTTAAATTTTAATCTATGCTAAACATTGGAATGTTGTGAGTTTTGTATCGGTCTCCAAAGGAAATCTTTCCCCTTTTAAACCAGAGCTATGAATAACCTTGTGTTGTTTCATGTGTTTAGCTGCACAACTACTTTTGAATTCATTTATGAAATCAACATATTTCATATTTGACGGGTTACTGTCTATGCGTGTTGGTGGTTTGTGAATCTTCGGTATGCAGTGCCAAAACTGCTAGAGCTTGTCACTGTAGGTCACAGGTATAAGGCATGAACAAGTGCTCGAGAGAAAATGGGAAAACAAAAGATTATGCTCCTTATGCTTGACTCTGCTTACCTCAGATATTAGGTACACAGAGAGTCACGCTGGCTCAGACGTTGCCCCGGATTTACAAGGTCTGAATCAGATGTTGGGGAACCAGGACAATCTGGCGATAAGTGGGCTATGGGAATAAGAAATTAATAAAGATGAGATTAGGGAACTGTTAGAATGCTACTTTATGAGTAACCCCAGTGAAACAAGTTACATGAAGAGGATGTGGGACCTATGGATTCTTCAAAATCCGATATCTACGCTAACATCACAACAACTATTAGCTCAGTGTTCCAGCATCTGCAAGAAGCAACTGCTATCACAAAGATGAACACCTCAATAGTTTCTCAATGGAAAAGGTAAGAGGGCAAGATCAAGGCAACACAGAGGGAAGTTAGCCAGCTATCAGAACTGCAGAAAGGTGTGATGAAGAAAGGGATACCTAAAAAGTACAACAAGATGTGCATGCCCGAGGCCTTAGAAACTTGCAAGCAAAGACTAACAGCATTGGCTAGGTACACCAGAGATATAGAAGACAGGAGAATATACTCGATTTTTGCATGAGAACAGACCCACTAAAGGCCAACACACACACTGGAAGCGTCTGACGCGCGTCAAACCATTTGCGCACATTGTTTTCAATGAGAGAACACACACCGGACGCGAATTGACGCACGTCAACTTTGTGGGATTAGAAAATGTTCTATTCACCCGGTGTTGCGCTTGTCAAACCAGCATTCGCTTTCTAGACTGAAACACCCCGGCCACCGTACTTCCACTACTTCTGTCATTAATGACATCTGTTTCTGTACTTTTGCAGCAGTTATTGTGCAAATGTAAATATGCAGACATCCCTCACACAGTACATGAGGACAGCGTAGAATATAATTCACTGTTCTGACTGATCCTGACTAATTATGAATAATTAATGAAGTTACAGATGTTGCGACACCTGCAGAAATGCGCACAGAAGTTCTCACCGTGGGGATGTTTCATATGGATATTTTACTGAACGATGTCTACAAACTGACAGGAAATAATTCAACACACAACTGGAAGCTGCAAACTAAACGTTACTGACTTATTAATGTTCTGAAACAACTCAGATTATACGTGGAATGAGGAGACGTGTCGGTGAGTCTCATAATACGCTGCAGACTGTGCTTTAATCTCAGTTTGTAACAGATGTGAAAACGTAAAACAAAGTGAATGAGACAAAGATCAACATACAAGAAAGTTGTTTGGTGAATGCTGCTCTTTCCAAAGCCAACGATGTATTTTGTTCTCTGTGGTTTATGGATCAATATTGTTGCTCAAATGTGGAGAAAGGTTGATGTTCAGATGTCGTCCTGTGTGCAGACGACACAGGACGTGTGCAGGCTTGACGAAGGAGGCTCTGAGGCTTCCTCTTATTTTGCGTGAGATGTAATAACAAGACCAGACTGTAGAAATATGTTATTTAATGTTAGGAATTAATAGCTAGGAAAATGTACTAAAAGCATATAAATACATGGTTTCATTTCCTTAATATCAGCTTATCCTGTCGAGTGGAAATATTACACAACTAATGATTGGGGGAAAAAATTGCGCCCCGGCCGGTGTGTGTTAGGGGCATCAATTGACGCGCCACGCTGTGGCCAGTGTGTGTTGGCCTTAAGGCTGGACTCGAGGGGTAATACTGGAAGACATATCACATAATCATCAAGCCCTGACATGATCCACATGTACTGGATAAAGATGCTGACTGCACTCCATGAGCTCCTGGCAGCACAAATGAACCAGCTGCTAATGAACAGGATCCACCTGGAACCCAGACAGTCCTGATCATGAAGGACCCTAAGATGGGGCAAGTCACATCCAACTACTGACCAATAACCTGCTTCTGCACAACATGGAAGCTCCTGTCAGGCATCATAGTGGCATAGGCACATGGCTCAATACATGAGCAGGACCCAGAAAAAAATAGGTAGAAATACCAGTACCCAGAATGAAACATCACAGGTTTATGAGTACATCAGCAAGATGGCCTCAAATGATAATGTTAATGAATACCGCAGGCACCAGAAACTTGAGAAGGAAGAGGTGCAAGAAAAGGAAACGTCATGGAAGGACAAACCCCTGCACAGCATGTGCCACAGGCAGATGTAAGAAGTGGCTGATATCGAAAAATCCCGACCTTGACAAAGCTGGACTGAAAGACAGCTCAGATGCACTAATCATGGCAGCACAGGAACAAGCTCTAAGTACAAGATGAATACAGGCTGGCATCTACCACACCAGGCTGGACCCCAGGTGCAGGCTGTGCAAATATGCCCCTGAGGCAATCCAGCACACAACAGCAGGGTGTAAGGTGCTAGCAGGCAGGCCGTACATGGAACACCGTTCAAATGGCTGGCATAGTGTACCGGTACGGTACCGAGTATGGGCTGGAAGTCTTAAGGTCAAAATTGGATACACCTCCAAAGGCAACCGAGAATGACCAAGCCAGGATCATGTTGAACTTCGAGATACAGATTGACAAACTAGTAATGTCTAACCAACTCGACATAGTAGTAGTGGATAAACAGAGGAAGAAGGCCATAGTGATGGATGTAGCAATCCCAAGCAATGGCAACATCAGAAAGCAGGAACACAAGAAGCTTGAGAAATACCAAGGGCTGAGAGAAGAGCTAGAAAAGGTGCGGAAGGCGAAGGCAACAGTGGTTCCCGTGGTAATCCGAACACTAGGGGCAGTGACCTGGGAGAGTGGCTCCAGCAGATTCCCTGAATGACATCCGTGATCTTTGTCCAGAAGAGCACAGTCCTAGGAACAGCTAAGATACTGCACAGGCCCGTTAAGCTCCCAGACCTGTGGGCCTGAGGTTGAAGGACAAAGACTGCCCGCAGGGGGCGGGTGAGGAGTATTTATATGTGACCATATGCCTCTTAAATGCTTGCTCAACTGTAAATATTAGTTTTATATGAAAGAACATATTACTTTGTGCCCCCCCCCCATACCATCTGTTAGGCACTACATCCAGTGTGGCTTACTGTACATTATCATTTGGTGTGACCATCCTTAAAGGCGATTGCTATTGCAAAGGTTTTTGCTTTAGCAGTTCAGGATAATATATTCAGAGGTCATAAGAGTTATGTTGTTACAAAACCTGATTCTCCTGAATGAACTTTTGGGATATGGAATAGATTTCTCTTATTATTTTAGATATTCATAAGATCAAGGCTACCTTAATACAATAAACCCTCATTATAAATCTGTGATCTTTTATTCATGAGGTGGCCTAGACAAATCTGTTTTTAGTAATGGCTCTATCTGTTATGTTGTTCCTATGTAAATTAGACCATGGCTCTGAAGCCCCCATTCACTGCAATCTCCATATCATTTGCTAGGTTGGGGGCCTGGAGTCTTTCTATCCAGGGATGGGTCAAACAGAAGAAGGATATGATTGACAGTTAAGGACATACAGTACATTCTGACAAACAAATCAAACACTGTCCTATACGGTTTCACTCCTCTTATGATGTTTTGTTGTAGTTTGATATATGAAGGAGTTTCTATGCTCAGCCTTGCCAGTGACAGTATAAGTCTATGATAGCTTTCCATAGCACTTGGAAGATGGCAATGACTTATCTATAAACACTGTTTTTGTTCGGCTACAGCTTTTTCTAATTCCAGGTTATTGCATATTCTATTACTTTTAGTGCTGCATATTTCATTTGTAATGTTGCATTATTTTGCCTCTAATGCATTAAAAAGCCTATTATTTTGTGTATGTGTGTGAGCACAGCACACAAACGGTAATAATATTTGCTCTGTGGATATGATTCTTCTGTTCCTGTAGAGAGAACTCACAAAATCTCCTTGTAGCAGTGCATTAAAAGTTGGGCTTATCAATTATAAATGCTCTATTGTGGTTTCTGCTTGATTTATTAGGGCTGACATTTTTACTATTTAAGTCCAGTGTACGTGCTTTGAGGCAGTTTACAACGCTGCTTTATAATACTGTATAACATTTTTGTAAATATACAATTACTTGGCTTTGCTGATTATTTTAGTTAGTGAGAGAGCAGGCAGGCAGAGAGAGACCTAGTAGGATGGACAGAGGACAATAGCTGATAGTCTGTTCAAAATAGCGACCTGCACTAATGTTTCCTTACCTTAAAATTAGCTTTGTTTGTCAGGTGGGATGTTACTTCAGATAAGGCATTACGAAACAGATGGTTGGAGTTACTGCAGTGAGAACAGACTCTCAGAACAGATTCTTTGTGTGAAGCAACATCACTCCGCTGGCGCTTTGGTGATTTTATCAACATGAGCAAACAAAATTTTTGCAGCAAATGCACAAAAATGATGGAATGGCTCTTAAAATGTAAACAAAACTTCCCAACAAATATGTGTTTAGATCATCATTAAAGTGCATAGCACAGCTTAAAGTACTTGAAAATTATTATTTTAAAAAAACAAAATTTTTTATGCATGAATACAGAGCTAGCTTAGTTTCCATGACTGCAGTGAACTGCATGCAGGTGAAGAGACAGGATTTCACTACTGTCACTGTAGTGAAAAACACGGTCCTGTGCACTGCTTATTTTAGACAAGTCATTTAATGGACTTTACCTTGACATGTCAACGCTAGGACCATGTGAGACTGGCAACTGATCATGCGTCTTTATTACACACAGGTATTTCATCATTGTCACTATTAGCAGCAGCTTCTCACATTGTTCCCCTACCAGCTTGACATAAAAATTAACCTGGGCTCAGACACGTGCTGAAGATGCTGTTTTACAACTCGCTCACAAAACGGCTCAAAATGTCAATGTATTGCACACATAGGTGTGCCTATATACCTGCAATATGCGCTTTAAAGATTAACGATAAATGTGTTCAAAGCAGGCATTTCATAAAGCAGTCTGTATTGATGTATAACTTCAAATTGATTCTGACAGCATCTGTCATCCAGAGCTGCGTTATGCTAAGTTTATCCTTTAGTTCAGAGGTCTCCTACCACCGGGCAGCGGACCGGTACCGGTCCGTGGGTCATTTGGTGCCGGGCCGCACAGAAAGAGAAAAATTATTTTATTTCTTTTTTGTTGACAATCCCAGTCTTTTATTTTGAAAAACCGGATTCTCTGCCGTCAGCTCGTCTTGACGCGCTCCGTTTGTAAACATTCCTGGTGCATTATGCTGGAAGATGATCAACTGCTGGAGATTGCAAATTATGGTGGCCTTAAAAGTATGTTTGAGGCGATCTCTGTGTAACCCACCAGCGTTTAAATTGCCACAAAGAGATTGTCTTTTCAATTGGCCACCGATACCGAAATTACACTGCAAATACTCCTGTAAAAACAGACAAAAATTTACCTCTTCAAGAACATCTCCTACATCTCAAACATCTATATAAAACAGTTTAAGGTCTCATGGTGTCTTTTAGGGCAAATGGACATTATACATTCTGCATAGAGATGTAGCTCTGACAGGTTCTGTAATATTTTGCCTTTAGCATGTTTTTGTTTTGTTTCTCCTCTTGAAAGCAATGCTGAGTTAATGGCTGAGTTAAGGTCTCTTGTGAGTTTTGAACTGAATTATGTATTCTGGTGCAAAGTTGTGTGTGATACAGAGCTTCAGTAAGGATTTATAAGTTGTGTCTTAAGTTGGATGTACAGTATTTTTGATAAATACATGGATATCTTATATCTGAGTTTAATTTGAAATTTCAGGGCTTAGCATGAGTTTGTTTTTGAGAGAATTGAGAATTGTGTTTTCTTAGTGGCGGTGGGCAGGACAAGATCACCACACACTCTGCATTGCAGTACTTCTAGCCTCAATGACCACTGGCCTCCTTACATAGCAAGGATTCTGAAAGTAATAATGAAAGTTGGTAAAATGGAAGAAAAGCTTAGAGAGCGACAGACAGAAACTGAACTGGGTCATCACAGGCAGTTACCTCAATTCATCTCTAATAATATCCCCTAGCCCTGGGCCCAGGTCTGCTGGAGTTGCCTGTATGATGGCTCAGGCTGCTTGATGAACGAGTGTACTAGGCAGCACTATATGCTTCCAGAATGTGCTACAAAGCTCAGAGATTGCCACCGAGGACAGCCACAGTCAGCAAATCAATTCACGGCTCTGTAGAGTCGTAGTCAGTGCTTACAAACTCATGTCCCTTAAGCTTGGACCGTTCTGTTGTCACCGTGTTTTCTCCCTCACCTGCAGGATGTTCTCCTGTTCTGTTTTGAGCAAGATTGGTGATTTCACCTATGCATTATCTGAACTGAAGCTTTTTCTGCAGGGCAAGATATGGGAATGTCAGTGGAGATTTAATTAGCACCTGAAGGCTGTGTAAGCTTTTACACTATGTGCTGATAACAGCCAGCTTGCATCCCATTGGAATTTCGAAGCAATTTTTTATGTCTCTTAATAGTTTAGAATATGTGGTGGGACAGATCAGAGATTCCTGAGCAGAACTTTGATTACAACATCAGAGGAACTGTTATCTTAACCAAGGAAAAGGCTCTTTTAGACCAAGTTGGGCTCTGATTTGCAGGCAGAAAACAGTTCTTAATTTCACATACTTGTGTCCTAGGGAATAGTTTGACTAGTCTGAATACAGAATACATTTTTAGGCTGAGCAGAATCTTAGTTACTAACTCACAATAAAATAAGCAAAGGAAACTAGTAAAAGTAGAATTTCATGCAGTAGACATTCTCTTGCTACAGATTGGATATTTCCATGCCACAATCATCAATGTTCAGTTGCTTTTAGATATTACAGTGCTGACAAAGCATATGAATGACTTATCTTCATAGTTATGCACTCAGAGGAAATAAGCTTTCCCGATAATATTAATGAGACGAAAAAATAACAGAAGTATTTGCATGGTAATTAGCACTAATGATCTTTTTAGCATGATAATTATACAAGTATGTGCTATGGCTGATATTCCAAAGGGATATAAAAAGGCAGATGTCCCAGCTGTTACTGATTAACATGGATGCCTTCCTGCTATTGCAGTAAGTAAAGTAATGTTGAAATAATGCTCCCTCATGTTGTTAGTATAGCCACCAGGAGCTGGAAATAGCCATTAGTATAATTTTTCACTAGAAACTGTGTGAATGATATAGGCATTTTCCAAGCCTGTCTTCTCTTTTGGTTTTGCTTTAGTGTGTCAGACTGATTTTTTTTTTTTGGCATAAAAGATGCTAATACAGTTTTATTTGCATTATGAGCCTGGTCATCTGTGCTACCTCGCCTGTTTTATGGAGCAAGACTCCGGAAACATTATCATCATAGTCTCTGTTTAATAAAAACTCAACCCTACTCAAGTCTCTGTTTAAAATAAATATTTCATGAAAAGCATTCCAGGGACCTTGTTAATGTTGATTAATTCAAAATTTAAATGCACAGTTTCAAATATGTTCCAACTACACACACACACACGTATACACACTCAGTAGTATCAAGAGTCAGAATGATTCAGCTCTTGCTTTTGGTACACAGCCAAGTGATCATTTTGACATGATGAAATGTTAAATTTACTTCAGGTATGGCTGTTATGTATCTTGGTGTTACACAGCTTTCTTAAAATCTGAAAGAATAGAACAGACAACTTCCCCTTTAATTAAAGGGCAATTTCAAGACATACAGTGAGACGTCAAACAAGTAAACATACACTCACAGAAAAACAGAAGTCAAAACAGTCTCTTCCATTAGTGATAATTCAGGTTGCTTTTAGTAGAATTAAATCATGGGGCAGCTTTTTGTTTTCAACTGTGAAAGCTGGTTGTGGAAGCATGAGAGCAGGTTGGTGCATTTAAGTGTGTGTAATGGGTGAGATCAGAAATGATTTTCTTTACCAGAGCAATGTGATATTTAGAACAAATGCTGAAGTGTTTGTTGGCATTAGGTTAAAGTATTCTGTTTTTTATTTTTTATTTTATTTTGAAAGGTACTTAGATCGTTGTGGGATGTTGAATGTATGAAGGTCTTACAGTGGTGTTATATCTGCATCAAAGGTCTTTGGCATCCTCATGAAATAGTCTTTCCTGGCCTCCTGGTTTTACATCTATGATGGCATTTCAAGTCTGTGCCAGAGTAGTGTTTTTTGTCTTGCTGCTGTTTTAGATGAGGGAATAGTTATAATTGGGAGAGGAAGTGTGGATTCCAGATCTGTAACTGGTTTTATAGTACTTGGACTCTGTAACAGTGCAGAGAAAGGTGAAAACGTAAAGGGATTTATCTAGACTTGCAAATAGCTGAAGGTGTTGAAATTGTTATCTTTGGGTAAAGCAGAAAGAACTGTGATAGGTGCATCCTGATACTGGAATGAAGGAGAAGAGTCCTCTGGAAACAAAACATGTTTTAAAGCAATGAATTGACCAAAAAATTGACCAAACATTAAATCCCTCTAGAAGGTGGCCTTTTCTGTATCAGATTTGCACTTTGAATTCTCTATTATCCAAAACATGAGACTCTATCTTTGTAGTCAGTTATAGAAAAATGTAAAAAGAGGAAAAACACTGTGTGCAGTTAATCATTTAGTGTTTGTAGTGTTGGAAACAAATTAATATCACCAACAGACTAGACATGCAGTAGTCAAACCTGAACAGAATGGTGTAGATTTGTAGTAGATAATTGATTGTGGCAGGTTTTTGATTGTTCAGTGTGAAAGTATATAGAGTATTGCGCATCTGCCTTCCTGCCCATTTTCATATTTAACCATTACAAATGTCAGTGGAGCAAGAAGGAAATATTAAACCATGTTAACACTATGACTCTGTTCCTAACCATTTCTTATTTGCCATGATGCCAGTTTAAATGTCGTTTCTTGCCTGACAGGGAATTACAAATGCTAAATCAAGCATCGCAAATTAAGGTTCATTGCGCTTGTCAGAACTAGATGGAAATTATTCATGCAATATGAATCTTTTCCTTCCAAGATGAGAGAGTATGTCATCTGCACTGCATGCTGTGCTTTCCCTAATAGATACAAGCATTTTCTGGAAATTCAGGAAATGACTCCACTGAGCTTTTTACAGAATATATCATTTTTAAACATTAGCCAGTTTGTTTGAGTGAGCAACCTACAATAAAGTTTTTGCATATATCTTGATGCTAAGTAACCTGAATAGCCTGCTTCCAGGACTGAGAGGTGGTAAAACCTGTCAGTATTGCTCACAAAAAGTATTGAAGTTGAATACAGAAGTCCTGGTAATGTTCTTTCACAAATGGCAGCCTTGTTAATGTGTAGCTCTAGGCAGAAACAACACGTTATATCACTTATGCATTTATTGACGGTTTCTTTATAAGTACACCATTATTTGTTTGTGGCATGCAAACAAATTATTAACACGTTCACTTTTCTTTGATATTAGTCAGGCATGGTATCATAATTTTCCTGTAATGTTCATGCTTCATCACTTTTTCTAATGACTGCCAATTTGTAAAGCACTTAGCAAGTCTTATTAGCCATACAAAACTAAGTAAAGGACTGATTAGGGACTAGTATCCAGTATGACTAATGTAGAGGAAGTAGAGCGGCCTTAAAGTGGGGTCTCTCCAGTGAACTGATGAAGTTGAACTGTCACCAGTTGAATAATTTTGTTGTACAACATTTAACTGTACTTAATGTCAAAGATTTCTGTTGTTGTTTGAAGGAGTTGTTTGCTTTGTTAAACTGTATTTATATAGAAGAATACACAGTTTTATACAACATTATTACAACCACTTATATATAAGTGTAATAAATATATACTTACATCAAATTTGGGTGGCTGTTCTTAACCCAGTTACTTGAGTATGTGTAAATGCACTAAATTTGATGTGCAACGAAGGTCCCCAGCCAGACCGGGAGGTTGCGGTTACCTGACATGCACACGAAACGCTTGGCTACCACTGCGCTCTAATCAGCCGACTGCTTTAACCTTGAACACTGAAATGATTATAAACCTTCAAAAGACCACATGGTCATACAAAGCCTGTTAGATAAATTAAGATTTCAGGGGCTATTGCAAACTAAGCTTATGCCTCACCCTTAAAATATTTGTTGAGATAAGCCTATTTGTGTGACATCAGCTATCAGCCTTCTGTGATCCACTACAAAAATTGGCACTGAACAAAGAGTGCTTGTGTTGGTGTCAGTATTCGCCTGACAAGCGCAAATATAGACATGCACAGATGTTCAAAGCTTCTTACAATTTATGACCAGGTTGGCATTCGAAAGACAATTATTGCAATGCACGGGCAGGCATGTAATCACACCAGCATGTCAATAAACGGCTCAGGTGCAGCACAGCACATTTTTCTGCTGGTCATCAACATGCAGACACACAACACACACATAGAGATGCATGGGCACACATACTGTGTTCATCTCATTACTGTGAAGTAAAGTTTTGCTTGTGAAGTACAAGAGTCACTAGTGGCCACAGAGAAAACTGCCTCGCAAAGTTGTCCTGGTAATGTTAGAAAAGGAAACAGCATTAAGGTTGCTAAGGATTTCTGTGCCATTGGGAAAACCATGCACTACTTGGATATTACCTTGCTGAGGCAGTATTTAAAGACTTTACCCTTAGCTTGCCTTGAGCCAATTTCATGGCTGATCTCCTCAGTGTGAGGGACTGCGACAGGTCAATTCCACCCCAGCAGGATAGACTTGGCCTTGGAGGCCTCTGACAATAGGTTCACTTCCAGTACATAGTCTTGTTATTTAACGGGTAGAGACCTAACTAAAATACAAATTTAGCAGAATTTAGCATTTCTGTGCTGTAGTCTTTAAAGATTAAAACCAGTATACTCCATCAAAATACACTACTCACAAAAAGTTAGGGATATTCGGCTTTCGGGTGAAATTTCAGGATGAACCTAAAATGCACT
>JAUMHL010000018.1:5859196-5883944 GCA_032362345.1 Sandelia bainsii
AACTATTTACTGAAAAGACCGAAAAATAAAAATAAGTTAAAGAAAGTTTAAGAAAAAGACATCACAAAGAGAGAGACAGCGAAACAGCCTGCTGCAAGGCTCACGCCTGCGCACACGTTAATAACTCACTTACTGCCACTGCCAGCACAGCAGTGCTTTTTTGCCTCTGTAATTTCCCCTTACCTTGAATTGAGATGTAGTTGTAAACAAAGAGTGAGCTGTGATGCTATGTATCTATGCTCATAATTGCAATTCAGATGGGCTCACTTGAGACACCTATGAAGTTTTGAAGGTATTTTTTGGCTGTGTAAATTGCATTTGTCCTGTTGGGCAGATGTGTGATCAATGACACACTATTGTGATGCATAATATTATGTAGCATTATAATATGATTGATTATAAAAACAGAATTACTTTTTCTGGCAAATGTTTTAACTTCAATGATACAATATAAACAATTATAATTATATAAACAATTATATAAATTGTTCATTCAATTAAAATGAGAGGACACTATAATTTGATCCTTGAAATGTGAAAAGGGTTTATTAATAACTAATTACATGCTATACTGAACTAAAATTAAAAATTAAAAAGACACTTCTTGAGCCCTTTCTAATGAGTTCCTGAGACGTTATTCTTTAGCTGCCATCCTACAGGGTACAACAGAATTATAGATTTAACGTTGCTCAGTATTAAATTAGTAGAAGGAAATGACAGGTTCTCTGAAAAGCTAACTACTGTACCTATTTTGGCAGGAGAAGCGAGGGACAAGTTACATTGCTAATAGGGTTCACCTTTAGACATCCCTGTCATTAGTGGAAAAACACTCAATTTGAGCAGAAGATCTGCTTACAAATAATTTATCCCTCTTTGCCTGCATTTGACATGCACATGAGGAAAGGCAGGGAGTGAATTTTAAAAATAATAATACTGTCAGTGAGGAGACTTTAATTAGTGGTGTACTGTAAGTTGTCCAATTAACTGTTAACCAGTTCATCCCTCATTACTATCCTTAAAACAGAAAAGTAAATTGGCTCTAATGTGCAACCAATAAATACCACAAAAATATTATTTAAGAAAACAGCTAAATTAATCCTAATAACTTAACCAAACTTGAATTTAATATGGAGATGAGACATACATGTTTTGTAACTGCACCTCTTGTTTTGTGTAGCTGCTCTCAGTCAGACACCGGCTCCAGCAGAATTTGCAAACCTTGCACATTTCCTTAATATGTGGTACATTGTATTATAGATGTTAATTCTTTAAAAATCAAGCAGCCAGTTTCTTCTTCTGCTCTTGCTGTGAGTGAAGTCAATCAACATAAGTTGACATTGCAAGCACAGTATACTTCTTAACCGAGAAATGCATTTGTGTGCCAAGGTAATGATCTGTTGCACATTGGCAATTGTGTGAAGCAGTACAACTGAGTTTATTTGTAGCAGAGCGCAAATACGATGTTTTCTCTTTTAAGTCGAAAAGACAAGAGTTTAACAGTTGCATACACATGAGGAGAGTAACTCAACAAAATATTAGTGGTGAGCTTTTGCATTTAGCAGACAGAGGACATGGAGAAAATTTAAGGTATACATTGAGCGCTTAATTATTAGGCAAGTCTCTCTTATGAAATGTTTTTACCAAACATTATACCAACATCAAACTCTTTCATCAGTATTCACTCTGTAGAATAATTTCTAGGTAAAGTAAATTGCTTGATTAAGAGAATGTGTGACTTAAAGCTACTTCGCAGTTATTAGGTAGCTTTTTGCTCCAGGCAAAATGGGTAGAAAAGGAGACCTAACAGATACTGAGATGACAAAAATTGTCAAATACCTTTCAAAAGGATGCAACATGACTGAAATAATAAAAATGTTGAGACCTAATCAAATAATTTGACGTGGTAGAGAGGGTTGCAATAACTATAACGTATTAAAAATCTGCAAATTAACCAAGAAATTAGCAAAAAATTGAAGCATGAAACTTCCAGTAATCCTTCAGCCTCCAGGGCAATCCTTTTCCAGGACTGCAACCTTACTGAAATCTGCAGAAGCACAAGGTGCACAGTCCTCCAAGCTATTGGCAAGGTGAAATGGGCAACATCACAGCCCCCATTTAATAAGCAACACAAGCTAAAACATCAAGAATGGGCCAAAAAATACCTAAATACATGAGTGACACTGGATAGATGCAAGGACCCATGGCTAGATCGTTCATGGACACGGGGAACTAGTTCAATTCAGGCCTCAGCACAGTGGTGAAGTTGAGGTTAATGGACTGAAAATGAAAAACTACTGCCAATTTCTGGAGGGCACTTTCGCCAGGCAGTGGTACGTGAAGCAGTTTGTTGCATTGACACACACCATAATATTTATGCAGGACAATGCTTGCATGCATCACTTGTATTTAAGTACTCCACTAATTGGCTAGCCAGCAAAGGCTTTAAAGATGACCAAATGATGACTTAATTTTAACTACATTTAAATTGAAAACTTATGGGCCCTTCTCAAGTGTGAGGTTTTAAGTAATTTCAAGGACTCTAAGAGAAAAAAAATATGTTGTTAAGATATTAACATAAAACTGAAACTCTTTTGACAGAACTTCAAATACTGTGTGGCAATTACCATCTCCACAATGAAGCATGGTGGTGGTGGCATCATGCTGTGGGAGTGATTCACAAGGAGAGAGGTCATAGAAAGATTAATGTAGCCAGATACAGAGAGGTCACTGAATAAAGCCTGCTCCAGTGACCTCAGGGGAGCGTGATGGTTCACTTCAGCACAACAATGACCCAAAGCAAGACAATGCTGGACTGACTTACTGTTGTCTTACTGTCCTTGTGGTGGCTGAAGATGACAGTTCATAGATGCTTCACATCCAATTTGACAGTGCTTGAGAGAATCTCGTAGGGAGAATGAGATGTGCAGATCTTGTAGATTTGCCCAAGAAGTCGAAGATATATTGGTATCAAAAAGAGTGAATTAAGGGTTTGATTACTTATTTTAATTATAGATTTTAGAATAAGATGATAATTTGCCATTTTTTAAATCCATATCCAAAATCTTGCTTGCTGAAACTTTTGTATGTTATGTAAAACATAAATGCTGAATTCAAATAGTGAAAACTTTCAGTTTATTCTTAGGTAAATGTGGGAAGTATAATTCCTTTAAAATTGAGGAAATAACACAAAATTGCCTGATATTTTCTATTTTAGCAATGCCAAGAAGGACAGAGGGAGAATCCATTAAGAGTCACTGACTAGGTAGATTTATATTCTAACTTGAGTTAGAATATTAATCTACTGAAGTTGTGCTTTTGTTGATGAAGGAGGCTTTTTGCGAGTGTAATGGTCTTGAATTTTCAGTGAGTAAATATTGGATGACATCCTCTATATTGATTCTACAGAGACTTTCTACAGACATAGGTCACCAGGGAATGTTGTTCTGCTGTTTATCCAGCTTTAGAAATCTTAACCATTGACCTATTGTTGTAGTCTATGACTGTGCTACTAGGTTACTCATCACTTAATAATCATTATCAAGGGAATTTCTATGATAATTCTAGACCATTTTTCAACCAAGCCCTATTTAAAAGGCGATGTTGTATGGTTACATTCATGATAGGTTCAGTTTCTAATTTCCAAAAAACAAATGCTTATCAGAGAGATACAGAACATGCGATATAAAACGTGTATAATGTTTACACAAAGCTCCACCCTTTTTCTCTTTCAAAACAGATTTGTCAGTTTTACAAACCTTTAGGAGTGTATTCTAATTGAAAAGGGGCCTTTAAAATTATGCATAATGTATATGGCCATTGATGTAGTGGCATGTTCACATGAGAAATGGAGAGAGATGGGGGGGAAAAGAGAGACAGACTGAGAAAACTGTTGTGCTATTTCTGGGATTGCAGGTGCAGAACTTGAAATGTGTCCTTTTCAGTGGTTATGAGTCGTATCTTGACAGTTCAATTTGTTCTGCAAAAGACAAAATTGTGGGCAGGTCTTTTTATGGCTCATTCACTAGTGATCCTTGTCACTGTCTTGGATGCTGCTGCTTGTGAAATATCTGTTTCTCTAAAGGTCTTGCAGCACGCTTGCTAGCTCTATTCCTCATCAGACCCACATTTGCAAGCTACTTTCTCATCACCCTCCACCAGGGAAGCTGGATGGGGAAAACCTCTGTCCAAGATCACATTTAAGAGAAAGATTTGAGCCCATAGCACAGTAACACACATCAGTAACATCCTTGAATCTGAAATGGAATTAGTCTGCTGTGCGTTTTATCAACCTGTCAGATTTGCAGCAGTGAAATTCAATAGCACAGAGCGAGAGATGGGGAGGCTGACATTTTGGTTATTGGAACAGAATTATTTTTTTGCCGCATACTGGCCACAGCAAGTAGAACTACTGACAGCACTAAAACATTTAAGAACATTTCCGAACATACTGGACAGTATCCATTCAATCAGAAGTAGTGATGTTGATGGAAAGTAGCCAAAATGAGCCCTGGAAAAACTAGAAAAGTTAGTTTTGGGTGAATTAGCTAGCTACTGCTGGCTAAATTTGAAAAAATAACCCCTTTCCCATTCAGCATCAGACTCTGCTTCACAGATCGGTATATACTGTCTTACATCTTCAGCTGCAGACATCCCTTACGGTTAAGATGCAGCATAAGAGACTTGCTGATATTCATTAGGTTATATTGGCTGGAGGTGAACTAAGGGTCCACATTTCCAGTTGGACTGTATGGTCATGATTAATGTAAATTTTATGCAAATAGCTTTTGAAAAAAGCTGCTGGAGGACAGAAGAAAATCTGGACTGTGAGAAAAGATGGATGTTAAAAAAAATCAGCAACTTATGGTGAATAAAATGTCACAGATATGTTGAAGATACTCAGTATTTAGAAAAAGGAGTTAAAACTCAGACATTGTAAGTTAGATACAAATGAAACTAGAGGACGATTAATATTTTATAGTATTTTGTTATTGTCCTTTCATAAAACCCAAACAAATTACTACTGATGGACAGGAGGCCCCGCAAAGTATTAGCAAAACTAAATCCATCAAATTATTAAATAACAATGGGAGATTCTTGATGCTCATATGAGGATGTGATAACCGCCATCTCATTTTGAAAAGGCGCATTGAGGCTGGTGAGCTTCGTCTGAACCCAATCTAAAGTGTAATCTCAGTGCCTCATTTTTAGAACTTTATATATGTTCTCTGCTGCATGAAACCTCAATTTCAGCCACTGATCAGTATAAAGAGACTTTTGAGTATTCCAAGTTGCAAATTTCTAGAGAAAATGTCCAGAGTTTGACATTAGTTTTTCATAAACTCAAAAAATATACTTTGGTTTTTGCAGCCTTGTAACTGGGGCCAACACTGTGTCACCAGAAAAATATCTTTACTAGTTTTTAAAACACTTGTATCAAGGAAAAAAAAAAGTTTTTTGTTATATAATTGGTTATAGTTATTTTTTCTAATTTATGGATGAATGTTTCCTATTTTTTGTCAGATTTTCTTGGCACAATGTGTTAGAATGACTGCAGCAATTAAAAGCCTCTTTTTGCCTTTGTTTTTTTTTTTTTTTTACCAAACTATTTTCTGTAGTCCTTTTAGTTTCAGGTTCTCTTTAATCCTCTGGGCAATGTTTCTATTTAAATGTCATTGATCCTTTTTAATCATCCACCCATGAAGCACAATGGTTCAATAGTGATATTTTGATTACTTCAACGCACTGAGATTGAATTTTTGTCTTTGTGTCTCTGTCTTTTCTCTAGGGTGATGAGGTCCTGACAGTCATCAAAATGAAAGCACAGTGGCCAGCTTGGCAACCACTTAATGTGTAAGTAATATATCTTGATTGTTATAATGCTTTCCCGATGTGTAATACTGACAGTTTTGTACTGTTCTGTGCTGAGCAAATAAAAAATATTAAAGTATAATAGTATAATACCAAGGGAAATCAGAATACATACAGAATATATAGGAGGTAAAGAAAAGCTTACCAATGACAGAAAACTAGAAAAGTTATGCTATGAACAGTTCAGTATTTACACAACCTTCTGTTAAGTGCGTCAAGTGCTTCTGAATTAATACAAGGCTAATGTGTAGAAACTGGTGTTTCAATGACTGAATAGACAGTGTGAAGGGCACTGAATGAAGTCAGCCTCTACAGACAGCTTCCAAATATACAGTAAACTAGTGCTGGGCGGTATACCGGTTCATACCGAAAACCGGTTTTTATTTTTGTTATGATATGGATTTTTCTTATACCGTAATACCGGTTTAAATAGCCTAAACAATGTTTGGAACGTAGCGCAGCGGGAAACTGTATAAGGGGGACCTTTTCGCTGCTACACCGCTAAACACACATGTAGCGAGTACCTGCGTTAGTGGAGGTATTGAGCGGTGAAAATGAACAGAGAAGCTGTAGTAGACGATGAAGATGAACATGATGACACGGAAGGACTTGTGCTTGTTTGTTGTCTGAGATATTTTGGTTTTAAAAGCTCGGACGTGGTCCAAACAACTATTTACTGCAAATGCTGACGAGCTAAAGTTGTCACCGGAGGTGGCAACACCAGCAATTTGCTGCACAACGTTAGCTGCAAACATACTGTGGAGTACCAGGAATGTATGAAACTAAGATCGGCACCCTCCACATCCTCAGGTAAAACTGAAAAAGCTCCACTTTTTCCAGTCAGACGTCACTTGTAGACGCGTTTGCTAATGCTTCTCTTAGGTTTACAGTGTTGTTGATTTAATGTATTTATTTAATGTAATTATGTGGGTTTCAGATGATGTTGTTTGACAATTTTTTATATGGTCTGCATTTCTGGGACAATTTGTGCTCTGTACATGTGACATCTGGGTGTCTGTTCTGGTAGAAGGATTCAACCTCTGTTGCTCTTTATGGATTTTTTTTTACATATTTTCCCAAATTGAGGTGGAAGTCTGCTGATATGGGGCTGAATGAATGCAAAAAGTTTAAGGGAAATAACATGTATAGATGGCACTGTAATGTATGTGTACTTAGTTTTGTTGTGTACTATATGTCTGCTGTGATGGATTATCTATATCAAGCAATATACAAATTTCTGCTAGCTGATTTTTTTTATTCAAATGTAAATGATCAAAATAGCTAAAGCAACATGGACTAGCAAGATAGCAAATCAATCTAGAAACATGATGACGTCCAGACATGGTTTATATAAAGCATCACAATTTTGTATTTAGAGCTGAAACATTTTCAATCACTGGTAGGACCACTTAATAAAAATGTATTAATGTAAATGATACAGTAAAGCTTAATGTGTCAGAACATGCAGTTGCCAAACATGCAAGTTAGCATCCAAAGTTTGTCCCAGAGCTTGCTGATCAGTAAAAAACCCCAGCTCAAAGGTGCCCTGAAACTGCCAGCTACATCATACTTACAGCGTGAATGCTCGTTTACTCCTTAATTCACAGGAGCTGTTTAATCTCTTATTCATGAGAAAAACAAGAAGCTTGTTGGCTCATTTTGTACCAAGGAACTTCAGTGGTGCAGGCCTGTGTTGTGTTCTTTTCTCAACCACAGGGCCTCAATGACAGCCACAGGTTTAGTCTCCAAAGGGGAGAAAACAGTCAGAAATAGAAACTGTGATAACCAGTAGGTCTAATTAGCTTACTCTGTGCTGTACATGCATCCAATTAATTGTTTCACACACTGATTGTGTACAGCACATGCAGGAGTGTTTGGAGCAAGACGAGCAAAGGACGATGTATGTTGATAAATACATGTCCTCACCATGAAGTAGACTGAAGAAAGATAGTTAAATACGCTGTATGTGTTAGTCAACCAGCTGAAAGGTGTACCTGTTTGGCCTTGAATGAGTCTTTTAGCTTTACATATGTGCTGCATGAAAAATGCATATTTGTGTCAGCATATTTCATAGTCGGATGGGAGTGTGTGTTAAAGTTGCAGTACTGCAATAGTACTGGAACTATGTGTGCTTGTGCTTTTCCATGTTTGTGCTTTTCATGTATACCTATATATGTACCATATACATGTATACAGATGAGATTTTCCTGTCATTTAACATAGATCTTTTGTCTTAATTAGAGTTAATGATCTCATCGTCGCTATCCAGTTTTTCAAGCTGACGTCTTTAAGCATGGCCGTCAATGAAAGCTGCTATCATTCCTTGCTTTGACAAATGTGTAAATAATAGAGGAAGAGAGAGAAACCATGAGAAAGGAAAACAGCAACAGAAATTAAGCTTCTGAGAAGAGAAGTTTAATTACTGTACAAATTCATATTAGGTCAACTGTGTGGTTGAGAATCAGTATGTGTACTCCCTCCTTTAAATCAAAGTGCCTCCTCTTAAACCAAGCTTTTGTTTTCTTTTGACTTTAAAGAGAAAAATAATTGCTGGAACAAAGGGCAAAGCAGCCAAGATGTATAAGGAGAGTAGATGTGGGAGATGAGAACAGAATAAGGCTGGAGAAGTGGCAGGCGTTATCACAAAGATTACACCAGAATGTCTACGGCAGAAGCTCTATCAAGACCCATTTTAACTATTACAGTGCGTTGTAGGAAAAAAAAAGCTAAGAATGTGTCTACAAGGAAAGAAGATATATTATATAGACAGATCCTTATCTAGTATATCTTCTTTCAGTATTATAAGGTCTGCTGGGGTTTTAGTCAATAAATTATGTCAGTAATAAATAAAAAGTATAAAACAGTAAAATACTGTACAATGAAAACACAAGGGAGTTTCTAAATATGGCAGTGTGAATTTCAAGTAACATTTCACAGCTAATTATGTGGCAGTTAAAACTTTGGCAGTTTACAGTATTAAGTCTGTTAAAACTAGAACCACTTTGGCACCACACTGCATATTGAGAAATTGCTCTTCTTTTGTTAAGTGAGCTTGTTCCACAGTGCCTTCATGTACCAGACCAGCTCACCTGACAAAAGCTAAGGTGTACTTTAAATCAATTTCATGTGAAATTACGTAGGTGTTTGAGGTAGTTATTATTCGTGTCTGTCCCTTCACAAACTTAAAAAAAGTGCTTGTGTCTGCAGTGGAAACAACTAAGACTCAAGATGCTGTAAAACTAGCAATTTTGTTAAATATATGTTTTTCTATTCTAATGCATCAATGAAAATACACAATAGATGTGTATGTCTCAAATGTCTCCAGATGTCCACCAAGCCTAGTCCTAGACCACCAAGTCCGTTATTATTAAGCACAGTGTGTTATGATGGCTTTCTAAATGACTATGTACTTCAGGAGACGAAATAGGGGCTGGAAATAATTACTGCATCATCTAAGTACAGAATAGGTGGTGGTAATGTTTAAGGTAAAGCATGGAGTTGCATTTGCTCAAAACAGAGACATACAGTGTAACAGGGACAGGAAATATTATTCAGGACTTGACATTTAAATTTTAGTTGTGTCACTGACTACCTACACAGAAAAAGGCTGAGAGTATATCAGTAGGCAGGCACTGGCAGGTCAGATTTCAGTATGAGATCTGCATACTGCAACTGAAACAGACTGCCAGTTCTTTAGACAGATTGCATGTTTGCGAGACTTGAGGCAAAAATTTGAGTTTAATAACCTAGTGTTTTCAACACCGTCTAACGTAGGATCTCACATTTAAACGTATACAAGCCCTCCACACGCTGTAGACATTCTGCTCTGTTCAGTCATGTTAAAATGTCATTTCTTTCATATTTTCTCCATCAAAGTTGCTCAAACACACGCAGCAACTCAAAAATGACAACCATATTATACAAAAGCACATCAACAACAATTAGTCAACCTAGTTTCTTAGGCCTCTTTTAGTTTGTTTTATCACAGAATTTCTCTTTATTATTCCACCCCCTCTTTATGCCGCTTTTCCTACTTTATACTGAATTAAAATAGTGGCATTCATGACAGCTACAGGACCTCCATGAGACCTAGCTGGCTTCTTGTTGTCTTCCCACTCTCTTGTCAGCCAGCTTCCTAATAAGCAGAGCACTACTCTGGTGTTCTGCAGGATTACATATGATTAGCAGCAAAAAAAATAATAAGCAGGTTGTCGAAGGTGTGAAATAAGGAGTTTTTGGGGACAGAAATACAGCTGTTAGTGTGCTGTCTTCTTTATTTCTGTTGCTCTCAGAACTACTTTTTGGGCTTAATTGCAAAGCTTTAGGTGTGTATAGCGTGGTATATTAGTGTAGTGAGCCTTTCCTCACTTACACTGCAATGATTAATTGATCAGACTGGGCTTTAACAAACGCTGCTTCAGCAAGTCTGTCTACAGAACAATACAGTGACAGCAAAACAGCTGAAATAATTTTCTATTTTTATTCAATTTCTTACATGTTGTCCATTTACAGTAAATAAACTATGTCTTTCTAATAGATGCTATAGATACTCCTCCAGTTGATTTGACCACCAAATTGTAAAATGCCTGCTGTACTTCTAATGCTATTGCCAGCTATCAAGACCCAATTTTTCTGTTTTCTTTTAAGACAGGACATATTTATTGAACCAATCAGAACTGCAAATGGCAGACTGACACAGGACTGGTTTGCATGAAAGTGATCATTACCTAGTACTGTAGTTTATGCTGTTTAATGTTAACCAGACCTCAACAATCAGAAAACACTGATTTGCCAGCCACAAAAAATAATTTTTAGAGAAGTCAAATATAGTGTTAGGTGTAATAAATGCCAAAGATCCATGCAGCAATACCATGACTGCTAACATTTAAAAAAAAAAAAGAAAAAAAAAACTCTCCAAAAAATACACCTGCACATTTATAAACCAGAAACATTTTGGGAGAACAAAAGCATTTCACTGGGGTTATCCAGGGTGATTAATTCCTTCCTCATTTGCTGCCAGGCTTGCTCTGTTTCTCCCTTTCTGTCAATTACACTTTACTTTTTTGCAGAGAGCGGGTGGTTGTTTGAGATAAACCTCAGACTTGCAGTGGTCACTGAGCAGAAGCCTAAGAGAGTCGAGTCAAATTGTGTATTCCCAGGGGATAAGGGCTATTTCACATCCTCAGAGGCCATCATTAGTAGAGTGCACAAGGCCAGGACTGACTGGGCTGAAGTCAAATGAATTTATACGGGCATGATGACAGCTGAAAAGGAATAAATGGCTAATTGTCTGTTACAACAAGAATCTTCCCACTCATAATTAATCTTGTGTTGGCTGTAAAGAGTCTTGTAATTAGTTTAGCTGTCAGTCATTGGTCAAGGCAGATGGCCAGAGGTGTGTTTATCTCCTGTGCTGAAACAAAGCAAATGTTGTGTGGAGATATAAATATATGTGTTCTCTCAATGTGAGACCAGGATATGTCAGCTAAGTATTTTACAGTCACTATGATCTGGATTGTTGAAGTTTCTCCTCTGGTTTAGCATCTATTCAAATTATTTATCCTATCCGCCCTGTCCTGCTTTAATTTCTGTTAATCTTTCTAAAAAGCTGAGGCTCGGTTGAACAAATGCAACAACTGCTCGAGTCTTTGGCATGAGTGCACTGTCTAAACGTCATGTAGCTGTTGAATTCTAACAAAATTATAGGTCTGGTAAAACAGCAAGATGTGTAGGTGTGTGGAGATCCCAGGCCAATTCTAAGGATCAATAAGTGATCCAGTCTGGGTATATTTTAATAGACTGGTTGCTACCATGTTTTGCATACTTCAGTCTTTCTCTGTTTCAAGACAACCAGGTTCCACAGCCCTAGAATTTTGTCTGCAAATTTGAGTGAAAATGAGTGTGTGTGAATCTGAAATGAATGACTTGGGTGCACTGATGCAAGTCACTCGTGTTCTGACACCTGCAAATACATGAATTTTGTTCACTCTGATGCTATTAAATGTGTTTCAGCCATTTCAAGAGTTGTGTTCTTCCAGTTAAGTTATATAGAGTAATTAAATATGAATGAAGGCTTAAGATGGAATTTGAATTAAATGCTTTTATTCATATTTATTTATTCTATTTATTTTTCTCATGTAAATTGGGCATCTTTGGCAAATCTCATTTTCAAATTGTAGCTCAAGTGTCCACTGGGCAGCTGTGCAATATAGGTAAATATACAGCAATTATTGGATTGGCCTGGGTATCCTGAAGATTATAGATACTGGATCAGCATTGATGTCAAAAAAGCTTAAGTTAGATATCCTTTTTGTGTGGATTGATTATACAAGCCATCGCACTGGCCTGAGTATTGTATTTAAAAACTTACAGCCTCCCATTGCTTGCATCCTGTTACAGTAAAATGTCATAATTTGTAAGAAATGTGTTCTAGTTTTTCTTCTATCTGCACTTTATTGGCTCTTTTAGGACAACTTGATGTTTACAAATTGGTAATGTAGCAACCAAATGCACCCTCCCTAGCGTGAGCTGCGTAGCCTCAGGTCATTCTGAAGAGCAGATTTTCATGAGCTACTGTGCATCTTTTGTACTTGTCAGTTGAGTTGCAGCTGATGTCTCTATTTCTCTCTCTTATTCACATTTTCAAACTGCTCTGATTCACTCAGACCTCATTGTCACTCTCTTGCTTAGGCGGGCAGCCCCCTCAGCTGAATTCTCAGTGGACCGGACCCGTCACCTTATGTCCTTCCTGACCATGTTGGGGCCCAGTCCAGACTGGAATGTGGGTCTGTCTGCTGAGGATTTGTGCACCAAGGAGTGTGGGTGGGTCCAGAAGGTGGTTCAGGACCTGATCCCCTGGGATGCAGGCACTGACAGTGGGGTGACATATGAGGTTGGTGAAAAACATTCAAACATTTTGATAATATTACTAAATAAAGCTTCTGTTATGTGCAGTGACTTCCGTAGGTTTTTAAAATAGCTGTGCCATTGATTCCTAGGGTGAACAGCAACCACTTTTAAATGATTTTATGACTTATCAAAAACTATAGCAGTGATTATTATCCTAATAAAATGCACTTTCAAGTCCCTCATATGAAGAATGCATGACTCAACTCAGGTTACAACCCACAGTCCCAAAGTAATTGCAAACAAAGCCTTGTGCAAACTGTTATTCTCTCCACCTTTTTTCCCCCCTGGATCACCCGCTGAGTCGTCACTTCACACTTGCATTTTGACCTTGTCATTAAACCAACCTCTTCTTTTTCATAAGCCTGTCTGCTCACATTTGCAATCACTCCCTCTCTCGCCTCTTCACATACTTCCAGTCTGCAACAATTCAAGTGTCATCACCCATCCAATTCTCCTTTAACAGCCTTGAACGTCTTCCCCTCCCGCCCTCACCCTGAGGTGCTGTCTGTTTCATGTTCACTGTCTCCAGTCAGCACTAATAGATTAGGCTGTGTGTGTGCGTACGTTTGACAAAATTCTTTGACTACATGTGTGAAACCTTTGGCTGATCCCTTGGAGCTCAAAGATGAACCCACTGAACTGTGCATTCTTGCTTGTTTTGGCTGGCTTCAGGAATAATTTCACTCATCTTCTTCTTCCTCCTCTCTCTTTTGCTCTATTTTTCCCACACACACACGCAGTCATTTTTATGCCATGCCTGTCTTTCCTTACAGACACTTTGCTGCTTACTCAGACTAAAGTTAACTGTACTGTAGTATTCAGGAGCTTTCGGTTTGTGTTTTGCTTAACTTAGTTTAACTAGGAATTGTCAAAAATGACTGGGAAGAAACATAAGACAAAGGTACTGCATTAGACGACAGTGAAACTTGTAGTTTGACCCACTGATTTAACCTACTTGTCAACTCACTGAGCAAATGGAGCTACAGTAGGAAGTAAGTCAGGCACTTTAAAACCCTTAGCACTTAGCATTTTGCCTGATTGGTGCAATTAGCATTAAGTTTAAATCTGACACACAGGTATCATACACATCTATTTTATATTTAGTATCGCATACAGTGCTGTGAAAAAGTATCAGCATTGCTCACAAACAAAAACAGTACTGTTCTCTTCCTGTTTTTTTCTGGGTGGCCACAGTGGGAGGTGAAGGATGAGCTGGTCTTCAGTCTCCAGACAGCCTCTGGCGGTGGTGCTTCTATCAACCCCATGCTGGCAGACCTTTACTGTTGACTAATAAGAGCATCACCCGTATAAACTATAGTACTTCTCCACAGCTGCTCTCAGCTGACTTTGAGACTTGTCCTTTTATAACTTTGTGTGACTTTGTGCTTATTGTGCAAAAGGTATTTTTCAAATAAATCCTGACCCCAGAGGTCTACAGCTTTGTGGCCCATGAGCTTTCATCTCTAATTTAGTCTTTCTGCATTTTTCTTTTAGTCTCCCAACAAACCCACTGCGCCCCAGGACAAGATCCGTCCCCTAACCAGTCTGGATCATCCACAGAGCCCCTTTTATGATCCAGAGGGAGGCGCTATCACGCCTGTTGCCAGGGTTGTGATTGAACGCATCGCCAGAAAGGTCTGTTTTTATACCAACAAGCTTTGATAGTATGATGATGATGATAATGCAGACAATGGTATTATGAGAGGATATTTCATCAGATGATGGTAAATATTCTGACAACCATACAACATTTGCAGTTGTGAACCTTCATGTATTTTCTAACTAGACCTGACATTTAATGTGAACATTACAACCTACAGCAGCAGAGGCACTGAGCTAATTCCTTGTATGAGAAGATGCCATAACTTTTAATGTTATACATTGTTACTGTGAAGTATAAATGCCTTGAAATGAGACAGGAGTCTCTGCTTTTGAAGTATTTACTATTTCTTTACCGCGGCTCAGGTACAATGAATTCAGTTCTTCTATATCTCTTCATATAGAAATTGGTCAGTGTTGGATGTAGCTTTTTACGTAAAAAATAACATATATATATATATATTATAATATTAAAATGAAATACGTGATTGATCCCCTTTTATAGTAACTCATCTAATTTTTACTGGTGCAGATTCAAGAAGTTGCACAAGTAGTTAAAAGGAGATCACCTGAGTGCAGTGAATATGTTTCATGGATTCTGATATAAATACACCTGTCTCTGAAAGTTCCAGTTATTGGTGGATCTGTATCCAGGCCAAAAAACTAAACAATCCAAGCTACTTCAATGACAAAAATGTTATGGAAAACACACTTTGGAGGATGGATACAAGAACATTTCCAAGTCATTGAATATCCCTTGGAATACAGTTGAATTCATCATTAAGAAGTGGACGCAATGTGGCACATGTATAAATCTGCCTAGAGCAGGCTGTCCTTAAAACCGAGTGACCATACAAGCCTCCTGGCAACTTAAACTGAGACTTAATGGGCTTTTTTCTCTTTGCCACTCCTCAATAAACCTTGACTGGTGGAAGTGCTGTTCTTGTATGGTCAGTCGGTTTTTAAGGATGGTCTACTGTAGGCAGATTTACACATGTACCATATTTCTTCCATTCCTTACTGATGGATTTTAGTGACTTTTCTTTGTGAAATGAAATTTTCTTGTATCCATCCCCTAACTTATACTTTTCATTAACATTTTTTCAGATTAGCTTTGATTGTTCTTTTGTCTTCAGTAGAGCTTTTGGCCTGGTTACTGATTCACCATCTGGACCTTCCAGATTCAGGTGTATTTACTGTATACCACAACTCTCCACATTCACTGCACACAGCTGATCTCCATTTTACTGAGACTCCAGAATCACCAGTGATGATTTAGGTGTGTTACTTTAAAGAGGGTGAATATTTATGCAATCACCTATTTTCATTTAAATATTTTCTGGCTGTTTTCAGACAGAAATCTAATGAGGGGTGTCCTCATCATGGTGATCAGTATTATATTTTATGATGAACCACGTGTTATGAGCACTTAGTATGTGAAAGTTTTCTGCATGTGAGAGATGCGATTAAGTTGTTCGCAGGGCTGGACTAGTTTTATTTCTGTAACATCTGCTTTAGGTTAGTGGAGTTAAATGGTGACATGATTATAAGAAATAGATTACATACATTTGTTGTGGCGCTCTTGCAGGGTCAATTTGCACACAGGCCAAAACTCCTGATCCACAGCTAAAATCATGTTCTAGCACTAAATAAACAATATTTTGGACTAAAAACCACCAATGTCGAGGTTAACATTACATATATACCTCAAATGTGATGAAAATCATAAGGGAACACACAGCAATGAGAAAAATCAGCTAAGTAAACCATTTATGGCAGGTATTAAAATTCACTCTGTATTAAATATAAACCTTTTCCAATCAATTTGGTGAGTGGTAAAACACATTCACTGGAATCTCAGGCTGCAAACCAGAAAGGGATAAAGGTTGGCAGTCCTTCAGTGGCATCTAGAGGCAGATGTGGGGATGTGTACACATTCTTTATCATTTACTTTGCAGAGACACACTTGTATGCCCTCTGCCTGTGATTTTTATGCTTGACCTTCCATTATCTGCATTTAGAAAGATGAAACAAACAGTTGCAGAGTAGTAGTTCAACACTGTGTTTATGTCTGTCCACAGGGCGAACAGTGTAACATTGTGCCGGATAACGTGGATGACATTGTAGCAGATATTGCCCAGGAGGAGAAAGAAGAAGGTTTGGATCCTGTTTCTATTTATCTCCCTTTCTCTTTATCCAATGTCAAAAACGCAGTTGACAGTGTTAAGACATTACAGTATATTTATTCCCTTTACCATCCTGCAGACGATACTCCTGAAACGTGTATCTATTCCAACTGGTCTCCATGGTCTGCCTGCAGCTCAGCCACTTGTGAAAAGGGCAAACGAATGAGACAGAGGATGTTGAAGGCCCAGTTGGACCTTAGTGTTCCCTGCCCACATACCCAGGATTTTGAGCCTTGCATGGGGCCTGGATGCAGTGATGAAGGTAAGAATAAAACTAAAGTCTGAAGATTTGTGTTTGTGAGGAAAACAAAACATAATGTAAAAGACAATTGAACGTTCACTAACCACTAAGGCCTTTCATGAATATTTTTAATCTTTGATGTTTTTATGGAAATTTCAGAGCTATTTCATCCATTAAGGTGACAAACGTTAGACATTTGAAAACTGAGGGCATGTTTTAAAACCAGTCTTTGTTGGTGTAGGGCCTTCGATAATATGCAAGATAATGTTGTACAGCAGCAATTATGTTGACGCAGTACAGAGGTGAAGGAGAGCATTCTGTTTATATGGCAGTCTTTTAAATTTTATGGCAAAGTAAATTGCATCGGGCCATTAAATACATTTTGTAAGATGTTAAGAGTAATTTGCTCAGAACATTATGCCTCCTGGTTTTACCTCCTTACTTTATGGATCTTTTTGTCTCCCTACATGTATTTTTACCATAATTGTAATGTTGGGTTTTCATATAGGTCAGTCTGACTTACATATAGATGTTTTATCATTTAACACAGAGGATTAAATCATGCAATGAGGAATCCAAACATTGTTGTCCATTAAGGTGGGGTTTTCTATCAGTGAACAAAGCATTTTATTGCTTTTTTAATGCAGAGACATTATGCTTTTAGATATTTATTACTTGTCATCTTTTAAACTTTGATTTCTGATTATGCGATGCGATATTGAGATTGTTAGTTACACAAAACTTTATTCAGTATCTTTCAAAACAAAGTCACAAAGTTGTTTGCAGTGGAACATACATGTAGAGGAAAAAAAACAACATGATGAATTAAGAGTCAAATAAGGTGCTCGAATCAGCCAAGAAATTGCACAAATTGCACATAGTCAGTGTATTCATTCTTTCAACCAAACTCCACTGCTCATTTATTCCTATTACACGTCTTAAGAAAGTAAGTCCTGCTTCTTCCTGTGAGTGCCCCTATAACATGTACACTAGTGTCTTTCAATATAACCTGGCTGACTGACCTACACACATCAATGGCATGAAAATACCATTGATCTCTGTCTAAAATTTGGTCTCTATACACTACCAAATTCAAGATGAACCTCACAATCTCACATTTTAAATGTTTTATTTTCATATCCAGTGAGCTGGATCAGCTCGAATACAAAACCAAAACCAAAACCACCTAATAACAGCTTTGCCTCCATAGTCATAGTGTGTGTTGTTCTTATGATGATCATGCTTACATAAGAGTGTAAAAAGCATTTCATCATTCAAAATAAACTGATGAGCTGATTGGATTTACTATTAAGTATCCAGTACATTTACATTATTAGTTACATACCACATTCTAGCGAAGAAATGCAGTTTAATTTATTCATTTTAAATTTAGAGTGTTCCCAGTTGCAGTTTAATTGTAAGCCTTGTAAGTCTTCTTGGTACAGTGAGCAGTCAAGAAAGATCCAACGGCTCTACTATTGACTTACCTGAGAGCACATTAGCACACAATCTCTGGATCTCAGGTCATCATGGTTATTTTAATAACAACATGCTTTTGTAATTACAGTCCTTATGTGCAAGTGCAAATCCACGATATGCACGATAGGACACACCTTTTTCCTGCACTGTAATTTAAAAAAGAACAGTTTATTTCCTTGTTCTCTTGGATAAAATCAACAACCTTGGTTTTTAATTCACTTACCACTGCTTAAATGAGCAGAACTTGCACTTGGGTATCACTACCTGACCACTGACAAAATAAAATTCAGTGAGGTTCACATAATTACACAACAAACCAGTCAATTAGGTGCTATTGTAATCTTAAACGATTATCTGTAAATAACTCTCCCCTTCCCATCAAGGACCAGACTCCAGTTTATAGATCACTATATATTGTTACTATGCTAATAGCATAGAGCTGCAGCCATTATTTTAACCAAGGTAAAAATACAGCATGAGCAATTGTGTGTTACTCTTTAGGTAGTATTCTGATTGGCTGTGGGTGAATGTGGGGATGGCACCTCCAGCCAGTCAGAGAAGGTATCATGAATAATGCAAATATTATGTAAATAGCTGAGCTGTTAGGAAAGATGTGTTTAGAGAACTCTAAATTTTTGGTGAATAATATGTACAGATATGTTTAAAATACACTCTTGAGTAAACTGAGTCAAAAAGAGCATCAATACCACCTACAAATTTACCATTTTGAACTTCATGAGCCTTTTTTATCTCCGTTACCATGAATCGCAAACCTTGCTGACATCTTCCCCTTTGGCCTTTGTTTCTTTAGATGCTTCCACATGTATGATGTCTGAATGGATCACCTGGTCTCAATGTAGTGTATCTTGTGGAACGGGCACACGTTCCCGGGAGCGTTATGTCAAGCAGTTCCCTGATGACGGCTCAGTCTGCACCCTGCCTACAGAAGAGACTGAAAACTGTGTGGTCAATGAGGACTGCTGTAGGTTCTCTGTTTTTAGCTTCCATACTAATTAAGTTCATACTATAAATATAATCTAAGTAGTACTGTGGGTTTACCATGTCTTCCCCTCTTGGCCTTAGCTCCCAGCAGTTGCCTGGTCACAGAGTGGGGTGAATGGGATGTCTGCAGTGCCACTTGTGGTCTTGGCATGAAGAGGAGAGAGCGCATGGTGAAGATGCCTCCTGCGGATGGCTCCATTTGTGGGGCAGAGGTGCTAGAAGTGGAAAAGTGCATGATGCCAGAATGTCGTGAGTAGCAGCATTTTCAGGACAACAACTATCCTGACACCTCCTACACTTCAAATCTGTTGAAAATGGTCTCATTAAGCAGCCAGGCAGAAGAGCCAGTAGGAACAGTAGTTTAACTGTAAATCCATGTTTTAAATGGTTTCAGCTAACAAAGAATGTCTTCTCAGATTTATTGCAGTATAACTGTGTAACACATGACAATATTACTGTCATGTTACATGTAATTCACTGAGTGTATGTGTTACTGAGTGATTCCTGTTTTACACAGACACAATTCCCTGCCTGCTGACTCCATGGTCTGACTGGAGTGACTGCAGTGTGACTTGTGGGAAGGGTTTGAGGACACGACAGCGAGTGCTCAAGTCCCCAGTGGAGCTGGGAGAGTGTTCAGAAGAGTTAGAACAGGTGGAGAAGTGCATGTTACCAGAGTGTCGTAAGTATTTACACATCCCACATATTTTTCTTATAAAACAGTAAACAAATATATATTATAAACAACTGAAATAAATTCAATACTTTTTGTCGCACTACCTTAAACACAAATACAAAGGGATTAGTATCAGAAAAGTTTGTTCATGTTTTGATACTTTTTTTCCTATTACTATTAGGAATTTATGGAGCCCCCTAGCCCCCATTATTTGTAAAAAATTTAAAGACCATGTATCATTTTCCTTCCACTTCACAAATATGTGCTACTTTGTGTCGGTCTATTACATAAAATCCCAATAAAATACATTTATGTTTGTGATTGTAACATGACAAAATGTGGAAAAGTTCAAGAAGTATGAATACTTTTTCAAAGCACTGTAAGCAAGGCAGCATACTGGCGCAGTAATCCCACCTTCAAGAGGGAGTGTAAAAGGGGCTTTCGTTTATAGTAGTGAGGACACCTAATCAGAACCATGTAGTAATGTGAAAGCAAATCACACTTTCTGGCACACCAGAAGTGTATTTGCTGTAGTCCCACTGTATGATTTAAAATAAAATACACTAAATTCCCTTCACATGGGGCCTCATACAATAAGCAGTCTTAAGAATTGATATGTCGCTAAGTAGCACATATGAGCCTTTCAAAAGAATAATCTACTCACCATATCATTATCACTGCCAATTTAGTATTAATAATAATATAAGTATCCGAACCAAATCTCCCAGAGAAAGATAAGAGAAATTTAGGACAAGAAGTTTGTCTTTCTGCCTGTCCTCCTGTCTCATTAGTTAAAACTCTCACATCAGCTTTCTACTCTGTCACAACATCCTCTGAAGAAATCTTTCCAATTCTGTCTCCTCAGCCATAGACTGTGTGATGTCTGAGTGGAGCGAGTGGTCAGAGTGTAATAAGTCCTGTGGCAAGGGTCATACAATCCGAACACGCATGGTGAAGCTGGAGCCTCAGTTTGGAGGCGACCCCTGTCCTGAAAGCATCCAGAGAAAGAAGTGTAAGATCAGAAAGTGCAATCGAAGACATGCCAAAGGTAATGAGAAGAAATCACCCAAGGAACGTGACAACAGCAACGGCAACAATGATGATGGCAGAGGTGAAGTCACCTCAGAGCATCCAGGTTGGTATCTGCCCTAAATACTCTCAGAACTACAGCGCTGCAGAGATAATGTGTCCATATTAATCTAATGATCGCTTCCATTTTCTTTCTTTAGGGTGTAAAATGAGACCATGGTCAAGCTGGACAGAATGTACCAAGCTGTGCGGTGGCGGTATTCAAGAACGACTCATGACAGTGAAGCAAAGGTTTAAGACTGCACAGCTGTCCAGCTGCAAGGACAGGAAGGAGATCAGGGCTTGTAATGTGCACCCATGCTAGGAAGGTATAGGGGAACAGGGGTGATGTGGGATGACAGTGGAGCTGAGGACAGGACAGGACATGGCACACTGTCGCACAATGATCCAATGCACTCTGTTTAGGGCTGAAATGGCGCGTACTTGAGTCTGTAGTGGTTAAATCCAGACCTCAGAACAGTTTGCTTTCAAGAGAAGCAGAACTTAAAGATCGCTCTGAAAATCTCTTGATTTAAACTAGGCTGATTCTTCTGTGGTGTCTACTAGCTCTGATACACATAAGAGTCTTTTGCAAGATTACTGTAAACTTGTTGTGGTATAATATATCTTGAAAAACTATGAAATATAAATTGATTTAATAATAAGATAAACAACTGTTATATCTTGTGGTATCCTTAAGTAGTACAGTATATTCTAGACTTAAAAGCACAGGTGCCCAGCCATTCCAGTGTTTTATATGCCTTCAATTGTTCAGTTGTTTTAAGGACATTGCCAAGTTGACTTTTTACCCAGCTATGTTGTTGTACATGTGGATGCACCACAATTAATATCTATATAATTTGGAGTATTATTAGAAAATTGTTATTTTTTGCTGTGGAATTTTTTGATAAGAATGTGTCCCGAGATTCTTACCAAAGTCTTGTGTAGATGTTTTCTAGATGTCTTCCCTTCCTCTTCTTTATCTCTGTTCCTCTAACATATTAATATTTTGGAATATTATCACCTTTGCAATAAAAGTAAATGTGACAACTTGTCACCTGGACCTGTGTCTTTATTTGAAGGCAGGAAATGTAATGTTATCTTGATGATTTACACATTTGGTGCCACTAGATGGCAGCGACTAGCTTAAAACGTTTGCCTTTCATTAGGAAAGTGGTCCAACATAAGCAATGACATAGTGATGAATGCAAGATAAATTCAGACTAACGGGAGTATTATATTATTCTTGTGTGCTGACTTGTTATGCAAATACTACTTAAAAATGGTCTGTGAGTGATTAGGATGACTTGCAGCAATTTGTTATTCGTGCAGTAGCAAATTAAACTTCTAGGCAAAGACAACACAGCAAGAAAATAAGGAACATTTCAAGAATATTTGTTACTTTACCAAGAGGATTCACTCACATAGAGGTTGGAGAGCAGCGAGTCTTTTTTATGTATGTGCCAGCTGGAATCTTGAAGGAATCTGCCCCCCCTCATCCCTGGAGTAGTAGACTGGGGGAGGGGTTGGTGTCAGGCTTTCCTCACTGTGGTGCCCTGTGGACAGGGATGAAAAATAAAACACACGCATCACAATGCCATTCCTGTTTCCATGCCAACACAACTACACAAATGGATGAAGCCTATACAGTTCATAGGAGATTGAAGCAATGTGGGGGGAATTACAACAGCCATGATTGAGCTGTTAAGCAGAAATTGCTGTAGAGTCAGTTTCAAGAGGTATATGGGTTGAAAAAGAAATGGATGAAGGATGTGTGTTTATCTGTGTATGTCATGAAGTCGAGTGCAGTGCAGGTTGATGGTTATGTAGCTCAGCTGCAGTACTAAAATCAGACTGGATACCCTAAAGATTATGGAGGTAGCCCTTCCATATGCATGAATTTCTGTGAACCCATTGATGAATATTCATCTTCTGGGGGCAGGCCACACTGCTAGACATATAGTAAACTCCCCCACCTTTTTCTCATTTAGCCTGTTCTGAGCCTCACAGTTTAAAAAACTAAACCAAATAAATAAATAAAACCAAATAAAGTTCAAGCATTTCTGCCACATTACTAAGGTATCATCTTTTAGTGTCACTCAGCTGAACTATCACTTGTTTTATTTTAGTGTCTCAAAATAGTTTTAATCACTGTAAGTTAAAGCAACTCCATTATTTCAAAAATGCCTCAGGCACAACACTAAGGTGGTAGCAGTTGAGAGGCTTTACAGTATAAAACAACCATGGATCCCACATCCCTTAGTCCTGACTATATTATCTATAAAGTAAAATCAGATTTTGCATCTTAATGAAACGTTTGCCTTTCGGTCACAAATACTGATTAAAGACCACAGAGTGTAGAAAATCAGTAACAGATATGCAAAACTAGCAATTTCTGTGCACATCTAATAATATAGTGAAGCTCTGATGTTTAGCAGATATAATGTTCACCATGTTCAGTCGATTATTAAAGACATACCTGACAGGCCCTCTGTGTGTGCCTGTGTGGAAATACAATACACTTACTCGCCAGTTTGTGCTCACCTAGCTCGAAATACTACAGTCTACAGGGTTCCAACTCTTAAAGACATTTTTTCCAGAATGTTTTCAGCAATATATGACTGGATATGCAAGATGGGGAGCACGCCCTTGACTAAGTAGTTCCTCTATATGAAGTCTCACTTAAAACACAGTACTGTGCAAAGGTTTTAGGCAATTTAGATGCCACCATAAGGGAGGCGTTTGATTGGCCCCAAATTAATTCTGCAGCACGACAACAAGCCCACCACACAGCCAGAATCATCTTCAGAGACAAACCAAATAAGGACAGATGGTGAAGCCCCCACAGATCCCTGATCAACATCATCCAGTCAGAAGAGACAGAAGACATAGAGACTAAATCCACAGAAGAAGTTTGGCAGGTTCTCCAACATAGAGTTCAAGTGTACTAAGGAGAATGCGTGCTGTTTTAAAGGAAAAGGGTGGTCTCACCAAATATTGATGTGATTTATGTTTTCTGTTTACTGCACTCTGCATGAAGGTAACTGATAAATAAAAATGCATTCATATTCCTGAAAGCACTCTCACCTTACATAAGTGCCTACAACTTTTGCACAGTACTGTGTGTGTTTTAAGCTATGGCCCTCTAATTAAAGGATAACTGCTGACTATTGGGCTAACTGCATTTTTCTTTTGAGTCTATTACTGCAACAAGAATAGACTAGTTGCTAAAAATGCAAGTAGTGCAGACATGTTGCTCGCTGGTTCAGTATGTAAAGTACCCTAAATGCATACACATACAGTATTTACCTGTATATACACACACACACACACACATAAACACACCTAATTCTAACCATAAAACCTAGAATTAACCCTCAAAACGTTCTTTGAAGTTGTTCAGACCAGCTAAAACGTCCTCACAACAATGGCAGTGAAACAAAATGTGTCCACACAAGGAAATACATTCAAGACATGCACACACACAGACACACAAATACTTTTTTTTGTTTTAACATAACATAGACAAGATAAAGGTTTCACACATCCAAATGTGGGTTTGAAGCAGTGTTAAGATTTTCACTAGGATATCTAACACAAAATAATTTAATTGCTGATTAGGAGGCCTGCTTCACCAAAAATCTAAAGATTCAAGATTCAAGATTCAAAAAACTTTATTAATCCCAGAGGGAAATTATTTTGGCATGTTACAGCAGCTCT
>JAUMHL010000018.1:5884993-5898783 GCA_032362345.1 Sandelia bainsii
AAGATTCAAGATTCAAGATTCAAAAAACTTTATTAATCCCAGAGGGAAATTATTTTGGCATGTTACAGCAGCTCTCTAAAATGAAGTTCATCGCCAACAATGAACATACACATATTATACTGTCAATCCTGTTCATTTTCAGTCATTACTGACTCAGTTTTAGCCACAATGGTAACAATACAACATTTTAGGACTAGCTTAAAATTAGTGACAGATTCTGGCTCATGCAAACACAGACACACACACAGCTACCATGCATTGAGCTTCAACTCACAACCACAATGCTCAGCAAACAAACAGTACAAATCAGATAACTGTTACTAATACAGGCAAAACTATATGGAAAATATCCTCCTGATGAAACATGTAATGTTAGTTACCATTACATGTTGTTGTTTAGAGGACTGTTAGCTGTGAAAACAACAATTTTGCAGGTAGCACAAAAAATTATGTGTTTAAAAGTAAACCTCACAGCCAGCATTAACAAGTGAACTATAAACAATCAGTTAACTCCCATTTCTTAGTATTCAGGCTACACGTGATAAAAGTTTTTATTTTTAGCAAGCACACACCATCATCACCGTCTGATATGATTTGGGGCGTATTCATTAGTTTTCATAACACTGATTTTTTTCTGGGGATGGATAAAAGGGCAGCACGATAAAAGAAAACCTGAAGTTTAATCACATATCAGCTGCTAATGCTAGTCAAAAATTAATTAAAAAATAGACAAGTGTGATTAAACAATAAAAGAAAAGTCTGGACTTAAGTAATCATAAAAATGTCCACGTTTGTAGTGCATTATAGCCAGTGTTTGTTAAATTCTGGCACCCACAGAAAACACAAAAAGATAATATTTTCAGTAGATGATGTACCCGCAAGTGAACACGTTTGCCTCCAGTTTTCCTTTGTTTTGCCTTCACCTAACAAAGTGACTTGATCATGACTTAGGCTGTAAAAACTCTAAGTTGGGGGGATGTAGCTGTCACTAATCAGCATGATTACACAACTGGTACCTATCATCATAAAGTAAAAGCTTACCATAATTTTGCCAGTCTCCTTCAGTAATCTACATAATAACAAACATGTTAATGAAGCTTAATATAACAGCAATATGTTCTCAGTTAATTATACATTTTTTATTAATCTTTGTCCATATAAAAATTCTTGTATTGCAGACATTACAGGATTGCCCCTTTTGACATCTGTCTTTGTTTAAACAATAAGCTGTGTCCCTTCAAATTACTTTGAATGACAGGGAACCTCAAATAAGTGGGGCTTGGTTATATAAAGTGGATTATTATTGTTTTCTTTTATTTTGACAGTAGACATTTTGTTTGTTTAGCTTTATGAAGGCAGTGAGGCATGAGAGGAAACATCTGGAGCATTGAACGGACGGTGATTGAGTTGTCAAATTCTGCTTGGTTTGGTTTGATTTGACTCGACAGGGTCAATCTATTCATTGACAAACATACAAAAGGAAGGGGAGAAACAAATTTTAGCAGCCCTTCAATTTTTTTAAACAAGGAAGAAAATACAGGTACGGTAATGCTTCCTTTTTTATTGGTCTTGCAGGCAGTTCCTCAGGCTGGATAGAGAGATAGAGGAAATATAAGATTTCATAAACTAATAGACGTCAGAGAGAAAATCAATATAGTGGGTAACCCTGCAAAGGCTCTTTTCCACAGATTTATAGACCACAACAACAATGAATGTCCTGAATTTATAACGTACTCAGGATTGGAACAGGAGGAATATGTGAAATGTCAGTTGGCATTAGAGTAATTCAGAATATTTAGTTCTATAGTTTTAAGACTAAACAGTTAAAGCCTTGAACACAGAATTGGAGTTTTTCTATATGACGTCTGCAGCCCCAAGCTGCAGATAGCCTCCCTGAGGGTATAGCCCATTGTTTGGCTCCAATGTTATGCATGTTTAATTTCAAAACTGAAATGGCGATTCTGCTTATTGTCCTGCCCATTTCCCCCTCTTTCATTTACCGTCCCCCCTTTCTAGAGCTGCCAAAGAGTAGGAAAACCCTTTTACAGTGATAGCGCAAGATGATTTTCCTGTCATGTTATCTTTCCGTTGCTGGGGAAACGCATTTTGCAGAGATTCGCAGAGCAGTAATCTGAAATTGACTGGCATTCCACAGCAAGGCTATAGAGACTCACGATGAGGCTTCTGTAGAGCCTGATTGTCACTGTAAATTAAAGCAGGTGTGGGTGACAACACAAATGAAAAACAAAACATAAAATATAAGATTAGTGTCAGACACGCTAAATAATTTAGGTATTATAATACCAAATCACCCATCTCTGCTGCTACTGCATTAAAGGGCTCTAATACTTGTCTCACTTTGTCTTTGTGAGCCATAATCTTAACATGATAAAGGTCTGGGATGAACTGAATTTTAGTATGGCCCCAACGTCCCATTTGAAACATTTTGAAATGGCCAAATCAGCAGTTTTTCACTCTTTATATATCAACATCTTTAGGGGTGTAGGTAATATGGTGGGTTGGCAGATTATTTCTGCACTGATGGGAATCTTGTACTTTGCATGCAGTATTCTGATAATTACATTGTGATGTCTAAGTACAGCCCTTTACTTCACTGTGGATGTGCACACACACAGCTGACCTGTGTATAAACTCTGCATGCTGCAAAGTTGTGGCAAATAACCAGCAACGTGTCTGAAGTCCTCTGAAATTTAAATTATGCTTTTAGATAAAGAAATACAAATGAATATACTTTAAATGTTGACACAATAAATCCATAGTACTCAAACCATATGTTCATGATAGAATTAACTGTTGCACAGGCTAAAATCTAATGATGTTGGTACATTTTGGGAATTAAGTTTTTTTAAAGAAAAGTTTCAAACTGCATTTTACAGACAAACTTGAACAAAAGTAGTAGTAGTAGTAGTATTAGCTAGCTAGCCAATACTGACTAGCATTAGTATTACTGTAGAACTATCGGCAGCTAAACCTACAAACCAACTAAATATTAGAATTTACCTTCCAAGCATTTCAAGCCTCAAACCACATTATTTAAACTTTAATGGATACCAAAGTTTGCATCATGATAATTACCCACAGATCATGGTTTACTAACGTTGCACCTGACTGTATTGTAGCCCCAGTTTGTGTCTGTTATTGGGCTAACTGAGGATACTGACGATTTTTCAAAAAGGTTAATTAACCGGAGATTTTTTTAAACCCAGGTGGCTGTTTAAATGACTTCTGTTTTGAATTCATAGAGACTTTTTTTTTAGCTCCTTGGATGAAACAACTACAATTTTTTTTTTTTTTTTTATAATTTCAGGTTTCTCGGTTTCCAGTGGAGCTAGTGAGCAGGCCGCCATCTTTGGTTTTAAGTCTCAACTTGAGAAATGATTTTCCAGTGACGGAATAACGTCTCACCCGACTGGTTAGAAAACTTTTAGGAACTCTAAAATACCTTCAGAACAACTTTATAGAGAGATACACGGTTAGCTTTGTGACCAAAATTAGTGATGGGAAAATGATACCGAAGCATCGAAGCTTGTGTCAGTCAATCTGAAGCGTAGTGAGTCGAACCGCTGTTTAGGAGCTTGTATCAAAACGCCGCTGTCACGTGACCAGTGACGTTTGAAGCTTCGCACGTCATCAGTGCTTCACAGAGTGCGTCATCGGTTTGACAGCTTTGGCGCTAAATTCAGAGGAAGCCTGTATAAGATCCATCATTATCATTTAAAAGTGTTAAAAGTGAGGAGAGATTTTTTGACAGATGGCGAGTCAAAATCGGAAAATGGCATTTAAAAGTCTGGGATCCCTTTGATCTCATACCACAGAATAAGGATATAATATGTTGTCTCCTTATGTTCTACATCACACATGCCCAAAGTCAGATAACATTTGATACGGCCCGCAGCTTCGGTTTTATGGCCAGGATCGGACTGGGACAAAAAAGTGCGTTTGGACCTTGCATTTTGACCCAGACCACTATTTTATACAACAGTATTTTGAACAGCACTATAACATAAGTAGATCGTTGTTCCCGTTAGCACAGCAGGTAGAGCGTTTCATTTCGGAACCGATGTTCAAGGTTCGCAACCAGGTCATGATAATTAGATAAAGTGGGGTTTTTTTAAAACTCTAAATCGCAAATGTGTTTTATAAATTGAATCCGCAATGTGTGGTGTGTTTGGATTAGTGTTTTTGCACATTAAGTCTGTCATTACACTACTATCGTCTTTATTTAGAGTTGACAAAGATCACTTACTTCTGGTACAGTGCCAACGTCTTTTCTAAGAATAAATTAATTATATAATGTGTAATGATTGTGTATACGTTAAATAGTATAAATGGACAAGGACATTAGCAGAATGAAACAAACACAGACTTTACTGAGCTTTTACTGGTGACATGAGACTGAAACAGTTTCTGCTGCTTCACTTGCCTTGACCTCAGTTAACCACCAGATGTCGCTGTTCATACTCAGGCTGAGGCTTCAAAGCTTCGAATCTTTTTCGACACAAATAGAAGGAAAGCCTCAAAGCTTCACGAGGCTTCATTTTCCCATCACTAACCAAAATGTAACCAATGTTACATAAGGGGCACAAACTAGGTTGTTAGCTGGAATTGGGAAACTATCAACCTACCATCCGTTTCCTATGTGAGCCAGGACTTCGGTGATACGCTGTCGTGGTCCGGTTCCACAGCCACCAGGGGAAGAGGGTCGTCAGCATCATCTGGGCAAAGTCAGCGAAAACTTCTTTAATTCCTGAAGCTAGCATCGTGGCTCATTGTTAGCCGACAGGTGCTCTGGACTAATCAGCTTTCATACTTACTCCAGTAACAACGTCCCTATATGGACTTTCGTACATAGACTGTTTTTATCTTTTGTGGAAACGTTGCTATTTTATGAAAGACATACCAGCTCCCAGGTATAAATATTAGTTTCAAACAGTGCATCAGCCTGCTGACTCTAATTACAGACACCTGCGCCACCTGTGGACTATGACGTGGTCACTATGACGTGATCACTTCCTCTTTTTAGTCGATTTGATTTGATAATATTGGTCAATTTTCTATGTGAATGTGAAGCACTTTGAATTTCCATTGTAGTGCTATATGAATAAAAATGACTTGACTTGACATAAATGTAGTTGTTAATAGGACATTTGGTTAAGGTGAAAGCAAGACTCATTGTGCCTTTATGAACAGTCTTGTTTACACGAATATACAAATCCCTGAACTTCCAAATAGGATAAAAGGCAGTCCAAAAAACAGAAATGTTAAATATGGAACTGTCGTCATATAGTCTACTAAACTCTACAGGGAGAAGATGTTGACTGTGGGGCTTTTTCTGCTTTTGAGTGGAACAGAAGTTGCTTCCATAAAATTAAAACTATCAAAAAGAGGAATCTGCCATGCAATAATTATGACACCACAAAAATAAAGACAGACTGCAGAGCGCAGATGGTGCAAAAGTAAATTACATAAAGAGATTTTTTCAGAAAATTTAAGCTCTATAACAAAGAAATTCACACTGTAGGGCAACTTTACTTTTTACACTAACATAATTAGCCCTAGCATGCCCTTGACACAACTGATCACCTTGTTAATGTAGTTCCATCTTGTTGTCTCTAAATGTGAGGTATTTGTAGATTACTTCAGAGAGAGGCTCTATCAGTGATATTAACAATCCTATAACAGTTATTGAAATTTCCAGTATAGTGTGTGAAGCTATGTTGGACAGTTTTATGAAATGTTTAGAACAGTGAAGCTTTCTGTGTGCAGGGCTGAAAAGAGAGAATATGTTACATCTGCTGTTGTTAATCCCAAACATTGGTTTCCCGTCAGTTTCTGTATTGATTTTTAAAATTCCTTTACTTGTTGTTGAAGCACTTCATGGTCTTGACATGCTGCCAGTGTTTTAACCAGGATGGCCTCTCAGGTCCGCTATAATCATGTAGTTGTTTTAAGTTGCACGACAGAAAGTTTGGGTGATATATATTTTAGTGTGTTAGTGTGCTATGAGCCGTATACATTTATTTTATTTTACTCATGTTTGCAAATTATTACATCTTATTTGTGTTATTTCTCATTGTCTAGCTTACAGGTTAGTATTGTTTTACATTTATTACATTTCATCTTCAGTGGATTGCTTGCAAATTGTTTTTTTTTTTACTTGCCAGCTTGTCAGTCATCTGTAAAGCACTTTAAAATGAATTAACCTGTGAAAAAGGTGCTAAATTGTAATTAACTCTGTTTTCTTTAGAGATTATTCGATAATCCAGTGGTGTCTAATTAAACAAACCTTATTTGTTTAGATGTTTCCCTCACAGCAGCCTAATAGAGACGACACTGTTGTTTGGTAGTGTATACTGTATACAGTATCTTTCTGAGGCTACATCCAGTTGAACTCTCATCACTCACTGACTCTGTTAATATCTTCACTCTGTTTATAGTACACATTGGTCTGGGTCACAGTGAATCAAATGGAGACATAGAAAAACACAGTATTACACACCCTATTTCTTATAGTTTTAAAAGTATTAAACCTTTTTAACTTGAGGCTGCACCACTAGATATTTTTGTAATAATGGGTTTAATACACCCTGGAAACATACCCGTAGGACTTGGAGTTGTGTCCCTATCTCTGTTAGTTTTAGAACTGAAAACAGCACTATTGATAGTCATGGCTAAATAAGGTAATTGTCTCAGGATAGAAATCCCAGATCCAGATCGCCACCAAACCTGAATCAATTATTCTACTGCCTGAGGACAGTCTGTCTACTGAATTTCATGGAAGTCTGCACACAAGTTTTGAGATATTGTTCAGTCTATCAGGCACAAAACATGACCTCCTGTGCAGCGTTAATTATTTTCTGTGTGCTTGTCATACATATAAAGGGATTTTCTCAAATTATGAGGTTGACTGTAGGCTAATTTATTCTAATAGTAAGCCTCTGGCTGTTCTTACTCCATTCAATATTGTCTCAACAAAAGCTCTACGACCTCAGGGTTGTGACAAAACCCAGTTTCCTCACATGCCAGACTGATATTCTCACACCACGTTAATTTAGAATACAGTATGCACATCTGTCCATCCTGCTGAAAATAAAAAGAGAATTACATTACATTGCAGTGGAAATGTTGTTGGCATGCACATATATTTCTATCCTGCAGAAATACCTGCTCACCAAAGCAGGGAAGGGTCCAGCTAGACTTCAACAGAGGAGGACTGTGAAGCCAGCTTAGGTCAGGCACTGACCCATTGAGATTAACTGTGCAATTTAATTCTCTCCAGCTTGTGCAGCTCTCTCACCAGTACTGTATGTAATAACTCATGCCTTGGCACTTTATTATGCTACTGACCCAAAGCACATTTTTATTTAAAGTCTGTATTTTAACCTTATGTATAAACCCCATTGCCAGAAACGCTGGAACTTTTTCAAAAATGCATTAAAAACTAAAATTCAAGTCAAGTCAAGTCAAGTAGAGCTTTATTGTCATCTCAGCCATTTACATATAGTACACAGTGAGACGAAATATCGTTCTCCTGGATCAAAGGTGCAACATACAACACGCACGACAGCAGCACACTCAGACCGGACAACAGCGAGGGTAAAAATGGGGGGGGTGGGGGTGGGGTGGGGTGCGCAATATAATAAACCTATATAACTATAAATATATCTTTACACTATCTAAAATATTAAAATACTGTACCTAAAAAAAATAAAATAAAATAAAAGTATAATACAATGGGGGAGATACAACTGGGAGACTATAAAGATACAATATACAGTACAGTACTACAACACTCAAAAAAAGTTGGGACAGGTGCTGTCTTTGCACTTTTCGCTGATGAGAGTTTGAAAGGTCTTTTTTGTCTTCGGTACATAGAATTCAGTGTGTATTTTTCCTGAAAACAAGCTAAACATGGACTTGTCTGACCATCAAACATGTTTCCACCATCTTGTGGTCCATCTCACATGAGCTTGGGCCCAGTAAACTTGGCAGTGTTTCTGCACAGAATTGATGTATGGCTTCCTCCTTGTGTAATGGAGTTTCAGGTTGCATTTTTGGATTCAGCAGTGGTCTGTGTTAAGTGACAACGGTTTACCAAAGTTTGCTGAGCCCATGTGGCTATATCCACAAGAGTAGCATGACAGTTCCTCATGCAATACTGCCTGAGGGCTCGAACACACACATTCAACTGTGGTTTCCACTCTTAAACTTCATTTTATTATTGCAGTGGAATTTTTCAGTTAATTTGATGAGTTGTGTTTTGCACTGGGTGAGCAACATAAGTTGGCCTTGTGTTTTTGTTGTTGTTTCCATAGGGTTGAGATCTGTTGAGGAGGATTTCCTCTGTTGTGTGTATGCATAATGTTTCTTCTGTTTTGTTACTGCTGAGAAGGTGGAGGAGTCGGCTGATCAATCAAGGAGAACGAAGCCAGTTTTGCATGGTTAGGTCCTCTTAGCAATGAGAGGCTGGGTGCATCCAACCTGGAACAAGATAGGTGAAACAGGGCTGCAGTAGATCACAGTCTACTGAATATGGTGAACTTATGAAAATGTATGAACACCCATTGGCATTTTTTGATGTTAGCAGTAAATAATACATTTTGTCCCAGTGTTTTGTTCATTTTTGATTGAACTTTTGTCCTTTAATCTTTGCTTAGCTCACCCTAACAGATTAGGCAAAGACTGAGCCTTTGGTGAATGCCCCTTTTATACCCAATCATGGCTGAGACAATCATTGCCTCTGTCCTAACCTTTTTGACTGTGTTGCAGGCATCAAACTCTAAATTTGCTTATATATATATGTATACACAATATAATTAAGTTGAGCCCTGTGATAGACAGGCAACCTGTCTCTCTCCCGATGAAAGCTGGGATAGGCTCCAGCACTCCTGTGACCCTTAAGAGGAAAAGCGGTTAGGATAATGGACGGACAATGAAGTTGGTTAGTGAAAGCACTGAAAATGTTTTCTTTGTACTTTTGTCAGACTAATAAAGGTTCAAGTTAAATGACAAATCACAGATTTTTGTTTTATTGCATTTTAGAAAAAGTCTCAACTCTCCTGGACCCTACAGCTCAACCATATTTTTTGGAAGTGCTAACATGTGCTGTAGAGCAGACCATCCAGTGCTTACTGTCAGCAGGAGGGGCAAAGACCGATTATCTGCGAATCAATGAGTAGAGCTCAGTGGGGGAATGACCTGTTTATATAAGCTAATGACTCCCAGAGCAATGCCTGAGCATGTAATGGTTCCCACTAATGTTTTCTCACATTGCTGTTGTTTCTCCTTCTCTCTGTGACTCTCTCACTCGCTCCCTCTCCAAGGAATTCTTTATCACAAGTAATATAAGCCTTGCTCCTTCAAATCCTGTTTATTTCTCTTGAATTGGCTCTAGTGTTATTCCATTTAACCAAAAGACTTCAGGCTATTTTTATTTTATGGCTTGGCTATCACTTGACATTGTTGGCAGGCATGGGCAGTGGGAAGCATGCATATATATATTTGTTTAAGTCATATGCAGAATAAACAGACACAAAGACAAAGCAACTGGAAGCAACGTCTGTAAATCTAGCTCATATGCAGATACATTTTGCTCCATTTACTCCTCAATATTCAATAAAGTAGAAGAATGTGAATGTTTGGATGATACTGTAGCCGAACACCAGAAAGGATACGATCTATCTTCATGAACATATTGTTGCTTTGTCTTTTGTGATGATAATGAGACTGTGCAGATGTAAATGAAGCATGAGGAGAAATTAATGGAATCTCAGACCACGGTGTCAGATCCAGAAGGTTTCAGTAGAGTTGAATGAATTATTCAGACGTGGAGCACCTTCTGTGCACAATGGAATCATGCGTCTTTTCTCAAACAACAATTTTTGTGTTTGTTTAAAATATATTTTTTCAGTGTAAACAGCAAGTGGTCTCTGAATATCATCACTACAATATATACGTCTATAAAATGCATGTAGAAATTCTCCTTGCTAGTCTGCAGTCATGGAAGTTGGACAGTTGAGTGAAATAATACTGTAAAAAACTAGCAAAATATTATTGTATTATGTAATGAATATGGCTCAGTGATGCTGATCTGATGCCTCATGTCAAAATGATGTATTGTAGCAGGGTTTTTTTTCCTGTTAGGAGACACAGTGTTGTTTATCATAGTTATTTGCATCTTAACAGGTTCTCCCGCCCTTGTGACTAACAGTTACCATATGATAACATTGTGTTTCACAGCCATAACCCAAACACATAATTTCTTAATTAGCTTATTTCTGTGATGCTAAGCAATTTCAACTGCACCAGTAGATAGAGGAGCTAGAAAATAATCATCTTTAGGCAGTGGAATCTTAGCCATACAGTTTTGGCTCTAAAGATGTCAGCTTTTCTAAGATCAACTTAGTGAAGCATGCTGGCTGTGGACTGACTTATTCTCTGCTTGTATTGAATACCTAAAAGTTTACTGCAATACTGACTGAACTGAAGACTGAAAATAGAATGACAATTTATAATGTTGTAGTGCTAAAAGGTACAAAGAGATGGTTAGCTGTATGCCCTAAGTCCACATGCCCTATTTCTGTGTCAATTTCCACCTTGAAAGAGTGAGTGGTTTCATCAGATTTTCCCTGTCACATGGTTCATCGAGTAAGAAAGAGCTACTAGTCAGCCTCAATTCAACCTTTCTCAGCTGTTCTATACCGGTGCCACCCGGATTCAACACTTGGTGAGCAGAATAGCGATCAAGCCTGCCACCTTAGAATGGAAACAGACAGCCATAACCAGAGACATAAGAGCTATAGAGGTACTTGCCGCACTGTTACCACGGCAACAGGCCATGCGGGGGGTGTGGGGGGGTATCATCATCGGCTCTCTGAGATTGGCTGTTGGTGCTGTGGTGCAATGGTTCAGCTTAGCTGGTTGTTCTGCCCTCCGAGAGACACACAAATTGGTTTGCTGGTTTTCAGTCTACCTTGACAAGGTGGAAACAGAGCAGATTTATCACGTAAAGATGAGACAGACTGTAGATCTAACAACTGAAAGCTTGAGATAATCACACGGAGCCTGAAAGGAAACATATGTGATTTGATTACATGACACCCATGTCAGAATTTATGACTAAATCCTGTTCCTTTTTTGTATAACAAATCAATCATGTTTTCTGAATGCTCCCTATTTTGTGTAAAGTACTCTACCTGTCAAAGGTGTGAACAAATTACACAATGAAGACCAAATGAAATATTCATAACTAGCATATCTTGCATAGTTGCATGTTTTTTGGTTGCACCACTGTTTAGTACGTAGACATCACTAGAACATTCAGTCAGTTAGTAAAGCTTGTTGTGTATCTCTTACTATACTGAACCCCAGGGACAACATCACCCTCACAGATTCTGCCCGATAAATTATTACTGATACAGTAACACAATCTCAAACATGAGATGGCCTACTTATGACATGAGTTCAGAAACATGCATTATATATTATAAGTGCACACATTAACACAAACAGATGAATGCTTTCACACACACACACACCTTAGCCCTGCCCTGTTCCCCTGAGTCTACTTACAGAGCTCTCTCACTAAGATGCAGTCAACCCGCTGATGTTCTGGAAACACAGAAGATAGTTATTACTTCATTCACACTGTTAACCGCCCTCAGGATGAAGATATCATTCAAAGATAATCAATCGAAGGCTGCAACACACAAAACATTTCAACATAATTGTGTGTTGTTCACACGTGTCAGTGCTCACTAATTACAAGGTGCAATCATCCTCCTACTGACTGTAACCCCTCCAGCTACTCATTGTATTTTTGCATTTTTGTTTATTTATATAGCGCCAAATCACAACAAAAGTGTAAGGTTTAAGACCTTACACTGCATAACTATATATAGAATTATGTAGATAGCCCAACAATCCCACTTGAGCAGCACTATGTGACAGTGGAGAGGAAAAACTCCCTTTAATAGAAGAAACCTCCAGCAGAACCAGGCTCAGGGTGAGCGGCCATCTGCCTCAACCGGTGGAAAGAGGAGAGAGAAAAGAACAGCAGGCAACAAGGGAAGAACAAGAAGCAGACGAAACACTGAGCTGGTTGATAGGGCCAGTAACTGCAAACTGGAAACATACAGCTCTGAAGCTGGGGATACCTGCAGACAGGTATGAAGAGAGGGAGAAAGAGAGAATGAAGCACAACTACGGGAGGGAGAAAACACAAAGTTAATGACATGCAAAAATAAAACTGTCAACAATAAGATTTTTCTTCAGGAAGGAATTGAAACTGTTACAAATAGGATCAATGAAAGTATCGTTGTTTCTTTGTGTTTACACAAATTATTTTCTTTCTAATTACTATAATATATCATGACCAAATATGCATCTGGGAGTCTGCTGCAGACTACCAGTACTACTAGCAATTTTGTTGTTCTGACTGATTCAAACTGCAGTAATGATTAGCAAGGCAGTGACATTCCCCATTGCCTCATGGCTAAATGAAAACAGAGAGCAACTAAGCATTGCAAAATAGTCCCATCCCTTTCGAATGGAAATTCAATTTGTCTACAAATAAAGTCATTCTATTTCACAGCTCCGGGGCTGTGTAGACGTTCCAGCAGTATAGATAATTTCATAAACTGTTTGCCACATACAGTGTTCATAAAAGGGTCAACACTACTTTCACATTAATATAATTATACAATTTATATTCTACAATCAACAATCATCATCAAGTTAGAGATTTTACCTCTACAGGTTAAAAGCAGCCATAATAGCTGATGATAACAGAGATATATTGTAAAAGAGAACTTTTCTGATTTCTAGGCTTGATTCTCAGTTCTGAGGCTTACTCTATGGGCCTATACTTACACTGTGCTCAAGTAATTAACATCTAATGGCACAAAACACAATTATTAAATATATGTCCTGACCTAATAGATACCAATTTAATTTATATTTAGACTAGGTGTGCGTGCATGCATGTGCACGTGCACACATGTGTGTGCCTCTGTTTATCTTTCTCTCTCCAAACTAAATCCTTTTTATAGAAGCATCCTCCGTGAGCCTCAGCAGGTTTAGCAGGTGTTAACCCTCTCTCTGGGAGGCTCCCTTCTGAGGCAACACACAGTCAACCAGAGCAACACTTCTCATTTCCTGAGCAGCTTGCAGTCTGCCAATCACACAGGTGGAGATGATGGACAGACAGATGAGTCTCCCACAGTAATATTACATTCCTTTTCTTTCAGGGAATAAAGACACACACTTTCCACTAATTTCACTAAATAAAAGTTGTTAATTTGTAGGATGTAATCTTTTTTAATGAAGGGATTTTTTTGTGGTATATTGCATTAATCTAAAGTATACCTGTTATCTTGTCAAGCCCATGTACATCTCTGTACACTCACAGTAAGAAATATCCCTAGGAAGTTTGTGCAGGGAAAGCCTAATCATGTGGCCTTAACGTGATCAGTTCCCTGTCTTGGCACTGTCTGACAACTGCACAAATGAAGTTTAATAATGCACTGTGTTAGAAAAAGAAAGTCAGACTTTAGTAAATCACAGTTACAGAAACACACAAACACACACACACACAGCTGATCAACAGAAGGATGTAATTTTATTTTAAAAATAAATTAATTCTCAAGCTGTGTTGAATTACATAAAGTAATATATATATATATATATATATGTATATACACTACTCACAAAAAGTTAGGGATATTTGGCTTTCGGGTGAAATTTATGGAAAATGTAAGAAGTTCACACTA
>JAUMHL010000018.1:5898883-5909627 GCA_032362345.1 Sandelia bainsii
AGGTTCATCCTGAAATTTCACCCGAAAGCCGAATATCCCTAACTTTTTGTGAGTAGTGTATATGTGTGTGTGTGTGTGTGTGTGTGTGAATATTGTTACTATGAAAAAATGGCTCAAAAATGGCTCCAAGGCACAAAACTGGGAGAACATAGATTTTGTTCATCACTAGCAGTTAATGAAATTTAGAAAGCAAGATGGAAAGAGAGTCAAAGCTAATATCAAATTCTATCTAATCCAATTCGCTTTGGTTACAGAGAATAGCATGTGCCTTTGTGGCTATTTTTAGCATCATTCACACTTTCAGGCACACACAGAGGTTTGTGGCAGAGAAGTTCATGACCATGCTTACATTCAGTTAACACTGGATTTTTCATAGTTGATGCATTCACTGGGGAAATTAATTGCCTATTTTTTTTAATTAGCAGATGTCTTGCATGCCCTTCCCTCACCCTCCTTCCCCACTTATATTCAGTTTAGTTGATTTTTATTTTATTTTTAATGGGCAGTTTGATGCACACTTGGGGATACACAGGTATGACAGTTGTACACATTATTGCACAGAGCTCGGGAAATAGTGCAAATTGATTCAGTGGTGCGGTAGCTGCTGCTTTGACAACTCCTACCCAGTTAGACAACTCTGCATTTTCCATGTGCTCTAAGTGGACTATACTGGCTGTACTACCAGCAGAGCAGCAGATACAACAGTGTACTGGCTGCATCGTTACTGTACATCTACAAGCTTGTATGATATGCAAACTCCTGAAAGTAATTGGATAGATGCCGTCTAGTTTTCGCTCTAGTTAAGTCTCCACTATAAGGGTAGTAGAATACAACCTGTCTCATTTAAAAAATGTAATGCTTACTCTAAATTTCTTTCCAACTGGTTTTGCTCATAAAAGGTTTTTGATAATAATTGTTGAAAAATGGCAGATACTGCAGTACAATAACCTCATGTCCAACATGATTCACTTACCCCTGATGTTCTCACTATTATAATGTAGTACAACACAGTTTACTATGTCTTTGGCTTGTCTTTGTGTTTTGACCTGTACTAGTAAATTGCATATTTACCAGCTAGCAGCAGATTACCAGCTGGAAGAAGCTGAGCTCAGCATTATATTTCTTTCTCTCTGCAGGCCGAGCAAGCCAAAAAATCACGGGAGAAACAGCAACTTTTGTCTTAGCTCAGCAACAAAGCTATAGAATACTAAGCTGATATCTTGGGGGCAAAGTGCAGGAGTGATTATATCACACAGTGCAATAGCTGATAGTGAAAGATTTTGTTGTTGCAGATATAGTATAAGTGGGGTATCCTGTATCTTTGCTATCTAGCTGCACAGCCATTATCTGAGAGATAATTATATTAATTGAAGAAGCTTCTAGGCTAACTCTGAATGTTACACACTGATCAGTTTGATGTAAACAATTAGCACGCACAACTGTTTAATTCTTGTCCTATGATTTTTCAAGTCTTGATCATTCTCAACTTTTAGAACTTTTCCTCAGCTTATGGTTAGTTGCAATGGAATCAACAAAGCTAAATATGCAACAGAATCACATAATCCCATCCAGTGTATGGTGTGATAGCTTTGTCCACACATGATTCATTCTACCTAAATCTCTGGGAAAAGGGATGACACCTGTAGCATAGTTACCTCTAACAGATGCTGGTGAGTGACAGGAATAATCAGAGCTAAAATTCACTCAAAGTATCATGGGGATAGGAATAGGGTGGATAAATAACGTTGGTGAAATTCAAAATGACTGTACCCTGACAAACACTCTGCACAGTTTGTGTTGTGCTTCTGTCCTCTGTTCCCATCGCAGCTGGGTTGTGTTTTTTTCCCTTCTTCCCTGTGGACAGCCATCACAATTACAAAGCATTAGAGATCTCACCAGGGATAATTCCTGCTGTTCCTTAGGTAATATCAATGTCTGATGGGACACTGGGACTTTTTTGTTTTCTTTCTTGTCACTTTGGAGTCACATTTTCTTGTACATGTTGTGGAAAATCTGAAGCATTGACTCTTACTAACCTCTGTACTAGCCATACTGCATACACTTCCTTTACTTATGTCTGTTTCACATGTTATTTTGACTGTCCCTCACCTGCCCACTAAGGCCCTATGGTAAGCTTCCTGCACCTGTACCCCTGCTTCTTATGTAATGATTACACCTGTGACCTGCTGCAGAGTTGTCCCTCACTGGCTCATTATGTTACCTGCAAATACGTATATACAGGTGTCCCTTTCCAGATGGGCTTGTCACAATATCTAAGCTTAGCATCTGAGCCATACTAATTACCTCACATGTTATCAACTTATGTGATTGCATGTTGTCTATGGGGTAATTTAATGAGCTATTTTTGTTTGATGCTACCAACACCTCAGCTGAAAATCTGCCAACTGGTAACCTGTTTATCTGCCATTTATCACAAACCTACTTTTGGTTTCCAGTTTCCCTTTCTTTTATTGCATCGACATTCAGTCTAAAAGTATCAAATTATATGAAAGGCATTTGACCTTTTAGTGCCTCTAACACAAGTTGGGCATATGTTAGAAACTGCACTATGACTCTGTTGTGCTCTACTTAAATAAATACTGTAGGTTTCTGTGAAGTCATAGTGTGATAAAGTAATGCAATACTTACTTTGGAAGCTAAGACAATATAAGTCTTATCCTAGCAAATATTTTTTGTTGTTCCTTAAGGGGAACAAACAACTTCAGTCAGTCCACCTTAGATGTAAATGGCTTCTGATTCTCTTCAGCCACTAATGTATTGCTACCACAGCCCTGAGGTTTTTAATAGGGCTACAGCAAGTCTCCTTTACTGTGAGATTCCATCAAACGTAATCAATCATAGCAAGAGAGGAATTGTGCTGACCTAATGCTTATAAGTCATCAGTTGCTTCGTATGCAAAACAGATTAAATAATACTCAAAAGGAAAATCTTAATGTCTTTCAGATTTAAAGACTAAAAGTATAAAACAAAACTTTTTACAAAATACAAAATCATTGTGATTTTATACTCTTACTTTAACTGGCATGATCATTTATAAACTGTACAACAAAGTTAATGCTTCTTTTTACTTATTTTCTGTAATTTGGTTAGATAAGAGTAACACTGTTTTTGATAAGCTGTAAAGAAACTAAGCATAATGTGATGACCCTGTGTAGTCATGCGGGCTTGTGTCTTGTAATTTCTGTAAATAAACACATTTTTCCAGTACAATTGTGTGTATTTCTGTTGGTTTTCCATGAACTTACAGCTGGACGTGACATTGCCAAAATTGTGTATAGTCAGTGTATCCAAATTTAACATTTTCAGTCTCTAAATTTCAAGTTCTTGGAGCAGTGCTGTCATCCAAATGTATGGCACACAAATCTGGGCAACCTCTGATGGCTTTATAATGAATGTATCTCTGTATTTCCTGAGTGTATTTTTCTTCACTTACTTTCAGCTTTTCCTTCATATCCCCTCCCCCATAGCCTAACACCCTACATTATTATTGTGTTCTTCATATACACAGCACGAGCTCTCACACACATACCAAAATATCTTGAATTGGCTTTGTATTGTTCCTTTGTTTTTTGAGACCCATTGCTCAAGGCCTCTCTTTTAGCCACAGAGAAAACAGAGACAGTGAAAGCACAATTGAGATGAGAAGGAATTCTATCGAATCCTCATGCTTTCTCCACAGCTCTTCTATGAACTGCAGTCTTTGATCGAAAATTGCTGAGAGGTTTGAGCAGCAGATGTGTGGAAAATAACCATTAATGAACCTCTTCAACATTCAATGTATATGACATTCTCTGCTTTCTGTGGTTGATAGATCAATTTGTCAAAACAGTACTTCCTACTCTACCTCTTACATCTTCAAAAGAACTTTTAGGAAACTCTGTGTATGCTTTTTACTATTGGAGCCCAGTATTCCTCACATTTAGAAAACCACTGACTTTTACACACAAGTAATTATATATACTTTTACTGATATGCTAGAAGTTACAAGGCAAATAGGAGATGTTTTATTTTTACCATAATGGTGATCTTCTATCTTGTGAATATACTGTAACCAATCCCCATCTCAGCAATTCAATCAGTGTAAAACACATGTTCAGTGGGTAGATACCACCAAGGTACCAAAGCCCTGAAGTGAGTGAATTAAATTCTGTAGCAGCAGAGGCAAGCCATAGTTTTACTGAACTAATCTGCTCAGCATCACAAAGCTAGCGGCAGAAACACCCACCATTCTATAGTCACAGAAAACATCAGATGAAAAAGAACCACAAAACAATAAATACCTCTCATGAAAGACAGTCCTCACCCAAAAAGAAGAATCAAATAGTCTTTATGTATGAATGAAACAAGGAAATGTACTGTAACTCAACAAAATGTTTGTAGTTTTGCAAATTATAAGACAACATACTATCATAATTTGCACCATCCTACAGATAGATGGTACTGTATTAACCCTAAAGGGAAATTCCAGTGTTGCAACAAAGAAAAATAGAGACAGAGAAAGCAGAATGGATATAAGAGACAAATTCATCTAACAAGCCTTTACTACTACTACAACTATTATTACTACTACTGCTAGTAATAATAAAAATAATGACAAAGAAGAGATTTCGGTATATTACATAACAAACAAAATACATGCTTTGTCTTCTGAACCATATGTACTGTGTTGTGATGAGTGAAAACCCACTCCAGGGTCCAAATCAATTATAGTTGAAAACAGCACACTCACAGAAACAGCCAGTTTCACAGGTACTTCTTTCTTCAAGAACAGCTGGCTCTGATATTGACTAATCTCACTGCTGCATTTCACACACTAAACAATCAGATGCTCTTGCATGTGCTGAGTGATTTGGGTATCAGTGTGGCAATTTCAATCCTCCACCATTAGTTGCTTATAACAAGTGATGTGGAAAGAAGGACCCAGTGAAGCCTCACGGCTTACTGCTGGGACCACTCATGTTCTCCCCATACGCTTAATCTCAAAGTAATGTTGTCATATGGTTTACCATTTTACCCATATACCCGAAACACAGGGGGCATCACAACTGTATGAATAGCTGGCAGTTGTTGAGTACTGGATGATGGCTGTTCTCTGTACAATTAACTTCCCAATTTCCTTTACCTCATCTGGAACATCAGCCTCTTCTCGCTGAACCAAAGCAAGTTAGGAGTTGTGGCAGTCCAGGTGGGAAAGAGCTGAAAATGGGCAAGTGTCTGTAGGCATCCTTCATCTTGGCCTTTCATCAGTCTATGAACACTGTGCCAATGTTGTCAATCTGCTGAGCCATCAAGTGAAAAAAAAGAAAAGCACTATGCAAAAAGAGGGCAAAAATGAAAATGAGAATGAGAGAGGAATAGAGAAATGTATGATAAGTAGTTTACATAGAAAAAAGACCAAAAGAAGCGGAAAATAATACAATTTTAAAGGTAGAGGAGGGAAGTAAAAAATGCTATAACATTAATGGACAGTGTGCAGGAGAGAGGCTGACAGAATGAGAGTTGAAGTGAAGAAATGGGCGGAGAGTGCCTTCTGTCTTTTACAGTTGCCATGGACACCAAGAAAGCTGACTTACTGCTGTATGAATGTTTCTTGAATGGAAAACACACACATACACACTCAAACTACTGCCATCATAACCACCATCACCTACTTGTATCTCCACTCACAAAACTCCCACCGCTTCAACTGTTCAAAGGAGACAAATGTATTTTGCATACAGCAAATCTCTTACTAACCACATTCACACGTTCTCCTGTGTGAAGATAGAGTCATTTAGGCTGCCTGCTACAGTAGGCTCTCATTATTCCAAGCAACGAGAGCACAACACACCATTTGTATGACACCAAAGCAACAAAATAAATGCACACACAGCACAGCTCATTTCAAATCGCGTTTATTTTTTGATGGGAGATGACTGCTGGGCTCTTTGTGCATGAAAATCACCAACACAGCAAGCCCATTTATCTGTAATTTTTTTCATCCCTCTAATCCTTTTCTCTTGGCATCTCTTTTTCTGTTTGCCCCCTTTGGGTCTGACAGCCTATTGGTGGTGAGTGTTATATATGGGTGTGATGGTTAATTTAAAAAATAAATTTTTCTCAAATATTGTGACCTGAGAAAGATCCAAGTTGGATCAAGATGTTGAATTTTAGTAAATCTCCAGCTTAGTGTGCAGGCGTTACTTTTTAAAAATGTTCTTCTTTTGAAATTACCTGCAAGCGTGAGAGACGCTGAAGCTCTGATATATTAATAAAATGTCTGTTACTGGATTCGCTCACTTGGCCCTCACCTCACGTGAAATTACTTTGTGTATCATGCAGGAGATAATTTCTCAGTTGAAATTACACAGACTGGCCTATAGAATATGTCTTTGTATGTTTCCAACCACAAAGTACCTGGTTTCACTTATGGCGTGATGCACACAGGCCTTTACTCTTTTCCACTCAAGTGTAATGGTATGTGTTCTGAAACAACACAGAGTTTATACCAACATAGCCGGAGCTGTCAATCACTGAAATGAACTCAGTGAAGGTGAAACTGACTGTGTGCCTTCAGAAAGACTACACCGACTCATCCATGAGTGAATGCACAAGAGGAGTGACAGCAGAATAACACGCACTCTTTGAAATATCGACATTGATTGTGCCATGAGAAATATATGGATGCTGTTTATTCTAATTATGCTCGGAGCACTTCAGGAACGATTAGGTACAATAAATAAAAGGCTGGAAAATAAATACATCCCCTCTGCGTGCATTGGCCTGTTCCTAATTTGTAATTAGTTTAGTGTCTGGCAAGACAAATTATGGATGTCAGTGCTGATGAATCCATAGCTGCGATTATCTTGACAGTCAAAAAATTATTTCTCTGAGCTGCGCTGGTTTCAATGGTGCGGTTTGGTCTCTCTAAGTTAATTTTTACAATAAACTTAAAAATGCGCGGGTTGTGAACATCGCGTTTGCTGTATCTCGGAAAGATAGATTGATTAAAAAAAAACCCACCATGTCATCCTCTGATTGGCCACGTGGAAGCACGAAAAACCACACCAGCGTTTGCTACAGGTAGCAGTCTGCTGCTCTCAAATCCAGCAGTAGTAAAATAGTGCTCAACTTTTAGACATTAGATGGCAACGGATCGCCTGCTGCAAAAACCCAGTGGTGCGGGAATCTGGCTCTGAAGCGCGCACGCATTTCAGCACCTCGGACAGCGCACGGCGCCGCAGTGGCAGTGCGTGGATTCAACCGGTGGCTTTCCACCAGAGCAGCAGCGTGAGGGGGATGTGTGATTGTTAGTCTACATATAAACTCTTCTTGTTCCACATTAGGGAAAGACTACTCGCTTTCTGGATCACTTGGACGTTTTTTTTTTCTTTTTTCCAATAGACAGCGAGTCCTTCGATTCCATCGTACGGGTAGGCGTGCCGCTGGATGAGTGGCTGACTCCAGAAACCGGGTTGAACAGTGTGGAATAGAGGTCTGTCAGACGGGTGGTGTGGTGCGGTGGTGCCTTAGAGACCCTCCAATTATAAGGATGCTGGTGGGAAATGCCTGGAGACAGAGATGACGAGATTTGTCAAAAGGCACTTGAACTCCTGTCAGATCTGTGTTCGAAAGGGGAAGTGCAGAATGAAAACTGCCTGGATTTTATCTACTATTTCCGAGATCTTGCCAGGCCACGCTATACGGATTCAGGTGAGGCATCATCATGCTCGCTATTTAAGGGCTGAGGTGAAATCCGTCCTGCATCCGCAAGGGGTTGACACAGTGAAAGATTCCAAATGTGTAGTGTCACTTCATTCCTGACATGTGCGCAGATACCGGCAGTGGTATCATTCAGCATGACACATCTTTTAAAACTGACTGTATGAGTTGCGCTACCTGTGCTCACCTATAGCACGGTATCGTGCCACACTTACACCTCTATATCGTGTATCCTACTCATCTGAAAGTTTACCTCACATTTAAGTTTTCCTCTTAGCTAAACCCATGCCAAACATTTATTAAATATATGTAACATATACTTTGTAAACTTAACTGTATTGCAAAAAAGACGATTTGTGAAAACCAAAGCGGACATTAAGGTACACGTGAAGGATTAATGTGACCACAGAGTCACGTTTTATCATCACCAACAGCCATGCAAACCATCTTCATGTGGATGGCGTGGGTACGTGAGTGTGTGTGTGTGTGTGAATGTGTGCAGAGAAAAGGCGAGGAGGATAATTTGAAGGAGCTATAAAGCACAGCAAAGGCAGTCCACCACGTACCTACTCCATCCACTCTGCTTCCATTAGTTTGCATTATTATACTAAATTCCTCTTGGTTTCCACTCACTATCTCTCTCTGGATACAATTCCTCTAACATCCCCCCTCCTGATTTCCTCTATTCCCCAATCTCCCAACTCTCTCCTCCATCCCTCATTCATCAAATAGACTGATCCTGTCTAATCTTTTCCATTGCACTGACAGTTTCAAAAGTGAAAATTGCTACTGTATAGCAGGTACTGCAGTGGGGGCTTGTCTAAATGGCTGAATTTCAGTTCCAGTTGGTGTGTGTCATCCAGCGTGATGGCTGTATCAATAACACAATGACAAAAGAAGTACTGTAGATGAAAGAGAGAGAGAGAGCATGTCTCTCTGATTTCAGGGTGGGCTGATTGGGAGTCAGTGTCTTCCCTTAAAGGTACAGGTCACAAATATTTATTTAATTCTCACAAACATTTTGTGCAAAAATCTGAAACAAAACATAAAAATCAATATTTGTGACCATCTCGTCAACTATATGTGGTAGACAGTGTAATCAGTTAAGAGAAGTAGGTAATTGGAGATAATGCAAAGCTGAATCAGAACTCCCCCTTTCTTCATATGGTGATAAAAAGAACAACATCACGTTCACACTGTATTTGTCAATTACAGATGAGGCTGGAGTCAGAACCTTGTAGGCTTAGCACAGTGCTTGGACGGAGAAACAGCTAGTCTGGCTGGCAGCAGATTTAATGTGATAATTAGAGAGTTTTAGATGTGCTGGTAGGTGAGCTTTATACCTTTGAGCAGATCCAAGCCATCTGTCTTTGCTCTCCTTAGGCTATGCTAAGCTAACTGGATGCTGGCTGTAGCTTCCATGCAGACAAGAGGGTTATAACAATTCCTGCTGTCTCATTTAAGACCAGTCAAGAAAGTGATTAAGTATATTTCCCAATTTGCGGGACTGTTCCTTTAATGCTCAGCATGTTCAACATGTAACAATGGTTTCTAAAGCAGGAGCCAAATTGCTGCTGTTTTTAAACTGTAGCTTTTTTATTAGTTACACATAGACCGAGTCATTGTAACTTATCCTCCGATGATACACACTGGCAGTATTTAGAGCCCTGAGGACAAACAATTAAAGCCACTCATGTGTGTAATACAAAATATTGTGTACTGTTTGTCAGTATTATCTATAGGCTATATGTGTGTGTCGGTGGCATTAAGCAATATCCAATAATTAGATAAAACAGTATTTACTCACAAAGAAATACGTTTGAGGCAAATAACAACATGTCACAAGGCAGAAGTTCCATGTATTGCATTTTCAGTACTTTCTAGCCTCCTACACTATTGCACCTTTGAAGGTCCTGTGCTCTAAATTTGGTACAGCCTCTTTGTTGTGATGCAGTCTCTGAATCCTTCCAGATGTCTATAGATTCTTGTCCACCAGGCAGTACTCAGACAGGCTGCCAAGCTGGCTCTGGGCTCAGTGTCCTCAGATGAGCAAGTCCAACAGTTTCTCCACATTATTCTCCCAAATCACACATACTCTGGTGTTTGCAGAATCTCAGAGCACAGAAAGGACAGTTTGTCTGAGTTCCTGTGTGATACCACACATACAGGGCTTGTACAGTATTAGGCAGTGCTGTTGGATGTAGAGGATAGGTTATCTATAGAATATAATAAAAAATTCAAAGTCACAATGGTCACTCATTTTGGATTGGTGTGACTGAAACCAGCCTTCTTAAATGTTGCATTACATATTGTCTCATTAACCTCCAGCTAATATCCATGTTAATGTCAGGTTTAAGAACAGCAGTCCTTAGTATGTGCTTGACTTCTATGTGTTAGCTTCACACCAGCTGTGTAGTGGAGGTTGTCAGACATGATTCCTGGTTGCATAAAATGTTCTGCGATTTTACCTGTGTTTTTCTCTTGGTGAGAGATCTTACGCCTGTCATGTCAATAAGATGAAATATCAAAGACTGAAACAGGAATAGTGGTGAAATTGCTTGCAGGTCTGTAAGTGAAAGAAGATTGGATGTTTAGGGTTCAAAGTGTAGTATATATAAACTTTTATATAAACCTTTATATAAAAATAAAGACAAAATATATAAAAGTATGTATTATATAAAAATATGTAAATTTATGATATTAGTACTGGATTCTCTTCTGTTTAGATGTAAAAATGAGAGAAATAAATATGATTTTGTATGATTTTAAGACTTTCAAATTCAAATTCAACTAAACACAATGCATAACGGTAATAATGTCTTCATATATACTTATGTTAAAGGGGAAGTGATTGCAAATACATTTCTAAGTAACATTTAAGCAAAACATGCACAAGTGAAGTTAGTTGCTGTTAGGTGTTTTCACATAGTATCTGTAATTATGTGAACATATACACTACTCACAAAAAGTTAGGGATATTTGGCTTTCGGGTGAAATTTATGGAAAATGTAAGAAGTTCACA
>JAUMHL010000018.1:5918695-5945518 GCA_032362345.1 Sandelia bainsii
TTCATCCCAAAATGCGTAGCTAAATATCTGTGAAGATTCTCAGTCATCCAGGTCATGGTTATCTCAAAAAACGGTTTAATGGCAACTGGACTTGTTTTACTACTACAGACTACAGGAACCACCTACGGTTCAATCTGAGGTGCAGACAACTGATGACAACAAATTTGAAAAAACAACAAAAAAAAAAAAACGTTTCATATGTGAAGAAAACCAACTTAACACCAACTTGTCAGCTTAAAAGACACATAAGGGGTCATGGTGACTGCTCAAACCCTGAGCAAAAACACGCAACAACGCTGTCCACATGTAAGATGATGCTCACACTATCCTATGACCATGTTTGGGTACATGATCCTGCACTGTGTGCTGTCAGTACCATGGGGACTAGCCGGCAGACTGACTAAAAAAATACATGCATATTTTAGTGTGCTTCTCTGCAGTTACAGTGGTCATGCCAGAGTTTGTCAGAGGGCAAAGCCTGTGTGAAATATTGGATTATCTTGAAAGCTTAAACCAAAACTTTTAGACCACAACAAAACATTTGACTGTGCAATAAAACCAACATTTTATCAAAAATGAATATAAATTTACAAGTGTGTCATAAGCATCAAGGCAGTTTTTGTACTGTATGAAGATGCCTGTATCTAGAAAAAGGGTCTACCTATCAATTTTCAATAGGTTGGTATTTATTATCTATAAGGTAGATGATTTGAAGTGTATATTAGCAGCAAATGAGACAGCTACTGATTGTGGAGGAGAGCCTAACAAAATCACAGTAAGACTTGTTCTGTCAGTGTGCCAGATAAAATATTGATATTGACAAAACTATTGATATTTTTGTACAAACTCTCAACTTCTCATTGTTCTGCGAGGATGTGCTGATGCTTCTGCCCCTAATAATTGATTGTTAATTAGCGTTACCCAGTTAGAGCAGCATGGTATGTGACAGGTGGTGATGGGTACCAGAGCTTCACAGTATCTGGAGTGCTCCATTCTCACACTGTTCGGTTTTTCACACAACTCAGCTCATGCACATACACACATACAGTACACACAGACTCTTACACTTGCAGAAATGCTTGTTCTCAGACACTTGCACACATGCCCCACACATATACCCTCATAGACAAGCTAATCATCTTTGGACACCAGTACAGAGGTAGGACATTTTGTAACGAATGTACTGAAGCCCACTTGTCATTATATTTGTACAGATTACTTGACTTAATTGATAGGAACAAAAGGATTATCATTAAATCATGATTGCCAGTGAGAGTGGCCATATGGGTTGTTTCATTGCCAGATCTGGCTTGTTTTTCTCTGCAGAAGAAGCAGATTGTAAATTAATGGAAGAAAGTGTGTTATTTATTTGATTTTGAGAATGACAAAGGCAATACAAACAAAAGCACTATAATGTATTAACTTAGTCAAAAGTAAATCTGTTTTATCATTTTAATGTGCAGTGATGTATGCAAGTAAATTCTGTGCCAATTGCAAAATGTGGAATATAGCTTGATTTTCAGAGGCTTGCAGTGTAACAGTCAACCTGCAGGGGTTACATGCCATTTATTGCAAATTTTTCACATATATAAGTGTATATTAAGTGTACACAAAGACCATGAACGATGATTGAATCACAGTGAATGTGGAAGCATTTTCTAAAGTAAAGCCATCATACAAATTAAAATACATTGTAAGGTGCATTAGCCTTATTGAATACTCTTACTCTTTTAATAATTACAATTCAATTAAACTACTTCAGACTACACAACATATATGTTATTGCACTATTTCTCATATTACCTACTTAGACAAGAGTGCAATTATAATTATGCCTGCTTCCAGAAAAGCCTTTGTGTGTGTTTGTTGTTTTTCACACAACAAAGCTCGATCAAACTAGATCAATAGCCTGATAGTGTCTAAGGCTTGTTGCAAAAATTAAATGTCATAAGCCATTGATCTTTCCCACTAGCAGATAGCTAAGAGACCAGTAGGTGGAAAGCAGTTACTTTTCTGTCCCCTCTTCAAGTGATCAACCACAGTTAGCTCTTTGCACACACCGCATACAGTAGCTCAAACAGATTAAACTGCAAAGTGTGTGTTACCTTAATAGCATACAGATTAATAGCAGCAAATGGTATTTTGTAATGGTAAAAGCTTGCTTGAAATTAGCTGTAAAAAAGTTTCCTACTTCTTCCTTGTAATTGAGGATTTTCTTAACACCATGAGGCTTATTTCAGTGTATTTTAATCACCCAGTATATTTGCAAAATTAGTTGTCATTATCTCAATCGCAGCTAATGGAGCAGTTCAATGAAATCAATATGAGACCACAGATTGCTAGTTCTCAGTTTCTTTTTTTATTGAACTATCTGAGTCCCTTTAAAAAGATCACACAGAGAGTTAATAACAGAAGACATCTTATTCTAAATTTCCAACACAATCATCCCAACATACCAAGAAATCGGCAAGAGATTCGACTGCAGGAGTTGTTGTCTTCACCAGACACGTTTGTGTGCTTTCCTGGTTCTCACTTATTCAGTACAGTTATTTTAAGAGCAAGTGATAAGTGAGCTTCTGCCTTTCTGCAGCCGAACAGAAGTCTCCACGTCGAGTGAAATGTGCTTGGCTTTTATTAGAGCAATGTGACAGAGGAAAGAATTCCTTCACAAAAACGTGTTTCAACTCTGTAACCAAATGTCAGATGGCCATGCCATTACAAGCAGTACTAGAAATATCTAATGCTATTATTATTATTTAAAGAGGGAAATTATTTTTCAAACACAACAGATACATGCATGGGAATGCAAGTTATATATAAGTAAGATAAAAGCTAAAGCCTGAGTGTTTTTTGTTTTGTCTTTCAGGACAATGTGGACCTCGGGGATTTGATGTTTTCACTCTGTTACCTGCCTACAGCAGGCAGATTGACCATTACCATGATAAAGGCTCGCAATCTCAAGGCCATGGATATCACGGGTGCATCTGGTAATTAAAAACAGATATCATCTTTAACTACAGAGTCTCGCTGGTGTCCTCCTGTATTAAAATGTTTTTCCATTTTGTTTCTCACTTTCACAGATCCATACGTGAAGGTCTCACTAATGTGTGATGGCCGCAGATTAAAGAAGAGGAAGACGTCGACGAAGAGGAACACTTTGAATCCAGTCTATAATGAAGCCATTGTCTTTGATGTCCCTCCAGAAAACATAGAGCAGATCAGCCTTTTGATTGCTGTGATGGACTATGACCGGTTAGATCTTCACATAACTCAGACAGTAGTTTTCGCCTCTTGCATAAATAATTTTTTAATTTATTTATTAATTATAAAATAAAATTCTTTGTTTCCATCACACAGATAGTTTGACAGCTTCAGTTTGCTTTTGTTTTTTCACCGTCAAGATATAATAGATCATTATTTTTGGAATGCAGGTTTGGTTGTGATCATGTTTTATTTCTTTCCCTCCTGCACCTACAGCGTAGGCCATAATGAGGTCATTGGTGTGTGTCGAGTCGGCAACGATGCAGACAACCTCGGCAGAGACCACTGGAGTGAAATGCTCACATATCCTCGAAAACCTGTCGCCCACTGGCATCCGCTTGTTGAGGTGAGGTGACTTTACTGTATATAATCTATGTATATAAGCCTGGTCCGATTTTAAACATGAACTCCTTTTTTCTATAACTAACAGCGTCATAGAGAAAACTGTTATGGAGCTTGACACATGCTGGTTCCAGTCCTTAGGCAGAAATAGACTGAATCTAACCAACAGTGAAGCATTTGGTGGATGGTTATTCTCTACTATCTCAACCCCCAGAATTCTAATGTGATTTTATTTTAGTTCGTATAGACAGGATTTGATAGAAAATGTGCATTTCCAGAAAAGGGTATTAGAAAACATAAAGGTCAATTTAGCTTTGTGGAGGATATAATCTCATAAGTACTTGTAAAGAGATTCCGTAAAGGAAATGAAATCTAATATGTACAATATGTAATACGCTGCCAGCAGTTTTAGCACATTCCACTGTAACAGTGAAGGAAAGAGAAGATGCAAATAAACGGATTTCTGACATTTATGAAATGCATACTGCGATAAAACAAAAATCATTTTTATGCCAAGGGTGGAGAGGAGTGCTGAAAGAAAAACTGCAGTAAATATAGATTAACGAGTGATAAAGCTTATCATTGTCATTAAGCCACAGCGGGCTCATTAGTATTCACCGATACAGCAGTGTGTTGGTACAGTGAGGCTGTGAAAAGATTTTTGGTCAGCAGTAGTGGAAATATGGCTGCAAACTGCTGAACACTGAAGTAGAAAGTAAAATACAAATATCTGGCATTTGATTGAAGCTGTATTTATGGCTAGCATTGACTAGTAGCCTGGAATGCCAAGAAACATCATATATCTTACTGAATAATCGTTTATGAAGTTGCTTCCTCCAAAAAGTCCACCGAGAACGAGGCTGTTTCTCTGTAAGCTCATATCTGGATCTGACTGTGAAAACATAACACTTACGCTAAAGTTACCATGGCAATACACAGTACCTAGTGTAAAATTGTGCTTTTTTATGAGTTAAAATCCAGTTAAAGCCTGCAGTTATGGTAATTTACTGGCATGACAATTCCCTATACAGGACAGGCCCCCTGTCTTTGAGAGTGTGCCAATTCACTCAGTCTTAGTCTTTATCTCCTGTCTTTTTTTAGATAGTGCAGTGGGAAACTAGCAAGGGAGACAAAGTAGACAAAGCTCTGACGTGATTCAGCCCCAGGCATGTTGGGGTGTGAGGTTCCAGTGTAAAACCACTCATCTCTCTGTGGGAAGTTCATGTTTTTAATATGTGGTAAATTACATAAATGCAAATGCCTTGCTGATGCGAAATATCTGCCCTTGGAAATCTTCACATTTACTGGAAATTGCATAAAATAGAGTGGATGAAGTATATAGACAAAGCAGCTAGACAAACAACAGAAATGATAATCAGGGGGAACAGGAAGTCACGCTGAGAAGTTGAGAAATGTATGTCTGACCTGTGCACTCAGCCAGAAAAATGGCTTTACTGAGTGTATTTGTGCACATCAAAGACTGTGCCTACAAAACGCAAGGACACAGTGAGAGTCAAAGAAAATGGGGCTGATTATGTTTGTTTTGAGGCTATTAGAGTATGTAGTACTTTGAAATCTTTATTGGAGCCTTAAGAAATCACATTTATTATTTAGATCCTCCCAAGTATTTTAGTCAAAGTTGTTCTGTCTTAACAAGCCCTTCATCCTCACACTACTCCCAAAACTGCAAAGTACTGCAGTCCTAACATGCCGAAAGGTTTCAAACACTGGTCCATTAACATGTTTGTTTGCCAAATAAGCACTTTGTCTGTTAAAGCTCTTATACTTTTGCTTGCAGTTGGCAAATAAAATACTCACAGAAGTGCCGTCTATTTCAATATTACAGGGTGAATATATAAATAAACAGACTTTGCTATAATCAAAAATGAAATGGGAGACATTCACCGTTTGTTTTACTGTCCAATTCATAACTCTGTAGGTGGTTAGTATATTTGTGTGAAAGATAAAAAACTGAGTTTTTTTAAATGACTTTTTTTTTTTTTTTGCAGTACCAGGGGACCACTGGTAGTAGCCAGGGAGGATCCTGTAATTCTCTAAAGACACCTCCCTCTCCTTGAGCAACAATTCACATTATGGCACAAACTAATCTGAAGCCTCGGCTGTACTTCTGGACAGTGGTGCTGATGAGAGCTGCACACAAATGGTCTTAAAAGAACAATGCAGACAGTCATACAGTACTATGGAAAAGACACAAACACAACACTGTATTGAGCTCTGCTCAGTTGGATCAGTTGCATGTTGAATGGGCGCAGATATGGATGTTTCCTTTTCTATAATGTTCAGCAAGAAAAACAACAGGCATATGCAGACATTTTAAGTCTGTGGTATTCCTGGGTTTATACAGTAGTTACTGTTTTTTTTACATAGTCTTGTTACTGAGTTACTGTTAATGAGATGAGTCTGTATTTGAAAAACCTCCTTACAACCAGTTGAACTGCCATACTGTTTTTTTATTTTATTTGATGGTAAATTGGTGCATGAGGTCATGGTTTAGTGGGATAACTTTTCCACGTCTGTTTGTTTCTGTTTCTGTTTTGGGAATATGATGTGTTGTTCTGTCAGAAGATGTGCAGTGATGGATTTTTAGACAAAGTATCTGTAAGTAAAATATGTTAAATGTTATCAATAAATATGATTCCCTAAAAAACACATTTGTGTGCAACATTTTTTCTTTATAATTTCTTTTTATTTCATTTCAGGAAATAGAAAATCTGTAGGATAAAAAATGGCATTTAAAATCAGAAACATTACACTTTAAATTACACTTTACATTGTAAGTAATTTTCTGTAGCATGTCAATTCCATTACTGTTTAAGATTAGTGCATCAGAAGTACAACCCACAAAAAAGTAGCCAAGTGGGTTTCTGAAACAGGCGAGAAAGGCTGTGTGTGTAAGCAGATTATAAATGCCTACAGGCAAAGCTCTGAAATGAAGCTTTGCCAAGTTAGACACTACTATAATGCAATTTTGTAAAAAAAAAAAAAAAAAGAACAAACACAACTTGGAAATATATTATTACAACACACATTTGCAATGGCTGCCCTTGCAGTGAAAAATTGATTTAATTTTAGACTATACATAGTGGATTGGAAGCATAAATGTGTTGCTCATAATTTGGCAAGTTGTTGGGTTTGAACTGATCCTCTAAATACTGATGAAGAGCACAGTGAGTGCTATAGCTCATTTTTGCAGGTAAACAGGATGTGTGTGTAAGTTTGATATAATCTTTTTGCTCTCAGGAGTTTGTCTGACTCACTGGACGAATAGGAACCTATTCATCAGGAACTTCATTCATTATTCTGTTTTTTCCTTTATCTTAAAATTTGGAACAGTTAGTTCCTCATTTCTAATTCAATTAGCTTCAATGGCTTACAGCCAGCGCTTGTTTAGACTTCTACTGTTTCCTTTGCTGTGTGTGTTTGTAAGAGAACAGTTCTGACAGTGAGTGGAAGTAACAATATTTTTAACTGCAATAAATAGTTATAGACTATAGGAAAATAATAAAGGTAAAAAAAAAAAATCCCTCTCTGTGACCATACAGGTGCAGAAGCTTACAAACTTTAGAATGGCACCGGCAAATCAAAGATTCTTAAGATACCAGGCAAAATCATGAGCAAAAATTCAAATCAGATCCAATGTTTCTAAATTTTTGTGTTATGAGATTCAACAATTTGGTTTATTACATAATAAACCTAATTATGTAAAGAGCAGGGGTGTCCAAACTTTTTTTAAAGACGGATAGATTTGATGATGTGAAGATTCCTGTGAGGAAGTTGAAGTAACAATATTTTTAACTGCAATAAATAGTCTTTGATTTATTTTTATGTGTACTGACTATATACCCCACAAATGTCCTTTGAATTATGTGTAAGAGAGACTTTAGGAAATTAAAGTAGAGACATACTAGAGTTAGAAATATATGATGCAGTCAATTTTGTCGCTGCTCAATTTTGTAGACATGTTGTGAGGGATGCCACATTTATTGCAGTCCAAACACTGAGTAATGAAAATGAATGGATGGACCTGGGTAGCAGAGAAAAACAATTAATTTTTTACATATTCAAACCCAAATGCAAAGATTATCAGTGTAGTGTTTTCACATTTGGAGATATCCAGTATTTTTTTCAATTCCAAAAAGAACAGTGTCTGTCTTTGTTTCTTTTAATTGTGTATTTTAAAAAGTGGACCCAGATGAACAGAAAGTTTGTTTGATATCAAATGTACGTGCTACTGTAGGCAGTGTCAACACGTGATTTATCTACTATATTTATGCAAGAACAGAATTCATGATAACTTTCATAAAAATAGGCACTAAAACAATTCAGAAAACAGTTTTGAGTCACTTGAAAATAAAGTTTGCTACAGTTTCTCTAGTCAAGAGTGAAATAAATTCATAAAACTTCCCTGTATGTTGCAAGCACTATATAGTACATATATATATATATATATATATACTATATATATGATATATAATATCACAGGGCACAGGACAAACCTGTTTCCTCTACTCTACAGATATTAACCTGTAAAAATCTCACATCATCAAATACAGTAAAAACTAAAAGTTTGGTCAATCATAAATAAAATAGCTGATCAGTTAATTGTTCATAACATAATGCATTATTGACCTTCTACATCGGTATTTGTCCTCGCTGTTTAATGCCACCATTCAAAATGGATCCTGGGAAATTAATTTAATAGTTTGCGGACATTTCTAAAAAAGTGCAGCAAGTGTTAGTAACATCCCTCCCATTATACAAAATCTGCACTTTCACAATATATTTCATATTACACAAGTCAGACAAAGAAAATTCAATTTTCTTTGAGAGTTAAAATTTCCACCTGACCACTGAACTGCACCATCTGTCACTCTCAAAGATAAGTATCTCACCCAGATTTCCACAAAGGTTGCTTTTTATTGATAGTTTGATACCGTGGGGCTCCAAATTAATAATGCATGTTTCCTGAGTGTGAGTGTCAAGTTCCTCCTTCTGCCTTGATGACAGATAGCCTTCAGTGGTGCCACCTGGTTAACAGCCATGACCTCATCCATCTACTCTACCCCTGATTATAACTCACCCTGTGCGTATAATAATGGAATATCATCTAAGAAAGAGAAAAAGAGAAGGTGGGTGTGGGTTGTCATTGCAGAGACAGAGGTGTGTGGGTTGCTTGTTAAGGCCCTGTCAGTGGGCACTGTCTATGACACATATCTGGTAGGTTGAGCTTGTGCGGTTCAGCCAGGCTGATGGTAACAAGGAAGAGGAGAGTGCTCACAAATCATCTTACTTGGTGATATAATTATGTGTCTGACACACACACAGACAAAGACTATGAAAGTTGTGAAGTCAGTCTGGTTTCTTATGAGTAACAACCACTGGCGATTATATATAATTAATCAAATTTATGTAGTTGTTGCCACTTTGATTGCAAAATTTTAAAACACTCTTTCTTCACAGTGAAACCTCACATGCTATACAGGAATGATACTCAATCATAACTTTAGTTCCATCTACAAGGGCTCAAAGCTCAGCCACTAATATCTGCATTTTTGAAAATTTTGCAAGTGATTAGGATGAGCCTTCAACCCCATACTCTGCAGGTTTATAGGGCAAAACCTGATTACCTGTTACATTTAGCCAGGGCCGTTTCTAGCTCTTTGGGGGCCCCTGTTTTGAATTGATAAGAGGAATTTAAACCCTTCGATGATTTGTGGTAATGCATCACAGTAGGTTCTCGAAACTGAAATGAAAGACAACAACAAAGAAAAAAATCAAGTTGAACCAAGTAATAGACTATAGGAAAATAATAAAGGTAAAGAAATCCCCTGTCTATGACCATACAGGTGCAGAAGCTTACAAACTTTAGAATGGCACCTGCAAATCAAAGATTTTTAAGATACCAGGCAAAATCATGAGCAAAAATTCAAATCAGATCCAATGTTTCTAAATTTTTGTGTTATGAGATTCAACAATTTGGTTTATTACATAATAAACCTAATTATGTAAAGAGCAGGGGTGTCCAAACATTTTTTAAAGACTCATAGATTTGATGATGTGAAGAATTCCGTGGGCAAAAGCAGAAGTTACATACAAATGCACTGTTTTAAAACAATTGTATTATCACTGTGACAATTATCGTTTTAAAAGTCAATGGAGCCACACAGGAATGATCAAATGAAAAAAAAAATTGAATTATATCACGGCCAAGACTGGTTGCAAACCCAGGACTTATGCGTGTCAGAGCGTTACCAGTAGAACTAAGAAAGACAAGGTATAGCACTGAACACGCCTGGTATAGAGCAAATCAAAGTTAATACTCTGGCGCAACTGTTTCTGCAGTGATATCAAAAACACTTCCCAATAGTTTATACAAGTTTCTTTCAACATTACAGAGCAAATATAATCCGAGAGATATTTGAATTACATTTAACTCTACTAAAATATTTTGAGACTAAAGTGGTAGCTTGGGGGCCCCCTAGTGGCCGCGGGGCCCTATGCATCTGCGTAGTCCGCATTGCGCAAGAAACGGTACTGCATTTAGCTATCTTGTAAAGTCGTGATAATGCGGCATAGTCCACCTTCGTATTCTGCAAAGACAGTGGTATCATCCTTCTCTGACTCTGACTTCTGATTCTGGATGGAGCAGCACACAGGTATAACAGTATTTGTGATGCTCAGCATCAAAAGTCTTATTGTAGACCTCTGTTTGGTAAAACGTCCTTTCATCAAACATTAGCAAAGTCAGTCTCTCAAGTATTCACTTATTGTTTTGTTTTTTGGAAATGAATAAATGCTACATTATACTGTGTTTTTGTGCCACACTATGTCTTTCCTGAGTGCAGTAACTTCCTAGAGAGTCTTTACATCTCTTAGCTTGCAATTTTGTAAAATTAATTACTGAGCATGTAAATTCCAAATTATAGACTGAAGACAGAGATGACAGGGAATGAGGTAGGTGAATACAACAAAGGTCCTCAGTTGGTCCTCAGACTGTGTACACTGCAGTTTAAGGTTCACATCTTAACCTCTGTGGTACACCTGTTAATTTAACCACTGACTGTCAAACAAGACATTACAATAGTCATATCACACGTTTTGCTGATGCAGGGTTTTATGGCTGACTGGATTTTTTTCTTTAAATCCCACTGAGACCTTTCGTTAATATGAGTGACATGAGTAGAGACAAATAGAATAGAATGTGTATGACATGGGAGCATGAGTATTGTGGAGACACATTGTGCTCGTACTAATGTTAATATTTACTTGATTTCTAGTGGGGAACAAATCCATCTCTAACAAGCAACAAAATAAAATATACACTAAATCGAACATACAGCTGGCCAATGAATCTGCCCTAATAATCACAGGCAGCTGTTTCTGGTATTGCAATTATAATTAGTAACATTTCCACTGGAAACTACATTATTAAGGGTGTTGTGAACATGCATTTTTATACACAGTAGAACAGCATCTATAAGAGCAACATATATTCAGTTGTAATTAGATCACTGTAAAGGCCATACGATGTATTTTGTTCAGGGTCTAGGTCCAGGACCCAGAGGAAACTACATAGGAAACTACTACTGCTGCAGATGCTCCATCTTATAGTGGAAGGGGAAATTTGCATGTTCCTTTATGTTCCTTTAAACGCTTTCCTGTAAATAAGACCCTAAGATTTTGAAGGGCAGATTATCATCTGAGCTATCTCCCACTCCTCTGCACGTTGCCTCAGGCCACCAGACTTTTATGACATACAGTACAATGTATATATCTGTGAGGTGCAAATGTCCTCTGTCTTTACTGTTCCAGCTAATGTAGAGACTGGATATCTGGAATCTGAGTCATGGCAACTTCTTTCTTCAACCCAACAAGAAAGAAGTCCAGCTGCCATGACCCAACTTCCAATAACTTCACCTGGACCACTGAGAATCTTCACAGACGTAAAGACTGGAGCCATAAGGTTAATGGGTTAATGCAACTGTGAGTGCTTCTGTTAATCCTGTGTGTTGTACAACAGGAAGAACACATCAACAAAATAGTGTCTGACGAAGTAAAACAAACATATTTGAGAATTTAATAGCTTCCCTTGATGTAATCATGTAGAATTCTATGCTTTCACTGGTAAAATAGATGTTTTTCACAAATAAGAAATCAAAGATGTAATCAACTATTATTTGCAAATAGTGCCCTCTTCTTCTACCTCTATTAAACTGAGTGTCTGTTATATCACACTGTTATCACAGTATTTAGCATTTCAGTGCTGTGTTGTGGTACGCAAGTATAACTATGCTTGTGTCTAATTACCGCTGTGAAATGGAGACTGTGCACAGATGCAATATTTAAACGATCTGAGGTGATAATCATCTAAAGATTAATAAACTGTGGAAACATATTTTGATATTTTTTGCCATAAAATGTCATGTGTAGCTGCATATTTCATATTCGAGTTGTTTAAAATCTTCAGAACTGTACATAAAGCACTATGGAAATTGATAGCAGAACTGACAGAGCAATATATAGCACTATACAGAATTGTTGACTGTGTATAGTGTCTGGTTTGCGTTTCCTTGACACATGTGGTCTACAAGGCCATTTGTGGTTGACTGCTCATGAATAAATGCTAAGTACCTGAACTTCCGCAAGACTGCAGGCTGAATTCACTTGCCACACTGGTTATGACACAATTAAATTATCCTGGCTTATTACAAAACTATAAGAAAGTACTATATAACAAATATCAGTCATGAGCCATGAATTGTTGACTTTATTGTTTGATATATTAAACATTAACTTGACTGCGTGGATCAGATTGTAAAGAGTAAAACATGCCAGAACATCAAAGAGAGTTTTAGGGTCTTTTAGGATGTTTTTTACATGAATTTTTATGGGTGTGTATGCCTGTAATGTAAAGAAAATATACTGTGGTACCTTGCAGTAAAATGTCATGTAACTAAATCACCAATGAAAGCTAAATTGGAAAAAAAAGTTTGTTTTATCACTGCTTCATTATAGCACTTAATAACAACTGCATTACAACTGCAGTAATTCACTAAGAGAGCAAAAACAAAAAAAAAAGAACAAAAAAAGAACAAAAAGATGTAAGTGTGACATTAAAGAGACTAACAGAGAATATCTATGTCTTATCCTCAGGCTGTGTTTTCCATTTTTTAGAATCTTGCAATGATGCCATGTTGATGTCTTGTGTGAGTGCAACAGATCCCAACAAGTAACCTCTCACACTGTGCATTTCCCTTCACACCGGTGCAATAATCGCTCCCACCAGCTGCGACAGGGTCAGCTCAGAGCAATCCTAAAAACGATCATGGATTGAAAGGTCACGTTCAAGATGACTGATTCTCCACTCTGAAGAAACTACATGAGCCTGAACACAGTGGTGAGACTAAGGTCAATGTCACTAACTTGGTGACACTGACCTTACAATTACTGTAACTTTCTGTTATTACACCTACATTATGAGAATTTATACTTATACAGTATCATCTTGTTCTAAATAGCATTTCCATATGAATCCTGATGCTAGAGTAACAATAATGGGTCTTTACGGTTTAACTTATGATTATTATATGGTTTAAGTCAATGTGACACATCCTGCATTATTTCAAGCAAACAGGCTGTAATCAGCTGGAACAAACACACTTCTTAGCTTCAGAATTTACTTGCATTTTACTTGCAAAAACTAGAATAAACACACCTGACTACACTGCCTCAGGTAGATATCGCTGTCACCCTCTCGCTGGCATTCACTGGAACACACTGGCACACAAATGCAGATTCAGTATTTTTTTCTTTATTGGCATGGCATAAATGCATTTTTAGTTGCCAAAGCACAGAAGAACTAATAGATTAAGGAAAAGTGACTGTATAAAAATACTCTGCATAGGGAATTGGAAATTTTGATCAAGGATTAAAAACCCTGCAGAACAAATGAATTATTAATGCTACAGTATAATGTTTATGAAACCATTTTAATTTTATGCGCACACAGGTGTAGCTAAATATGTGCACAAGCTAAATATATTGAAGTAGAAAAGGTGAACAAATGTCAAGTTGTCACTTATTTTATCTTGTATTATTGCAGAATCAGACGTTATTCAAAGTGATCCTCCATCAATAGAAAACAAGCTTTCAATAATTTTGCCAAGGTCATGAAGTTTTTTCATAACTTTGAAAGTATTTATTTTTAAGTCTCTGTATAAAGAGCACATTCAGTCTGAATAATAACAAAAAGATAGCCAAAACATGGCTGCATACATTAATATAGTAGGTGGGGAAATATAAATAATTAACATCTATTAATTAAATTGTGCATATACATTAAGTGTGTGAAAAATATACATACACACAATTTGTGTTCATTAGTTAAATACATGCACATTCATAATAAAGTATAAATATTGATGTGTATAAATATGTGAAAAAAATGTGTCCTGTATATTTGTCAAACATCCATATGCTTTACATTTTTTGAGTAGTTTAGTTAAATTATGAATGTTAATAATGAATGTTTTATGTTTTATGTTATGTGTTTAACTGTGTGAGATCTAAATGTAAAATGAGGTAATGTTTTCTTGACCAGTGATGCACCCTGTTGGCCATACTGTATATAACATAGCACAATGTTTGCCCCCCATAAATATGAAAGTTATGGCAGTACAGGAGATTATCAAGATGCTTAACCAGTTAAACCAGTGAAATGAATAAATCTGACTTAGTAGATTAGTTATAATCTTTGTGGCATTCATGCTTTTATCTTTTAAAAGAGAATGGATCAACATAGTAATAACTGACTGATGTGTCTTCATATTTTTTTTTTTGTCTACGTATGTGTTTATGCACATCAAAACACTGAACTTAATATCAGATCAGTGAAGGAAATATTACCAAACCCCAACATGGATGTGACTGCTCAGTAAACTGCTGCTTTTTCTAGCTTCATTGTGCATTGCTTATCATCATGAAGTGTGCTCTCTGTCATCAGCATCAATCAAAATCTGGTCCAGTGTTCTGAGGTGACCTCTGCGGCTCCAGCAAAACTGTAGGTTTTGAGCTAAATATGTAGTTATTGTCACTGTTTCCACTTTCTTTTTTAGAGCAAATCACCAAAGTTTATTCATAAATCTCAGTGCTGTGGAGTAAAACATATTCAAATACACAAACAATAAAATTTAAGGATCCAAAGAAACAAACTATTCTAACTATGAGGCTTGACCTTATGTGGATAACAGCGCTGACAATGGGTAAGGCTCTGGTCACAAAATGAGAGGGGAGATTAAACCCAAAAGCCACATTCAGGAGGTTATTTACTTGGGAGTCACTCAGATGTCATGACAGCTGTTGTAGCTTTCTTTGTTGTAGAAGGATCTAAGTGCAACGAGGAAGGGGAGTAGTCTGTGACGTTCTGTCTTTCTGTTTAACATCTCTCACTTCGTATCATTCCAGCAGCTAACACTCTGTCTTCTTCATACGGGTGAATGAGGATCTACTAGTGCTGCTTTATAACACAGTGTGGTGCCATGGCCTCAAATGCCAGCCAGATGTTGGAGGCTGCCTTGGAGCAAATGGATGACATTATTGCTGGTAAGAGTTTCTGTTTCTTTATCAGAGCCTCAATAGACTGCCCTTGTTTGTAATTGCAGGCCTCCATAAAACCAGGACTGCCCACATGATTTCACTAGGGGATTGACATACATATATAGTGAACAGAAAAAAAAATTCAAAGGTTTATGTAAATTGTGACGGATCAGTTACAAACAGGAGCTAGAAATTAAAAGCGTTTGTGAAGATGAGAGACTAGTTTGTCAGTAATAGTTTTTAATGAAAGTTTCAGTTATCGCTCCTCTCTTTAATTTTCTTTCTCTCAATCAGACACTCACTCAGTTGTACACTTTTGTGCTTCTACACAGCTTGTTTTAGAGCTTGTATCTCTCACAGAACACTAAATGCATAAACCCTAAGTAACTAACAGAGTCTTTTCATCTGTATTTTCTAGCAGAGGTGATACATTTTAGTCATTTCTGTTTGCCACAGCCATGGCAGTGCATTTTGCATAAGGTCAGAGGACAATGTTCTATTAATAGAGATGACAGTTCAACCATTAGGATACTTTACTGAGAAACTACACAGGTAACAGCTAATAATCACACACTTTCAATGAAAATGTATATTCACATTATGCGCTGACTGCATTACTGTACCTTATAGCACAAAAGAAAAGTACTTTTGGTGGCTTATATGTGAAAATTACAGTAACCTACAAGTTGAACCTCTAATTAGTGGATTTCAGAAGCCACAGTGTACAGTACTAGGCCATTTTATGCTATTTACATCCAGTAAAACCCACTATAACGCAATAGTGTCCCCGTGAGGTAATTTCAGGAACTGCTTGTACTATACTATTGCCTGCCAGTCACCTTTTAATCAGAAGCAGTTCAGAATCAGCTTTATTTGTGTTATTTGTGTGCTACACAAACAAGGAATTAGCTTCTGGTCATTGGTAACTCTCAACAACAGGACAGAATATGTCCTGCTCTGTTAAGTCAACAAGTTCGGACAATATAAGAATGACAGCTGCAGGCAATAAGAGTAATATTAAGAAAAAATGCAAGTATGTATGGCAATCCCAACAAGATTTCTCCCTATCTCCCTAAGTACTGATGAAGTTATCTGAGTGTTTTCCCAACTGGCAGAGCTTTGACTACTTTTCTCTTGGGCAGTACTTTTGATTTCCTGTTGTTCTTTCCCTTAAGGCAAAATTGGTGATGGACTATTCAGTGCCCTTATGCAGTTAGGTGACCAGGACTACCAATCTTCACAGTGTACACAGATGTTGACCCTCCCCCCACCCGTGGACCCCGCCCTCAAGGCTCTTCAGCTGACTGAAGCCCTCGGGGCAGTGCTGGAGGGCCAGGGGAGTGAAGCAGAACAGGCCTCTCTCAGGAAAGACGTCTCCACTGACACAGCTCAGATTATACTAAAATGGCTGGAGAGAGACGAGGTGAGCACTGCTTCATGTACATGTGAAGGCCTTCCACACTGAGACAATGATGGATGGCAGGTCAGAAAATCCTTATATATCACCCAGTGTGAGAATCCAGTTCCCACTCTGAAGGATCCAAACTCCAATACATAAGAATAGGCTTTGTTAGTTACTTATGTATAATAGATAATGTATATAGTACAGTACTTGTACATTCTGCTACTACATAATCTATGGGTTTTACTAGTTACATTATATGGTGGTCTTTGATCCTGGTAATCAACATCTGGAGGGCTTTTTCCTGTCTGCTTAGAAGTTGAAGCTGGATCTACTGCAAACTGCTCCAGTAATGAGATCCAGAGCTCCTGTTTTAAAGTACAAACAGTTGCACCCCTGTTCTCCCTCATTTCCTTTTTTCTTATACCCCTGCATTACTCCCATCCTCCTTGTTCTGCAACGGTTGTTTGTTTGTCTGATCCAGGTGAGCCACCACCGGTATTTCCCCTCTTCTATTCTATGTCTACTTAAATTTAATATTGTCAGCTTTACAGTCACATTCCCCTCCAGTCTCCTCCTCCCTCCCGTTATGCGTTGTCTTTACTGACTTCTTGCTCTGCACCACATCTGACATGCATGTGCTGCAAAAAGTTTCCTCTCCCCTGTGCCCCTTTAGGAAACCCTGCAAAATTTGCTTGGAGGAGAGGTACTTCAGACAGAGCAAGAGAACCGCTTGGAGAAAGACAGAGAGAGGTGCAGTAGAAAGAAAGGAAGGACAGAAACAGATCACGAGGTGCAGCAGAAATACAGAGCTGTGGTAAATATTAAAACAGAGTTAGAGAGAGAAATCATGAGACAGAAAAAGAGTGAGTTAGAAAGAGGTAGAAAAAACTGAACAAAAGAAAAAAAAGGGAGGACAGCCAACTGGCATAGTTTGAGTTATTCGGCTGAGCTCTAAAAGTCTCAGGCAGAGCAGACTCAAAACCACACGGACCAAGGTCCTCTCTGCATGCTTTACAACTGCAATGTAGAGGGTCTGTGAAAGAGAGGACAGTGTACAGCACAGTTAAAAACAATTTTTTGTCCTGCTGTGGAATTTGGTCTCTGTTCATCCTCCTTGGTGCTTTGTAGCACTGGCTGAATTCTGTTAGTGTATAACATTAAAAGCCAGATCTAGAGTACAATGGGCCTGCAGAATGGAGTATGACATTGATTTCTACAAACATTTTGCCTGGCTCAGAAAGGTAAGACATTTTCCTCCTGCATGTCTACTCTTCATATTTTCATACAGCACAACAACTGCACAGCGTTGTTGCTTTCACTGCATATTTATGGTTGCAATAGTAGAGCATTTGGGAGGAAGATGTGCTTTGTTTGTGACCTAAAGGAGGTCTGCTGTAGAATCAGCAACACATGCTCTGTTATACAATCCCTTGGGGACTGGAAAGTTAACGCCATAAAGGAAGCAACTAATTAAAACAGGTATTAAAGCAGTTTAATCTTTAGTCTGACAGTGCAATGGGTTCAGATGATTCAACAGTGGTGACACAAGGGTGAATTGTTGAATGCATAACCAGTCTACCATTTTGGTCATTAGGTAAAAGTGTTTGAGGAAAATGATAAATGGATACACATACCAGATGAGATCATTTCCTGCCATTTGAACCTTAAGCGCCTACCATCTTGCTTACCTCCGACTGCCTCCATTAGGGTTTAATTCTTACTGACTGAACATACATAGAGGAAAGCTTTGCATGAGTAAACCAGACAATCATTGTTGCCTACAAATTTGTAATGATGACATTATACTTACTAGTTGGTGATCTGCAAAGGGAAATGTATTGATTTAGAATTTATTCTCTCTCTTTCTCTATAGCTAATATTTATAACAATACTTGGCAATAACCTGTAATAAACTGGAAAAGAGTTATCTATCTGCTAACAACAAAATAAATGCAGCTGCAAAAATCAAGTTGAATGAACACCTGTCTGCATAATTAGAGTTTTCATAACCATTATTCCATTATTTCTGACAAAAGCTAATATATGGATTTTTATGTTGCTTTTTTAATCATTATGGTCACTCAATGTAACGCTTGATGATCAATTTCAGTGCTGCTAATTAGATGTAAACCTTACTGGAGCATTATAATAGTCCCAGTCATGAAGTCCTCATTTGATCAAGACTTCTGGAATTGAAAGAAAGTTTGCATATTGAACTGGCTGCAGAAAAGATCACTTATATCCATTAAGCATACAGGATGATGCAATTGAACTATAACAATAAGCTAAAACCTGTAATTATCAAATACAGAACTGAGAGAAATATCAAGGTGACCAGAGGACGGACTGGTCTCATACACACAGGGACTGTGTGTATGAGACAAATGCTATTGGAATAACACTTCATTATGCAATTACTATTAAAATATTATAGAGCTAAAACATATGAACTATATATTTGATATAAATTGTATTGTAAAATTGTATTTTTAAATTATTTTGAACCACTAAGCACTGGCTGGTTTAGGATGATGGATGCTGGGCTACATAACATTTCCATGAATGTGGTTGAAAGCCTGGATTTCTGAGAAATTTGAGATCATTTGGTTGCACTACTTCCCTTGCACTGATGGCTCTGACATATTCCTGACTACACGTGCAGCGCTGAACTCAGACTTCACCCAACATTTTTGTTTCCACTAATCAGTCAGTATAAAACGTTGTACACAATTTTAATGCCTGGATTAGGACATGTAAACCTCTTACAGACTTCCACTCACAATCCACTGACACAAAACTGAGAGACTAAGAGACTGAGAGTTAAGTTGCACGTGTGTACATGCATCAGTGGCTGAATCCTCATTGAAAAACCATATCAAACCAAATTTGATCCACTAGACAACTATTCTGTATTAATTGTGTACTTATTTACCTTTTTTCTGAAGGTGAACCCCCATTCAAACAGCAACAGTGAGTCCTACCAAGAGCGGTTATCGCGTCTGGAGGGAGACAAAGAGTCACTGATTCTGCAGGTGAGGCTAGTCAGTCCTCTTAATATGCTTTTTCTGCATCTTTGAATAAAAAACTCTTAAATCTGTATGTCTATTTCTGTATAAAATTTACACAAACTTTCCAAAAGGTTAGTGTCAGTGGAAAAACATTTATCCTATAGCATGTCTGGAAATTCACTGATAAAGGTGAATCAATTGCAATGGACTTGCTCAAACAGAAGAGGACAAATCACAACAAGTGGTGCCCATGCCACACAACAGTGTTAAGAGGAGGGAGACAATGAAAGGACAGTCAAGGAGCAAAGGTAGAATAGAGTATTGTGTTGTAAATGTTGCGTAATTGTGAGTTTCATGTGGGTGAAGCAACTGTTACAAAGTGGGCTTGGTCTTGTTAGAATACTAGACTGTCTTGTTCCGTGTACACACTGTATGTGTGTAGGTGTGTGCAGCTCCCAGGACTACTGAACAAGTGCTTATCTCAGACAGGTTGAGGCTAGCCCCACTGTTTACTGTAGCATGTAGGTGTGTGTGACAGCAGGTGCCCTCACATAAAACAGTCCTTTGAAAATCTGCTCCAGTTGGCTGGTTGAACCTGCCTGTTAGTATGTGATTAGCTATTATTTGGCCTTAATAGTTTCACCACAGATTTACATTTAACTGCTGACATTGCTGGAGTGACTGAAGTGTTGCAAGCACTTAGTGAGGCACAAAGGATCATTCATTTCTTCCCAAATGAAGTGCTTGCACTGTTTAATTTGGCACAAGCATAGACTTATCAACTACAATGAGCACTGGCAATTATGTGACTATAGTTGACATTAATGAATGTGTACTGTAAGAAACTCTTTTATAGTTTTATAGTTCACTTCACTGCAGAAATGAATTCTCATGTGTACTACCTTTATGTCCACACACACAAATACACACAGGTGAGTGTGCTGACAGACCAGGTGGAAGCTCAGGGGTTGAAGATCAGCGATCTAGAGAGTTCTCTGGTGGAGCATCAGCACAAACTCAACTCCACAGAGGAGATGCTACAGCAGGTACACAGCTTTACTGACCTCACTTCATACTGACTTAAGACAAAATATCTTAAACTTAAACTTTCCAAACACTTTATGAGTTACCAAGACACTTCCAGGGCTTTTATATAATTTTATATCAATGTTGTTATTTCAGTTGACGACGTGACAGGGGGGCCAGACTGTCCATCTATTGTTTAAACATGACTCTTCTGCAAAACCCTTTTTTCTCATAAACTGTAGCGTGTAACTCACAGTGTGCTTCGCTGAAAAAATTACTTGCTAAGATTCCAGTATATCTGGCTAGAAATTACCTTGACAACCAAAATATTTAGGACACTTATTCCAGGACATTGTCTCAGAGTGTAACCCTGGTTTATGTGGGGCCAGACTGGTCTGTCTGGGCAGGTGATTATAGTACCATCAGCCACACCCCCAACCTGTAACCACCAGTACTGAGTCACTGCATGCTCCCAAAGAGAGAGAGAGAGAGAGAGAGAGAGAGAGAGAGGGAGACAGGGAGAGTGTGGGGGGACAGCAGAGAGAATGAGAATAAAGAAAATGAGGAGGGAAGGCTGCAGCAGAAAAAGGTGGAGAGATGGGAGGGAAAAAACATAGGGGTGGTGCTCCTTTAAGAGTTAGAAGTGGATGTGTACAACTTTTAGTTGTTTGCTGTGGCTTCAAATCTACAACGGAGACCATGCTATCGAATGGATGTATGAACCTCTAATCTACTGAAACTACAAACCATTATATCCATGAGGGGAATGTATTTATGCTTCCTTTGCTGAAGGCAGACACTGGAGTAAAACGAACAAGGTATTATACAAAATAAATGTATATCATTCTTATAATGCTGCTCCTGTGACTTTCCCATTCCAAAAAGATCTATATGACTAATTTTATGAGAGCCAGAAATGTGTCTTTAACCCATTTCATGAGTTGTCAACTTAAGGTACAGTGCCTCCATGTGAAATGCTGTATGTGTGCAGTGTATCAAAGAGCAGCCAGGGCTGGCTTCTTAGAGACATGGTCATTATGAGGCTTTGGATCTGAGCTGTAAATCTCTTCCTGGTGACAAAGTTCTAATATTTTCCATGTGCACATAAGAAGAAGCCCAGATATTTTGCAAAGCCAGAGTTTTAAATTGATTTATCCATACGTACCGTTTGCCTGTCTCAGATGCTCCTTTCAGAACTTTAAGTGATTTAGCACCTGCTTGACATCAACCAAATTAGTAATACATCTGCCTGCATAGCCTGGCTTAACTCTCAAGGCTGACAACGACCTCAGTCGTTGTCCCCCCCCCCCCAGCTGTGTACTTTGAGTACTGTACAGTGAGCAGTGAAATAGGCATTATAAATAGTGGTCATGGGTTGTGTATATTTAGCCACTGAAACAGCGTCTGAAACCAGAGGGTTTGTCTGAGGGGACTGTCATTACAGAACTGCTTGCTGTGCCACATTCTTAATGTTGCTTTGGCTCAGTAAGTGAGCACAGGGAGAAGGGAAGGGAAAATACACTCACTGTGCATATGTTTACATTTACCTGCATGTCTATGTGTGTTGTTCCATGCTCTTACATGTTGTATGTTGTTGATGACAGGAGCTTCTGCATAGGACGTCACTGGAGAACCAGAAACTGAGTCTTATGGGGGAGGTGTCCTACCTGAAAGTGAAACTGGCAGACATGGAGGGAAGACAGACCCATGGGGCTGAGAAGCAGCACAAAGCAGAGGTAGGATTTTTAACAGAGCCAATATGCCAAGTGCTTGTGGTTAGAAAGTTTTTGACAGTTTGTAGGTATGATTGTTTTGTGTGTCAGAACTTATTTACTTTTGTTTACTTGTTGGGTAATACCAGTTGGACTTGATTTACTTTCCAAAATTTGAGCTAACCATAATTTAACCATCATCAACTTCATATTCTTGTTTAACAAATTTTTTTCCCTGAGGACTGTTTGCAAGGAGGAATTAGTTCGGCTAAAATCCTCAGGAACATTTATATTTTCCTTCAGTCTTTGGAATTTTCACCTTACTCTGCCAGGATTGATGAGGGTACACACAAAAATCTGCCTTGTGCGCTGATAGATCTAACCTTCAAGTCAGCTGCTGATTTTATGGAAGACCATAAACACTTTCTGGACGGATGGAGGGGAACATTCACCCCAAATCCTGGCTGAGTTGTTCTTGGGCATAGTCTACAGGAAAAAAGTCTCCAAAGGGTTTAAATTTTGTGTCAGTTTAAACTGAATAATGTATTTGCTTAAGACTGATGTGTTACCAGCAGACATCCTGGCCATTCCGTGACTATATGACATAGTAAAAGGGAAAGCAGCAATATTACTATACAGGATACTGTAATGTTACTGTCAAAACACTGCTGGTCAAAGAGCCTTTGTGTCCTCAGGTTAGAAGAGTTCAAGCATAGCAGAGCTGGCATGATGGATGGTCGAATTTGAGTGTGTGTAGAATTTTGTTCTTGGTAGTGGGTAAAGTTCTTCTTCCTAACTGAAGGCATATTTGTCATGTATATAGCACAAGAAAAAGGAAATTCATTTTTGAGTGTTTATAAGGATTTGCTTTCCTAAGCACAAAGAAATGGCATAGGTGTGTGTGTGTAGATGATATTGTTTCAGCATTTTCTGCTTTTCATTATGTGTACAAACCCAACTGCTGCTTGGACTTAAGGAGAACAGGGAAAAAAAACCTGCGTTCAACACTTTACTGGCCTCCCACGTGCTGTCTCTACTACACAAACATGCTCGCACATATACATGTTTGCACACACACACACACACACACACACACACACACACTGTTTGTGCTGTGGAGCCAGCAAGCTCATAGTTAAATTTAGCTACGGAGGCACTGCATATCATCTGTCACATCCGCTGTGCTGGACCCCAAGTGAGACTTCCTCTGTCCACAGTCCGAGCATAACTTGGCTGTTGTTTATACTCTTTTTGAGGGAACATGGGCAGAGGTCACGTCTAAAAGATGGCAAACCTTTTCACCACTCTCAGTGCAAACTACTAATTTCATAAATTGGATTTGCATGACTTCACAAATATGGCGCAGCATCATGTCAATACAGTTTCAAAGTAGTCAGATTTATGAACAAATACAAGACAATACGTGTTTACCTAGTTGAGATGAGACTAACTGGCCCACTGTGTCAAAATATGGACACAACAACAACAAAGGAGCTATGTATATACACCAATCAGCCATAACATTACGACCACTGACAGGTGAAGTGAATAACACTGACTATCTCTTCATCATGGCTGGTGATATATTAGGGAGCAAGTGAACATTTTGTTCTCAAAGTTGTTGTATTAGAAGCATGAAAAATAAGCAAGCTTAAGGATTTTAGCGAGTTTGACAAGGGTCAAATTGTGATACTAGATGACTGGGTGAGAGCATCTTCAAAACTGCAGCTCTTGTGGGGTGTTACCAGTCTGCAGTGGTCAGTATCTATCAATAGTGGTCCAAGGAAGGAACAGTTGTGAACCGGCGACAGGGTTATGGGCGGGCCAGCAAAGGCGATCCTACAGATGAGCTACTGAAGCTCAGATTGCTGAAAAAGTTAATGCTAGTTCTGATAGAAAGGTGTCAGAATACACAGTGCTTCACAGTTTGTTGTGTATGGGGCTGCATAGCCGCAGACCAGTCAGGGTGCCCATTATTCAATGTTATGCCTGATCTCTGTAAATATATATTTAGCTATTCAGACTGAACAGCAATTCTATACTTTGTCAGAATTTAGAATAATAGATGACTTCATACAGTACGTAGAAGAAAAAAATGATTTCAAAGATGATTTCTATAATGATGTATTCACAGAAACAACATTTCTCTCAATCCTTTTCTTCCCCACTGAATCATTCAGACTGTAGTGAAATTCATTAGTGAGCTGCAGGAGCAGATGTGTAGGTTTCAGAAAGAGATCAATAGCAAGATCCAGGAGAAAAAGGCCTTGGAGATCCCAGCTGACAGCACCTCTCCAGTGGCCTGCTCCACAGAGTCCACTGATTGCCAGGGTCCAAACCCTGGGTCACCCTGTGACAGAACCTCAGGGGTAATGCACAAACTAGAAGAGGCTCCAGATGGGCATGGTGGGAACACACAGAGTCTGGAAGATGGCAGCTCAGAAGCAGAGCAGCACCACCATTGTGGAGGAGAAAGTGTAGGCACAGCTTGCGCGCATGATCTCTACTGTTGTGTATGGCATGGGTTTCCCCTTTTTGTGTGCCTGTATACACCTTAAGTGCAAATGAAACATGCACTCAACAAATACCCTAAGTAATGCTCCGTGTCACTGTGCAACTTTGTCTGTCTGGAGGAACTGCAAATTTAATCATACTTGTGCTTCAGTGTGTGACACAGCTAATACATTTCATATAATTTATTATTGTACGTTATGAAAGACTGCTTAGATTTATACTGCTTAATATTAAACTAGCTAATGGAATAACTTATCTTTATCTTTTATCTATCTAAGTGTTGCCCTGAAATTCTGTTTCAGGGTCTACTTAAAGAACTCAGGATTCTCAAGGACAGAGTGGAGCTCCTGGAGGATCAGAAGTTACAGTATGAGAGGAAACTCAAAGCAACAAAGGTAAAAGAAAGACTGGATTTATATAGTGTCTAAGACTTTTCTAATACGCCATCTGTGCTCAAATTCCACTGCTAACTGTCCACTCAAGTTTCCTAAATTATGTCCAATCTGATGTTTCAGCCAGTATAGTGAGTCATTCTGTTTTGCACATGCTCTCTCATTCAGTGTTTTCTTAGGAAGTCTGAGAACTACTGTACCCCCTATTTAAAGCAGTGTGAAAATGCATTTAATAACAGCTTAGTCCTTTTTTAATATCCAACCTGTATACATTGGCATGATCCCATGCCATTAACTTTTTAAACTTTCTTGGGCTATTTTACTTGCTCTCACCATTTGCCCTCTTTCATGATAAAATCATTAATTCTCCCATTACCTCAAATTTTTTCACCATCGTCTTTCTCTCAGCCATGATTGCTGTATTTCCCTTTCTACACAATAACTGTTTGTATATTATTATATATAAGTTAAAATAATATTATGGTTATATTATGGTATAGTTCATGGTTCTTCAAAGTCACATATAGTTTTGTAATTTAATTATTGTTAGTTTTTAGTAATTCTTCAAATATCCTTTTGTCGTCTTTCCATCAACTGAACCTTTATCCAGAAGTACATAAATGAACAAATGCTACATGTCACATAAATATCTTCCTTGTTTTTCTTATTTATTTTTATAATAGCAGATTGTTAGATACATATATTTTGTTTAATCAAGTTAGGAAAATCCTGAACAGCATGAATGCACAACAGAATAATTGGCTACAGATGATGTTGATATAGCAGATATTAAGCTAAATAAAAATGCTTTGTGTGAACATTTATGTAACTTATGCTACCATTATAAAAAAGGCAAAACAGGGGTATCATATGGAATATGAAGTAAAATGTGCATTTTCCTTCAACTTTCTTCTTTCAACTACATCAGCTTAAATCTGTTTTTTCTTATGACTTCAAAACATTCTAAACTCCAGACAGGAAAACATCAATATATAGTTTTAGGTTAGGACATCTGCTGGCACTTAAGATGCATGTGTATGGTGTACTTGAATGTGAAAGAGCCCATAGCTGTATCAGTTTAAACAAACATGTTTTTGAGCATACTTGCACAGTTCACTAGTGCAGAACTACTTTCCCTTTTTGGTAAGCTTCCTTTTTGTGTGGTATCGGCAGGCAGAGATCAGCAGTCTTCAACAGCTTCTGCACAGTAAGAACGCTGAGATCGAAAGCTTGCACAGTCAGCTGCAGGCCAGACCTTCCCTATCCACCGAGAGCTCAGAGAGAGGTAAGCAAAGCACCCAGGTTTAAGCATCGACCAACTATGCCAACAACAGCCCCACTGTCAGAGTCACCCAGCTTGATAGAAGTCTGTCTTGGCCCCTAATAAACTGTCTCTTCATGGATCTCTCTTAGATGTACAGGAAGAGGCTGAACATCATATGTAAGCCTGACCTGTAGTTAATGAACCTTATTATACACTACCAGTCAAAAGTTTGGACACACATAGGAATGACCATGTTTTTCATGAAAAGATACATGTCTTCAGT
>JAUMHL010000018.1:5953006-5985084 GCA_032362345.1 Sandelia bainsii
GAGAGAGAAGAAGAGGAGAGGAGCTCAGTGTATCAGGAAAGTCCCCCAGCAGACTAAATCTATAGCAGCATAACTAAAATGGTTCAGATGATGGTACTTTTCTGCACCTTCAAATAAGGCTTGTTGGTATATTTTAGGTTCTCTACCCAAATGTTGCCTTGTTTCATACAGTCATTGTCAATATGCAGTAATATAATAAACATTAGATCAACATTTAGTCTTGGTGGGATCTTTGGATTTTTTTTAGAGGAAAATACCCTGTCACAACATTAGTTAAAGCAAACATTGCACTGCTGCCGGATTCTTCAATTAAAATTAGCACACTATATTTGAATAAAAGAAAATGAAAATGCAAACATTGGTACCCCAAGCTTGGTACAATGTACAGGAGTTTTGGTCTGTGCCAGCTCAGGTGCTGTAAAGAAGAAGAGTTTGAATAGCTGCTTTATTCATGAATGCTGACAAGACTGACAGGACTGCCTATTTTGAACTTTTAATCAAAAGTTAATCAAATTCAATTAAACAAACACAAAATAATCTTTGTTGGTGAATTGTAACAGCTTCAATTTAAAAATTTCACACAGTTTGCCTCTAGCAATTAAAAAAATGTGATAATGTGATGTGCAACTGCTCTAAACATACAGTTTAGTAGCTTTCCCTGCTTAGAGGGAGTCAGTTATAGATAAAAATGTTATATGATTTGATTATACTGTATAATTAGAATAACCATACTATAACACATAAAGAACACATATCTACTTTTAACTTTAAATTTAGCTTTATTTTTCTTATAAATCACTTTAAAACTACACAGTTGACCAAAGTGCTGCACGCAGACATGAAGTAAAAATAAAAATCACTAAATCATTATCACAATTCTTTTCCACAAAAGTTCTAAATCTTATTGGTCAGTGATACCATGCTGTGGTGTATTTCATTTTGGGTATCAAAATCAATAATTTTCATTTCAAAAGAAAACATTTCTTAATGTGTAGGTCAAAATAAAGAATATCTGCAGTGTGTGGCACTCTATAGCATCTGGATCATTTTTTGACTGAAATTATAAGCAGTGGAGAGAAGTAGTGATGAGGCATCTTTGAAGACCAAATGAAACACAGCAGACTTGCATGCTTTTAACTAATGTCCTCTTAACTCAATACCACTCAATTGTAATTGTAGTGTAATGCATTTCCAGTATAATGTATTTACTAAATGAGACAGGACTGTTCTGATAGGAATAGTAATTTTTCCACACTGAGTGCTAATGAAACAGTCTCAATAAATGACATGGTGTGTAGTGAATCTACTAGGATTCTGCTGCCGTCTCTGATGGTGCGGCAGGCAGGGCAGCAGTCAGCTCCCCTCTGAACCCTTTTACAGAAGCACACAGCCTCAATTATACAAAACACAATAATCAGGGAATCTTTTACCTCTGCATATCATTAGTTCCCTATATCCTGATCAATGATTACGAATGACAGGTTCATAAATAAATTAGTCGTGCTGGTAAGTGTGCAACACTACTCAATTGATCCATGTTAAATAGAAATAAGAGAAATGCAGAAGTAAAGATTGGGGTAGTAGGTTTTCACAAATGTAAGTCATAAAAAAATGGTAAGGTAATAAAAATGAGGTGACCTTATTACAAATAATAAACATAAACATCTGATAGATATGACAAATGTAGCAAACCTGTTTAGGAAAGTAAAGTTTTTTAAGACAAGAATCTTCATCTACAACCAGCAGGTGTCACCGTTGACTGTGGATGTAGCACTACCAACGCTGACTCTTCAGTGACATATGCCACTGATTATTAAAATTTTACAATAGCTTGTTTGTCTTTCACAAACAGTATTTTGGATTATTGTTTCATGCTCCTTCTTTGTACTGCAGATGTTTTTCACTCAGGTGTCCAATTTCTATTTGTTGACAGTGTTTTGGGCTTCAGTTGGCTATGAAACGATGTGGCCTGTTGGACTGCATTACGTTTGTAATTATACTTTCAAATGGACAGAATGTGACATGCAAGCACATAAGAATCAGTCAATCCCACATGGTTCCATATGGGGGTTTGATAATTGGCCAGATAGCTGTTGGACAGTACAAGAGCATAAACAAAATCAAATCATATTAGATGCACTTTTAGACTCCAACGTAGCCATAATACAAATGACCAATCTAAAAAAAAAGAGCTGGGCATGCATTATGTGGCATTTTATAAAATGAAAAGCTTTAATATGGCTGTAAAATATATACATAACGTAATGTATCCAAATTGCTTTCTGTTTTATAATGCTTTCTCCTTTCTGGTGTATGTGTTTATTTGCGTGGGTTTACCTGTATATTCATACATGTGTTAAGAGAGGATGGCATTGTTTATAATTGTGCATCTCAGCTAATTTCAGTAATGTGATTCAGCACCCACCAACTGACAGTTTAATAGCTATTATTTGTGTCACTCTCTCTCATAACACTTGAACATTCAATTATTATGTGCAGGAGACTGTGGTATGACTGACATCCTACCTTGCCATATGGTATATATTGTTTTAATTAAGTGAAAGTGATTGTGACATTTATTGGTTTCAAAGTTACTTGTTAATGGTAGTATAGGAAAAAAGTGGAGGTAAATTAATATGATTTACATTACACAAATAATTTTCAAACCATTTGCTAATGATTATACATTATTCACCTACTTTGACTGTCAATTCATTTGAATACATTACAAATAAAAACACAGCACTGGTGATGCAATGTAAACCCTCTCTTGGCAATGCCTGAACCCTCTCTTTTTTCTCTCCTCATTGTCTCATCTTCCTTATGTGTGATTGTGTGAGTAATTTTATTTATTCTGTAGCCTTTTTGTGGTGAAATTTTCCATTCAAATTGTAGAGGCAGACTTTAAGTCTGCTACCAAGGCTCCCTTTTAGTGTAATGCCAGTAGCCAGTGTGTTAGTGCTTCAAGTCATCACCCTGTCTGTTTGATCTATGGACTCACTCAGATGTCTTTAGTGGAGCGTAATCATGTTTTTATATGATGTCACTGGTCGTTCCTGTCATTAACTTGCCACCAGCTTGCCAGTTTGGGGAACATATTCGATGTTAGGGTGGCGCATGTGTTGCATACTCCTCTTCCAGCCACTAAAGCTGTATCTGTCTCCAGCACACCAGTTTGTTCTGACAGGCCTGCCACAATGATGACTGCATCACCCAGATGCGGCAGAGCAGCTTGCAAGCCAACCCTGACACGCCGTCAAAAGGAGCAGCCAGCCGTCTGCAAGAGCCTTCTTCTGCCCCATCAAACCTCAGAACCCATCTCATCCTGTACAGCCAGCCACCGTCAAGCAGACTGTTTCTCTGTGTACACTTTCCAAGCTGAGTACATCCCATGCAACAAACTTATCTGGCTTAGATGTCGTTTTATAATATTTGTTTAATACTGTATTTACTCTAAAATTCTTTGGCTATAAATCTTGAATTATCTGCAGATGATTTTAAGTTACCACATACAGTAGAAGTTGTGACAGTGGCAGTCAACAATACATGATGGGATGTGATTTGAGGAGCTGAAGTAGAAGGGGCTTGGTTACGATCAGCCGCCTTAGTGCCAAGAAGTCTATTTATTGGTAGCCAAGGCGACTCCCTCGCCGCCAATGCTCAGTTTCTTGACTGGCCGTTTCATTGCCTGAAAATTGTTCACTGAGAGGCCAGTTCATTGAGAGACAGGAGAAACATCAGTCACAGTAAGATAAGATCATTATAGAGACATTTAAAGAGTTCTCCAACCCAATAAAGATTGAGCATGGTGTCACAACTCTGGTCACTGCATTTGGGCATTTGTTAATAGGATAAGACAGACTGCATGTTCCCCTATAAAATCTAATATAACAATTTACGTAAGACAGCTTTTTTAAAAGCTATAAGGCACAGTGCATATAGCATTATTCAAGATCCAAAGAACTTTATTTATCCAGGGGGAATTCATTTGCCTTGTTACGGCTGCTCACTCCACCAACACAACATCTGTCGACATCCGTCAGTAGGAATAACAAATAAAGATGAATAAGACAAGGTGTATAATAAACAGAAGTGATATGCAGTGCTTTGAACAGTAAGACATAAGTGATGATTAGAATGATGGTCACAGTTTGGATGTGATGATGATGTAAATAGTAAAAGTTGCAATTAACAGCAATGATAAAGTGTGGTTATGATATGATACAGAGGAAAATAATGTTATTAATTAGATAGCTGTGTATAGCACAATGATATTGGTATTGAACTATAATATTTTAGGAGTAGCAGGATAGGAAAAGCATGATTGTCCAGGTTTTAGTCCAGTCTCAATCCCCGTCCCCCTCCCACTAACAGAAGGGGGAGGAGTTGTAAAGTTTAACGACCACTGGAAGAAAGGATCTCCTGTGGCGCTCTGTGGGGCACTTGGCAGTGATCAGTCTGTGGGTGAATGTGCTCCTCTGTCCAGTCAGCACACTGTGGAGTGGGTGGGAAGCATTGTCCAGGATTGAGAGGATTTTGGACAACATCCTCCTCTCAACAACGACATGCAGAGGGTCAAGCCTCATGCCCAGAGCCAGCCCTCGTGATTAAATTGTCTGTTAGTGTCCGCTACTCCATCAGACCACAGCATAGAAGATGGCATTTGACAGACCTGAGCCACTGTAATGTGCTATCAAGTTTATGGTTTGGTCCAGATTATTCTCCAAGTAGACTCCCAGGTATCTGTAGTCTGTAACAACCTCCACCTCCTCACCCCAGAAAGAGAGAGGAGTGACAGGAGTCTTATATTACCTATACTACCAGCTCTTTTGTTCTGATGTTGAGGTGTAGATTATTAAACCCATAGCACAGGGAATCTCCAGATGCATCTTCAAATTGACGATTTGCTACAGAGTACACTATAAAGCTGCATGGCACAGGTTTTTGGCAACATTTTTAGGCCATTTTTAGACTCCATCATTGCCAGCACCCTTTGTGGAGGAAGCCTACTCAGAGCTCTCCTCACCTGAATTCATATACTGAGATGGTCGAGAAACAGGTGTCACAGGTGGTGCCTGGGTCGTGTTGAGGAGGTACACATGGAGGCAGAGCCTGTAGTCATTCTACTGGATGGGTGGGTTTGGGGTTCCAGCTTTCTGAGCTATTCTGAATGAATACAAGGAAACTTTCTGTAATTTACAGCATATTGCTGTCATACTACTCAATTATAAATAAGTATGACGCAAAATACTTTACAACTACAAAGAAACTTGTGAGCAACTAGAAATTGTCTTATTCTCTAACTCTAAATATCCAATTATCCACATCCACAATAAATAAAGTATATTATTAGACAACTTTTGTCTGTGACTACTACTGTTAACATTGCAAGACAATGTCATGGTTATAAAATTAAACAGGGACATAGGGTTATGATCTTAGTGATGCTTATATAAGATAGTTGACTATTGGTTGAACAGCAGATATTCATGTTAAAATTCCCCTTTCCTCCTGTCATAATTACTACAGTCACTAGAGGGCTTTGCCAGATAAATGTAGAATTAATTTTATTGCACTTTGCTGCAATACTTGATGCTGTCATTCTGTTATAAAGAGAAGTCTCTAAAAATCTAATGCAACTTGAAAAGTTACACTTTGTCAGTTTAATTACCTTAATTAAACCAGCACAAACAGGACTCCAGACCTAGAAACACTGAAAGGACAATGTGCAAAGGACAAATTTCAGCCTTAGGGATCAAGTGACACTGCTGGCATGATTGGAGAAAGATAATTTTTGCAAATGGCCGAAACACACACATAGACAGAGAGAGAGAGAGAGAGAAATGACAAATTCTTTCATAGCCAAGGAAAGGGATTAAAAAAATACATAACTGATAAACAGAGAGTTGTGACTGTCCCCCTCAATGTCTGAATGATTGTTCTGGCTGCCAAAACTATCATGAAAGTGCTGAAACTCCAGAATTCCCATGTCAGGAACAGACGCAGTTTCCTTACCTCAGGCCATCATCAAGGGTGATCAAGACTGACAGAGGCAGAGGCTTTCATGTCTGATGAAAACACCTGTCTCACTCTCTGGGTGAAACTGGACAGTGGGACGCCATTGCAAATAACATTTCATATGTGCCACAAGGCCTCAGAGTGTGGCATTATTGTGCACCACAGCAGGAGCAGAGATACGGAAAATAATTCTGGAGAACAACATATTTTGTTGATAAGAAAAACGAAAACGATGACTGATATTTACAGAAAGAAAATGAAAAAAGTACTCAGTGCCTGAAAGACATAAATGCAGCTGAAAATATTTGTTGCATCTCTCAGACACTGCCCTAAGGTCAAGTGGGATCATGCTGAAAGATAGTTTTTTACACAGGTTTTACAATATGCACATCTACAAAAAGGACAGACAAGAAATGCAAACACTCTTGACGTGTTGCTGAGGAAAAAAGTCTGTGAAATATGTGTAGGCGTATACATGCATTTATACTGCATGTCCAACAATGCAATTTCAACCATCAGTTGCATTAATGATTCACTAAACCTTCCAGAAGTAGCCTAACTGGCTTCCATTGTTCCAAAATCAACTAAAATCAGCTGAGAGACAACATAATACTGGCTTGGCAACTCAAAACAACATATGTAGTTTTCAAAATATTCAAATGCCACAGCTTAAACTGCACTAGATACTTTCACAAACAGATGAAATCATAAACCTCCAAACACAAGGTGCAATGACTTGTGGGGCTTAACAAAGGTTAGCAACGATGAAAAAGCTCAAATCTAGTTCCATGGAGTCTGTTAAGCATTGTAGAAAATATGTTTAAAAATAAGTTTTTCATTTAGGTTTCCAAAACATGGTACGCACAGCAGTAATTTGAGCCAAATGCTAATATCAGTGCAGTAACATATTCACAATGACAGTGTTAACATCCTGATGTTTAGCTGGTACAGTGTCAACCAGTAGTATTGAATTAATTTGTCAGTCAGTGAGCTTCAGAGTTAATGTTAGGCACATTTAGTTTTCAGTCTTTATGTTAGGTTTGCTATTTTCATACTTAGCTTGTACATCAGTGTGGTATCTTCATATCTATCTAGCTTATTGATGATGATGAGCAAACCATATGAATTTTCTTGCATTACATCCCATCTCTAAGATATTTTCTTTACAAACCTCAAAAACATACAGCAAAGGGGTTGTTAGATGAAATTAGGGTGCCTCATTTGGGCAATACTGTATAAAGAAATATGCATGAAAAAACAAACCCCACCAGCCATGCTTGATGAAATTACAGACAAAAAATGGTCTCTGATAAATTGGCACTTAATTACCGCTTGATTAGCATAATTATGCATGTTAATAGCATCTCAAATGAATTGCAGTTGTCAGGAGGGAGGAAGCATCTGTACTGGTGGCAGGCTGATACATATTTTCTCCTATCCAACAGTGTTGTCTAACTCATCCCCTTAAGTGTTCACCATTAATCACTACACACTCCTTTTCCTTTGGAGGGAAATTTGGCATTTTGGGATAATTGGACTATTATGGTGTGCTTGTCACATCTGTAATAGCAGGCTAACAAGCCCCCTTGTGTGCTAGTATTCAGTTATGATGGCAAAGCACAAGCACTGAGTGGCATGGCAGGTAAAGATATGGCTCAGTCATACTGAGACATATGATCATATTATTTTAGCAGTATAATATAGGCAATTTTTGCATTTCCATTGTACAGTATGAATACTGAATTTAAAAACGACCAAATGAATTTCCACCCCACACATAAATAGGTAAGCCTACCTCAGGCATCTCTATCGCCTGTGAGGTGTTGGAAACAAATAGCCTTCTTTCTCCTACACCAAACAGGTGGCCACGTGCCATACTTCAGCCATATCCTTCACTAGATAGAAAACAGCCTGTTCCTGATTTTGAAACTACAACAATCCATACACTGAAATTAAATCAATATAAAATGCTTTAAAAGTTCAAAATAAAGTTTACTGTACCATTGCCTACAGACAGCAGCTTGGTGCAGACTGACAGATTTTTTTTTTTTTGTCAAAATAATCTTTATTGAGTGAATTTGAGTTCCGCATAGATTATTAGTGTGATGGATTACACTGATAACTCTCTATGTGGCTTGCATCACAGACTCTAGGTAAACAGTTTCTCCCACTCCCACATCTGTATCCTAATTATTAGCAGACCTGGAGAAGAATGGAGAGAGAGATTGAGTAGGAAGGGAAGGCTCAAGGTTACACGTGGCATCCAGGAGCACTTACTGAGGCAAAGGGCACAGTCTGAGATGAACCCTGACTGTTTTCATTTGATACATTTTTCTTATGAGTGTATTGCATTTCTAATCATCTCTAGTTGCCTTTTATTTGAAAAGTGTTGCTGCAAGTGAACTTGTAAATCAAAATGTTGAGAACTTCAGTATGTGTAACTATACAAAAATATTTTAACTTGAAAGTGGTCAGGCTTTAGGTAGGTGTAATTTATGTGTACAATCGTCTTAGTCATTGGCAGAGAGAGCTGTATTGGATATTAACTCAGTGATGCCTGGTGGTCTGTCATTCCCACAGACAGCCTCTTAATGCCCTAATGGCTCATTTACATTATTGATGAGCCAACCCTGTGTCACCTCAAACACTGACTATTTAAAGGAAATAATTTTATGCAAACTACATATTGATGCACTAATGATCAATTGGCCCTTGTTTTGTGTGTTAATAATATGCAACTGTTGCAGTGTGATCTACATCTTTAATTAGAGAGTTACATTCAGTTCTGGCTGACTCAAACAAGTGGTGAGAATGCCTCATTTGTTCTGCAGACTGGTGGCAGCACTGATGAAGCCTCCTGGATGAGGGGTGTAATGCCTTCAACTCCACAACTTCTGCCCAGTTGATGATCTATTTTGATTTAAGTGGCTGCATGTGATGTATCTCCTGTGTCTTGGCGGACAGAACAGAGGAGTGAACATTACGTATCATCCATCCAGCTCTCCATCCCTCCCTTCCTGGTTTAACATATTGACCTAGCAGGGTATTGTTACACGGCATTTCATTCACATGCTCCATAGATTCTTCAATAAGTTTTTTAATTACAGCATAATTCATCACACTTCAAATTTGCAGCAGTGTGAAACTGGTCTTATTTTTGACTCCTATCTAAATTTGGTCTCGACCTTCATACAATCAGAATATAGTCTCAGTCTATTTCAGTATACTGAATATGGTTGTAGCAGGGGTGGATCTACAGGTGGGTAAGGGGGGAATCTTCTGTTCAAATCATTCAGACATTGTTGACTGGTTTTACTATTGTATGTGTGTGTTTCATGTTTGATTGTACTGTCTGAAACTTTAAGCTCCCATCTAGTGCAGGTCTCCCTTAAAAAATAGGCTGCTAACATCAACTGGATCTAACTGTTTAAATAAACATTTTAAAATATTAGCTGCTTTAATTCTTATCTAATATCTAATATTAGCTGTAAATTTTTTAGGGCTTATATGTGAACATTAAGTATTGCAGTTATTGTCATTTTTGGATATCTCCCAATTTCTTCAAGTACAGAACATAATGCCATATTTCATGTCTACTGAATATGTTTCTTTCCTCCCGAGTCAGAACCAGGTAAAATATCATTATGCTTATTCTTACTTAAAGAAATCTTCTTCAGAAGGTCAAATAAGATATATTTAAAGATCAGATTTTTTTAATTGCCCGAACTGCTCTCTTGGGACATCTCTTTTCTCCAAAATAAATGAATCAATATTGTGATCAATTACATTTGTTGTTCACACAGTGATGCAAAGGGGGTCTGCCAGGGCTGTTATTGTGTCCCTGACAAATTGGGGACAATGTTTGCATGCAGGGAGAATGCCTGTCTCCCATAGAATAGCACACAGCTCAGAGTGACACAGAGGATTTGTCTTTCTGATTGATTGGTGTCATGCTTAAATGCTCATCAATCTCTTGATTTCTAAGACCCATTCCTGAAAGAATCAACCTCTCATAGACCAACTGGTTGGAGCAACAAGGTAGTGCTGTTAACTTCCACAGCAGCGACTTTTCCAGAGAGGCTGTGGCAGAAAGATTGATTACTATTCCCCTTATGGACTGAGAGGAGACACTGGGGACATGCTTGTCTGTGTATCATCATTTATATCTATGACCTACAAGGTATATTGATGTCACTACTTCTCATTCAATCAAAGATAGATGACCAATATCAATCATTTACGACTCTGACTACACCTACATGGGGTATTTTGTCCAGAAACTTTAGTCTGTACAGTGTATTCAATGCGCCTTTCACTCCTTATTTATTTACAGATATGCACACATGCACATACTCAGAGGGCTGAAATTGTGTTTGATTAACATCCCTGTTAGAGGTCAGTCCCAAGTGACCCTTTGCCCCTCACTGAGATGACATGTATTGCAGTGGGAGCCTCTCTAAATTAAGAAGCCCATAAAACAGCTCCACATTCGGAATCTCAATCATAGGGCGAAGACCCATCACCACCCCTTAAGGCCCCTTGTAGCCCACCGAGCCCATTTTAAAATGAATTACCATCACGACAACCTAGTGCACACAGATCAGATTAATGGTCAAATATAGAATGTCCCTCCTCACTTTTGACCTTTCCACATACATCAGCCAGGAGGCCCATCATTTATCAAGGAAAATACTAACATTAAATACTGTAGTAAGTAGGCAGACTGCTAGTATTAGGATAACACAAAAAGTTCTTCTAAAGTATGTTTAATCACATGATTTGTTGTTTAAATAAAGCTGGTTATTATTGTTTAGGAAAAGATTTACTCTCCTGTAGCTGAGGTGAAGCAGTTTTTCAAAAGTGTTTGATTTTGATCACTGATGAAATGATGGATGGCGACCACACGATTACTTGTTTAGATAAGGTGACATTATAAAAGGGTACGAGGAAGGGAAGTCTGGGTCTCAGAGGCAGCTATCACAGTATGTATTTAGACCTAGTGAATGAAAATATAGCATAATAAATGTAACTTTAGATAAATATGCAGTATACAGATCAGCACCATTAATTTATTTACATATTTAAACTACAACAGCACTGGTCTAACTGTCCGGATCAATTTGTGATTCAGTCCTTGACTGAAGGACACTTGACACGACATGTGGACACGACGAACTGAGGGATCGAGCCACCAACTCTGTGATTAATGGATGACCTGCTCTATCGTTTGAGCATAGATTTGCAATTGACCCTTCAATGTCCAATTATCAGTTAGCTTGTGCATCTTTCTAACATGTTTTGAACAGGTCACAACATCAGCCTTTCAAGATATGTTGCCAATGTGATTACAGCAGAGTGTGTCCCAAATGACAGTGTCACTGACACAAAGTGAAAGTAGGTCCTCCTCTCCCCTGTAGCAACCTCTCCAATGCCTGTCTGCCAATCTAAGTACTTTGCTTAGCTGTGAAACAGCAGGTGTCACAACTGAAGACCAGTTTTACTAGAAGGAATCCATCACCAAAAGTGAAACTATCAACTTTTGCTTTTTGAGGAGTAATGCTTTAAACTTTGTAATGCTGTGTTTATGCTTCGTGTTGGGTGTGTTCCAGCTTTGCAGAAACATGCAAAGCTGGGGTTGGGCAATGGGCAACTGGGCCACAAAGATCGATAGATAAAACATTTAATTCAACTAAAACTTGGTCAAGACATACAATAAGACAAAACCAGAAGCCAAGGCTGAAACAGGTTCCAATGAATGTGTGTAAAACAGCTCTACACTATCCCCTGTTCCGGAACAATTGTTATATGCCCTAACTCACTTTGAAAACAAACAAACAAAAAACAATAGCATCCATAATGCACAGAGATGGTGTAGATATTCAGATGCAAACAGCAGCCAAGCAGTTTGGCTGCCTGGCTGATGGCAGGGGAGAAAAGGGACCCCATATAAATGGGAAATTAGCGGGGAGCATCGTCAAAAGTAATTAACTCTCCTCCTTACCACTGTCCATTAGGTCTGACATGATGACACAGGAGGAAAAAATATCCACGTCAACTCTGGCAGCCGCCTGCACTGATCAGATAAACATTTTTTTGTTTTGTTTTGACGCCTGATTACAAAATGATTAGCCAGCGTGCCTGTCTCCTCCTTACCCTTCACCTCCCCTGTGGCTTGATTGACAGTTGAGGTGATAAGCTGTTGGGTCTGTGTAAGCTGTCTACCACCCTTTCTGCCACACACATATATATACACACACACACACACACACACACACACATGCTCTTTGTTGGTTGACTTGGATCTCCCAGTTATATTTGTAAAAACATGCATTGTGTACCAGTAAAATGACTTATTAGCTGTGGTTTTATCTACTTTTTTCATTTTAGTAGAAGATAGTAGAAGAAAACCCCCCAAAATATTTAAAACTATACTCTACATGACTGTGTGTCACAAATCACTGAATTTATTTTACTGGATGAATCTATTCGTAGTTTTGCTGTTTACAGCTAAAGTGGATGCCAGTTATTTGTCTGCAGCTAGTGTAGTGGGCTGTGACTGCAAGACTTTGGAAAGGGTCTGTACAGGATGGCATTTTCAATATGTGTTTTTATAGAAATATCATTAGAGTTACATTTCTGATTTGGGTGAGGAACAGTACTATTGCCCAAGTACTGTAATATGTAGTACTGGTCACCTATTTTCCAAATTCTTTCAGAAAACATCACTGCGTACCTATTTTTCCACCTTTGTGTTCTGTGGTTGATCATTTACCAGCAACCCATGTTTGACACTGTACAAAGCTTTCAAGAAAATATAGATAGCTTCAAGGTATAACAGTGTCATAGAGTACACTCATCTATACTGTAGATATATACTGCTTAACACTTGCCATGCGTATGTTTATCCTCTGAATAATTAAAGTATGTTTAATCACATGATTTGTTGCTTAAATAAAGCTGGGTATTATTGTTTAGGAAAAGATTTACTCTCCAGTAGCTGAGGTGAAGCAGTTTTTCAAAAGTGTTTGATTTTGATCACTGATGAAATGATGGATGGCGACCACACGATTACTTGTTTAGATAAGGATGGATAGAGCACAGGATGCCCTTGTGTTTGTTTCAGTAGCAGTAGGGATGTTCATTGATCACCCACGAGGCCGTCGGAGCTCATATTTTGATAAGGATGAGATAAAAGCATGATAAAGACAGTATCTCGCATCTTTGGCTGTATTGATTTACTGCAGGTGTGTGACCAAATTGAATCCCACTACTATCATCCTTCCTAAACCATTTCTTAGAGTCAAAAGAGGCTTAGTGTCATTATAAATACAGTATGATGAGCTTCTCTGTATGATGTCATTATGTATGAAATCTGTTCACTAGCTGGTGTACTGCTTCTACACAGACAATATGTAAAACATCTATTTATATACGCAGAAATTTTAAACACATTCTCCTGCCCCTGTACTTTTTACCTGCAAAAAAAAGACACAATATGCAGCGAGACTTCATCTAAAGAAGCCAAAGAACAACTGACTCACTGAAGACTTTTTTTTTTTGCTTTGGTAGTTCTATCTTTATTCCAACTTATTCAGTGTTTAAAAATGTGTTCAAAATAAGAAATGGAGTTTGCTTGTTTGCATTGTATTCATGTACAGTGTGATGCATGCAAACTTCAATCAAATGTTGCTTACTGTATAGCCTGATACCAATTTACATTTCAAGTATGCTTTTCATTGTAAGCATGTTAAATGTCTGTTAATATAAAAAAAAAATCTAGCTGTTAAACTATAAAGTTAGGGTAATGAGTGCTTGTTCCTGCAATGCTATAAATGTCTATCTTCATTTCCCCCAATTAGAGTAATAAAAGGCAACTTTTCAACTTTGGACCTAAGTCACAGAAACTGTATTCCCTTGGAGTACTGCCAAGATTATTGACAGGATGGTATTACAGTGCCATAACCGTAACTGATTGCTGTAAAGTCATTATATTCATAAATTAGATGGACACTTTAAACTGGCTCATGCAAAGATCACTGTACCTTGAATAAATGGACACCTTTGTTTAGTGTTGGGGAGAAGTGAACAACATGTAATTAAAATAGTAGTTTAAATACACTTTGCAGTAGCTTCCTGTTGAAGTTCAAGTACCTTCATGTTTGCATAGTAATTCCATTAGTTTTACAGTTTACAGTTACTATTTTGTTTAAGATGGGTTTAGACGTCGGGGGTATTCTAGGAAGCTGGATTAGAGAAGTTGCATGATATCTTAGAAGTTACCTGGCTAACTGAGTAATCCTGCTTGGTGCAGTATCCCCACCTGGACTCTAGTTTCTGGAAGGCAGCTGTCTGACTGATGGACATTGTATACAAAACCAAACCTGAAATTCTGTGCACTTTTAAAAGTGGGATATTTGCTAGCATAGGACTTTTTGTCTTATCATTTTATAAATAGTGAATATGCAGTTAAAATGTCAGAACATTTACTATGCACTAAAAAATTGTAATGTTCAGGACAAAGGAGGACAAGACTGGTATGACTATCACATACACATACAGTTTAATATGGCTTAACTTAATAACTTACAATGTGATGTGGTACATTTATCAGGCCTGACTAGTGTCTCACTTGCCCACAAACAGTAGGAAGGAACTTGGTGTTCTCTTCCTAAGCATCATCTAACCATCATCCTGTAATAACTGATGTGCAATTAAACAGATATTTAAGCTCTTTACACCCTAGCCTGCAACAGAATCATGTGCTCCAGCACATGGTGCTGTGCCTTGGAGTTTGATCTCAGGGTGGCTCTGCAAAGGCAGTCGCATTTTAAAGCATGCTGTTGGTCCTGCTGAAAAATAATTAACCAAGTCACTTCAAAAAAACTGATATGCTAAATGAAGGAACTGCCTGTTTACACGTAACTGAAATGTAATGAAGAGAATAATGAACAAGCATGGTGATGTAAATGTTATTTCCTCAGCTAGCAGCTTCTAATTTACTTACTGAATTCATTTAATATGTAAACATTTACCTGTCACTGAAACAGAAACTCTTCATATTTTCATATTTTCAGTAGTTCACAGTGATTTGAATGCACCCCATACTGTACCAGAGGGAAAAGAAGCTATGATAAGATATTTTTTCGTTGTGATAACATAACATAGAATTTAGTTGGCTACGTATTATAGGTGTATACATGTTGCTGTATTCATCTGCCATGGAATGGATGGCATTGACCCTTGGTGAGTGCTGATAATGTTTATGATGGTGCTTAAAAAAGCAATATAGGGGAGTTGGATGATATATTCACATGATTTCTCATTCAACACAATTTATGAGAGTTCTCCTTCAGAGATGCCATGAAATCTTCAATATTCATGTTGAAATGTGATGAAGTCAAAGCTTGGTTCAAGACCTTCCATTATCCTACGACAGAGACTGGATGCTTGGCTGATTATAAATCACCTTGGAAACACACAGTGATGCAAAATCCATATTGTGAACATCATGCTTAGAACCATATTTAAGCATTCAGGAGGACTGCTACAATTGCCTGTTAGCATGCGTTTTGCATTTATTTACCAATTAAAAATGCATTTGGTATGGATTTGAAAGTACTATGCAAAGCTGCAGTGCTTCTGTAAACAGATTATGGTCCTGGGGGACAGTGTGGTATTGAATGACTAAATAGGCCTACTATGATTTATGATAATGCATAAGAGAAACAGGGCTCCTACCCTTAGTCTCTTAACTCCAACTGGGGATTGGAATATTAGCATATTGCAAGTACTATTACATTTCTTCACTTCATAGTAAACATGAGTTACAGTATATGTTATATCTCAGTTTAGCTATTATTTGTAAAATTATTTGTATTTGCATATTCTTTACAATGTTATAGTACTAGTTTTAATGCAGCCATCAGAGACTGACGTTCTAAGTGAGTAAGTATCTCCCTCACACTGCACACACACACAAAACAGCCAAAAGACTGAAAGTTTTTCTTTTCTTTAAAGGAATAAGAGAATTAAGCTCACTCTGCACCTCAATGTACTCTGATCTCCCAGCTTTAGCATGAACACCATCATCAGGGGTTACATAGTCCATGTTAAACAGGGAATACTGTAGATGGGAGTGCTCCATGAGTGGGAGAGAGGTGTACGCTAAGGCCTCTTTCATTTCAATTGACGGGTTGAATGCTCCTCAGAGCAAGGGGAGATTTGGGGCATCACTATATGTGACAGAAGAGATTACAGAGATAATCCTGCTTGTTCACCAGGGAATCATGTAGTCTTCAACTTGCACTTATTAACTGGTTCGCACTCACAGTTGGTGTAATTAACCAGTCTCTTAATTTACAACTTTTTGATTTAGTTTCAGTATTCAGCAGAGCAATTGGACTAAATATCTTTTATTCCACAGCTATGTTTCATTCTAAGGCTGAGCTTTTATCCTTTTAGCTGTGGGTTTGCAAGACTTTAGAATAAGTAGTCATGTAGTTTTGTATTACAATAGGCCTATCCAGCAGTACACCTAATTACAAGGGTTCCTGGCTGAGTCAAACTTTTTTTTACCCCAGAGAGTTGTCAGGCAGTGTTATAGCAAGATCTGATTCAGTGAGAGCTTTGTATATCAGGTTTCAGGTCATGTTAATATTTTGCGGATACATATTTTCTCCCATTCTGACTTTCCATTCACAAAAAGTTTTTTCCTAAATGTATAGATTACAAAGTAAAGCTCCCATGTTATTCTGTGGAGTGGTTGTGGCGAGGAAGCATGGCCTCATTCAAAACACATAGATTTCCAATATTAATACTGGTACATAATACTAGTACACGTGTAAGTGTCCGTGAAGATTCTCAGTTGTCCAGGTCATGGTTATCCCCCCAAAAAATAGAGTTCAGTGGCAACTGGACTTGTTTTAAGTTATTGAAGATGTTTCGGCTCATATCCAGGAGGCTTCATCATTTCTAATGATAGGAAGCGAAATGTCTTCAAGAACTTAAATGTCCAGTTCCCACTGAACTACATTTTTTTGGGATACACGTGTAAGATTAATACCTAACTAATTCCTCAGTGGTCTTTCCCCTAGTCTTTCAGTTCAGTTGCTATAACATTTACGTACCATCTACGGGATGAGCAAGTGTTGATAGTGGATAGTAGAGGGTGTTTCCTCTTGCTGTTCCTACTTTGAGAACCTTTGAAATGTAATTAGATTTTATCAGTCAGTAAAAAAAAACTCTTGTCTGGTTCAGCTGTGCATGTCATGTGATTACAACACTGTACTCAGATAAGGAAGGTATTTCAATATGAATGAGAGAACATGTGGCCTTTGGCCATTTATGATTCTTTCATTGTGAGGTGTTGCTGTGACTGTTTCAAATACCCTGAAATGGGATAATGATTGTAGTTTCTTATAAGTTGAGTGACTTCAGTACGGTGGACTTGAATTTACAAGGTCATACACACTACCATGTGAGATTTCTCAGTGAGTGCATGGCCTCACAGTCATAAAGTGTACATTGAGAAGTGAGATAGTCAACTAAAACAGGGGAACAATGGATCTATGGTTTGGTGTTGACAGGAACAATATCCATCAGGCAGAGCTGAAGCTGCCCTGCTGCCATTATGTGATTGGATTAAAGTCAGTCTGGCATGGCTGTCAGCTACAAGAGAACCACAGGTGCTTCCTGTTGCCTGACTTTGGAGGTCTTTGACAATTTACTTGAGTTCAAAAAGACGCTGTTGATAACAGGGTTGAAGGAAAACCGGTATACAGTACCTTTTAAGTGCAGATGTGTTGAAAAAACAAAATTGCCCTGTTAATGTTTCTTAATGTGAATATGTTTATGGTTAGCACACAAATTTTAGGGAACTCATCGTAGGCTGAACTGCAATTTGTCTGTACTTGAAATAAATGCTAAAAAAGGAACAATTATTATCATCTACCACCTAATAAACATATTAAGTGTGGAGTGACCATGCCTGTGGAGGGAGCCATCCAGTGGTCCTCTGTGGTGTTTGGGAGTCTCCACTATCATCATTACCTGGTACAAAGTTGTTTCACATTAGACGCTGATGGTGCCAAAAGCAAATTTCTTTTCCCTTCGAGTGATTTGGATGTTATTTTTTTTAATATCAGATAAGGTTTCCTTGAATATGTGGTTCGACGTTTGATTCTTAAACAAAATGCGACCACTGTCAGAACAGTCAGATCGGAATTCCTGTGTTTTTTTTTATGTCTCACTTCTCGGCACATTTGGCCTGTCATCATGCAGTTTCAGCATGCCACATTGTGTTTACTTTACTTTCATCATTTTAGTGGCCTCATTGGCACAGCATAGAAGCTGCCCACGAAAACTCTCCTGGCTGTTGCTCCACTGCTGAGCAAAGAAACTGCATGGTGGAGGGGTTCTGTCTCCTGTTACATCAGTGCTTAGCTCCAACCATTCAGTTTTAAAACACACATTGGTTCTTATGCAGCTATGACCTGGGTTTAGTACAAGAAAATGTCATGTGTGGTGAACGATTCACAGCTTTACTGAATACCTTCTGGCCCATAACCCTGCCTCTTGCGCTGCCCTATGGTTTTCCTGTTTTGCAGTACCACATAGCCATAGTAGGCTAATATACATCCACACAGGAATATTGCTAGATTAATAACATTCCAATTATTATGTAAGTGATATTGATTGTCGACACAGAAATAAATGTTTTCCAGCTAAAGTGAATGTAAATTGGGGATGAGATTGGCTACTTGTTTTTTCAGTCTGCTTTCTACAGTACAATAAATGCATGGAGCCTAAAATGTTTTTATTTTGTAATAACCATATTCTCCAAAATCAATAGCTCAGGAGAGGAGGCAATAATGCAGGCTAACTGAAGGAAATGAAATCAGACACAACAACAGAGGACAGAAGAAATAAAAAAGGTGATTTGTATTGAAGAGTAGGCTTTTCATTAAGCACAGAACCAGTGTGTGTTCGCCTGCAACATTCAATTTTGGAAGTTAAAAAAGAAATCCACAAGACTAAATTAAATATTCTGTATCAGCACTATTTCATTATTGCTACTGTCATCAACAAAATAAGTAAGTAATTAAGTATTTAGGTGTTTTACATGTACCATAAGCATTACACTGTGTTAAAAGCTTATGTAAGTGTGCATGTACTGGCATTCTCTTTACACATATTCCTTTTTCTCAAGTTTCAACCTTTGCTTCAATTTCTGTACTCTGTTCATCACCATTATTGCCCCCTTTTCAGATCTTAATTAAAGCACACCAACCCACCCCACTTTCCACCCCAGTTCTGAGCCCCCTGTGCAGTAGGATTATGGGATTACACCAGTAGGGTCCATGCCTGTGAAAGCCCTCTGTAGCAACCAGCGTACAGCCAGGAGCCCCGTGGCACAAAGGAATTCTAGATGGAATTCTTCAGGAGGACTAACCGAGCCGTGGCCTTTGTAAGCAGCACAGCAGGTCTCTGCCGGCATCTGACGGCATGTTTCCATACAGGCCCAATAGAGAGAACTACAGCAAGAGAGTATAAAAATGATTATCCATGTATTCAGTGAATTGGAATTCCATCACGTCGGAATGCTGAAATTGCCCCTGAGGAGCTGTGTGTGGGGGGTTTGAAGTTGCTGTTTGCCCCCTTAAGTGTGGCAGAATTAATAAGACTATTACCTCAACAATTACTGCTCTGTCCAGCACCCAGGATACATTTCTGTGCAAACTCAATGCAACTAATTAAAACTGTTGCCATCGCTCTAGAGTGAGAGTGATTGTCTCAGAAGATACATTCCCCACCGAATTACAAAGGCAATTTTATGAGTTGGAAAACTGAGTGCAATTATTTTAACAAGCATAAAGCATTTTCTATCGAGCAGCAGTCCTGACTGATCTAATATTAGTGCTCGTACTATGAGCAGAAAAATAAAGAGTGAAGCTAACGCACACAGAAAATGAGGCTCCTTTCTCTGAAGGCTGTAAACCAGGGTGGTGTCGACCTCCTGCTGCTTCTCTCTGTGTGGTCACAGACTGTCTGGACATGGCCAATGTAGCAACCGTTTTTACAGAATTTACATACAAACAACAATTTCTGACACACACACAGTTATAAGTACTCAATATGTCATGTAAAGTATACACACATGAGACAGAAGGACACTGCTCCAGTATGTGTATATGTGCTTATACACAAGGTTTTAATTAGACTGCATCATACTTCTCTGTTTCAACACAAACTAAAGTTGTATTTTTTCTGTAAGGATCATAATGACTCTCTTAAAGAAAAAAAAGATAGATTCACATAGATTTTGTTTGCATAAATCTGCTTGGGGGGATTTGCATTAACCTCAAAACAACATTCAACCACATTTCTTGTTGTATTTTTTGTGCAGTTATGTTTAATGTATTTTTCTGTACACAGCTGTTTCATGACGTGACACAATAACTTGCCTAGTTAAATAGACTCAACTGTGAGCTTACCTTTTCATGAGACAAACTGGGAAACACGGTGTGTCTAATCTGTGGTCTTTGTCATAATCCACTTTGTGGTGGCAAAATATAATACTTACATGATTCATATCCACAGCACAAAACAATGCCTGATTTAGTCTGTTTGTGCACATCTCATGAAATGTAATAATACCACTGAAAAAACACAGGTTAAAGACATAGACCTGATTTTGGAATAATTACTATTATGCATACTATATGTGTTTTGCATGTATGTGTGCGTGTTCATGTGTCTCTCTACATCTGTAATTACACAGGCATTAACAACCAATGCAATAAATCCCTGCTGCAATTAAATGTGTTTTGACACAAGGGATCTTCCCAAACTTATTATTACTGATGTGCAAATTACACATATACCTCTGACATGCGGCCCCAATTAGTCACGTCTGTACTCTTAATTAAGCAGCATTAATGCTGTGTGTATGTAGAGCTGAGCTGCATACACACTGAAACTGGCAGCACCACAGGATGAAATTAAATGAAAGGAAGGAGATGGAGGGTGTAGTGGAATGTGGGGCCTGGTATATTGTGCTGTAGGTCACGCTTCAATACGCACAGACTAAGACATGATTAGGAATACACGCCACAATATAGACATATGGATGACATTCTGAACGAATAAATATACAGTAGAAGTGATTTTCTTTTGAGTGTGATCAAAACAAATGATTTCATATTGTATTGCACATTAGCAGCTGTCAGCTGAGTAGATGCAGTATATGCAGTAAATGTCTCTATGCTTACTTGCTCAGATTCACAATACGTTGTGACCTATAGCACTGTGTCTTCACCCGATCACTCCAACTTACAAAGTGTGACTTTTCACACAAGGACTGAGCAGTATGTTGCCCCTCCTTGACAAAACTCACGAGAGATTCCTCTACATATCCAATCTACACACATTCATCAGGCCTCCCACCTAGTCCAACAGTGTCCCTTCATCCTCCATTATATTTCCAATTAGGGTGGATTTTCAGGATTCAACATCATTTTCCCTGGTACAACCCGCTGTTGACACTGACAATGTCTCTGCTGTGAATTTTCCAAGCCTGGGAAACTTGGACCATTAGTGGCAGGGGGATGTACTGTAACATTTACAGTAATAGAGCCTCTTGTATGTGACAGAAGGTGGTGTATTAGTGTTAGTAAAAGCCTGCGCCTTTCTGTTGAAATGAGGTGGTCATGCTTCAGAGTCCAATACATGTTTGAAGCAGTGAATTATCTTATCCTGTTTACTGTATATTTGCAGCCACTTAAAAATCCACATGTGCATTCAAATACAAACAATAATACAAGTTAAAGGTGGCAGATAATGTATTTTTAAAGACATTAATTCTGACATGAAATGACGCAAAGCAATCTAAATACCAGATGACCCATATTGTAACGTGTACGATAACATATACTGCATATGAATATCAGACTGAAACAGAAAATAATTTTCTGTGCTGAACAGATATCCATGTACCATAGTATGCATGGAAAAGATATATGTAACAAGCTGTTTATCTGACTCTGTCCTCAGTCTCCTGCACATCTGGCCCTTAAATTGCAAGGAGAAATTTACATCTTGACAGGGTTTCAGACTGGGCACAGAGCCCAGTCCCCCTGCCTCACACAGCCTTGGAGCCCTGAACACACATGGGGGCCATTATTTGTAAAGTAGCTGCGGTGGCACCAGGGAATGATTTGAAAGGAGTGTGTGTGTATGTGAGTTTGTGTGTGTGTTGGAACATGCACCTTGAGTATGTTTACTCTCTGTTATCACATCCACACGTCTCCAGTAAGTGGTGGGGCGAGAGTGTGCCGTGTCGAGGAGGAGATAGGGAGAGATTACTGTGCTGTTTAAACCCCTGAACACTCCCACCCACTTCTCTCTCCTTGAAAATGGATTATCTTTTTAAGTATTGTAAAGCACTTGAGCGAAATGTTCACACACAAATTTATCTTGCTTGTCATTTGGCAGTGAAACCCCACCACATGTGTTTATTATAGTGGCAGATAAAGCACAACTTAGCAAGTCTACTTGGATACGGCAAAAGAGATCTGCTGGCTAATAAATGACACTAGAGAGCATTTAAAAATAGAACATTAATAACACATTGACCTGAAGCAATATAATAGAAAATGTGTGAAAATAAAGTCCCAAAACTCAACAAACATGAGACAAAAAACAAAAATACCCTGCATATATAAGATCCAAAGGAAAGAGAGCAGTGATAGAGTAATAAGGGAAAGGGGATAATATCTCTGGCGTGCAGCCCTACAGTAAAGCCACTGGTTGGTCATGGCTCTGGGCTGTAGACGGACCGTCTCCTCACAGTGCTGGGTGAATTAGGCTGTGGTTCCTTAGCGAACCTCAGCCAGCCTCAGCAATGTGCTAAACCCAGACGTGACTTATGGCTACCCACCAGAGATTTGGCCTCTGGACCAAGGACTTACACCGCATAGCGGAAAGGCAAAAGAAGTTTCATCACCACCAAGCACCACAAAAGAAAGTGGGACAACACATGACATATGTACTGCTATGGTAAACTTTATATAATTGTAGTAACCTCTCTATTCTCCAGACTGAGCATGTTCAAGCTTTGCCAAAACCGCAGTTCTGACCAGTGGCTGACCAGCCGTGTTCACATCTGTGGTCTGTTGGTCAGTACAAAGCCACAGGGCAGAGATGTTCCCTGAGGTCTCTTGACCACAGCTTGGAGGGATACTCCCAAGTAGGACAGCTATGAGCACCAATGGTTGGAACTGGTTTGAGAACATGATCTTCTTTTAATATTATGCTTACCATTCCAAATCTCCCTGAATAAAGGATTCAGTTGCACCAAATCCTTGAAAGGAAAATAATTTGTATTTCTAGGAAGAGTGAAGAATGCTCCAGGGACATCTCAGCAAACATATTAATGTGACACAATGCGAAAATTCTAGATGTTCATATATAAGATACGTGCAAGTATAGTGGAAAATTAAAAACACTTTGTTTCCTTTTCAGTCACAAGGCCACAATAAAGTCGTTACATAACAAGTAAAACCACAATGTCAGTGCTGTCTTCAGCCTACTCTGCACGCACTCCAGAGGGACTTTAATGTTCTCTCCTTGTTAAAACATGTTCTGATAGTTTAATACACAACTTTGAATGTAAGTTGATACAGGACTCTTGCTATTTTCTCAGTGCTACTCATATCACACAAGGTAACACTCACTTAATCAGACTCTGTTTGTGCATCGTGCTTTCCTGCTTGCCATAGAATTTGGTTTGCATGCTTTAGACGCCATGCCATGTAATCATGCGTTAGTTTGCCCCAAGACATAAAATGATGACTCATTTATTATTTAGGTCCTGAAAGGATACTTAACATAAATTGTAACTATATTTTGTCACAATAAAGCAATTGTGTATGTCAGAATTAAGCTATTGTACTTTGGCCCATTTCTAATAAGTGTGAAGTTATGAGTTTAACTATATCCCCAGAGGCAATTTGTTAGACCTTGTGCTTGACATAAAGATTATTCACCATCTCTGACGAGATTTACAGTTTAATTTGCAGCATGCAGTCATTTATTGATCTGGAAAAGCTTATTAGCAATCCCTTCCACATACTCTCTCAAAAACATGTATTTGTCATCTCTCACATAAGCAGCAGGTTCCTTTTAGAAATCTATGGCTTTGTCAGTAACACTGTGGGTAGTGAAAGAATGCCCTGCCACAACACACAGCTGTCTACTCTACAGAATACACATATTGACACTACACCTTCAGGCAATGCTCACCGTTCTGCATTTAGTAAAAAAAAAAGCATATCCTTCAGTTCATTTAGCGTGGTTAATTTGAAAAAGTGAGATACACCTACCCTAAAAACCAGCTGCCACCGTCATCCAGCTGAGCAATTTGCAAAAACAATTTTACAACACAATCAAAGAGCTCTAGTAAGAATAAAACTATAATAATCTGGAATAATATATGTTATGTTTTCTTCTGTTTTTAAAACAGACATTCATATGTACAAGGCAGTGAAACACTTAAATATTGGTTAAGTGCTATAAATTTAATACGATTTGTTGAATTCAGGCCATGATGTCATTTTCATAAATTAAATTAAAAATATATATCTACAAGTGGATGATTTTGAAAGTATATAAATCAATGTGTTGCTAGGGGTGTTGCCAATACCTTAGTTCAATCAAAACTGAGCCAAAAGTCCACAGAAATGAACAGAACAGTGTGAAAAGGAGAAAAGAAATATTTCATCTGTGAGAACGGAAAGTTTTTAAATTAACCCAGTACATGTTAAGTAATTCACTCACTGGTTTTATCTAGAACCGAGTCTAACTCTGAAAAGCAACATCTCATGTGTGTAATCTGTGTAAGACTCAAATAACTTTCTGTACTCATACTTATTAAAGTCTGATTTTGATAAATCATACTTAGGGAATCCCACCACTGTCTGGGCTGATTCAGCAACCAGGGCTTAACTCAATTTCCCTCGAAAACACTATTTGGATTTCAAAACATCCAGTTATCCCTGATCATGTATACAGCTTCACTCTAACACTTTTACTGGCTGTCATCAGTCTTGCTTAAAGCAACCATGCATTAGAGATTGGGATGCTGGGGGGGAATTGCCCTAGTTTGATAATGAGGCCTGCAAGGCTGATGGTGGTGGGTGGGCTTGGGGAAAGAGATGCTGTAATTAAACTATACAGGTAATTCATTCAATGAGAAGCCAGTGCATAAGAATGTGACAACATAGCAGTGAAGATGAAGCTTAATTGCAAAAATTGGCTCTAGCTGAAATGAATGGTTCCTACTGGGCTGTCTGTCTTAGCAGAGGCCTTGCTGTGAAGATGAGTTTATCTATGAGAGTCTTTACTGCCTTCACCTAATGTGTGTGTGTGCTTATTGACAAAATATGTCAATAACATTTGCTTCATGTTCTTGGTACCATTAGCACCAACTGTATGACCTCAAGATGGGTCATATAGTTCATACATAAATACTTGTGAGATTTATTTATTGACCAAATTGAGTTATATAATATACAATGACAGTCACATACAGTAACTTCACCACCAACAGATCTGCTAAATTTAACCTAAGTATAAGGCTTAGCAAAATATTAACACTAGGGGAACAAAAATCCCTTTTAAGTTCACAAATCACATTAATTACTATATCACAACTTTTCTTTCCTTAAGCGTTGATGAAAAGTGATGAGAAGTTCACTATCACATCTTAATGACCTCTTCTGTATCTCAGCTGAGCAGCTCACCAGTTTTCCATCAAACACTCCAACGCCAGGTAGGACAATATCTAGAACTGTGTTCAATGTATTTGTATCCATAAAAATATGTATATGTATGAATAAGGACAAATGCAGTTCTGAATGCCATAACATGGTGCAATTTATGGTGTAACTGTGCAAATCGAGATGTTTTGAACTTTGGTCCTAAATGGCTTAATACCAATAACTTGACTGGTCATTGTATCTACAACCTAAGAACCACAATCTTGTGACCAGTGGTTGTGAGATACTATTGTAAACAGTTAATGGCTCAACATTTTTTAATTCTCTTGCAGGTTAGTCTTGTGTCACAATGTCATGCTGGCTGATTATTTAGCTTGACAGCATGGATTGTAACTTCCTGAATTACCCTTCCTATGAATGGATGCATTTAAAAAATAGATGAACAAAGTCATTTATGGGTTCCCTCTGTCAATTATGACACGTGTAATGATGTTTTGCAGTGTACAGCAATACAAAAATTACATTTATACCAATTCTCTGCTGCCAAAAGTGTAAAATAAGAGAAAAGTGAGAAGGTGGAGAATAATAGCTCTAAAATGCAGAGGATAACTCAAACATGGAGTCCCATATAAAGTAACGGATTTACTGAGTTTAATCCCTTATCAAACAGACTATACAATAAAGCTAGGCCCTAATCTAGGGAAACTCAGAGTCCATTTCCCATGTTTGGGCAGAGTGGATCCATGGGGTGTCCTGGCCTATCACTGCTATAACCTTGAGTAGGAATCCAGCTATTTCATTCACAATAATTGCTCTTATTACCAAGAAATAAATCTGGTCTATACTTATTTCATGCTCAGCTGAAGACTTCTCTTACACGAACAGGCTGAATTAGTTTGTTCTTTAGTCTGACAGCAACTGAACACAAAATGTGCAGTTCTCTGAACAGCAGGGTGGGGAATAGTATTGGATTTCAAACCTCTGTACCATGTAAGCTTTTTCCAGATCTTCAAATGCACACAACCATAACCAAAACCTTCTGAAAGAGATACATTTCTTTACGTTGGTTTGCTTTTGCAGGATTCCACCATGTACCCTGCACACTAGACGTACGCATTTTTAAACATTCTCTACCAAAAGAGAGAAAATAGAATCCCAAACATAAACTAAATTTATGTAACCCAAACATAGGGTGTTAAAAAGTGGTCAGACATATTCTGGACAACAAAGTAAGCTCTGCCAACATGTTTCAGAGAGAACCCTTGTTTTCTTTTTTATCTGTGAATAATTAATTCCAGAGGCTGAAAAAATTTAGCTATTCATGACCTTGATAGTGGGCACATTAAAGAGGGGAGCGTTTGCTAAACGTGAAATTATATGCGACTAGAAAGGCGTAGCTACATCACCAGAGTCACCCCAGAGTAAACAAATGAGTTCAGCAAGCAGAGGAGGGATTACCATATCTCCACTTAACTTATTTTATCCTGTGAGAATCATCAATATTAAAGGGTATGGAGAGGGAGAAACTGCTGAGGTGGGCTTTTAGCAGCAGGGTGAACCACTGTGTTTAAGGAGAGAGATAAATGAGAGATCTCCCTGGAATCTACAAAGACAGTAAACATAGTCTTTTTATCTTTACTTTTCACCATATGGGTCTCTTCATTGAAATGGTTTAACACATTTCGATGTCACAACCATCCTCTTTCCCATCCTTTCTTGTTGTCAAACTGCTTATGATAGTTAACTTGTGTGTAAGTTTGCTGTTTACTGTGCAGAAATAGAAACGCAAATATTGACTAGACAGTTTTTACATATTTGCAGCCATGGTAATGTTTTTATTAATTTAATCATGGCTGCTTTCTGCAGCTCATTGCAGTTTTGACATTCAGTGAGGATAATACTAACTGAGTGACCTGTGTTTGTGTGCCTTTAGGCTAAAAGTCAGTGAAAATGCTGTGTTTGCCTGTCATGCCAGTGCAGTGTATACCATATAGAGGTAGATACTCCCTCAGGGCTGTCGGAATCAGCATGGTGTCTTTGTCAGGTAAATAACTCTGCAGGGCAAGAAGAAGACTGCTGACCTATCAACTTGACTTCTGTTTACTTCACCTATCAGCCAAAAACCTGTGACATTACATAGTCTTCAATTTAAAAAGAACTCTAACATAATACAGTATGTTTACACATCACATGATGCCATCACTCACTGTCTTCACTGTATGCCAGAATACTGAGGTCCTGAACACATCTGTATGCCCTCAAGCTCCTGAACACATGCCAGTTAGGGCGGATACAGCCCAGAAGGGGGCCTCCTGCTGCCTGCCAAAAACCCAGCCCAGCCTCCAGCTGATATTAGTTATCGATATTTTACTGGCATCCATTAAAAGTTTAAGAGGTTGTGATTAGACGCAAAACAAAGGAGATCCTTCAAGAAGTGAGGTCACGTGGCATTGTAAAAGTTGGCTTTAAAAGGTTTTATTTAATTATATAAAATTCACCCTGGTGTGTGAAACTGTGGGGTCGGACAGCTAATAGGAAGGAGCTTCTGTGCTGTGGTCTACTGCCAGGTCTTATGGTCTTAAGCCACAAGAATTACAGTACTTGCTGCACTGCTGTAAACCAGAGAACTGCAAAGGGACCTTAATGTTTCACTCTGTATGGATGATCATCAAATATTACATTGATAGTGACTGGTTTTCTGTACATCTACACAAATCGACCTCTGCTATTATTTAGTAGAATAATGCATTTTTTAATGATGTTTTGATAAGGTAACACATGGGGTAAGACAGAGTCATGGAGTGTGTGTAGAGTATTGTAAATTTGCTTGGAGCAGAGAGTTATTTCTTTACATTACTGTGCAACTGATGTCCAGAATGACCAATTTTGTCTCTCTTTTTATTTGTGTACATTTGCAACTGAAGTGTCTTTGCAGTTTGTCATTTGCACAGAAACACCAGTGTTAAATGTGTCTGTGTATATTTGTATATAATAGTTTATATCTGTGTATTCAGCTCAAACATAAATGTTACTATAAATCTAACCAGAAGCTCTTGTTGATACAGCGACAGATTATTTTACTTATATGGTACTCTGTCGATCTAAAAGTTGATATTTTCAACTAAGGCATGCATGTATGTCCTTCTTAAAATTTGTGCCTGCTATAGTTAATGTGCGTCTGGTGAGACATATAACATGTACATGTACACATGTGTCCTAATTTTCTCATTACGCCAATTCTACTAATTGGCGTAATGAGAAAATTAAACCAAAATTAATCATGCTTACTATGGTGCCACAGGGGTTTTCCCTTTGCATGAACGGAATGTGAACGACAGGCCATAAATCCTGGGACTCATGGTTATAAATTTGTTGCAAACCAGCATAAATGACCTCCTATTCAGTTAAATACAACACCATCACCTGTCTAGACTCCACCCAGGAAGAGTAAAAAAAAATTAAAAAATTTCATATTTAAATTTCCTCTGTTTATTTTATTGAAACCAGCTGCTTATTCTTTTTATCCACTGGTCATCATGTTATTGGTAAAAAAAAGGAGACTTACGTCACAGTGGCCTGACGCAGTCTCCTAATACATGTCATTAAGCTGCCTGTTATTTATACAAATTAATAGAATTTTCATGCCAAACTGATGTAATATTGTTATACAGGACATTGCTGGACAATTTTGTGACACCACTTTAAGACCCTTTGCTGTCTCTTTGTATTTCACATTTGGCAACATTCCCTGATTCCTGTCAATCTATGCCAGTGTGTGTGGTTGCCTATGGATGCTTGTGTCTTGTATTGTTGTCTTGTGTAGGCTGAGGTTGGCATGGACACAGTGGAGTAAAAGGTCTCTCCCAGCATCATTTCCATGTCCTCTGACCACTGTCATGACGGGGAAGCCACAATGATGAGGAATTTTAGCATTGAGGTTACAGTAACAAGAGTTGGCCACAAACAACGCCCCTTGTTCTCCATTCCTCCTCATCCAACTCTCCTTATTGTTTTTCCCATTATGTGTTCGCTTAATATTCTTTCCTTTCACTGCCTCTCTTGTCTTTCAGTGTCTCCTTCCTCTGAAACACCCACTGAAGCCCTTGAGGCTCTGGGTAGTCTGAACGTTATCATCAGACGCCATATGAGGTTGAGGTGAAAGATGAGCTTCACTCAAAACAACTATGACAGAGCTCTCTGTTATTGTAGCTTTGAAACAATGGCCTCATACAAGCCACTGCAGTTACACTGACATTAAATTCTAAATAGCTGTAGAAAAAAAGTGTGTTTCTTTATTTCTTCTTTTAAAAGCAGGTCAGCTCCCCCTAGATAACCTCGGTGGAAGTACTGATTCTATCAGAGTGAAGGCAAAATACTATAAAGTAGGTTAAAATAAGGTCTGTGCTATGTGAGTGTTTGTGGGTGCACATATGTTTGTGTGTCTAGGGGCCAAAGCATCAACTTATTTATGTGGTGCAGACACACAAGCATGCATGCATCTTTCTACATTTTTGAGGACACTCACTGATATAATGCATTCCCTAACCCCTAACCATCACAATTAAAAGCACACCCCTAACCTAAACTTATGTCTTAACCCTCAAGCAGCCCTTTAAAGTTGTAAATTTGATAACACTATACTGTCAGTACCTTTCAAGTTACTTAACACTACCACATAAATGAATCAAAGGATGACTTACTACTTCGAATCGAATATGTTTCTCCAAAACTTACATAAAAGCATTTATTTGTACAGTACATATCATCATCATCACACTGTAAACAAAGATGTGCATATTATAATTTTTATTCTTTTAGGGCTACATTATGGACGGAAAAAATTAAGTCATATTGTAATTAAATATTCTCCTTATTCCTTAAATGTAACTGCTCAAAGGTAATTTTGGTTAGTACTTTTATGGCCTATCCTTTTCTCATGTCAGTGGATCCCAGAGTGAGACACTGGCTTTCAGAGAGCAACTTGTTCCTTCCTTCAACTTTCTGTTTCACATTCCTGTACACATCACTTGTGTTTCTCTTCCTTATTTCTCTGTTACCTTCCTTCTTTCAGTCTTCTCAATATGGCCCACAAGTTTATACTTCTTTCCATTAATTGCATGGCTCCCTTTGTGCATTTACAATTCCTGAGGGTGGGAGGCTCTACCATGAATAGCCAGCCTTGGAGGTTGGCTCTTTGGCCCGGCACCATGTCCCATTTGGCCTAGCAATGGTGGAAAAGCCGAGTGGCAACCACATAATGACCAGTGTCTGAGGGCCTGGCTAATTTTTCATGTTCAAACGGGCGGCTGACTCCTAAGCCCAGACTGGGACTAAGGTTTGTCTGTACTCTCTAAGGATCATAAAACATGGCAACCTGAGCCTCTGATCTTTTTTATACAATCTACACCAAGAACTGCATGACAACCTTCAGTTGTGGCAATGGTGGAGTTATCAATTCGCATAAAAATGCCAGACACATTGATAGACAGTAAAATATTATGAGCCTACCAGTACACACTCTAGACAGCTAAAATGGAAAATTCAAGCTCTTCCTCATTCTCTCAGTGACTAATACTGTATATGCATGTGTTAAGATGGGAATCCTGTATATGATGTTTTCTTCAATGTGTTCATTAAAACAAAGCAGTACCTTTATGAATTGAAACTACACAAGTCTGATTGACTTAAAGAAACACATCCTGCATGTAACTCTTTAAGTTTACCAATAGTACCTGCTGCTCTGAGCGCTGCAGGCCTGTTGCTTGATTTTGTCACTCACCATCTAGACTGGCGATGCTGCAAACAAATCATTATTCCAACAGGCAGAAAGCTAAACATCCTAAATGTATTAGCAGCCTTCTTAATGCAATATGAAAAAGAAAGGGGGATTTGGTTTGAGAATATGGTTATGGTATGGAAGGCACTTAACCCAGATTGTCTGTTAAAAGCAGAGTTGGCTACGCTAGGTGTGAATGAATTCAGACTTTAAATAGGTTAGCAGGAAGAGAACAACTAACACAAATGTGTTGCTCTGTCTAGATACACTAATTATTTGCAGGTATAAAAAGGCGCACAGATGAGCTGGAGTAAGAAAAATAGACCACCTCTATGGTGCCCCACATAATCCATTATGTAGATGAAGGCAAAATTCTCTGTGTGTGTTGTGTGGGTTCTTGGTTCAGCTGTCTACATTCATTTCCTGTGTGCATGTGTACACTACCAGTCAAAAGTTTGGACACACATAGGAATTACCATGTTTTTCATGAAAAGATACATGTCTTCAGT
>JAUMHL010000018.1:5985184-6005432 GCA_032362345.1 Sandelia bainsii
TTACAATATGAACAATGTCTACGCATTCATTCTGATCAATTTGATGTTATGAAATCTGCTTTTCTTTCACAAACATGAAAGAAAACTTTTGACTGGTAGTGTATGTGTGAGATTGTCCCTTTAAATCCTCATGCATGCAGTATTGTGAAACTACCAGAAGTATTTGTAACATTCATATAACATAAATCCACTATGAAGGATTGCCACTACAGTCTATACACTACTACCGTATATACAATATACCAAGTACATCCGGTTTCCCAATAAAATGTTATTTACTACTATCTTTATGATTGTGATTTATCACCTTTGCACCATTTTGTAATGTTGTTTTCTGTAGCCTGCAGATGTACTTTGCTACCCAAATCTAAAACATTTAGAAATTGTACCGTTGGTAGAACAAGGTCACTCACAAAATAATGTTAAAGACAATCATTCTGGACAGAGATCTCAGATATTGTCCCTGGAATCTGCTGGAGCCACTTCCATTTTGGAGGTCATAGCCCCGATTGTTTTGATTGCCACATGGACCATTGTTGCCTTCACCTTCCACATCTTTTCTAACCCTTCTCTCAGGAATTTCTCACGCTTCTCATATTGCTTCTTCCTGATTTTGACATCATTTGGGATTGCTACATCTATGGCCTTCTTTGTCCACCACTACTATGTCTAGTTGGTTAGCCATTAGCAGTTTGTCAGTCTGTATCTGGAAGTCCCACAGAATCTTAGGGGGTAGACAAGTGGATCTTGTTCTTTCAATTCAGTAGACCTCTCACACCTTAGAGTCCTGTTAATGCTGTAGAGTTATTAGCATTCCATGATCCATGAGTAAGGCATTGAATCATAGACTTTCTTGTAATCAATCCAGGCAGTGCACAGGTTGGTCTGTAGTCGAGTGACTGCTCTGTTTACCAGTAGCTGGTGTTTTGCTCCACTGATATTTCTACCAATTCCTTTCTGGGCCCCGCTCATGTATTGAACCATGTGCCTCTTAATTTTAGCCGCTTTGATGGCTGACAGTAGCTTCGATATTGTGCAGAGGCAGGTTATTGGGTGAATCCCATCCATTAGCAGCTGGTTCATTTGTGCTACCAAGTGCTCAAGGAGTGCAGTTAACTTCTTCATCTAGTAGACGTGGATCATGTCAGGGCCTGGTGCTGTCCAGTTCCGGTTTACTGTCCTGGCTTGTATATCTCTTGTGTACCTCTAGCCAATGCTGTGAGTCTTTGCAGTTTTGGCAGTTTCTAAGGCCTCAGGCATGGACATCTTGTTGTACTTTTTGAACACCCCTTTCACATCATGTCTTTCCGCAGCTCTGATAGCTGGCTAACTTCCCTCTGTGCTGCTTTGATCTTGGCCTCTAGCCTTCTTATCCATGGATGATACTGCTCCTTGTGGCTGGCGTTCATCTTATAGCCAAGCATCTCAAAGATCACTGTTGCTGTGGTGTATATCACCTGATTGGTCCCAGTGATGGTTGCAGTAGGGTTTGTTCGCAGTGCTGCTGTCACATCTTCTACTTTCAGAGGGTACTTGGTAATTGGCCATGGAGGGCCCAGGTGTCCATCTTAGCCATGATCTTATCTCTCAGGTCAGCTGCTCTTGCATTCAGCTTTCAGTCCCCTTGCCATAACATTTGTGTTGTACCTCATCAATTCAGTTCCCTGTTCTCATCTCTTGTCCACGGATATCTTGTTCTTGTTCAAGTAGCCCACCTGATTGTCCTGGTTCCTCAACATCTGGCACAGACCTTGTTAATCTGGGTGACGTCTGAGCCAGCGTTACTCTCTTAGTACGTGCCTCTCTCATATTAGAAGTAGGCAGACTTAAGCTTAAGGCAGTCTTGCATATATATATATGTTTTTTTCTGTTTTCATTGATCTGATATTGTATTGTTCCATAGAGGTTTAAATGAACTAATATGGGTGGATAACACCAGTCAAGGACATTCAAAAAGTTGTCCTCACATTGACATGATGTATTCACCGCTCACAAACATGCTTTACCATCCTAGTGCAGTACATTCCCCAACAGAACCTTTATCTTTTGAGAGTTCCCGTCAGAAAGACATGAACTGTGGTTCGCTATAATGCTCACATAAGCCACATATCAAACATCATCACAATAAAATGCTTCAGAAGCAATTGTAACTGTGATTTGCAGTAGGACTTCTGTGTTTTAACCATATCCAGTACACACACTCACACAAAACGTTTACTATATCAGAAAGACAGCTAAGTACTGCAGTGAAACACCCTTTATCTCTTACTCGAAATGCCTCTCTGTGGCTTTCCTGTGTGAGGAACACAGACCAGTTCTCAGCTTCTAAATGAACCCGGACTTTTTCTTGAGGTCTTCTTATGAAAGTCTTTTGTTACTGCTACACAGGATGCAGAACTTTGATATTGTCACGTACAAGTTAAATGTAACTTCAGTGAAATTACCTTGTGGTATTGTGCAGTGTCTTTTGTTAAGTGAATGAACCGAGCAGACTCTGTTTATAACAAAATGTTATAAAAAGAAAATGCATGTTGCAACAACCATTATCAATCATTATGTGGAAATAAACTAGATTTTAAATAAATTTCTGCTCTTATGTCTTGTAAAACATAAAAAACTGTTTATTTACTTTTCAAATGATAATTTGCAAGAAATATTAAGTTTACATTTTGAAACAAATTTTACCTGCCAGATGCACTTTAAGTGGTGTTTGAATTCTTTATGTCTCCTGAGACTTTTCATCCCTTTCAGGCAGCTTTCAGGGAAAGGATTTTCATATTTATCAACATTTTGGGGGGCAGCAATAACTTCTAACTTCTAACCCAATGGGATGGGAGCACTGCCAAAACTGAGACGAACCCAGTAATTCACTTAAATTGTAGTCTGTTAATTATGGTATCTATATGAGATAGCTGTAGCACATGAAGTATGAAAAATGTAATGCTCACTGCTCCTGATAACCACTACAGTTGCTGCTTCCATGTCTGTAAATCATTAGGTAGGACAGATTCAGCACTTGCCTTTAACGTCAACATGAAATCCAGAAGGAATTAGAATTTTTTCCCCCAAACGTGAACAAATTGTGTTGTAGATACAATTGTAAATTTGGCATTCTTGTTTTTAGACACAAGAATGTTACACATTTTAGTTTTGAAAATCTTTTAAAAATCCTACTTCCTTGTGAACATGTAAATCCTTCGTATGCATGGCACCCTATTGATTGGCCACCGTTATTTGTTTTCTCTAATTACAAAAGATTAATTGAGATTACAGAAAAATTGAAAAAAAGAACCCTAAAGAACAGACATTTGTTTATATCTGTATGTGTATTTTTGAGTATGGAAGGAAGAAAAGCTGTCAATGGCTTGTCTCATCTACAGGCGGGCCTTCCATCCGTCAGGACTTAAGTAGTTTTCCAACAGTACATTGACCTTGAGTGCCTGGTATCGATTTCCTGTGGTAGCGCACTGAGAGGTGTCGTTACCACATGGCCCCTGCTGCGACGTGTGATCAGGAACAGATTCCTGAAATCCCAATGCGATGGTGATGGATCGCCGGCCTCTGCAGACCATCAATCCTCAACTACCGTAACCAGGGTGACACCTGCACTGAATTTATCATCATACAAGCAACAGACGTGTCTAAGACTGGGGTGCAGTGTTACGTTATGAAATAAACTGTTACACAGGTACAAACAAATACACGCTCATTCGTGGGTACTATATCTGACCTTTGCAGAGACCCATAACAGTGCTTTACCTCCCTCAATCCATCCAGGACAGCCCTCTTGCTATCTATGGGGAACATGCGATTAGGGTGAGGATAAAATTTAGATTGCTGATATGACAAGATGATGTATGAGTGGGCAAGAGTGTGTCCATATATAGTTGTTCAGCTACACATAGAAGACATTTACATTATAGTACCTTACATACAGATATCCTCTCTTTCTCTGTGACATTGTGAGGAGGAGAAACTGTATTAGTGTATTACTGTATTACTGTAGGTATTTTCTCTGGTTAAACAGAGACTCATTCTCTGCAATGATATCCTCTGTTTTTCTTACACATGTAGATTCTCTTTTTGCCCCAGTCTCTCTCTGTTTCCATTGTCCCATTTTTCTCTTTTGTATTATATTTTTATCACATATTTCGTGTGTCCCTCATATTCTCTCTGGGCAACATGCATAGTTGTTACTGGTACTGTCCACACAGGGCAGTCTCTGGTGCCATCTACACCACAGTTTGGAAGTTTGGAGACTCGGCTGCAGGCCCCATGTGGAGGAGAGTGGCTTACAAGCTGTACCCACCAGGAGAACACTCTCCCAGCACAATGCTCCTTTTCAGTGAGGCGTTCACACAAACCCACCATGAGACTGAGCCAGAGGTTTAAGGGCACGCATACACACACAAACAGAAGACATGAGCATAGACACCCACACCCACACATGCAGAGTTTACATACAGAAATATGCAAGCATGACCAATAGATCCCCATCCCACACATATCTATTTCTCTATTTCGCAACAAAGACATTAATGCAATACATCACTAATAGCAAAAAGCAATGTAAACAACCCAAAATGTGTCAATATGCAGATGCTTCACTCCCAACATCTTTAGACTAAGATATGGTTTAAGGTAGTATCTTCAATTTCTTTTATCTTCTTCCATCTAAAGTTAAATTTATAACAAATTCATCTTACCTTCTTATCACAATTAACAAAAAAGTTACTGATATATTACATTTTGTTGTGCAAACATGTTATCTACTATGTCTATTGTCTAATTTGTATTGCCTTTTTAACATGACCACATACTGTACATTACTCTGCTATGTAATTATCCACATCACCATATTAAGCCCTTCAGCAGTTCAACAAAAAACACTGTCATCAGCTGTTGATGAAATGCATGTTTATGTGGTAATTGTATAAACCAAATGTCTTTTCATATGCTAATCTCCACATTGTTCTTAAAAAGACACTTTGAAATGTTCCCCTTTGATCCACTCAGTTTGACACTGGCCCCATCTCAACAGTTTGAATGAGAGCTGAAGAAGACAGGACTAATCTATCCACACATAGATGATTGCCCAGACCATACTCCACAGCACCACGCTTTGATAAGGAGCAGCTTTGAATTATTCTTTAAGCTATTGATTGGCTTGGAGATGACATTTGACAACAGAAGATAAAAAGAAAAAAAGAAAGATAGAATCAAGGGATTACTACTCATAATACTTTAAAGGGGAGGTTTATGGATGTGAATGTCTAATGGTTGTTGCTACCTCAAATTTGAATATTTGAATAACCATAAGATTATATATCCATATGTAAACGTATATGCCAAATAAAAATGTTTAGTGCTGCAAAGATAAAGATATGAATAAATTCAAGAAAGCACAAAACTAATAGTAAAGCGTAGGACTTAAAAATAGACCTATACTGGCATCAGTTTTCATATTTTCCTACATATTTGTGGTTTCAGTGTGGTACAGTAAATACATAAATAAAGCCATGGGGTTGAAGGGTTTGCAGTGGTTCTTCCTGTTTCCACTTGTGGTGTCCTTGTTCGTGGTCTGCTTCTGGCTGCGCTGGCTGTTGTAGGAACAGCCTCCACCTACCAGATATTCACTCTGCGCTCCACATAATTCAGCCTGGGAGGTACAGATCATCCCCTTCCGCAAACTAGTGACAAGACGTTACTCATTTCCTCTACTTTTCCAGTATTTGTCTCTGTCTCCTTTATTTTTGATGGAGAAGAGTTGGGATCATGAAGTTCAGAGTTGTTGCATTTCAAATCTGGGAACATACAGCAGGCCTCGACATGTTTTCTTAAAAAAACAAAACAAAAAAACAACAACAGAATAATAGCAGGAAGACTGGCAATCTTCAGCACTCTTTACTCTTTTGTTTGCATCTCTGTTCTCTTCCTCCGCATGTGCTCTCTTCTTCTGTCTTTCTCTCTCCCCTCTCAGTCGACAACAGTATAATCTGAAGTGCTTTTTCTAAGGGCCTAATTGTTTACTTCCTGCTCGCAGAATATGCACCTATTGATTAGTTATCAGACCCTAATTGGGGTGCTCTCTCTCACCATCAGATGTTCAAATCTCTGATGAAAATGGCAGAAAGTAAATAAACTAACAGCACTTGTAAATAGTTTGGGCAATTTGCCTTGCCACCCATAACAACACCCCACCATTTATATTGCTCTATTCTGAAAGGAGAACGAGTGAATAGAAAGATACAATGAATAGATGATGAGTGCATTAACATCCTAATTTAAAGAGCACAGGGGAATATTAGCTCAGGTACACCATCTGTTTATTGAATCCATGTAAGTGCTGGATCTCCCAGTTTCTCTCTTCGCATAATGTGCACAAGGAATGACCTACATGTCTTTATGCCCCAGAGAGCCTGCACAGCTATATACACTTCTCTGCCTCCCTCAGTTCTCAGCTCAGCCTGGCCTCACTGGAATATCGTGGGCAGCTCCGACCACAGCTCCCACTGTGCTGAAGTATGGTGCCGAGCACGGCTGGAATGGGAATAGACAGTTAATGGGCACTTAGAGGATGGTGAAAACATTTTCCTCTGGAGACGCAGCGGTTTGGATATTTCTCACTGGGACATGGCCTAGCCAGCGCCCTGTCGCTCTCAGCGTCTTTTTCTCAACTATGTCTGTGTCAAATTTTCAGTTCACTCACCAACTCTCCTTTTTTTTTAAATTTCATTTTGATAGGCCCTAGATTCTCATGTCTCATGTTCTGCTTATTCCAACCCAGATATTTTTTATGGTAGAATGCTGATAAGTTGTTGGCATACCTGGGTGAGTGGCATATCCACAACAGACTGAAACCTACCTGTGCCGCAATTAACTCCTCTGTTTTTCCATCATTCATTCCATACTACTCCTTTCACTGGGCAGACTAAGTTGGCACACACCAAAACTACTTATAGCTGTCTGTGAGGGTCTGAGTTCAGAGCGGAGCCTCCAGCTCCATGCCCGGCAGCAGCGTCTGGTGATGGGTACTGGCTGGGCCCCAAGCCTCACATCCAGTCCAGACATACTGTATGAGAATGCCGTTTGAGTCTGGTGTCACCTCAGGATAAGCTGGAGTCAGATGCACATTTTCAGAACTTTTCCCTCTGGTTTTGACTTCACTGCTACTGCATTGCTATTTTATTTGCATTCAACTAACACCTCATATAAGTTTGGACACCAGCTTTTATTTACAGTAAATTTTATAGTATTTATTTTAAAATGTTATAAAAAGTGTTATTTTTTGTTGTGTTTTTTCCTTATAATGAAGTCACAAAGCTTATAAACTCAATTCTTTCTAAGAAAAGTAAAGCTTTAATGACACTGAAAAATCTAAAATACATTCTTTTTGGGGGGTTTTAGTGTTTTTTGTTTCCGATGTGTAAAATAATTAGTAGATAAGTTGTAAAATATACTACATCATTGTGAGAAAACAAAAATCAGATTTATCCCTCTGTCTATGCTGCTCCTAAGAGAACTCATGCATGTTTTAAACTTTACACAGACCAAACATTTTAACACAATTTAAGACACATTTTACTCTTTTCTGTTTATTCCCATAACCAAAGCAGAACCAAAAATTTGATGCTCAGTGTTGATGTAATATTACAGTATATACTACCTGTACCTGTTAAGACACATGCTACAGTCAAAGTCCGCTAATAACTCTTGACTTCTCTGACCTTATACACTCAGTGTTTTCTGCCACAGTACAAAATGTGCCACAAAGGATTGTTCAAGTGTACAGTAGGTGCTTATGTTCTGAGAGTGAAGGATATGTGTGCCTGTGGGAGGGAAGAAATCTGCAATGGGAGGCAGAAGTGTACAAATGTGACCCCCTCAGCAGAACCATCCAACTCTAAAGGCTATATAATTGACTGGCTGGTGCTCTTCTGCCTTCCTCTATCCTCCCCCAGTCCCTGTGGATAGCCATCAGATAGATTGTATGAACTTGCCCCTAATCAAGACCCATTCACCACTAATGAGAATACGCCTAATGACCAAATAATGTGTGTGTATGTGTCTGCATTCATAGGTCAGTCTGTCAGTAAGGTAGGGAACACATAAAGCTTGAGACAAACAAGAAGCTTGAAAAGATAAACTAAAGTAAACTACATTAACTAATAGGTAACAAGCACATTTTGTTGCATATTAAGTATTCCTAATTAACTGAGATTGGGTCTAAACTTATCTACCAGCCACAACTGTAGTTTTGATAAAAACACGCAGAGCTGTGAGAACAGGCCATGGAAAAAGCAAAGGTTAAGGAAGTTTAGCTTAATACAGTATTATGTTTTCTGGCCAGGGCCCCTTGTTCTTCGCAGAAAAGCAAGATGTACTTGCATGTGTCTGAAATCTGAAATATTTACCTTCACACAACTTTGACACACAAATGATTATGAAAACTGAATGTATGGTACACTGTGGTACAGGATATCACTTCCTGATCTCCACAGTCTTTGTCTTCCGCAGAAGATGTCTTTGGACCAGTTTACAACTGAAAACACAGAAGTCTGTCTTTTGACCAGAACTTAAATATACCCCTTGGAATCTCCTTCTCCTAATCTTTAGTGTGCTGGGTGTCCCCATTTGAGCATAGAACCAGGCACAATTAAAACGGCCCTGGATGACCATTTGCCAGTCTACCATGCTCGTTTAAGAGCACAGGACTGTGCTTTAAATGGGCTCTTTCCCACCTGATTGCGTGTCATCTCTGGAGCAGATTAGACAGCAGGCAGCAGGATCTTTGGTGGAGCAGCACGCTCCCTTCTGCCACAGGAGAGACGACTGAGAGGAATCATCCATCACTGTTTCTGTGAAGCCCTTTCACAAGGGGATGGGAGCCTAATGACTGCTTTGCTATGGCTGTGGATGGGGCACGGGGGCATCTATCTTGGCTATCTAGGGTCTTCTCTTGGAGTACAGATTAAGATTTGAAAACTGGACATGATTATATGATTGGAACTGTGGTTAAATGCAAATAATGTTTGTGTGAATTGACCAGCTCTTTAGGTTTTAGTGACTTACGTTCTTGTTCAGCAGCCCACTGCAGGGTTAAGCAGAGAGCTGCTTCGGCTGGATTGTATGCTCTTCCTCCACACTCCACACTGTGCAGGGCCAGGGAGGGGGAAGGGAAACAGGAGATTTATGTCCTTCTGTGACACACGCTGCTCTGGGTCTCATGTTAATGGAAAATGAGATGTTTAAGAGTCTGGCAGAGAAATACGGCTCTCTTTAAATCCTATGCTTGTCAGCCAGTGCAACAGCATTATAACTATAGTCCAGCATGATAATGCTATTAATGACAGTAATATGTCACATTTTCAGCAGACTTTCATGCTTCTTTTACTCTGCCGTCTTCAGCTGTTTCGAATAGAGCTTACACGATGCTGCATGAATGGCAATGTCAGACCAAAGGCTCCAGTTACAAGAAAAAAATTGATATGGCCTGTAGAAGCCCAAGGAGTGAAAGAAAAAGTGTTTCTGTGACTGTGAACTGATTACTATCCAGACAGCAAGTTCATTCACAATGGACACCCAGTTTATCAACATGTCTTCCCACTCTCCACCTATACACTGAAAGGTCTGTCAGTGAAACGGGCTCACAATGTTTTACCTAAGGTCTGTGGGAAAATGACTTGGGTCATAATCATGTAATCTTTTCCAAACAAGAAGGGACAATTCCATAGTTCCCAGCCATCACAGTTAGCCTTTGTCCAGCCAATCTGACATTCCCTTAATGCCCACATGTTTCAGATGCCTCCATCTTCCTTGTTTCTTCAATTCTGTGTCTGTTTACTTTCTAAAGGGCTCTCTCTGCCCTCTGTTCTCAGCCTTGCTGCCCACTGTTCAGTAGGAGAGGAATGGAGACCATAGTAGCAGTTGGATGATGATACAGAGGCCTCTGGTATAAGCACAATATGCAGGGATCCTTATGAAGCACTGGAGCTGAAAAATCCTCTTGAGATTTGCTCCCTCACTAGTAACAACATCGTGTTTATGGAGGTTATACATTAGGGCATCGGTCAAGCAAGAACAGTAATACAGATAAGAATGTTTCAATATTCACTTTTTTTCACTTCATTTTCTTTATATTGTTTCAATTTCATAGCTTCAAAAAGATTATGTCACAACTTTAAAGTAATCTGGTTTAGTTTTGTTTATTTATTAAAACCTAATGGTTTTTATTTGTGCAAGTGTATGAATGTCAAATATTATTTAAGTTTGATATGGTCATCCCCAAAATGATTCATATTTTTGTGGGCACCCGTGGCTAAATTTATTCTTAAAACGGTTACAGATCCTTTTATTTTTGCATCTGTTGCTATAAAAATGCAATACACTGTTGAATCATGAAAGATCAGTTACTGTATCTCTTATGTAAGGGCCTCAGCACCATCATAAAACTTGCAATATGCTGCCTAGAGATGGTTATCAACGCCAGACATCCCTGTTCAACACTTCAACCCCAGCTCACCCTCATCAACCATCCAACCCCTAAAACAACAATAGGGGAGATAAAAACAGTGCAGTGTAAACCGCAGCAGCTTCTCTTTCTCTTGAGCACAAAACCCATGGCCACTGCGTCCCGTGTCAGAGACTGCAGCAGGCTTTTATCCAGGAAAAGATGAGTATTCTCTTAGCTAATCCTAGTTCTGTGGTCTTGGTGGGATGAGCCTGAGTATGTTGGAAAGGAGCACCACGGGACTGTCATGAAAAGACATGAAAGCTGTTAAAATCACAACAGGAATGGCTATTAATTTAGTTTGATAGTTTTCATGTTTTGCATGTGTAATTTTGTGCAAACTTATCAGAGCTTTTTTTGAGTTATTTGATCCATGAAGTGGAATAACGCTCCTCAAACTGTACTTACTAAGTGATTTGTAACATTATAGCCTACAGATTATGCTGTTTGTACATCACACAAGGCCACCCTATTAAATCTCATCAAACATAACAGCCCATATCATGTCTTCTCTGCCTGGCACAGATACACACTGCTTCGTCTATCTGGTTTGGACCAGGCCCAAAATCCTCCAGCAAAACCTAAATTTGTGTAACACGATCTGGACCTTGAGACGCACGCCTGCCACAACAAATTGGCCTCATGTAGAGAGAGAGAAGAGGGGAAATAGGGGAAGGGCTGAAAAGTTAGTGAAGATGTAAGCTAGCAGAGGGAGGTAATCTAAGAGCCTCCATGGCCTGAAGGATCCCTGCCTCCTAATGCTCAGCATTTGGCCGTGGCCCAAATCGTGAGGACAAACATCATGTCTTCTCCAATTAGACACACTTCTCTCTGGGTAGGCAAAAGATGTGCAGAGGAGCAGGTTTTTATTTAAGACAGACACTATGAATTATATTGAAAACAAGCACAGATAACAGTTTAACTGCTACATCAGTGAATCTGTATGTAAGTTATTTTAGTTTATTGTTGTGTGATTGGAAGAGCAGCGTTTATGGATGTTAACGTACCATGCTTTAAACTCTACAAGGCAAAAAGAAAACACTTTCAGAAGGGAAAACATGTTCTACTAAGTTATGAATTTCATACTGTCTGAAAATCAAATCTCGCCTCTCAAAGTTACCTTCTCTATGCAATATTTCTGTCCTCCCTCATTTTCTGTCTTCCTGTTTCTGCCTGGCAGCAGGTGTAGGTGTGAGATGAATGTGCCCCTGTGGTGTGTAACATGGCTGGTTGCAAATTTAATGCATATTCTTGTAAATCTGAACTTTTTCTTGTCTAATGTCCAATTCACATGCACTGCCTCTGTATAACGTTTTCATTTCTCTGGGCATGTTATTCTTACAATGAAAGTGCAAATTAAATCACTTGTCCATCTCCCAAAAGATTTACAGCTGCATAAACAGCCACACAGCACTGATGTTTTTTTATAGTCCTTGGATTTCTTTGGTTTTATTTCAGTTCAAACTGAATTAAAACTTAACTTAGTTGGTAGGACAGTCGTCTATGAACCCTGAGGTTGGTGGTTCAATCCCGGGTTCCCCCCACACGTTAAATTGTTCCTGGAAAAGGCACTGAGGCCTGAACCCTTGGTACTTTAAATATGGCTGCCTCTGTAGAGTACAAGAAGGGATTAATAAAGTGTCAATTGCTATTCTATACAATAATGACATCCTCTGTTCCTTAGATGCCTCAAATAAAAACAAAAGAAAAATGAAAACCTCAGAAAGAGCAACAGAGGACGGATGGACAGATGTACCAACACACAGACATATAAATATTGAAATGGCATTTGTTACCACTACTGTTTACTGTTAAATGTTTTATATAATTCAACCATCAACTCCAGACATAACAGAAAATATGCAACCAGTAAGATCATACAAAGAGATAACTAAACTAAATAGTTGCAGTTCAGCAGTTTGTGCTGAATTCACATGTTTACACTAGTCTTGAATGTGCCCTTCATTTCAAAGCTGGAAAGGGTAGCAGCCAGAACAATGGATGGTTTGCAGCACAACATAATGATTAAAATGAGCATCAGCACCTTTAAGTAAGACACCACTGTGACCTGAAAATCATGGGTGGAACAGAAGTTGCTGGACAAACCCAGCTCCCACAGAAAACCTGACCGGATTTCAGTTACTTTAATTAATAATGATACTATATTATCTTAACTAATATATTATTTTAATATAGCTTAATGTTAGATAATCGATACTACTTTTAGCTTGTAACACAGATTATAATTCTAACATCTCCAGACCATCGTATCCACAGTGATTTTTTTTATATGCGGTTGGCTCAAAGCCCTCATTGTCTTCTAGAGTTTAGCCACCAGCTGCAGAAAGTAAAGAAACATCAGCTTGTGAATGCAGTCGTTACTGTAAAATTAACCCTCCCCATTGCCACTGGAAATATAATTCTCCCGACCCTCCCTCATTTAAGTGTTGTTGGATGTATCTTTCCCCTTAGTGCCTCCAGAACACAATGGGTTAACACAGAGACTTCCTATCTTGGCAGCAATCCCGGACCGGGACATGCCTCTGCACGTAGAGGTGCAGACTGCAAAACATCTGTGTAGGAGCATTGTGACACCACACACACACACTCACACACACACATACTGTTTTGCAGTACTGTATGTGCAAACACTCACAAATCGTCTTTCTGGCTTGCGTTTTCTCATATTTCAAGATGCTAAGATAACACTTTTCATTTGACTCATCAGTTTATATAAAATCTGATGCAAGAACACTCAACTTTACATACTGCAAACTGTCAAGTCATGTGAAACTAGAAACTGGAGAAGCTGCTCCAAATGACAAGAAATGAGAAAATCAGACGCTATGGCATTGTCTGCATTACAAAAGGGATTTAAGGGGCCAGGATAAATACCTGTATGTATGTCAATCTGTTTCTTAAAATAATTATCTCATAAATGCATGTCAACAAATTGCATTGTTGCAGACAAACTAGTTGTTTACTCTTTGTTTCAGGATAAAAAGTAATAATAATTGTCATTATTAGAAGAAATTATTAGCATACTATAAAGAGCACTGGAAACATTACTGGTTGCATTTCTCTGCCTATTTCTGTCCAATGTTGCTATACCCCCACCTTGAAGTTCCTGTATTTAACACATGTAGAAACAGGAAAAAAATCCACCCATGCAGCAAGCCAATAATCTCTCCAATATTTGGATTGGCCTTCGATTAAGTCTCTCTCTTCTACTGGGATTAGTAACTGTTATGCAATTACAGAATTTCTAATTGTAATCTCTTATACAACTTGTTAGTGAAATAAAATCTCATTTTTGGAACGCTGTTGTAATTTTTGTAATTTGCCATTGTGCAACACTGTCCCCTAGATCTACCATCTTCTTCAGAGTTAAGTTACAGTAAATGGCTGCTTCATTATAACCTGCATAACTCAGCATTACACTACTGCATTTGTAAGAAAAATGGTAAATACAGGTTTTATGCTTTATAATAAACAACTGAAAGGTGAGTTCCAGTAATCCACTAATTTAGACATGAGATTGACTTCTTTCCTCCTCAACTCTCTCTCTCCTCCACTTTCCAAATGTGAACGATGTGTTGCATGGTGTATAACAGGGGCCTTTTGTTTATTTAAGGTCGGCAATGCCAGACATGTGGTATGCCACACTAGAGGTGCAGTGCCCTGCAGCAGTCAAGTAAATGAAAATCACTTGAAAGCAACAGAAAGAAACAGCTGTTGTGCATACACCTCACTGCTGTGAAACTAAGGAAACTGTGAGGGTTCCCTGGACTTCAACACTGTACATTTCAGAACACCAAGATGAAGGACTTCTCTCACCCCATATGACATACGTATGCATTTGTTTCTCCAATGACCATCTCCCCACTGAAGGATGCTGGAGTCAATTTGTGCCCACAAGGGGAGTACACTAGGAATTACTACCCTGACCAAGCTACTTGACTCACTCATCTCCTGCTACAGGTGTGTTGTTTCATCTGGCTGTCAGTTCTCTCTTTGTTCTCCTCCTTTTTTATTTTCTTACTCTTCCAGGAAAGGTACGCCTTGAGTTGCCAGTAAAGATTTCTCACCCGCATCCGTCGAGCCAGCTCATGTCACTCACTAAACTGAGGTTATAGGTTCAGCGAGCTACACAAAAAACTTCCCTCAAAGTCTTTATGTCAGATCAGCTAAATCAAAGACGATAAGAACACTTGCGATATCAGACAGAAATGATTATAATAATTAGTTGGTCAGAAACATGAAGTAAACACTAGCTGTTGTGGTGATATATGATTTAGTTTTATGTGGGAATACATTTTAGTTTTGTTTTTTATAATGTCCTGCAGCCCTCGATCTGGTACAGTATTGCTCACCGGCACTTGAGAAAAATAAATGCTGTACCAACACTCGCATCTAAACCTTTTTCTGGGACCCGTGCCCACAACTGGTTATCTTATACATTATAGCACAGGAAATATTGCAGTGTCTTAACACTTCATATAGGTGAAAGACATCAATGGGATTCCCCAACAACACACAGGATGTTGCATATGAAGACACAGCATCACATCCTGCCTTCCTCTCACTGCTTTACCACATCACATTGAAGAATGCACACACACGCACACAAAAACTTAGATATGCATTTTTTTTAAGCAATTAGATACACATACACTTGAGCACATTCCCACACAAAGGGTTGTTGAGTAGTTTCCTGTGGTGTTTCAGTTTTGTTTTCTCTGCTACTGTACTTCACCTACTTTCTAGGCTTTTTTCATTGCCGTGTGTTTGCAGCTTAACCATTTTCTGATCTTCTAGAATATAATGTAAATAATGCAAACCATGACTTCTATGCAGCATTTATCTGAAAAGGTTGACAGATCACTTATTAGGGCTCTTCCTGTGCATCTTAAAAAGAACACTGCAGGTTTTAAAGAGAATTATTAAATTAAAAAATCTCAGTGAGATCAGTTTGCTCTGTCTGTTTCTCACTCAACACCCTGTGTACAATCATGACCGGAGTAAAGTACACAGCAGTGATCAGTGGGATAAGTGCTCAGACCTTCCATACACCCCTCTTCACTCTAATTGATGAGTGTAATTTGATGGTACTCGTAACAGAGTTAGAAAGCTATTAGCGTCATGGCCCATCTGCACAAACAGTGCAGAGAGCCCACCTGTGGGTCACTTTTTAATTTGGTGAAGTGCTTAGCGTTTAGTGCAGGACTCTGCTTTTGATATACTCAGTAGATGGTAAATCCTGTTAGTGCTAACTCCACAAACTACCCCACCGACCAACATCCATCTAATCCACTGGTTAGGAGCTCATCAAGCCACACAACAAATTATTGGGGTGTCATCTGGCCTAGGATTAAAATCCAGAATCCAGAAAAACACAGGAGAAAAAGTGTAGATGAAAGGGAGCAGAGGGAATGGGAGGGAAGAGGCAATGATGGAGGAGGGTGTTTAATTAAAGCGACTGATCCGTGCTGTTTGTTGAAGGACTAATTGTCTTTCCCCCTGAGGAGGCTATTTCCTCAAGGAGCCTCTCCAAATTGCACTCCAGACGGTTAATCCTTGTTGGTGGCGACGACTACTGCTCTAACTGCAGAGGAAAGAACAGTTCTTGGAAATAAGTTTATTTCAAAACAATAACAACAAATGTGCAGATTTCCTTTACTCCTTTTGTTCTTTGAAGATACTGCTGGTCTTCGGCGTCTGTTTGTTCTAATTAGGCCAGCGTTGTTGATCTTGTCAGACACTGTGCTGTCCCACTGTTTCCCTGGGGGAGTGTGTTTAACATGTAGTCCCCAGGCAGGGTACTTGACCCAGAATGACTTTTGACCTCTCATTAAACCAGCTTGGCCTTCCTTTCCTACCCTTGGCACAAATGTCAAAATTTCCTGTCTTTGACTGTAACCCTGCCCTTGAGCAAAACTCCACAGCGCTCCATATGATACCGTATGAAGAAACCTACAGTCCACATCAGTAAGTACTGCATGTATCTGAGGTCATAGCGTTTTAATTTAGATCATTTAACGAGCCAGGTTCATTATAATGTTTTATTTCAGTATCAACTGAACATATCTTTAACCGTGGCCCAGAGTCCCCAGTGCAAATTATATCATTTGAGACAAAGCGTGTGAAAAATGAAATGCTGGAGCATCGCGCTGCTGGTGGTGTTCTCTATTTTGGTCAGCTCCATTTCAGTTAGATTTAATTATTTTTGGGTTCGACTGCCATCACACTGGGGTTCTTTTCTTTATGAAAACCAATTCATACATGCCTTATTCAGGTGTTTTTTGTTTTTTTTTTCCTCCTACATTTCAGATTACTCTGAAATGTTGATCCTAAAAACTTCTATCCCCAACAATGTAACTGGAAGTGCAGTTTTTTCTTCAAGGTCCATAACTCCTCTTTTAGCAAATTCTGATTGGCACAGGATGATTTAGCTTCAGCCATGAGTAATTGAACACATCATCCACAGGCTTAGTAATAAAGAGGAATTGTGGGAAATTAAAAGTAATTAAGAGAAATGAGAAGGGAAAAGATTTTTTTGTCTGAGGAGACTTAGACATGTCAACATCTCTGCAGGAGCAAAGAAGGTTGGTTATGGGGTCTGCAGGGTGGGCAAAATTTCACATATACACATTCACACAACTGTATTTAAAACTACAAATGATGAACATTGCTATTTTCCCCATAAGGTGAGAAAATCAAAAAAGTCAATAAATTGCAGTATAACTGAACTTTGGTTGTTTGTTTAGCTAATTCAGCTATCGTCCTGTCTGACTATTATTGGACTTGTTTTGTAATTTTAAAATCTAATAGTACAATCCACAGGACAAAACTTTACGAGAAATATATTCCTATATTGGAATTCCAGTTGTGTGATGCTGACACAGCCATCATATACTGTATGTCCAACAGGCCTTGGAAAGTAAAGTGCCACAGCCTCCAATTGGTGTAGAGCAAGCTGTCGCTAGGCAGTTTAAACCAGCCAGATTTCTAAAAACTCCACCTACATAGACAAAGCCGAACCTCTGGCCCCCTCTAAACCAAACAAAAAGGGGAGAGCAGAAACGAGCTGAGAGATCCCACAGCACTGGACAATGACACAGTGTTGACTGGACATGTGTGAATGTGAGTGTGCTGAAAGAAGAAACACTAACAGAGAAGAGACATGCCTGTGTCAGCTCTCTGTGTTGATACTGCTGCAATGTAATACAAGTCTTAGTCACAATCAGGTCTTCTGGTTTAAATTCTATTAACAATAGTAAAATACCATGAAACTATTATTTTGTAATGTGCTACATTATTAGTATTGAAAATTATTTTAAACAAAATATTGAAAATGACTTACAATATAATATCTGGTGTGTAAAAACCAATTGCATTATTTTTATGCATAATTTTGTAAATTCTTGCAAGTGGAATAAACAATACTTTACTTGACTGGGCATTCAATCATAAGCACTTTTTAAAATATTATATAAATGTCTCTGATGGATCCATTGTCCTTAAGTTAAGTTAAGCTGTGGTTTGTGTGTGGACATGTGAGTCTACCTGGCACCCTTGCAATATTTCCAGCCTGGACTAATGCCTTTAACAGCCAGCTGCAGTCTGAATGGGGCGCAACAGGAAACACATAGCTGTCATCAAAACACACTCTACTGGCCAGAGGTCTTGCTTATAAAAAAAGAGAGGGGGGGTTCATTTATGCAGTGATTATGTTTTCATGATCCCAGAAAAGTTTGGTGATTCATGCTTATAGATAGTTGATTTGTCATTTTCATTTCATATTTTTTGTAGGAGGTAGAAAGTTAAACAATCCAGCAGCAACATATTCTACATTGTAAGAAAGTGAGCAGTATTGTGTCTTTGCTTCAACTCTGTATGAAGTGGGAGCAGCAGTCACAGATGGTGAACAAATGTTCTTTTGAGGGAGCGTTGCACAAGATTTGTTTCTTGCACAGCCCAGCAGTGAGCTAGTTTCGCTGCAGATGGGTTGAAAAACCGCAACCAACAAACACGCTCATGGCAAAGACGACTTCTTCCATCAATCTGTGATGCAATGCAACTTGAAGAGTGGGATACATGTTTGCTTTACTGCATTTTTCACTTTGTTTGTGGCTGAGCATTTGCCAAATCATTTTACTCATTGATCTGCATTGATTAGAGCAGCTTAAACATGGCCTACTTAATAGTGAACTAATCACTCATTATTTCAACATCATCCCCCTAAACTCAAATGTAGGAGCTGCTGTTACCTTCTCTAAAGACTTAAAATGTAATTACATTATTACATTAAAATTACACAATTACACTGTAATTAATGGCTATAAGAAATTGGTACTAACTGTACTGTATCTGGTCAACATGCACTGTTTTCAAAGAAAATGTATAAAACATTTCTAAAGACTTGTGTAGGACTAATGCCATTTCCATTACATCTGGGATATTTCATCGCAGCCTGAATTACAAACCAGATTTTGGTCACAAAATTGCAGCACAGGTCATTAACACATAATTACATAGTGTGAATAACGGCCATGTGTATGAAATACCAGCATTTGGAGAGTGCTGACTTTTTTAGTTTTATGTGTCTTAAAGAAACTGAGAAAATTAACGGAATCTCCAAAAGTCCAACTATATGTAAGCTAGCAAATATGTTTTGTTTTGACAATCTGCTATGTCTCCTTCACATTACCTTACATCCTCCCTCACACAGACACTTTGATATGTTGCTGCATATAGAGTCACAGTAACAAATTGAACCTTTGACAAATACAGGTATGATGGGACTTACAAAAACAAAAGCAAACAGAATCAATCATTAAAAAGTGATCGAGCTGTAGGCAATTCATATTAGAGTAACTCTGAAAACACAAAGGAAGCTGAAACTTATATTTACGATTGAGTCGTCCTTCACAGCCAACACCCTGCCAGGACCTGACCTGTTGTCATGGCCCTTACACTAATATGAAATGACTGAGAATTCTTCTAATGAATGAGTTAAGATGAATAACAAGATTGGACCAGGAGCAGAGGGGGAGAGGGGACAGAAGAATGAAGAGGGTCCAAAGAGGGTGGCCCTTGTGTGTGAACAGTGATGCCCATTGTGTTTGTAAGTAGGTGTTTCGGTCTGGATTGGTGGGCCTGGTTCTGTAATTGCTGTTTGGAATGTCAGACTGGTTAGAGGATGTGCTTCGACTACTGGGTGTCATTGTCCACAAGCACTCCAACGCCAGAACTCTGGAGTCACAAACCACAATTTAGATTATGAGCATCTATTAGCTAATTTAGTCACTGTGTCTTCATGGGAAGTGCATCCAGCACAGAGAGTCATTTCACTTACTGGTCTGACTGGTTTGAATGTAAAACCATCATGTGATGTCTAGCTTGAGAATTAAGCTAATTCTTACACAGTATACTTGTGTCCATTTATACATATGGAAGGGGGTGGTGTCAGGGTATGGATGCATGTATGTGATGACAATGAGCTGAATATCTGCAATGAAGCAATACTTGATACATATTCATATTCAACTGTTACATGTGGCATTGCCTCTGTCTCCTAAAAATTATATACAGCTCTGGAAAAAATTAAGAGACCACTGCAAAATTATCAGTTTCTCTGATTTTGCTATTCAAAGGTATATAAAATTTTTGTTTTATTCTATAAACTACTGACAACATAACTCCCAAATTCCAAATACAAATATTGTCATTTAGAGC
>JAUMHL010000018.1:6007784-6041893 GCA_032362345.1 Sandelia bainsii
TTTTACAGAAAGGAGAGGAGTTGTACAGTTTGACGGCCACAGGCAGAAATGATCTCCTGTGGCGCTCTGTGGAGCACCTGATGTTGATCAGTCTCTGGCTGAATGTGCTCCTCTGTCCAGCTAGGACACTGTGAAGGGGGTGGGAGGGATTGTCCAGGATTGAGAGGAGTTTGGACATCATGATCCTCTCAGCTACAACATGTAGAGGGTCCAGCTCTACTCCCAGAACTGAACCAGCCCTCCTGATTAGTCTGTTAGTGTCTGCCACCTTCATGCTGCTGCCCCAACAAACCACAGCAAAGTAGATGACACTGGCCACCACGGACTCATAAAACATCCGCAGCATGGTGCTGCAGACATTGAAAGACCTGAGCCTCCTAAGAAAATAGAGCCTGCTCTGGGCCTTTTTATACTGAGCGGTTGTGTTTGTAGTCCTGTCAAGTTTATTGTCTAAGTACACTATTATAAATACTATTGCCTAGTCACCAACAATATTAGGACTGAAACATTAAAAGTAGTCAAAAATGAACAAAAACATACTGTAAATGATTACTAATCTGTAAATGAGTCAACCTTTCACTAGGCTTTTTTTAAGGATAATTTAGCAGTGATGGATTTAGTAATCCAGTAAATGCCTTGCTGATCTTTTTTATCTGTCCTGTGGGTTGAAATTGGCCTGACTATCAGCCTCTGCGCTCAGCATCTCCTCAGTCTCTCTCATTTCATTAGGAATCACTCAGCACTTGAGAGAAACATTCAATTACGCTCCAATGGTAATTAAATGTTCCTCAAATGAGTTCATTTAAATCATCTTCATTTGGGCTTCAGCCGGGTTTTTAATGTCGGGTGCTCAATGCAGGGCTCAAATGAACATTAAGCAACTCACCCACTGGGAGTGTTTGAAGGGCCATGCTTACAATCACAGTTAGATGACATTCTAACCAGCTAAGCTGAGTAACAATTAGGAAAAGACCCAGACTGCAGGATTCAAACACACAAAAGGCCCTAATAATACTGGCAATGATAGCACACTGAAGCATGTACATTGCACATTTGCAGGTCAGAGATGGTTCTGATTAAGATAATTCCATAACCTTGCAATTTTAATGCAGTGATTAGTCTTTTTGCTATGAGAGCAAATGTGACATTACCTGTGATTACTTAGCTTACTGTGTTAGATTATGTCATATCTGACATGCCTAATAGAAATGCTCTGAGAGGGGACAAAACTCATCCCCTCACGTTTCATTGCGACAAAGGTTTTTCTCATAAAAGTTTAGATTGTGTGACAATAAAAGACTTAAATGTCATTACAAATCCTACAATTTTAAATGGTTGAAATGCAGGAACATAGTTTTAAAATTGCAGGATATTATGGGAAAGTTATATCTGATTAATCCAAGGCCATACTACAACCATGTGTTCTCTCCTCCTCCAATAGTTTTTTTCTTTACTAATTTGACAATGAACCATAAATGTTACTTTCAGTTTTATAGTGGTAATGCACCACTTTAAAAGCTGTAAAATGGTTTCTTGTGATGTTTTTTTCTGAGTGCAACATAAGTAAAGTGTATTCATGGAAAATAAACTTTTAATCGCCTCAATATTGTGTTACAAGGTCCACCTTCTTCCACAATGGTTCAACCCTGTACAGTCCAACATAATAAATGTAATAATTATGTGTTGGTGAAATAACTGTAAATCATTTAATGACCCTACAAGGCTAGAGTTATTTTTAAAAGGGGATTCATCAATATTCTCCAGGGGTACATGAAGAAAGGTCAGAAAATCTCTCATTAGGCTATGAGCATGCGCATGTGTGTCCCTGTATGTGCATTTGTGTAAGCATGAATGCATTTGGGAATGGGTTTTTGTCATTATGTCTGCTTGTTTGTATGTATTTAATTGTTTGTGTCTGTACCACTGTGCAATCCAATCACTGTGCATGTTCACAGTGATTGGATTGCCCGTGATCAGAAGAACAGACAAGCAGGGCAAACGGCATCTTGAACATCCATATACAAATATTGATCCACGTGTGAGACATCACTGAAGGGCTATCTGTCTGACAAACTGAAAAATCTAATTATTACTCTTCTAAATGTGATAATATTATCTATCTTACATTCTATATTGTAGAAAATAATGTGGTTTAAATCTCTTTGACAAACCCTCTAGAAATTCTGTGTCTTTTATCAAATTGGCGTTTAGGCAGGTGACCATTGTTCCTGTGTATCTTCACAAAGTCAATGGTCTGTATTGGCATATTTGACAAACACTGTGCTAAACACAATGAAAAGATGGCCTCATTAAGTTCAGTGTAATGACAATGTAAGCGATGATGAGTGAATGGGAAAATACCATAGATAAGGTGATGTGCATGAGTTTGAAAAACAAACAACAAAAACAAACCAGCAGGCCAATGTGCAGATAGAGAAGCAATATTTGTTGAGCCTTCGTCCGAAAGAAGTGTTGGCGGCCATAGTATCTGAGCTGAATTCCATTACTGCGTCACATATCTTCCCACTTCTGTAAATAAAATACCACCTTCTTACTTCTAATATAGCAGATACAAATAATGACAGAATATGTGGCTCTCGGGATTGCTTTACTTTCTCAGAATTGCCTACATTTGTTATCATGTAATATATATATATATATATATATATATAATGTATATGTCATTGTACTGTATTTGTTTTAACATGAGTTCATATCAAAAGACACACACACACACACACACACACACACACACACAGGCACACAGGTAAAGAGAGAAACTCAAACACCACCCACTCATTTACACAAAGATGGAAATCTGAGTCATGTTGAAGCACTGAGGACATCCAAAAGAGATAACCCTGGAAAGCAATGCAACGGTTAATATATCATTAAATTGCTCTACACATTAACCTTACGCCTACCTAACCTTATGACAGTAAACCAATACATTATATCCATATGAATGTAATTATGGTTAATATGCAAGCCACTCTGCCAACTCTTGCACAGTATTGACCAGTCTTCTTCGATTCCTCTACATGTGGTGAACAAGGCAGCCTACATTTACGAGCCACACAGTATTAATTATTTATTTAACTTGACAAATATTCACTTCGAAGCGTAATAAATATGACAGATTTTACCTCAGCTCCTCCTCACCCCAAGTTTGAGACAATCTACAAAACATGTGCACTGGTTTACTTGTGATCTCTCGCCCATCTAGCCACAAAACACTTGGGGTCATACACCAGAGCTCTCCAGTCGCACAAAACCCAGTAGCTGTAGGCTACCAAATACTTTCCACTGATGTCAGAGAGGCCATCCAAAATCCACCTTAGACTACAGATCGGCACTTCTCCTGACCTTGTTTTGTATGTTCTGTCCTCTGTTGCACCCTTTGCAGCCTCACCCTCCTTCTGACTAATGGATCGGGGTAATTATGACATGGCTGTGCCCACATTCTGTTAGTGGGGTGAAAATTGATATTCCAGCTTTGTTGTTCTCACTAAACTGTTGATGAAATTGCATTGCCCCGGAGCAATATCAGCTCTTCATGTTAGTAGAGATGTAAAGAGTGCGTAGTGTTTTTGCATTCTTCATTTTAAAGTGTAAAGCTGTGCTCAAACAAAGTGCTTTTGTCATATGAAAATTTGTTTGACTCCATTCTTACACCTATGCTGTCTGTGTGTTTGCAGGTGCTATCAGCTTTCAGGTATTCACCAATGCTGACATGGATACAATAATAGTCTCAGGTTAGGACCAGCTTACAAAAGTGTTGGAATGCAAAGCGGCTGATTAGATGGCCTTATCGAGCCCTGTCTAGAACTGAGCAACCCCCATAACCACCACACACACACGCACATACGGTCTAACAGTCATACAAAAAACAACTCACTGAACTCTGCACTTTCTACTCAGTCACCTCTATCGCTCCCCAGAATCAGAGGTGCTCAGACTGATACCAGGACCAATCTAAATGACAATGAGTTTGGATTTAATGATTGGAATTGTTTGCAAAGTTGTTTTCAAAGTATTATCTATATCTATATGGGACGATTTTTGCTAACTATTAAGTGTCATCATAGACAAGCAGTCAGTATATAATTGCTGACCTGTGTCTTAGTATCTTTTACCCAGGACAGAGCTAGAACCATACTCCAGTGTCTACTTTTAAGTTACGTTAAACCTCAATGATTTAGATTTTTGATTTAGGTTTTAAAAACTGAGCAATGGCCTATTTATTTGGCTGATTTGTTGCTTAAAATATATTATCATCTGTGTATTTGCTAATCACTGCAGACTAAAACAAGATTCCAGCTACAATGTCCCTCCTAAGCCATAAGCACTGAATCTCCCCCTGTGATATCACTTTAAGTGTTTGAATGCTGGATCAAGTGAGGACACACGTATGTGCATAAAGAAAGCCAATTGGAAAGCCATCAAACACTTTCAGTTTTACAACAAGACAGCTCTGAACTCTTCCAAACTTATCAGAGTTTGTGTGTAAAGAGCGACATTACAACTCAGCCTTGATCACTAAAACGAAGATTTATCTAACTACATCATACAATTTATATTTATAAATATAATATATATATATTTATATTTATTTATTTCAATAAACTGACAAGAGGTTGTGAGAAAGTTTCAATCAGAATGAGAATACATTTCAAAAGAAATCCAGAAGTCATCCTTCTTAGCATCACAGAGCAGAAAATGCACACAGTGCATTCTGTATCCCCAAAGGGGTTAATGGCCTATTTAAAAAAGGTTTTTATTACAATAATATGTGCCAAGATAACATGAGGATGTTACTGTTTTAGATTTTAGGAGTCATATTAAACACAGCGAATTTAAATACACTAAATATGTTTGTGTGTCACATTGTCCAAGGTTGTTTGTACGTTGACTTTGTACTTTGAAATTCTGAATTTTCCAGTGGTGAAGTCAGCAAACTATTCATGGTGTGAATGCTGTATTTCCTTGAGTGCTATAACAAACACACTGTACTATTACATGTAGCTGTATGGTTTCAAAAATTGTTCTATTTTATCAGGTGCTCAAAATTATTAAAAACTGGAGTGACCCCCTTTAATCATTTTATAAAGTATCACGTTATTGTTAGACGATCTGCATCGCTCCTGCACCTCAACACATGAACTCCTTCCTTTCTGGTTTGGTAAGTTGCCTTCATGCCGTCCTGATCTCTCTACGTGTAGATCTCCCTCCGCTCTGCATCATCAATAACTTCAAAGGCACAAAAGCAGCTAAATTAGGTCCGCCACTTTCTTCTGTCATGACTAATGAGCTCCCCCTTCATTTGTGTATTAGTCTCGCTCTGCTGTGGTCGTACCCCAGGGAACAGGCCACTGCTGTGCCTTCCCATGAACAGGTAAGCCCAAACAGATGACAAGGCAACAGAATGGAAATAGAAACAATAGGGTTCTATTTGAGTTGGTTTAAGCCACACACACTGCATTTTCTTAACTTGAAAGCAGATGCATCCATTTACTCGTTTTCTAGAGCACTCAGAAACTACCAGTGATACATGTGTGTTGGGTTTGTTCCATTGTTGTGTCTTTCACAAGTAGAGTACTAACACTTTTCTCTACACAAGTAACAGTAACAGAAAAAAATATGATTACAAATTGTGTATTTCACAAATATATCTTCTTTTATATCACAATACTATATAGAGTACTCTTACTATAGCAGCTGTGACTTTTCACAGTCACACATAACAGAGACAGAAAACGATTATTTTCACAAAATTTAAAACAGAGAAAACCAAAAAACACAATCTGAGCTACGGTAGAGCATAGGAAGTGTTGAACTCCTTATGGTTACAGAAATATCTGGCTGATTGTCAGATTCATCCTCTACAGCTTTTGGTAGCACAGACGTATCTGATTTAGCCTGTCATTAAACAGCGTGCACCCAGGAATCTAAAAATACACATAGTCACAAAGATGAGATCATACACTTGGAGAGAGGGAGACAGACAGACTATGATTATAGGCTTTTGTCACAGGAAAGAAATGGTTATTTGTCAGCACCATGTCAAAAGAGGCCACAGAAGAAATCAACACTCTGACTGGCCACCAAGACCAGGCCTTAGCAGAGCTTACATCACTCTTTTCCCAAGCAAATTGCATTATTATTGAATTGAGCTAACATGTGTCATCGGTCAACTACATTTAGTCATTAATGCAGATACTATATAATAGGGAACTCCAACTTGAGGGTATAAATCCCATACTAATGTCACCCTTGTTGATGAATTCAGGTTTACACATGGGACACTGAATAAATTAGCATTACTTAATTCTATATCAGGAACTTCATCACAGTTACACTTAGAATCCAATTTGCTGTAACTGTATTTGTCTGTATCACTTCACACCAGCAGTGAACTAAGTAATCTTTTCTGTCAATGTATGGAATAAAATACATAAAAAACATTTAGCTGTATCCCCTTGCTAAAATAAAATATTCACTTGAGCACATATAGTTAACGTTGTTGACAAAAAAACCCAGCTTTAACCACATAGGTAACCCCATAATGTCCACTTAACTAGACAGAGCACACAGTTATATAAGCAAGTATACCTAGACTGCTTTATGTTACTGCTGTTTATGAGTCAATTCAAAGACGGAGACCTCTGAACTGAGATAAAGTACAATGTATGAGAAGTTATATGACTTTTTGCCAACACTTGGGTCATTGCTTAGATAAAGGGATTTTTATGGCTGTAGGACATGATATCGCTTTGGATGGAACACTGAGTTCACTGGAAGTCACTTCCACTGACGTGACCTCTTCCATACAGTATCGGTTTGAATTTGCATTCATAACTCACACGAGCATTTTGTATATTTTGGTATATTTTCCTTAACAACAGAAAACACACAAAAGGCACTGAGTACATATGTGTGTATTTTACAAAGATCAGATGTTTGTCATGCTTTTTTGTGGACTATTACAGCGACTCAGAGGGGAACCCCGTGCACTCTATGTCCAGAAGGTGGCAGTGTTGGGTTTTATAATGGTGCGCAGAGGCATGACAAATCCATTCAATCCATGCTTCATAATTTTGGCCAATTGTCTCTGAAGTTACGACTCAACATCGTATAGCATATATATATTTAGCTCAATTATGTTTTACATACTTATATACTATAAAATAATATAAATGTTAGATACTGTCATTCATAAGTTTGAGTAATATTTCGCAGTGATGCATTAATGTGCCTATATATGAAAGTAGCTGAATTTCCTCATTAGAATAATATCTTTTAGATTGACTGATCAACAGATCTATCTATCTATCTCCTAAATATTTAATTATGAGTCCCATGTAAAGAAATTCCCAGCATGCGTGCTTCACTTCGCTCCACGTCAAAATAAAAACTGTATAAACTGGTATAAATTGCTTCTCGGAAAGTAAAAAATTCAGAAATTAAAATTTCGGACAAAGTGCCCAAAGAGTTAAGAGGCTGTGTCCCATCTGACAGTCAGCTGATGGCCCTTGACAGTTGAGAAAAGTTTTGATTCTGTAGGTTACTAATATGTTAATTAGCTCTCGGAGTGTGCGACCCTATTGGCTCTTCGTCCGTGTCAATTCCCCATTTCCAGCCTGACGTCAGGGCAGCTACAATGCTCTTAAACTCATCTGCTGTGTGATCCTTCTAAAAAATCGTCCCACCAGTCAGCGGTTTAAAACGTGCGAGGCTGCATTTGCTCCCTTACTTTCGGCGTTTTTCCCTCTCCGCAATGTATTCATGAAGAACCCGTGAAGTGTTAAATGTTCGAAATACAAAACCACCGAATTTCACATGCTGAAAAAGGACTCCGCTACTCGTGCGCGCGGCACTGCTGTGTCTGTGCAATAGACTCTGCAAAGAAAAACTACTCTCACAAGCCTGCAAGTCCGTGGCTGCAAAAAAGACGCTGAAAACCTCTTTTTTTCAGTTTCAAGACAAACGCTTAAAACATCAAACTGGCTCACGTTCTACCCAACCAACCCAGTTTGACAGCTGCTCTTCAGCCCGTTTGGAGGACTGTCAGCAGCAAGAGGATGGCATCAGAGCTGGCAATGAGCAACTCCGACCTGCCCACCAGTCCCCTGGCCATGGAATATGTTAATGACTTCGATCTGATGAAGTTTGAAGTGAAAAAGGAGCCGGTGGAGCCCGATCGCAACATCAGCCAGTGCAGTCGCCTTATCGCCGGGGGATCCTTGTCTTCCACCCCGATGAGCACGCCTTGCAGCTCGGTGCCCCCTTCCCCAAGCTTCTCGGCGCCCAGTCCGGGCTCGGGGAGCGAGCAGAAGACACACATAGAGGATTTCTACTGGATGTCCGGTTATCAACAGCAGTTGAATCCAGAGGCGCTGGGCTTCAGCCCCGAAGACGCAGTCGAGGCGCTGATCAACAGCAGTCACCAGCTCCAGTCATTCGATGGCTACGCCAGGGGCCAGCAGTTTGCTGGCGCAGCCGGAGCAGGAGGCACCATGGCCGGGGAAGAGATGGGGTCCGCCGCGGCAGTGGTGTCGGCAGTTATCGCTGCGGCAGCCGCTCAGAACGGAACGCAACACCACCACCACCACCATCACCACCACAGCAGCAGCCATCACCAGGCACCTGGTGTCCAGTCCAACGGCACTTCTGGAACAAATCACCCACACATGCGCTTGGAGGACCGGTTTTCAGACGAGCAGCTGGTGACCATGTCAGTGCGGGAGCTCAACCGGCAGCTACGGGGGGTCAGCAAGGAAGAAGTGATCAGATTGAAACAGAAGAGGAGAACCCTAAAGAACAGAGGCTACGCTCAGTCCTGCCGGTACAAGCGGGTCCAGCAGCGGCACGTCCTGGAGGGAGAGAAGGCGCAACTCCTGCAGCAGGTCGAGCACCTAAAGCAGGAGATCTCCAGGCTGGTCCGGGAGAGGGACGCGTACAAAGAAAAGTATGAGAAGCTCATCAGCAACGGCTTCAGAGAAAATGGATCCAGCAGTGACAACAACCCTTCATCCCCGGAGTTTTTCATGTGAGTCTCGAAATTATCGTGAAAAAAGAATATCAGATGAGTTACTCACCCCCGCTTTAAGAAAGTTTTCATTATGAAACTTTTTTTTTTTTTTCATTTGGCGCAAAGTCTAGACCAAGAACTAATTTGTCAACTTTTTGATTTTTTTTTTCTTATTTTATACATTTTTGAAAACAAGAGTTTGCTCAAGTCTGCGACTGTTCTTAGAATTGGAAGGTTTTGTCATCCGTGTTTTTAATTTTGGAAAGGCATAATCTGAAAACTTTCATCTTCTTTTTTTTCGCTATCATACTAGTATATTATCCATAGCCTGTTTGTCAAGATTTTTTCATCGTTGTTCATTAGATTTGCAGTTTGAGTAAAATATGATTTTTGAAAAGTTGATCCAACTTTATGCCGCAGTATGTGAAGTGTGCATGCAAACACTGAGTATACTCATTTTAAGTTCATCAACTTGCCCCTTTTCATCATTTTACTTTCAATTCAGTGTACAGATTCCTAAAACTGCATCCATCGACAATATGTTTTTGGTCTTTTTTTTTTACCTTTCTTTTTTTTGGCCTGCCAAACTTGGAGGATTGAGAGCCTGCCGTTTGACGCCACCTCATCTCATTCGTTTGCTTGTTATTGTGTTGAGCAACAAAAGACTATACCCATTAAAAACTGTTCATTGTTTTGAAAGAGATGTGTTATTGAACTGCCCTGCATGCTGGACATGTATGGTTGTTTTTTTTCTGTGCTTGAAGATGTCCTTTTTGTCGGATGACTCCAGCATGGCATTCATACTTCATTTATGGCCTCCTCACTTTTTTGGGACAGCAACAAAAAAGTGACAGGACTTCCCACCCCTTGATATCTATACAAGTGCATTTCAGCTGTGTTGAAGTGCACCGCCATCGGCTGTCATTTGGCTGCAGTGAATGCGTTATGCATTGATGGAAGTTGATCGGCGGGGATCCTGGTGCGAGGGGGAAAGAAAAGTCTTCACTATTAAGGAAATCACCAGTCCCTTTCCTGGAAGTTTAGTCTGTTGCTTAAAGCCTATATTGTTATTTAATGATATTCCATTGTGCATTTGTCTACATTTGAATTTTTTAAAGTGTAATTTAAGTATAAAGTTTTATAATCTAAGTTGCAAAAGATAACATGTGCTGCATATAGGGTAAATAATAAGAGAAGTGCTGCACAAAAGTATTTTAACATTGGTTTTAGAGAAATTGACTCGGATCCATATTACACTGAGCACTATTGTGCATAAACAGCGCTTTTGCAGCATGAGTCTCAAAATGAAGTGTTAGAGGTCTGTTGGTCTCTGCCACGCGTTTCCTCATTGTATTTCAAAAAAAGTATTGCTGGAGAAGACGATTCTCATGAGCGAAGTCAAAGTAAATTGCAGTGGTTTTGGAAATGTGTTTCTTCAACGAACTGATGTATTTTGGACTGAAATGCACTAAAATAAATTGTCGCTTGTAATCATGTGGAAGTTAAGGAAAAGTGAGTCTTCTTCACAGTTCAAGAACATAAGTTTGGCACTGTGTTACGCCTTAATCGTAACGTTTTGATACTTTACTATCACTTCAGGAGAGACTGTTGTTTTCTTTTAAACGAACTCAATATTTGCAAAGCAATAACAATTATTATAATCAATAATGTCTGGACATTGTTAGATCATCAGGGATTGACACCCTGCATGTGCAAAACGAAGGAACACCATACGCCAATAAGTCTTGAGAATATGTTAATTAATCGTTCATCTTATATATAGTGTATATATAAATATATATATTTTGCTGTGCAAAATTATTTCACTCACTAACCATATGTGATGTTCATATGTGCTCGTTTTTTTCATTTCATACAATTAAATGATATGCAATAAATGTATGTAATTGTCTTCAATAAGTTTCTCACTTTTCTTTTCACTTGTCCTGAGATTTTTTGCTTTTGTTATTGAAACATAACGAAACTAGAATCAAAACACGATAAAGATTACTGCACTAACTTTAAGTGCTGCTGTAGTCGTCCTTTTTAATCTCTTTTCTTCCAACACCGATTTAATAACTGGCCACCCTGAGCGAATCAAACGCGTAATTTTAACAACAGAGTTGTTGAAAGTCATAAACTCACCTAAAAACAATAAAGCAAAAAAAATTGGAAAGTCATTCAGCCTGAGACGCTTTACCAATTTCGAGGCGTGAGTGCAGCATGCAAATATGTACAGATACAAGTCCGGTGTTACAGATTAGATGACGAAACCACACAGATTTAGACATGCAGTGGCCTACATATGAATGTGCTTTTGTTCTGACACACTGTCTTGTCTGATATAGGTTTCATGTATTTCTTCAAAAACCCAAATTAACTGTGAATAAACAAATTTTCACAAATCACAATTTAATGATCCCAAAACGTACACTTAGACTGAAGTCGTATTTGTTTACAGTTTTGCTCCATTATTTCAACACAATTTCCATTCTAAATCATCCGTACAATCAAATGATTGTGTAGAATGAAAATTATCTTTGCAAATCTAGGTCCATAAATTACATCTTCACTGGTGATTAGGAAAGTCAGATATGGTTTTATATATTATTATTACATGATGTTAATTTTCCTGTCAAATGTGAGCAGTGATTGGTATACCTGTGTGTGAGTGTGTGCATGTGTGACTATGAATTAGTGAGTGTAAATACAAAAGTGTATGTGCTTATTCCATGAGTACGTAAGGACGACATCTTTATAGTGTATGAAAATCTTGTGGCTATGCATGTTATGTTTTTCACCCTCCATTTGCTTGTTTTCATGCTGCTTGCTTAGTGATCTGTTTACTGTACTCGCAGTGTGCCCACTGACCTTGTTTTTTGGACACTGTGTGCTCACTGTCATTAGCATGTCATCGTTTGGCTTTTCCAATTTCACCCCACTTTATCCTCTTTGTCAGTGGGCCTGGATGTTGGCCTGGAGCAGACATGTTCTCCAAGAGGGGGTGCAGTGAGGGCACAGTCTTGTCAGGCATGTGGGGGGGCGCTGGAGAAGGTGCCAATGTAAGTCAGCCCCTGCGGTGAGCAGGAAAGCCTCGGCACCGCTGCACTCAATCTTGCATTTTGAGCTTTTGTTTAGGCATCTTAATTGTGACTTTCTTTAACATGACTTTTTTCAGTGCTCTGGCTCACTAACTGAGAAAACCACTTTCCTGAAACACAAGAGCAAAAGTTATTTTCTAAGTTCTGGGACGAGGAATAGCCTTGTGGGCATCTTGTTTCACTGTTCCAGAACAATTTGTTTGTTGAAACAGGAACACCAATGTGCCAAAATACACTTTGAAGAAACACTAAAGGTTTCTGAGGACAAATTCAGTCTACATTTGTCAGCTTTGCGACTTAGCCACAGTCTGTTTGTGCTTGGCTGTGGGCAAAGGACGTACACAAAGGCCACCTTTCATAAAAATTAACCACACTCTCATTTTGTTAACAAAGCACTGAATGATAAACTGTTCTTTGCTATGAATAATAGTCTTTCCAGTTATATATTTTGTACTTGTTAAACTGACAAAAAGGCCACCTCCTGCACCATCTGCCAGTGATGATGATGTGCTACACATAAAAAAAGCCACTTTTTAACCCAACACTTGTATCCCTCTCTAGTTTGTGTGATTTCCTCAGAGGTGTGTGCTGCGGTGGCTGATTTGCCCAGAGTGAGGGGAGAGACTGAGACAATAGTCGAGCTTGGGCTGAATTAAATGATTTTGCTGATGATTAATAGTCATGTGGGCCACTGGCTCCTGCGATGTAGAGATGATAAATCGTGAGTGCAGCTCCATGCAGCTGTGCCAGTGTTGGGTCTTAGCATGCACACACCATGCAATTTACAGCCAAGCTGCTCTCCTTCTTCCTCAATTTATCTAATTACATCTATTTGATCCAAGCAATAGCGCTCCTGTATGTTGATATTTCCTACTAACCACAACATTATATTAAGTGACTTCAGGGAGAATAACTGTTTGCCTTTTCTGCCTTAAAATAACATCTTTCTGTACTTGCTATCTCAAAGAGAAAATAATTTCTTCTTTATTTAGGATTCAGGCTTTGCTTCTCTAAAGGCGATGCATTCGTGTGGTGGGTTTTTTGATGTGTTTTGAGTGGTATGTAAAAAATGAAAATTTGGTTTCTGTTTAAGGCTGCCCAGTTAGACTCTTTGGCTTGTTTATTTTGATTGCTTCCTTATTGGGAGAGCTCAGTTAGACCTCTAATGTCCGTGTACTAGAACCAAATACACACCAGCCTCACGCACCGGCACAAACACACAGACAAACAATAATGGTCCTGCATAGATTTACCCCATCCTTTTGTTTCACAGCATGATATTCCTCTTTTTCTCTGTATTCTGGCATTTATATGGTTCAAATACTTCAGTCACCGAGCTAAATGGTATTTGTGTGAAGACAGATCTAATTTGCAAAAGATGTTTCCCCTTATATGTATGGCACCAGTGCACAGTGGTTCTGTATGTGATAAATCGATCTTCCAGTGATGCATTCATATGGAACGTTGGTGCTATAAGGGCTGACAGTGTAAGATGCAGCATGATATTCACTCAAGTAGCAGTACACTAGTTGACAGACCTAAAAATAAAGGCTGGTTTGGGGTCTGAATTCTTTAGATGGTGCCAGGGGAAAGGCTGGAGAGGATCTGCTGTGTTGCTGTTTGTGTGTGATTCTGCATGTCTTAACTCACGCCAGCCTGTGTGAGAGGTCGATTAGTGCCGGTGTAGATAAAATGTATGCTCATAAGTGTAAATTTGTGGGTATGTGCACATGTGTGTGTGCATGTCTCTCTCTTGTCGTCTTTTGGAGAAAAGGATGAGCAGAGGTCAAAAGTTACAGCGCACAAGGCTGCTCTCAAAATCATTAGAGTAATCCCTGCCCTGGGGAACTCATGCTCATTTCCACTGCCTACAACCCACTGAATAAGCTGTACATGTACATCCGACAGGGTACAGTACACAGTAAATTCAAGACTACTCAATGACATTTTTTTTGTCAATTTCCTGTATTTCACCAGTCTTATAAAGTTGTCCAGATAGGACATACTTTATTTTGTTTGAGGATTTCAACAAAATGTAATAACAATGTAATTACTTTAAGGAAAAAAAACAACTTTTAATACAGTTTTTTGTTTTTTAAGTATGTAAATACATACTTACTTAGTAGGTTAAAATACACAAAAGTTGTTTATGTACTCACATGCTGTATGCAGCACAACAGTTATGTTAAAATGTGTCAAACTGGGCAGATGTGGCACTTGGTGAAAGTCCAGCACGATTAGTTTCATGCTGCTAAAGATTTTTTTTTTTTTCCATTCCATGTAGCTGAAGAGAACAGTCCACTGTCAAGAGGACTGAATAATCATAAAAAGAACTCTTGCACTGGTTTAACTAATCACAGCAGTGTAATGGGGATTATCTGGTAGTGTTTGTGGCAACCATGATGATCACGGAGAGCAGCTAATTTTATTCGAATGCCCACATCATGCAAGGATTGCATTGTGGTTTTTGCACAGACACAACAAAACAACCAGTAGTGCTTAAGCAAAATGCTTTGTTTTTCCTATTAAATATCATCTGACTCAGACAGAGTGTGCTAAAATGAGATTTTACAATTTATTGTAAATTAAAATTTTTAAATTCTAGAGTCACAAATAATTGAGAAAGAAAAAATAATGTGTAAGTAATTTCCCTTATTTCACTTTTACTTCATGTTTACTTCCAAAGTACGTCAAACAAAAATGTTTGATATAATTTTATTTATATAAGTGCAGACCCTAATTACTTTGACTTATAAGAGTCAGCGGAAGTTGCAGTTACACTTTTTGTATTAAGTTTGCCCATTCTTTCGTTTTTTGTTCTGTTTTGTAGTAGCTAGGGTCATAAAGCTAATGATGTGGCAGGGGTTATACTGGATGTGCAGAGAGTTAACACTAACAGTAGCCAGGTGTCTCAGCACACAGAGGTGGCAGCCACATCTGTGAATAGTCTGTGTACACTGATAGCAATACAGAGACAAAAAAGAGAGCATGTGGAAGGTACAGTAGAGAAACATCCACTCTTTCAGAATTAAACAGACATTAGGGATCAATTAAGACACTATTTTATCAAAGTACGACTGGATGTTTCTATATATTTCTGGCAGAAAGGTACCACTATGGTTCAAATAGACATTAAGTGGATAGGAGTGGTGTCATTAGAGAGTTGTCCTTGAACGACTGGCTGCAGGTTATGCTGGTAATGAGGTGCTCAGCACTTGCTGGGGTAATTTCACTGTATATGTCTGTAAATGGACCAAGAGCCTGTGACTCTTAAATAAATAAATAAATGCAGCATCATCTTTCAACAGTCCCACTGCACAAAAGATAACATAGTAAACAATGCAAGAGGGGTTGTAGCATATGAAAGAGGCGCATGGTTTGTTTTTTAATTTCTACAAATAAAAATAAATTAAAAACAGATATACAATGTGACTAAGCTGTGCCAGAGCAATGCACGTGTGAGACAGATCAAATACAAATTTTGTTATTTAGAGAAGTGCAATAATCAATATTCAGCAAAGTTTTTTTCACACAGACTACTTTTTGTTTCCTTCTTAATACCTACAGTGTGCCCATCTCTATAGCGACATAAACAATTTGACAAGAACGGCAGAGGAGCAATAAAGGACACTATACAACATAAATTACTGTAGATGTTTCCATACATTTCTAACAGGCAATACGTATCAACATGTCTGTTCTCTAGTATTTGTTAGTGACATGACCCATTTCGGTTTTATCAACAGAAGCTCTCATGATATCAGCACAGTTAACTTTTTAAACTTTCCTCAAAGTTAAGATATCTGTTATCCTGGTGAAACTTTACACATTGTGTTTTAGATGCAATGACTTTTTTTTTCTTCTACTGTACTAATATCATCATGCTGCATCACTGCTGCTTTCCTGCAGTTCTATATACTCTGTGCAACTGAGTTATGTGGCATTTATTTGAAAATCCAATGATTTAAAATTTCCTTCACTGCAGTGTATGGGCAAAGTATTTCCACAACTGTCATTTTCCACAGTGTTTTAAAAGAGCCCTGCTTGGCATCTGTGCACAGTAAGCTAAGAACTAAGTTTATGTTTTCACTTGTGTAGCAACATTTATAGGCGAGTTTTGAGCGGGGGGCTTATGAAAGTGTCTGTGAAGAGATAGGGTAGGCAGACATTATCATTCTCCTGTGCTTATTTGTCTGCATGATAAATTCCCTCCCTTTTAGAACTATTAGTTATGTAATTTAATGGAATGAGCAGGAATAAAGGCCTTGGCATTAAAGTATTTTGCCTTTTCTGTATGACGGCACACTGTATGCTTAGATATTTTAGTTTTGTCTCTTGTGGTTATAGTGTTTTGATGCACGAGTTCTGCCTGTAGAATCCATTTGCATGCAAATTTTTACATTTCCCTCTGCATCAAACGCTTACTATGATACATGTACTGTGTTTCACCAGACAGAATCTCACTCAGAATTAATCTACTTGTTTCTTTGTGATTGTTTGTGTGTGTGTCTGTGGTATGTTTCTGACAGGGTGGCACAGAGTGATGCACAGTGGAAAGAAACGGAAGATGGAGAGAGGACATTATGTGTATTTGCCTTGATATTAATTTAGCAATTTTGACGTGTTTTGTCCAATTTTATCTGCTCCTTTAGGTCATCAAGAAAGTTCCTCCATCTGTGATTTCAAGCTCCAGTTCTTCGTGCCCTTGGCTCCCTGAGGTAAAACATTTGTTTAAGCTTTTCTGTTTTTGCTTTACACTACGATTTCAACTAACATAACAGTGAGTGAAGTCAGACATATTAAATAAGTTCACAAAGTATTAGTCCTTTAATAAATGTCCACAGTTGCACAAATAATATCAAGCATACTTTTAGTTTTATTATTACTGGCCATGTTTCTATTTTCCTATTATACCACTACATAATTACCCATATTATTTATTCATTAGATCCCCATAGACCCACAGAGAGAAGATACAGTGACCACACATAGTATTGAGTGTTTTATACTGCACTTGATTCTAAGGCTTAAGATAAATAATGTACCATTGTTTATCAATTTCTATTCATATGCTAAAGAGCACACACATTCTTTGTTGACAATATCTATTTCATCACATCTCTCTATCTCCCAAATGCTATAACCTATTACTGTTTCACACACCTTATTTAAATAAACATAGGAAAAAAACATGAGAGATCTAAAGTTTTCAGTAGTCCCAGATTGACAGTCCAATGAGCATATTATAGCCACCCATTCAAATGCAAATTACATGTTCAGATTTAGTGTGAAACCGGCAGAGAGTATCAAAATCAATTCACACAGATAGAGAGGAAACCAGGCAAATGTATACTACAAACCCACTTGCTCCCACATTGGTTTCACTTTTCCTCCATGATGTGCTTGGTCATGATACATAAGGATGAAAGGAGGTTTGTGCTTGTTTTCATGACTTCCCACCTTGGTGGGGTATGTACATGAGTGTGTGTTTCTGTGCTTGTGTGTACATGTATTTGTCTGGTGTTATTTACTTGATTGTGTCTAAGTGGGGAGTGGGATCAGTAGCTGGCCTTTCTCCAGCTCCACTTAACTTCAGGAGGGGAAGCAGGACAAAAGCCATCAGGGAAGACAAGGACAAATCATCTTTAGATGAAGTGTTTTAAGTGCTATGATTCTCCTCCCACGTCATCACTGTGAATTAGGTGCCCTCTGCTCACTGCTTAGGGGCGCAGAATATAAACAATGCCAAGGGAACGGATGTTAAACGAATGAAAGTGGAAAACCATGAGGGTGTCTATGTTAGTCAGTCTCATAAATCTCAGTTCGCTCTCCATGCCGTTGCGCTATACTGATGTTGCTGACAACCTGCCAGCCAAGCTTAGAGGGGCTGCGTGCGGTGTGGTCTGGTCGATCGTGTTCTTAGCAGTTTCAACCATGGCAGACGTTGCAGGCAGAGCCATGTCTTTGTTTTATGCAAATCCATGCATATGAGGAAGGGGGAGGGTGATGAGCAGTCTGGCCACGTAGCTCCAGGAGGACAGGCTGAGTGATGGAGACGAACAGCCAGGTCTCCGTGTCCTTGCCTGGGGAAAGAGTGTCCTGACTCCGGCCTGGATTGCCTAGTCTACAGCAGGACAGTGTGCCACTGTGCCTCCACCCCACCAATGCAAGTGAAAACAATTTTTTCTAGGCACAAGTGCATTTATTCTGCAGGATGTGGAGTTGGCAAAGAGGTGCACAGAGGTTAACATTGTATGAGACTGCCAATGCGTCTCACATGCGACTTGTGTATGTGTTACGAAGGCAGGCACACCTCAAGGGTTCGCCATGCAAAACGACACTAGAGTTCAGAGCCCAGCAGGGAGTTGAAGGAACCAGAATATGCTGACAAAGATAAAACACCAGGTGTGTGTATATGCAATGTAAGTATGTGAAACAGGCTGTGAGAGAGGTGAGTGCAAATATAGACTGGGTAGGCAGGCTTTTCTGTATGTGTGCGCACATGTGTACCAACCATGTGACCAGTGTATGACAGGGTGGCTTGGGTAAAACCTGCTGAAATGGTGCCACCCACACACCAAAACTAGTCAAAGCAATCCAGGCAATCCAGTTCCCTTCTTCATGTATCTTTTTTATATTAATGTAGTTCTTCTGTGCAGTAGATTACTTGTAAATGTTTATAAAATATTTGTTCCCCCATACTGTCTCGCTTAACGCTTCTCAGAGTTGCGTGCTAACTGTTACAGTTGGTCAGAGGTTCTTCTATCACACAGTGCTCTATTTCTGGGTGCCAGGATGTTGGGTTCAGTCACTCAGGGCAGATGAAATCGATCCAGATTGACCTGTCATCTGGAGGAGAAACTGAATGAGATAGACTAGGGGTGCAGAGGCTAGAGTGTGGTGGGTCCAGTGCAGAAGTACAAAAACAACCTCCTCCATATGTGTCAAAAGTCGAGGGGTGATTTATTCAAGACTGGGTCTTATCCCCCTTTCCCCACTCCTCGTCTCTGCTCCACCTGCCTCTCGAAAAGGAGTGAGAAACTGGAGACTGCTCAGGACGAGCTGACTATATTTAGCCTTGGTGACCAAAGACACTGTGGTCTAACATTAAAGTTAAAAATACAGATATCCATGTACAGTGTGATGTGCACACTTTGCGTCACTACAAGGCACTAGGCACACGGATGAGTGCAAAGTAACTTATAGCTTTCACTGGCCACGTTGTCGTCATGTAAAACCATGTGTTTACTGGTAGCTACACTCATTGATGATGTCCTACATTTATTCTGCCTTAGCATTAAACTCAAATGTGGACAGACAGACAGACAGAAAGAAAAAAGAAAGAAAGAAAGAAGAAAGAATTGATTTATGGCTGCATTTGTTTGCGAAGTGGTACTAGATTTAGCCAAGTGTGTTTGGGCAGAGCTCCACTTTGCTAATTATTTTCCTGTGGCAGAGTACTCAGCATGGTGCTCCTCTCTCTCTCTGACAAGAGAGCCTCAGTGGTAAGTGCTTAGTCAGCTCTGCTCTGGGTGTGAGATACTGTTGGGTCTCTGGTGGACCACTGGGGAGGCGTAGCAGCATCGCAAGGGCGAAGGCTTTCAGGAGAGGGCAGGCCCATCATCACCCACATCACCACAGTGAAAGCAAGGGGAGTAAAAACTTACTGTTGGAGACAGTAAATGTGAGCTCTGTATTTTACCTGCCTCTGTCGTCCTCACTATGAAGCATGATGCTGTTGGAGATGGTGCTGATTATTTGTGGAGACTGGATGCCAGCAAACTGACTTAAATGTCCATTTATTCATGTTTAAACATCTAAATACAGCCTTGAACTCTTTGCCAACCATTCAGTCCAAAGGAAACCGTATGTTTTTCTCCTCCCTCTCTATTTATACTCCAATGTCAAACTTATCTTTCTTTGTATCTTTGCCCTTCTTTTTTAGAGTGACACACAGCTCCTCCTTCTGTCTGCCCTGCTTTCCTCCAAACGACTCTTTCTCCTCCTACCAAACAAACTTAGCTTCCTTCGTTTCGCCTCCGTTCCTAACGTGACTTTCTCTCCCTCCCTACCCCTCACAATGCACCTGCTTCCCTCCCGCTCTCTGCTCCCTCTCCAAACGTCACTTTTCCCCTCCTCTCCTCCTCCGCTCCTATTCTCCCCCTCGTTAGCTTGATGAATGACTTCACTGCAGGGAAAGTGCTGATTTTCATCCCTCTGTCTGATTTCTGCTGGCTGTTATTAATTTCAAACACTCAGAGAAAAGCAAGTGAGTCAATAAATAAGGAAATGAACACACTTCATCCTGCCATGCAGCAGCTCTCACAACCATTCACCCAGGGCACGGGTCCTCTTTGAAAGCCAGGCCTGCATTTATACTGTTAGAGTTCAGTTCCACTCTTGAATCACAACACGTTTTGGTATGTTTTAATTTTTTTTTATTTGTTAATGCAAGAACAAAAGTCTTCCAGTAGCACTGCATCATGTCAAATGTTTCTGGAGTATTTCTCAGCATCTTGCTTCACTTAGACAGACAGGACCAGAGGGAGGTAGGATAGTACAAAGGAAATAGCTCTGAAGAGACCTGCGGTGTCCTCTCTCATCTTTCATCATTCACACTAGTGTGCCTTTTAAGAAATGTATACAGCTTGACAATTGGAAAACAGATAGAGAAGATGCAGGCAAAAAGGGGCAATGAGAAGAGTTATTGCTTCACGTTAAACGGTACTGTCCACAGAGTGTGGCTGGGGCTCTATGTCTGTGCTTGTCAAACACATATAGCCTTTGAGACAATGTGAGTCTCTCAGTTTCTTGCACTAAATGTTTTTATTCTCATTATCGTAAGTATGTAATTTAAATGAGTTGGGATTTTTATTCCATTAACAATAGGGTCACCATAATGCATCTACAGACACAGAAATTAAAGCCTGATATTTCATCACACTGTTTGCAAAGTGTTAAGACAACCAGTCTGGTGGTGGATCCTCTTAATACAGGTCTGAGCCATATACGCATGCTTCAAGGCTTAGGTTTCCCTTGGCTCGGACAATTAAAACAATATTTGGTATCATATTAATAAACGTACAGACTTTATTAGGGCAAACACTTCCTTAATTTACTCCATACTGACTAACATATTGATTTCAGCTTCTTAGGACTGTTCTACTAAACCGGTTTACAGCACAAATGTTTCTCTGATATGTTTTGCTGAGAGAAATGTCATATGGGTAAATTACATGTATAATAAACAAAACTGTTCCTCACACTTGGTGTAGAAATAGGGGTGGGCAGATCGGTCCAAATATCAATAGTATCAATGCCAGCGTTCGAATTGGTAACGGATTGATACTAGCATGACGTGATCAATACTTTACTTAAGTGCAACCGTTCCATCGGAAAGTAGACTAGCCTGTGCAAATACAGCTCCTCTCACATCTACAGGCACACACACATGTACCACACATGGTATCGGATCAATACCAAATTTTGTAGTATCGCACACCACTGGTAAGAAAGTAAAGGCACTGCCCTTAAACTTTTAAGTTTTAAAATGTCTGGCTTTGAAGGAACGAATAACTTCATAGAGTGTTTTTAATTGAATCTTTTAACCCATCTTCAGCACTGGACTGTACTTTTTTCAGGAACTTAAGTATTTTTGTACCAAGGGCTTTTGTTTGGCAACTTTGGCAGTTACTCAATTCCCAGAGGGTCTGTTGTATCCTCTTTAGACTGAATAACCAGAAGTATATAGTATTTTTTTTTTTTTTTTTTAACTAACAGAAAGACAACGTGTCCAGCAAAGTTATTAAATATCTGCTTGAGGTTCTGTCAAACTTCCCTATAAATAAAAAAAAGTATATTCTGAAAGCTGAATGCCAAGACATATGAACGTCTGCTGTCTGAAGTGAACAGAGGATGAGAAGACAAGAGGAGAGGAGAGGAGCCTGTATTAGTAATAGCTGCAGGGATAGTGGAGCCTGTATGTCTGCTTCATGGCTCTGTGAGCACAGACATAACTATTGTGTTTACAAGGCTGAGTTGCTCTTACTGTTAAATTATTGGGGTGGGGGCGCATTAAAGGAGGAGGAACACGGGGAAGGGGTGGGGGGAGTAAATATTTGTCCCTCTCTCTCATAGTTCTGGTTAACCAGGCTGAGGATTGCTCTTTGCATTTTATAATTACAGAGTTTGGGTCGTGTCACCCTTGGAGAATACATGGCCTCTGAGGCCTGACATTGAAGGACTTTGTTTAGACACAGGCCTGTAGTGCGGAGGCTGAGAAGCGGCACACTTCTGCATGTCACTCCTGTGCTGAAGAGGCGTGTTTGGTTAATGGCTCTGTGTCATGAGGTTACTCTCTGAAGTGCAAAATGGACACGCCATGCCAGACCAATCTGTGAACTCTGTTGGTCACTTCACTATTGTTGTTTTTTGTTTTTTTTGGCTTGGAAGGGTGTGAGACTCCTGGGAAAGAATGTTGTGGCAGAGACAAAAGCAGACGAAGACAGACCCACAGCCCTGGTTGGTTCACTCTTTTTCAAAACAAAGGAACTGTTTTTTTTTTTCACCCAGACACACATGCTTGTGCACCCTCTTTATTGGACATACACAACATGTTCAATGCTTTGCAATTCTCTTTTTTTTTTTTTCTCTCTCTGCGACCTGGCCATTAAAGGAGAGCGATGAGTTCACAGCTGATAGTCTCTGGTTGCGACGAGCAAGGAGCACAGATAGGATGACATTATCGGAAGTGGGTGCATATAGATACTAAAAAAGAAATAATACACAAACAAAAAGAGAATACTATATAGCGCACTTCTCTCAGTATAAACTTCTGTCTGCTTGGATTACAATAATGACCCCTGACAAACCATAATAAGACACATGCATCTCTATGGATACAAGCCATGACCAAAGGAATGGCTGTGTGTTTTCCAATTTGACATTCTGCAGTGTTAGACTCTTGTTAGCAAAAACTAAAACATCATTAGTTCCCAGTTGTGTCCTTAAACCAATAGGTCATGGTTAAAAAACACAAGGATACAAGCAAATGCATTCTCAATATACAACCCAGTATGCCACAACTGCTATTAGTAAGAGGGATGTGAAAGGAGTGTGATGGAGAGGGACAAAGCTCTCCCTCCGTCCCTGCGGCTGAAGTGGAATAGTTGTGGTGACGGGTTGTGACAGCTGAGGGAGTGAGGGAGCAAGAGGGGAGTATCACTCCAAAATCCCCAGGAAACGGAGAGGAGGCAAGAGTAATTTAGGATGAACTGCCTGCTGTATACAGACTCTCTGGCCGTCTGTTTCTGCTGTCTGTCTCACTTGTCGACATACAGAATCACATGTGAACATGTCTCTTTTTCTATGACACACATTCATTGATATTTATTGTAGGATTATTTTATTAATTCTCTAGCCACTACATTATCATTATGATTCCGTCAATAAGTATTAATACTGGCTCCTTGGCCGGATCCCTTGGGACAAACTTAGACATATGTCACGCTCATATAGTGTACCATACTAGAATTAGATGCACACAGGGCCAGCATACTGACTACTCTGTCTCTTGATAGTATCCCTAATAGACTTTTCTCCCAGTGGCACACTGCTGTTGCAACATTCACCTACTATTCCTTTAATGAGATGTCTGAGTCGTTGTGTGTGTGTGTGTCAGTATGCGTGTGTGTGCATGGGTCTGTGTGTGTCTGAGAAAGAAAGATGTTAGCGATCTTTGTGGCCCTGTTTATCTCCACCCTTGTGTTAGAGTACAGGGAGGTCAGAGGCAGGGCTGCCTGTATCCATCTCCATTCCCACGGCTGCTGTCTCACAGGCACAGTGGTCACAGGAGGATGAAAAGACTATAGATTTTTTTTTCCCTCCTCCTCGCTTACACTCACCATAGCAGGAAACTTAGACACACAATGAACACAGCCGGGCCCATTTAAAGCAGCTTTAAGCCCAACACTGGAGGCATCTGACCCACGCTCTCTGGTTCATGGAGCACAAGTGCACACAAGACATGCATGCATGCATGCATGCACGCACCCACATAAACTGACTAAATCAATATATATTTCACTTTTCTGGTTCAAAGCTTGGTCATATAGTGCCTGGATGTTAAACACTCACCATATAACCTCTGTATATTAACATGTTCCGAGCGCATAAAGGTACACACGCATAAAACACTGACAGAAATGAACACTCACACTCCCTTCTCACCAGCCCCAGATGGAAGTTGACAGTTGCATGTGTATAGAAAGATATCTTTTGGAAAACTTGATAGACAATGAGGTGAAGGGAGTCAGGAGGGAAGAGGAGGGAAACCATATGGGATGGTATAGTGAGAGACAGAAATTGATGCAGGCAAAGAGAAACAGGGAGATAAAACTCAAAGCTGTGCTGCTCTCACTAGCAATTAAAATAATTTCAGTATAATTTGAGAAAGGGCTGAGCCGCCTTATCAGTCAGTAGATAAGTCTCCTCCTCCCTCTTCGCCTCCTTCTCAACCAGAACGCATGAGAGGCACTCTTTCATTGACTGAAAACTGACAGTGTACACAGATAGCTGCTACCATATGGCTGCCTCCTCTCCACTCAATTCCTATTGCTTACAGCTTTTCCTCCTACACCTATAAGTGAATACGGTTACACACACACTGTCACATGTATACATGAACATAAAAGTTGCCCAACAGGCAGAGTCAAGACTGACAAGACAGTGCACAGTGGCTAAGCTGTGAGCTTCTCATGTATCTCGTGTGTTTCCGTATGTATTTTGGAAAATGCCATAAAGTACTGTTGTATTTTATTTTATTTTTTATCAAAGCATAATATGCTCTTTCAAAAAACATTAGTTTTTCAGGTGTCTTCTCTCTCTCTATCTCTCACCTCACCTGAGAAATACTCGTTAGGCAGTTCACTTTCTAAGTGAAACTATGAATGGAAATTTTGATTAAAATATACTAGGACGAAAACCTGTAGATGAGATTGAGCGCATGCTCGAGAAAGTGTGGGCGAGCAGCAACGTAAAACTAAACAGAGACTGAAACTTAATGTCAATTCATGGGGGTTACTTGCTAAACTAAAAATATCTGCAAAAAAACACATAACAGTCAGTTGGGCGACATAACAAATGAAAAACACCACTTAAATGTAAATGGTCAGGAGGAAACAATCAGATTAGTCAGGTCATCGGTCAGATCTTGCAAATATTTAAATGTGTAATACAGACGGGACGTGATCAGGTCTTGGCTGCTTTGCTTGGGAACAGCGGGGGCGGACCTTCTCAAACCAGAGCAGCGACACAGCAGAGTGTCAAGCATCTTTGAGCAAACGTGTATCCTAACAATTTAACTTGAGCCTATGTCAAACCTGACTTAAGTCAGTCTTGTTTGTACATGTTTGCGGTAGGTTTGCAGGAAGTGTTGCAGTAGGTTTTGGGGAGTGAACAGGGATTCTAACCTTATAGGGCTAGTTTACGTTGACCGTATCCACCGTGAGATATAAGAATCTTACTTGAGACAATTGCTCATGAGATCGTTTCTCAATTTCAGCTTCTCAACGTTTTCTCAATTGCTGTGATGTGACAACTGATTGCATACTTTCCACAACTTAACATAAACAACTGTCAGGAAATGGTCAGTAGCAGTTATGGATCAGTGTCTGTGTGTGTGTGTTAGGAATGAATGTGTCAGGTTGGTTGGTTTCTGAGCACTGGGTGTTAAACTCGCTTTCTGCTACTGTCACTGCCACACGTGGCTCCAAACTGCCACCATCAACATGTACTGTGTCTGCGAAGGAGATGGAAAAAGTATAAGAAAAAGAGAGAGAACTAGCTTCTCCAAACTGCCACCATCAACATGTACTGTGTCTGCGAAGGAGATGGAAAAAGTATAAGAAAAAAAGAGAGAACTAGCTTCTTTGAACAGTTTAAATTGTGTGTGTGCATTGTTAAAAACCACTGTGGTTTTACACACCCAAATGACCCCACCCTAATGAAAAATTGTGATCACAAATTTATGGAATAACCTGCTCCTGTGCACTGGGGTGTAGAGAATCTGTTTACCTGTGTTCGTGCATGTTAGACATTGTTCGGCATGCCCAGAGCAAGGTGGCAAGGTGGCAGCATGTCTGCGTCATTTGGGAGGTTTGCTGGTTGTCACGGTCACACAGAGGGTGACGTTCCAGTGAATAGGATGTGGGTGCAATGACATAAGCAGGGCACATTTCCCTTAACATACACGATACTCTCACAACATCTACCTACGGAGGGGTCAAGGGCATGCACACTCTGATTCACACGCACACACATTTTATTGTCATGAGTAAAACATTCCACAAAAGATTATTTACCAGTTATGTCATCAGTTTTTCTCACAGTCTTTCTTTGCTCTCTCACATTGTATGTTATTTAAAATGAATTAATCTTTATTTTAGTAGATACAGTACAACAAAGAGTGCGTCTTGTTCCATACACTTGGCAGCATCCTGTGCACACACTGTGTGCGTGCTGTAAATAGCCCGAGTGTGTCGTGCATCTCTGCTGTGTTTGGACCTATTTTAGAGCTGACACAGGAAACAGGGCCATTCTGACAGCCACCCTGCCAGCCGGTACTGCACACAGCAGCCCCGGAACCTTCTGTTACACACACATACACATACACACACACACACATTCATGTACACAAACGCACTCTCAGGCACACACAGACACATACACGCTCTCCAACTAGATTTTTCCATGTTAACAACCTACCAATGCTTTATCCACCTCACAGACTTTCACCAATCATTGAATTTATTTTTTTAAGTCAACGCTCCTTCTCTCATCCCTCTGTTCTATTCCTGTTTTCCACAAACTCTGACTGGAAAGACCTTTAACAAAAGTCCCCTACTGTGTCACACGTCCCCTATATGTTGTCTTAATGTTGTACATTTCAAACTTTGCCACAAAGAGGTGATTTCACTTGGGAGCTAAATACAGAGCTGCTAGCTGCTTTGTTGGGTTACATATCCCTTCATAATAAGAAAAATGATAAGCTCAATTACCCAAGACACAGGTTTCTTCTATCAGCTGCTTCATTGTCATTGCAACAACTGGAGACCTGCCACAATATACAGAGTTAATTTAGAGTTAATTCATGTTTTTTTCGCTATTCTGGTTTATTGTTTCTATATTGTATTTTTTTATTTCCACTGTTCACCGGAGTAATGTAATTTAACTCAGCATCTTTGTAATTTATTCATTCGCTAAATATTTGGAGGAAGTCAGAGATACAGAAGCCCCCACTCAATGAGTTTAAGCCTAAATGAAGCCGCGTCTCAGTGACAGTGCTAGCTCATTTAGAGACCGTTAGCATGCAGACATAAATGCCTCTTCAAAGGCTGTAGCGGAGACACACTCACAGCCTCTCATATTTGGGTGGAAGATAAATTCTGCAGCCTGCTCCTGCCTTCCTATGTAATTATGTGTATGGTGATGTGCTTTTACAGCCTGCCTAACAGTCGGAAATTATCTCCTGGAAATGAAGTCCAATTAATTGTGGCACTTTGCAGGCGTACGTGTGAGCAGAAACACTGTAATGACATTTAAGGGGAAATTGGCTCCTGTTGAAATATTTAATAAATAAGTTGCGAGGTGAAACAACCTTGTATGATACTGACAAGGGTGGCTTGCTCTTGTGTTTCTTCCATAGAGACACAGCTTCCTTTCATTTCAATGAAAAGCTTAGATATAAGGATGTAAAAATGTGAGCAGTGTCACAGTAGCCAATAGTTTAAGATACATAGCGTGTACTGTAACCATGATGTCACAGGTTTTATTCCAGCTGTGACAACCTCCTGGCAGGGACTGAAAAAAAAGACAGAATATATAATTTTTTTACAAAGTGAAATAAAATAGATAAAATTACTTTTAGGCCTCGGTGTACAATATAGATTTAACCTAAAAGGGGAACGTATATAAAAGGAAACAGCAGTGTTTTAGGGTCAGTGGCATACTTTGTCATGCCACAGTAGCTCTCTATTGTAGGATGCACTGTGATGAGTCAGCACTTTGGCAGAATAGCACCTTTTGTTTTTGTCCCTGGGAGTCTGGACGTTGTGCCCAGAACTATTGTCCAGACACAACGCATTCATGAGTTTGATTTTTTCTTTAAAAATGTTTCATTTATCATCACCACTTCCATGACTTTATACATTTTCTTAGCGGTAATCTGAATTTATTAAAGGATTCTCATTCAATTCGCAAATTATCAGAAAAGCAGCAATTGTCTCTTTTGCAAAATTACATTCTATAGTCAGAGTTTGGAACTGACATTGGAACAACATTGCTGTGTATTTAGCTGATTTTCTCATGGAAGAGGAGCAACATCTGTTAAAGGTTGGATATCTTGTTCACTTAAGCATCCAACCATCTGATCACAGACCTAATTGTCTAATGATTATGGTGCATCTGCTCCTCAAAGAAAGTCCCAAGTAACAGAAGCTGTATTAACATTTTGTCAAATTCGAATGTCACCAATTTGCACACTATAAACGCAAAACATGCATCACTTTTCAAGTAATATGCAGAGGCTATTCCTTTAAAATGTGATGCTTTCCCCGAGCCTCAAGCTATCTTCAAAATGCAGGGTTGTGTCTGAAACATAATTTTAAAAATCACATCACATTCTTCAAGGATGTGCGAGTGTGTGTGTTTACATTCACCTCCACATGTATATTTATTTCTTCATGTTTGTAACACTCACATTCACTTGGTCATTACCTTAGGTCATTCTGTTCTGCTTGGTTACACACAGTGCTGGTCAGAGTGAGTGAGTGAGTGAGTGTGTGTGTGTGTGTATGTGTGTGTCTGTCTATCTGGCTGTCTTACTGTGTTATGGCCTACTATGGACCCATTCGGCTCGACAGCATGGCACGTAAATGGCAGCGGAGTGGAGTGAGTGTCAGCCGGAACGTGTGCTTGGCAGGCAGTGGCTATGCTATTAGCAAGCGCTAACAGTTTTATTATTAGAAAATAAACGGTGCACTACAAAACTCTGAATGTTATTAGCACCTCACCATCTGGGTCTGACAGCTGTGTTCAGCCACCATCATGGCTGAACTGCTAACGGCTATATCTGAAATCTCCACTCTTTATCTACAGTGCTTTGACACTCACTCTCCGTCTGTGTCTCTTCGTTTATCTCTCTTTCTTCCCCTTGCTAGGTTTCTTGCAGACATAAAGACTAGTCAGTGGATAATAAGTAAGCACAAACGCAAACATCTTTTACACCTTTTCACCTTTTACACACAAGCGGCAGAACTTTTTTTGCAGTTTTTAAAAGTCTTTTTTTTCTTGTACGATTGTTTCATTTGTGATATTAAACTCGTGCTTATTGCCATAATTTAGCTAAACCACAAAAAGAATTCTGGTGTGTCCCACTGCAGCCTCTGTCTGCTCTCACACAACCTCGGTCCTTTGCTATTGTTCAGCTCTCTATAGAACATGTTTCACACACAGACAAACGAAACACAGCACTTCTAAAGGCTTAATATAAGGCATAATGCTTCCAAAAAAAAAAGAAGAAAAAAAGAGGCATACTCTGTCACATGTGACCTCTTCCACTTCGTTTTATGCTGATGCATGAGGGTCTTCACAGATACCTCTGAAACACTTTTTTTTTCCCTGTGTGTTTTTACTCCCAGATCACACAGCTTTGCAGGGCATTATTTAAACAGATAACCTGCTACCAGAAGCCCCCAGCATCCCCCCAAAACTCCCAGCTCCTCTTCTTGCCTCCCAGTCATTCAGAACAAACCCCATTGAAAGGAGACACCTCCAGAAATTAACACTGTTGTTGCAGACACTGCAGAAAAGCCTACCCTGCAGTGTTTCTCTTTCTCCAACAGAAAATACTTTTCTCAAGTAAAACAGGCCAACTCCTTCTAGGGGTGCGTCTCCTTAGGTGCTCAACCTAATCTACATGCATACTTACCTTCCTTATATTTAGAGACGTTGCTACCAAGCAGCGTGAAGGACTCTGCAAGACTTAGGAATCTATTTCACATATAGATGCACAGGACTAGCGTACAGGAATAGGACATAGAGCAAGGAAATAATGTGTTTTCAATTTCACTGACCCTATTTTGTATTTTGCTATGGTTATCTGATGTCTAATTCTATTTATTTGAGTGTTTCATCTCTGTCTGGTAGGTTGGAAAACCTAAATAACTTTGGCATTGCTTTACGAATGGTAATGCAGCCTTTTTCAAAGGCTTCAGAATAGAAATAATAGGAGACCCTTCCTGTTCTGGCGATGCTGCATGAACACAGCATAAGACAAAAATCTTGAAGCTGCTTTGTATACCATGCTGGATAAATAGTGACATGGTCAGTCATTATTGTAGATGTTTTTAAGCATGACACGAAAGGGTAAAGATTGTACAGTATGACACAAAACTGTCTCTGCCAAGTGCATCGTTAAAGCACCAACTCTTCATCTTTGCCTTTGATGCTCAGATTATAGCTTCTTTTCTATGTTTGGGGTAAAAGTGATTCATTTTAAATGCAAGAACAGTTAAAGGAGTTGTGAATCATTCTGTTTTTGTATAGAACATTACTCTTATTTGGAATAATTATGGGATTGGACATCTGGATGCAAGAAAGGGGGCAATTTACAGATTTGTCTGCGAGTCAATACTGAGCAAATGAGTCACTCTGGAAGAAGAAAAAAAATGTGTTGGGCTCTGGACATGTTGCGATACGAACACAGAGCTGACAGCCCACTAGTATTTTCTTCCGCAGTACATGAATACAGTCTAAACAAACAGTTACTGTAATGCGATCAAACACCCTGCAAGCAAGCACATTCATTTCACTCTGCCTGAGCTTTGCAAAGAGACTCTTTCTTTTTGATGGTGTGCATATTTGTGTGTGTTTATTCAGCTAAATGTACACATCTGTGTGTTACGTGGTTAATGCACTTGACTTGAGCCTGACCACAAATCAAAATGATGTCTGGTGAGTACCACATAAGAGAACAGAAATGAAGCAGATAAGTGTTGAGATCAAACAGACCTTCGTCAGTTGAAAGCTTCTCTAGAAGGGCAGGAGGGCTCCAAAGCAGTACTCAGTGTATGTCGCACTTACAAAAGGCAGGACAGCAGCTGCTAATGACGTGATAGCATGGTTATTGGGGGAAAAAAATGATATCACATTTCTAGGTAACTGTTGTGTAGTATATAATGGCATCTTTCAGAATAATTTATATGCGTACACTGTGTCAACATGGAATATAATTTCAGTACTTCAGTGTCTGTATTTTATATTAGTCAGAACCGATATCTTAGCTGAACTGGTCCACACACGCCAGACAATGGGACTCTGAGTACAGATGAGGAATGGCATTGATGAGAGGTTTCTGTCACTGGGCTGGCTGGAAGCCAAAATGTGGACTGTGGAGTGTTAAAGATTGACAAGACTGAACACTGTTTGTCTGACAGCCAGCTTACTGCTCTGTATCAAAGACAGGATCATATCCAGACCCCTGCAGCTTCAGATTTTTTCCCTCCTTGTTTTTGAAATGCAGTATAACTTGTTTGTGTCTCTTCTGCCTTATCATATGCTCAAGTCAACATTAGACTTTAGGTGGTTTATTTTCATATTTTTTTTCTTCTGATCTGTCTTTCAATCCCTAAATCTTCTGTTGCTGTCTGACCCTCTTCATGTTTACCGCTCCCTTAAATCACATCCCATTCTCCACAATACCTCAGCTAATTTGAAAATACTGAAATTTAGAAAATTAGAGTTTTTTTTTAAACAGTATTACAATTTGGTCTGAATTGTGATATTGTTCCAACATAATTATTTTCCAGCTACAACTGACTAACTGCATCAACCTGAGTCAACCTTAAAGTGGCCTTATTATGCTTAATTTTGGGTTTATATTTATTCTGGGGTGTTCTTTATACAACAGCTCCACTGGCCTTGAGACTAAGAATTGTGATTGGCCAGCTTGTGGAAGACTTCCTGTGGGACGAACTATGCCCAGTTGGAACAGCACCATTCTTCAGCAACAACTTTGCCGTAATTCCTGCTGCATACTGGGACAAGTTGTGAAAACAGTCGTCCATGCAGCATTTTGGAAAAAACTCAACAACAAATCAAATTGGCCAGACTGAAACCTGGGCATTTCACTGCCAGCCACCATGAAAACACACTTTCATCTTAAGTTGTGGGCCTCTGACTGTGTATAATTGTCACAGAAGTATGTAGTATATATGTAATGTCAGAACATGAAAACCATAATATCACTCCTTTAAAATATGAAAAGACAAAAGTCACCAATCCCAGCATGGACAATTCCAGGATCCCTGGGTTTTGTATGGATTCACATGCAAAGCTCCACCACATCAACTGTGTTTTTCTGCTATTAACATTTTTTCAAACAACTTTTAAACCATTTTACCTATGGAAGCGGTACGATGAAGGAGTGCTCCAATAGAGCTGTAGGAAATATGCCAAACAAAGGAAAGGCTAAGAACTATTGCCATACCCTACAATACATGCCATTTAGTCTAACATTTTACTTTTCGTTCTCTGTCTGTCTCCGTACCTCTTCATTTCAGTTACTCACAGTCCGTCCAGGAACTGTGTTGTAGCTGACCTTATTAATGGCAGGGTGGCGGAATCAAAGACAGCTTTATAACAGTAATTCCAACCTACCGACAGCCAAATTGTTCTGAGGGAGACGTACTGACTTATCTTGTCCATTGTCCCTGTGGTACAAATTCAACCACACAGCAATGAATACAATAGCATATTTTACACTTGAAATGAAGCTTGTATTCAGCTTCCTCTCCTTTTGTGTTTTTTCAGTGTAATACTCCAAAATTATTTAGGTTGTCAGAGAGGATAAAATTGATGAGTTATGTCTCTACTGGAGAAAATGTGCAAAGTGTGTTTGTGTGGATATGAAGGAGATGCATATTGTGAGTACTGCATTGAAAAAAATGTTATTACATAAATGGACTATGCAAGACAAAGACTTTGATATTATCATAATTAAAAGTGAGCAGCACCATATGGTGAGGGAGAGGAAAAGCACATAAACAATCAAACTGAAAGCCTCCTAGTGAACAGAAATACATGAAATGCTCATTTTTCAGCCAGAAGAACCAACAAAATCTAAACATACACTTTTCTATAACCTTCTTCTCTCCTTCTCGTCCTATATGGGAGTGGATGCCTGGTCAGTGCCATGGACCTGCTAGGGGTCTACAGTATGCTCCAGGAATAGTCCAGTCACGTGGCCGCTCTGTGGGATCTGTTCCCCTGGCAGGAAGCTGTTATATGGTTACAGTTATTTTTGTTGTCTGTCTGGGGATAGTTTTTACTGCGCTCCAGAGAATCAATAATTGTCATAAAATGACTGCGTCACCCGGTGCCCTCCTTGAGCAGGACAGTGAGGTGGTGTGTGTAGGTTAGGGAGGTGTGTGTATGTGTGTGCAATATGGAAGAGTACATTTCTAACAATATTTAGATCTGTGTGTGCATATAATTTATGTATGATATAAAAGAGATACTTTTATTTTTCTGGGAGTGTGCGTGTTATCACAGTACGTGCTTGCATTTGCTTCTGTATCAACATAAGATGAGGTGTGATTTGACAAGAAGTGTTAGTGGTTCACTTTAAAGACAATATGGAAACTGTGAAATATGTTTGTTATGTGAAAGGAAGTGAGTTGCAGACAGTGTGGTATGTGAGGCTATGAGGTGTTTTTAATAATAATAATGAATACTTTAGATGTGTTTAAACATTTGATATAAAGATGAGGTGACACGGGTCAGTCACAGTGTGTTGTGGAATTTAACTACAGCTTGCCCACCAGTATTTTCATTTGTGTTTTTATTAACACTTTATTGATCCCCTTGGGGAAATTGTTGTTTGGACAGCTGCTAGACCTGTGTCAGCGCTACTACGGGGT
>JAUMHL010000018.1:6041993-6093467 GCA_032362345.1 Sandelia bainsii
GCTGGGACTGAGAATCGAACCGCTCACCCTTGGGTTGGAGGACGACTGCTCTACCCACTGAGCTATCATGCCACCCCAACTCAAGCATTGCTATTTTATGCATTGCCCTATACCTTTGTTTACCTTTGTTACTTGCTGCATATGTCTGCTCTCTGGTTTGTCCCCTTCTGTCTGGAAGGCCACACGGCATCTCTGTCTGTAACATGTCTGCTGAGAATCTGTGTCTCTCCTATAGTTTGTCTACTGTATATACAGTATATGTGCCACCATGGCCCTGAAGCTGCAGTCAGCCCTGGGGACTCAAAAAGAAGGTCCTATAACAGCGCAGGCAACGGAAGCTGGCTCCTAGCTAATTGGTTCCTGTGTTAGCGGCACACAGAGACGGTGTCAGAGTCAGCACTTTCCCTCCGTCTTCCCTCATTCCCTCTCCTTTTTTCCTTTTCTCCATCCTTCCCGGCCTGCCAACCACAGATGCCGCAGGTTTGACATCCCTTCAGGACACATGCCTGAGCTAATATGTACATTGCTGGATATTTGTGTGTTGACAGAGAATTTGAGCTTGCACGTTGCTTGTGCTTGTTTGTCAAAAAAAATCCAATCTGCTGCAAAAATAAGTTTAATAAATATTGTAAAAATCACAAATCATGCTTTTAAAATGAATACTTTAATCTTCTCAGTAAGTTTCAGTGTCTATTTTCTGCTTTCTGCTTCCACTATACCTGTAATCTTGCCCATCTTGTCTCCTTCTGTCCTTTGTATCTATATCAACCTATAGCTTCATCCCTCTCCATGGGCACAGTATATGAAGGTCACTGTGTAGTCCTCCCCCACATTCCCAAGCACACCAACTCTCCCTTTGGTGGTGGCCCCAATGACAGTGAGGGTATAGACTCTAATCCAGGTAATCACAGCTTGTATGTGTCTGTGGTCTAAAACGTTGCTTCCTCTTTGAGTGTGTGTGGCTTTTCATACTGTGAGAGGAGATGACCATGAACCGTATCCCACTGAGCTGGAGTGGACCTGAAGAAAGCAGGTCTTTTACGACTCTGATCACAGAGTGGGTTTCTGGCCTATCGCAAGCTGCTGCTGTGTCTTTATCGTCACAGGACGTCCTCTCACAAACAGACTGAAACTTTGTGAGCCTCTTGCTAACTCACACTCAAAGTTTTATCCTTTACATTCTCATGTCATCACGCTTAGTTAAGTACAGACAACTAAAATATTTATTGTGATTTTGTTTTCAGGAGTTTGATATTTATGACTTTTTTTTAGGTGTAAGTCATGAGTTACAGGTGAAGATCCATTTTACTCTTGCCTATCCACTAAATATAGCACTAGAGCCAGAAGCCAGAAAGGATAGCACAAAGGCAAGAACTGCTTCTGTAACCAGCAACTCACTACTAACATACTCCATCTTGTTTGTTTAACCTATACAAAACCTGAACACATGACAATGTGTGACAATGACACACACAATTCTGAAATTCAAAAATGCTTTAAGTTTCTAAAATAACCATAAATGTTTTATCTTGTCAGGAGCAGATTTTGTAAGCTATGGAAAACAAACTAACTTGTGTTGTCAGTGAAGAGTTTTCAGTTTCTTTTCTAGGTTCTTGTGATATTACATTATCTATCCTCGCTAATTAAAATTAGTCATATATGAAGATAATTTTGGGACACAGTGCTGCTCTGCCGACAAAGAGCGTTGCAAAACACTGTGACCTCTAAGATGGAGCGTCTCCCCTTAGATGCCCTGTGTGGCAGACCCTTGTCTCCTGTCACACTCCTCTTAAGTCCCTATAGTCTCCCTCCAGCCTGTCGACTCCAGATCTGACCTCCTCTATGAGTGTGGCAGCCCAGGCTCTGCCCCACTGCATTAAACATTGATGGAGCTGGAGCCTGTCTTCTACTGTGGTTTGGCCCTTGCTTATAGCAAGTCTCTTCTCTGGCTGCAACCAGTCTCCTTTCAATTTCTTTCCCTCCTTTTGCGATTTATATCTTTGCTACTGCTGTGGTCGAATGAAGCTGTCTGCAGCAAGTGCCGCTCACTTTAAGGAGACACATCAAATCTCAAGAAATGAGTGATAAGTGTCTCTGCCTGTGGCCAGTTGCAGAGCAGTGAGATGTGACTTCCTGGAAATGACTGTGTGTATTTGATTCCTGTATTTGCATCACTGTCTATGTGTGGTGCATTTATGTTATGCATTATGACTTTTACCACAGAGCACAGCTATAAGAAAGGAAGTGGTAGGAGACAAAAGACGGCAATACTTTCCTTCCTTTATCAGTGTACTTGTGTGTGTGTTTGTGTATGTGTTCCAGCAGTGCTGCATTACACCGGAGAATGAGTTCAACACCCTGATATGTCTTTATTTTCTCAAGACATAAAGACATTAACTAACACATTATAACACCTTCAGTAACAGATCCATTAAGGATTTAGATGCCTCCACCTTGCCTTGCCCATCTTTACCGTACAGAGTCTTGCCCTGGGAGATCTGCCTAACAACCAACAAGTGGAGGAGTTCAGCAGCATACCAGACCTGATACCGAGTCCTCTTAAGACTGTAAATGTATTTATAGAGTGCAATGTGAGCTGGGTACGGGAAAGACTGTGGGAGAATGAGACGTAATGTAGCATGTGTGAGAATCGATGTCTGGTGTTTGTGTACGAGGTCTATGAGAAAGTACATATGTGCATTTATTGTGTGTGTGCTCATGCAGTGCGTTTGTGTATGTGAATGTTAATACACGTTCGGGAACAGGCTTGCGTTAATCAGGATTATGTCTGATTATTTGACCACAGGGCATATGGGGGGGTTTATAGACAATGCTGGTGTTTTGTGCAGGAAGACTGGTCTGGATCCTCTGCCAGTATCCTGACATAAAGCCCTCAGGCAAACAAGCAAGTACAGTAGGGCTATTCTCTGCTCTTAATTGCACAAAGCAGATCTGATACATCCTGAACGCACCGTATAACACAAGAGCAACACGCTTTAGAAAAAATTAGCATAATCAGTCACTGCAAACACACACAGATAAAAAGCTTGTGAATGTAATAAAATGTTTCCCTCAACTGATGCAACACATTTCTGAGTTTTCTACCTAGAACAATCAGTTGTGATAAAATCATCCAAATTGGCAAAACTAAGCTTATGAATTCTCATTCATTTGAGGAGCTCAGACCAGTTGTCTGCTTCAGGAAGAGAGAACCACATGAGAATAATCCTAAGTGAAATAATCACAGCTCTGAGCAACTGCAAATGGGGATGAATAAATAAGGCTGACTAAATAAATGATCAGTGATTGTTTGGCTCTAAGTGCTGTTGCTGTAGCTCAGCAACCTGATTTAGTCGAAGCCTTCAGCCATCCCTCAGTGGAGCTATGGTCTTAGCGGAAGAGAAACAGCTAAAAAGCCCCATTCTTCTTCATACCTTCAATATTCAATGAGAGCGCTAATTGCACCGTGCTGAAAGAAAGAAAAAAAGTGAGGGAGGCGGAGTGGGGAGGTAGGTGGGATCTACTGGCTAATGGTCCATAGGGGGAGAATAAAGGAGAGGAAAAAAGGGGGATTTAAAAAGTTAGACATATCCTCAGGAGGTTCCTTCCTCTGTGTTTTTACCTGTGTGTCTCTTAGCTTTAATGCTAATGCTCATTAGTCAGTCTGTGTGATATCCGCCGAATCACGGCTACTGTTAGCGACCGTCACCGGGAGCACTCTGGTGAAGAGAGTGCATCCAGTGGTTACGCACACGATCCTCTGTTGTCAGCCGGAATCCAACTTCTGCTTTTCTTTCCCTTTTTTGTTTTACCTCAAAAGTTAGTTGGAAAGATATCTCGGAATATATTCGCTCAAGGTGCACCCATTTGCGAAGAATTGGGGGATGCATATGCATTAAAAAGTCTTTGTGTGTATAAAATGCCAGCGCAGCACTTTACCTTCCCTCATCCTTCCACCCCTATTTCTCCCTTTAATCTTTGGCTGAGTTATAATACAATAAGTCCCTATAATCATTTGATCTCCTTCTCTCAACTTACCTAGGATAAATGAATGGGTTGAAAAAGGGAGGTAGGGGAAAAAGGGAAAAACAAAATGACAAAGTTTAAATTATATTTTGTAAAATAAACAGTAGTAGAATATCATTATGTTTAATAATTTTTACAATTGAATATGCTACTTATCACCACAAGAGGCACTATGTACAGGACATCTGTCTCAGGTACCAGGCTATGGTGTCTCCTTGTCTTCTCCCTACAGTCAGCCCTTTCACTGTCCCCTGGTATACGGCAAGTGAAATACTGCTGATGGGAAGTTTTTCTCATAAATCATGCCATCCACCAAACAAAGCAATAAAGATGTTTGTTTGCATTATTGAAGGAAAAGTATTGCCTTAGGTCAGCTTTAAGCAGTGGTGTGTGAGTGCATGCATGCATTCTTAAAAATACATGTTCACTTGGGTGTGTGCATGCCAAGTATTTTTTTTTCTTTTTCATGAAAAAAGTAATTTGCTTAAAAAAAGCTTATTTCACATTCTCAGGCAGAAGTCAGTAATAGTATTTCTGATTGCTTAGCCAATCAGAAATCGGTTGCACGTATGTGTTTGTGTGAAAGTGGTGGGAGCGGGTATATACTGGACACATACACATACTGGAAATATACTGTATGTTAGGCTGCCTGTGCCTGTGCATAGGAGTTTGTGCTCTTTAATGTTCCAGTTTTGTCACTGGGGATCACTTACAACTCGACAATTTTATAACAGCCCATTTGGTACTATTTATATTGATCACACAAGCTGCCAAGTGCAGGCTCTGAATGCAAGCTTTCCCTATACTACACTCTTTCTGAGCCCTCAACTTATTCTTCATTTCCTTCCCTTACAGTTTGACTTCTTTCATGTTGAAGAATTGTAGCAGAATTTACACTTTTCCACAACAACTTTGACACAAAATGTTGAGTGCATATTGCCCATTTAATAACCTGGCAAGAGTCGCAACACACAGAGTACCTGTGTAAGATTATTTCCGCCTTCTGCTAATTAGAGAGAAACCCAATCCAGGTCGCTATCAATAGGATTCTCCACTGAGTTGGTCAGTCAACAGCATTCCAGCTTAAGCTTGAACCTGGTACACTCATTAAAACCAAACCCAAGTATCTGGTTTGTGGTCATGAGGCTTGCATGCAATTCATCACCGCGTGTGTTTTTGTGTGTGTATGATGAAAGAATATAGGCCCATCCCCAGTTGTACAGTAACTTAACCTGGTCCATGGGAGTCTGTTCTGGGGGTTTGACTCTATACTCATGGCCTTCAAACATTAAGCACTTCATCTGAGGAGGAGTTTGTGAAGGGTTTCTGAGTGCTTTGGATGGTGCATGGCAAAGCATGATGATGCTTTGGAGTGCTTCTTAGGGAACCATCTTTCTAACTGAGATGGTTCCCTCAGAAGATCAAAGTTTCTCCTGTTTCCCCCTTGAGAAAGTCAAAACACAAATAGTCAGGCCTTAGGTCACCAACATAGGCTTTGAGGGAATGGGATCATTCTAAGTAGGTGTAGACTGCAGGACTCGCATATAAGAAATTGAAAGGCATTAGCCTTTTGTTGTGTGCCTTCTAAAAAGTTTTATTATCCTGTTTACACTGCCTCCTCATCCTTTTCCCTCCCACCTCTCTGTCACTGAAATGACTGATAGGAAATGGCTTCTTACAGGGGTGCTGCAGAGTGAGAGGGTGAGAAACTACCTGCTTTTGTTATCTTAACACACAGCAGCACGCAAGAGACAACCATCAAACATCCAGCTCCTCACTTGACACAAGCAGACTCTATTGATGTGAAGGGAGATGGGAGTGACATGGTTGGTGGAGTGAGAGTGCGCTGCATCCTGGGCCTGGCAGCTTTATGAGCCCAAGGGGACCATAAAGACACTGGCCTCCAGGCCCTCAGCTGCTCCCTGTGTTAGGGTTAGAAAAGCATGGGGGGACAGGGACAGGATGTCTGTTTGGACAGAGTTCACTCTTATCTGATTAAGGTTTTTCCAGTAACAAGAGTGAAAGTGGGTTGCTTCTAAAACCCACTGAAGCTTGGCTTTACAGATACTATGATTATGGTGTACATGACATTACTACAAATTTCCCTCTTGCCCTCATCGAGCAAACTGCACTGTACATGGCAACAGGCACTTACTGTACATTTAATGCAAAAAGTGGTTGTACACAGACAAACCCACACATGAAGAAAATGGAAAAAATGATTATTTCCTGCTTTTCATGTACCTGTGGGCCTGAAAGATGTCAGTGACCGTATTCAGTATTTGTTTTGGCAGGCAAATCTTTGGATGACAAGAGGAAGCTCTGGTAGAGCTGTATCACTGTTTAGACAGATACTGCTGGGTATGAAAGACACACACGCTATCCTCAGGTCTTAAGGGCACTGCTCACAGAGCGAGGCAAAAGGCACATGTATTAGGTATAGTTCTACTACGCTAGGGTCATTTAAAGTAGTGTGAGTAGCTTAATTTACTTTTAATTAAGTGTAATTTTCAGAACTCATTAAGAGTCATTGACAGGACTGGTAGTAAACTCTGAAATTTTTTTCTAACAAATATCATTAGGCAGAGGACTGATTTAATGTGGCCAATGATTTTTTTTTACTGTGTGTGTTTGCCCTTGTTTTCCAAGCTTTCACTGTGACCGGAGGTGGCCCACTTGGCAGGAAGTTTAACAGTGTTTTATAGAGTAATCCTCATTGTCCCAACCTGCTCATGGTAAGGAGTTAATGGGACCAGGTTGAGGAGGAGACAGAGACGAAGCGAGGAACACAGACAGGTTTAGACACAATGGGAACACACACGCAGACCTGCGTGGGCATCTGTTTCTACTGAGATCCCACTGATGGAGAGCAGAGACTTCACCATCTGCAGCTATAATGCAGTGAGATACACTTACACACACACAATTACAGTACTGTAGGTACAGCCAGGTATTACAAATACAGATTAAAACAAACAATCAAAGAAAGAAAATCAAAAAGGCATTTTGTTTTACAGACATCGTCCAGCAATGTTAATCTACAAACAGCAATGCCGTACATCTCTGTTGTCATGACTAAATGCAACTGGCCAAGCGACATGGTGGAGATGTGAGTCAATGACAGCAACGATGGTGCAATCGCACGCTGTTTTTCTAGGCGTGTGAGTGAGTGTTCCCTTTACAACCTCTGACAGTAAAGTGTGAATCATCCGTTGTTTCATCATCATCACACTCTGCCTCCCTCAGGAACACAGTATGGGGGTTGTAACCGCTCGAACCTCGTTTTCTAGTAATGTGTGAGCCAACTCCTTGCTCCCCGCTTTCTCAAAATACACCTCCTTTTCTGTCTCTGTCATGCTCTTCACACTCTCTGCTCAGGATAACTAAAGAAAAAAGTAATGCAGCATCATCTTTACAAGTACTTAACAGTAAATAAATATATTTTTAATGTTCAATAACATTTAATTTGTATTATAGCAAATTTTTTCAGAGCTTCTGACATTTTCCAAGTTGATTTTAAATTTAGAGTGGGCTTCTCTGTAGATTAGAATGTGGGGGATGGGGGAGTAGGGGTTCCAAAGAGAACCTGTGGTAAAGGTGGTCACACTGAGGTTCACAGATGTGTGTGAGTTTGAATTGGGTATGTGTGCTTGTGTGCATCTGCAGGCACAAACCTACATCCGTAGGGGGCCAAGTAAAGGGAGAGAGAGGTAGGTAGTGAAGTTTCTGTTGCCACAGATACTGTATCATTTCTCACCACCTCAAAAGTCACCGGAACGCAAGGCTGCAGCTACTACCGCTGCTGTGCAAACAAAAACAGTAACAGGCTCCAAACATCTAAAATGCCTGCTGACATGTTCCGCTGAGCGAGCTTACATAATGAATGCTGGTTTTCAGCAAACTGTCTTGACAATGAATTAACTGGATTTATTGCGATGACCCAGGCTTTTTGCTGTTAGAAACAAAACACTAATGCATCCAGTTATGAAGGTGTGCTGCCTGTGTAGTCATGTGCATTTGCCTCTATTGTGGGAGGGTGTTTTATTTGTGGTTATATTGTTTGACATTTCTAAAAATGTATTATTTGTGAAAGGGGTGTATTGAATTGCATTGGAGATATTGTTTTTATTGCCTATGAATATAGGAACACAGAAGCAGAATGGAGCGTATTACATATCTGTAAACCACACAAACAGTTTTGGCACCATCTATACTCAGGATGCACATAAGAGAACAAACCACTCCTCCTGCTCTGTGCAGGAATGAAAAAAAACAAACACCCAATTCGCCCATGCATTGAGTGCAGTTAAGTCATCTTTTGTTAGAATTTAGCTATAGGTGCTTAAGGGAGGCAAAACGTATACATGTAAAAAGAAAATGATCAATACAGCGAAGACTGGTGGCTGCAAAATAAAACAAACTCACCAAGAAGAAAATGAATACACTACTTTTATTACCAAAAATAAAGTATAACCTCTGGATTTAATAGTATCTGTGTGAATGTGATGAATGTTCCTGCAAAAGAGAGGCAGCCTCTCAGTGAAACTACTCTGAATAAATAAAGATTAAAATAAAAAGGCTCTGGTCTGCGTTTTTAATCCTCAGATTACAGCAAATGGTCAATATTGACTGCAGTCTGCTGCTCGCCTTGATCTGTCACAGGTGCAAAGAAAAAGGAATCTTTTAACAAAAGTGAATGTATTTTGAGATTTTATTTAAAAAACTATTACGATTACTTACTCACTATGAGTCAGACAATTTCTTGTCTTACAGTTGTGTTTGTTTTCCTGTGTAATGTGATTGTCCGATATGAATTGCACCTTCCCAGCACTGCGGAAAGCACAATATCTATTTCTGCTCCTTCCTGCCATGGCTTAGAGAAGGCATCCACATCTTACTATAGCCCCATCATAGTTCTCTCTAGACCCATATCTTTGTCAGGCTCATATAGTGAAGCACTCCTTCCTGTTTGGTTTGTCCAACCAGTGCCAGCTCTCTCTTACTGGCTGCTCTAATGTTCCTATGTCAACTTTGACCCTGCTTAACTGAAACCACTGCTATCAGTCGGGTTCGCCTCAGTCACAGGAAGTCATGCTCTGAACTCATGGCCTCAGAGATGATTACGAAAGCAGGTAAAAAGAAAAAGAAGAAAAAGAAGGAAAAAACACTATGCAGAGAAATGTAACACTTTAACTACTTTAAATGTAAGAGGCATGCAGAAATGTGTACTTTTTGTACAGAAAAAAACTCAGATGATAATGCAATCATCAAGAGAGAAGCTCAGAATAGGAAACAGAAAAACAAAAGGAGATTTTAAAGTAAAAAGAAAAACAGAACATAAAAAGTATTGTAATGAGAAGACAAATTGACTTTGGTTTCTCTAAGCTATATATAATTTATGTTCTGCAGTATGTACTGTATTGTTGTCCTCTTACACTTACATTAAACAAGCAGCTTAAGGTTTCAGTTGTTTCTGAAGTCTATCTGTGGTAAAACCATCATCATTCATTCACTCTTTCAGAGATGTTTTCTATTTGACTGTCTCCTCCATCCTCCTCCATTTCTGGTGTACTCTAAACCGCTACACTCCCACACGGAGCGCTGCAGCCCATCAGCCGAAGGGTGAGACGACAAGTAAAAAAATTTAAAAAGACAGACCTCCTCAGGTTTAGTTACAGGAGCAGGCATATGCAGCTAGTAGGCGCTAAGTCTCACGCTGAGTCTGAGGACAGAAGATGTGAGCTCCAGCAAAGCTCTGTCTCCCGAGTTATGATGTTGCGTGTCTGTTCTGTTGTTTAAGATCCAAAGCTGAACTAACTGACAAACTATCTGCTGGGAATCTTTGATGAGTGACAAATGTTAAAGGAAGAAAGGAGGAGGGGCGGCAAGAACTTACATGTGTGCATCTCTGTGGGAGTGCATAAGGGAAGGGAAGTTGAGATATAAAAAAAGATGAAGAGACTGAAGATAGGAAGGAGGGACAGACAGCACAGCAGACCAGTGAATGTCTAGGAAAGTGAGCACTGCACCCTCTCCATCAGCCTTAACAGAAACACGCACCAGCCCATTATGGAGAGGTGTTTGAGGATAAATCATCTAACAGGCCCCTTTTCAAAGCATTACCCTGTCAAACCTAATCTAACCTACCTCTGTCTGCCCCCCCCCAAAGCCCATACCACATCCCCCCTCCTCCTTCCTTTAGTGAGCAAAGCCGTTTGCCGCCTCAGGCAAGGGCTGCAAACATAAGAGCAAAGTCACAGCAGAGCCGTAGATTCGAGTCACCACCACAGTGTCTCCTTATGACTGCATGCTTCACAGGAACAGGCCCATTTTGTGTTAACACTCTGGGTTAACTCCATCAATGTGGTCACCCAAGTAAAAAATAAAATTAAAGTGTATAATTTGTAAATTAATTTGTTTGCAAATTTGTCAAAAAATTTCTGAATAAAAATGCTGAAGTTATTGGAAAACAAAAGGAAAACAATTTAATAAGTCTTTGATGTGAGCACTGCTACAGTGAACTTGTATGAGAACTCCCTTCCTCATGTCTCCTCTGTGTCTGTCACACAGTGTGGTTTTCACCACAAGACACATCCCCTATCCTTCTGGGAACCATAATGCCAACCTCTAAGACAGCACGGCAAAGCAACAAATAGACTAGCGCAGAGACTCTGACCGCGAGAAAGGAGTTTTAGAGAAACACGCACACTAATTGTATCTGTGTTGTTGGAATAATTGCATGTTCTATTGTTTAAGGAAGGACTACTTGCGTCTACACAAGTACAGAACCTCTTCAAATCAGATTTATCATATTTACTATGTTTCTGCTGGATTTTTTCAATTCAATTAAGTTTTACAGGTGTAAAATTTGTATTTGTTTTCTACTTGAATATTCAGAATTAACATTGTAATAACTTGGCAAGGCTTCTGATACATGAGGACTGTTTTGCACAGGTTTGCACTTCCGTTCTCACTTAAGGACAAGCCCCATTGATCGGTTGGATATGGGGCAATGAGCCTTGTGTGTTTTTCCATAGCTCCCTCCAGTGCTGAAGCCGACTGATGCTCTGACTTGCTATGTGCGAGACGGTTCGGCCCACTGACTGACAGTCCTGGATAAGGGATAGTGTGTCTGCCCTCAGTGCCAGCACAGCTAGAAGTGATAAACACCGGCAACCTGATCCAGAGACAAGAGACGCCTCTGCCTCCGACAGAGTTCAAACTTAATGCACTTCTTTTCTTCTTAGCCAAGTCCAGATTTGCTTGGCTCAACCAGACTGAGCCTGACCTGGCCTGGCCAGGTGGAGGACAATGGAGGGCTATTCCATCAGTTTTTTGACCACTTCTAATTGGCTTTTCCATTTGCCAGTCTATCTCATCCTCAGCTAGACAGACTGTCACAATTCCAATCTGTCTGCTGCCTCTGCTTTAAGGATGCGCTTTTCAGTCTCCATTATTCAAAAGCCTCTCCTATTGAATATGCCCATTGCACAAACAGGACCTGAGCATTCTCTCTGGTCTGGAATATTTATGGAAAGTTTATTTTATCTGTTTTTTATTGCTACTCTTGTGCAAATATGCCCCCACAGAGTCCCTGGTCCCTGCCCTTGCAGTAATGGCAATGTAAACATGGGAAACTAATTTGAATTCTAACAAAGTGGAGATTAGCTGGTGACAGTTTGTGGCATGGGTGATTATTTCTAAAATAATCCTGTTTTGATATGCATCTGTGTCCCGGCAGGAATTTTCAATTTGTTTTCCCATTGCCACATGTAAACAAGCTCTAGTGTCTCCTTATCATGGCGTCGCATGAACTAGGAAAGAGCGTATGCCTGCCTGCTTGCCACCCCCTCCCCTCCACCACCACTGCCACCACATCTCCCCTCCCTCCCTTCTTCCATCTCACCACACAACCTGTCTACTCCATCCTGCATCTGGTTGAGCAGCCATGCTTGTCTAGGTTTCAACAAGTCTCTTTATCAAGAGCAGGTAGGGGGTTTTATGTGTGTACCTGCAAGTCATTTGCAAACATGAAGTCCTCAAAACGCACCTCCTGAATATGTTCTGCTTGAGGGGTTCTGTCCATTCCCTGTCTGAATAGGTGAATATGCAGCATGGCAAAATGGCCTCCTGTCTGCCAAAAGAGCCACCCAAGGCCTGGAGCATTTGATAAATATTTACACTTTTGATTGTCAAATAGGAGTTATGGAAAGAATTGAGCATTTATTTGAATTACTAGCAAAAAACACTTTTAATTTAAAGTCACAAACTTAATCCAAAATATTACTGAAAAATGCAGAGGTGTAAAGATTTATTATCACGAGTGTGATTTGGCTCTGTTGTAGACATTAACTAGTGAAGGGGTTTTCATTCATTTCACGTGGTGCCTGTGGAGATTGCAAAGCCACATAAAGTCATAAGCAACAGGATATCAGCTGTTTACTTACCCTTCTTTCATGTGGGTAGAAAGACAGGGGGCAATTTATCACTCTCTGATTGATTGCTCCTGCCTGAAGCTAATCAGCATGTAGCTCGTTGTGTCTTAATGTTTATAGGGATTATAGGAGGATAAACATGATAATCCCCAATGTTGTGCAGGACTTCCAATTATCATGCCGCTTCCCCCCCAAAAAGGTCACCATAGATTTAACCTATTAATGCAATATAAGCCAGCCAACATCCCTCTGCTGAATCCCAGACCTGAATCCACAAGTACCTGGGTGGAAGTCACAGTCTGCTCATCTTCACTACAGTAGGTTGTGACTGGAGCTGACCAGCTAAGTTAGGCTGTGGTCAGTGCATGACTGACAAGGGCTTCCTTACAGATAGCGATAACAGGCAGAGGTGAATGTCTAGTCCATGCTGACAGCCTGGATCGATTAGGGATGGATCACTTACATGCAGCAATCGTTACAACCCCACCCCAGTGCTCAGGTGGAGCCATGAAGCGATTCACAGCCACAAGGAGAGGTGATGGTCCTGACTGAATAGTGCCCTTGCCTACATGGGAGATGAAAACAGTTCATACAAAATGCTGTTCCAGTTGGCATCTAGGGCAGTTTATGTAAAGTTGCATCAGTGAGTTATGTAGAAAATGTTTGGCAAAAGTATACTTCAATCTCTGATTGACAGACTGTATGATTGATAAACCTCCACTTTTCATGCCATTAAGGGCGTACGAGAAGAGCGGATGTGGAGTGGCCAGGCTCTCACTGGAAGCCTCTACATCCTCGATCATTAATTTACTCTAATACATTCACTGCAAAGAGCTGCTTTCCCAGGGAAGAGCAAGCAGGTCTTAAATTACAATACAGAGGAGTGGAATCATTACTACCTTTAATGTTCCCAATCTAATTGAGGCATTAATTTAAGCAGAGTCTCCAGCGAGAATTATTCATAACTGCTTTTTAATTTAGAAGGGTGATCAGCAGAAATATTCCCCAGATCATAGGCAAAGTCCCTCCTCTGGTTTCCCCTTTCAATGCTTTTCAAAACCCCTTAACATTTGCAGAGAGAAGCAGGAGGATAAATACAGCAGAGGAGAGCAGTCATGATGTTTTAACTATAAACACAAATAGTGCAGTTCTGCAGTGTTTCCTTTCATTTAATGCTAAAGGTGTGCTTCTGTATAATGTGTGTGCTGCACACACAGTTGAACTACAGTTTAGGGTGACAAGAGACAAAAGTTTATAATATCCAAGAAATTATAAGCAGCAGGATCTGCTGAACTCTGCTAACTATTTTGTGGTATTTTAGATAATATTTTATATTTTATATTTTAGATATGATGGTGGTCATTTTTTCACAAATCCCTTTGCAGAACAGGACCTCACAGTGTGGTTAATGCGGGGACCTGTTAGGCACAGTATAATTTGAATTGATTTAGTGGTTAAATGGTGCATCTTCCCAAATAAATATGCATTAGCCAAATGTCCCCATACAGAAACACTTACGATGATAAACTGACCATTACTTGCAAGTGGTTAGATTTATAAAAAATGACCTGCTGAGAAAATTTTCACACATGAATAATAGTATAGAGAACAGTATAGAGAATTAATGTAGCCATAAATATAGACCTTAGTTCAGAGCAAAGTCAACAGTACCAAAAAGCTTCAGCACATATGAAAGAGCAGATTGGGATGGCAGAGAAAGCTGCAGTTGCTTACAGTGGGAACTGCATTATAACCAACTTCTAAATGCCAACCTGTACAGGTACCTGAACAATATGCATATATAAATTATGAGATGAAACTAGTCAACTGCTGGCAGATCAGCTGATGTGTCAATTTGCCACTGATGGGAAAGCATTAACAGGTGACTGAAACAACTTAACTGCCTGGATTTGATATAATACTCTGCTAATGCACAGTCACTGGTATTCACAGTATGAATGAGCTACAGCTATAGTTGTAGACAGAGTCATGTTTAGTTGTACTTCTTGAGATGTGCGTTTTAGGTTTTAGGTGTTGACAGAAGTCAGTTGTTTGAGTTTGCAGTTGTTCCCCGTGCAGCCATAGTAATGAAAACAAATGTTATTTCTGTGTTAGACGGGCACAAATTGGAGAAATTAACTAATTAATTATTAAATTCTGTACAGTATATAAGATACCTACAGCAGTAAAGTTTTCGCAAGCCTTGTTTCCCCTTTGAGATCACTTACTTAAACTGTAAAGCTCAGTGGGGAGGATTATTAGTGAAGAAACTCCATATTGAACCACAGCAGCCAAATTTGGCCAAAGGGGAGAAATTAGCAGCCCACGAGACACAGGCCTCCAATTGCTGGGACTCTCTAAAACACACAACCAAACAAGAGCACTTAAGGGACAAGCGCACACACACACACTCACATACGCATACCGAGACAAACGTGTGCCCACGCATGCACATAGACCATGCCCCAGGGGACTTGAGTCACAATGATATCGTTGCAGTCCCCCGTGGCACTAGAACCAGGCATGGCATGCCATCTGGAGTTGGGAGGAGGGTTTGTTAGAGGGGTGTTGAAACCGAGTGGTACATGCTTCGACCGTGCGGCTGACCATCTGGCTTGGCATACTGTGTATCAGTAACTTTGAGCAGTCCTGCAAGAGAGAGGAGGGGGGAGATGGATGGATGGAGGCAGAGGGGGAGATAGCTGTAGGGTTAAAAGCAGCCAGAGCTCTGTGGCACCAGTTTGATGGATATATTCTGTATAGTGCTCTCTCTCTTTCTTTCATTCTCTTTTGCTCTCTTAAGGAAATAAACTACTCAGTTTTGAAACTGGCATACTCTTTTACACTGAGAATCATTAGTAAATTAAATAAAACTAGGTTGGCCCTGTATATACTATTAGGGCTGCAATTACTGATTATTTTCCTAACTAATTTTCTTATTACACTGTGATCATTGATGCTAAAAATGTTTACCAGTGAGCACTTACAATATGCTTTACACAATACAGATAAAAATGATGACTGATTATATAACTGATGACCAATCCGTTTTCGCTCCATTGACCTCGCGATGAAAAAAGTGTACTATCACTATACAGTAGTATCATTTATTGTGTAGCATCAGCAAAATTGTTAATTAACAATTAACAACAATAATTAACTATTATCCTTACAGGTATTGAGGCAGAGGGAAAGAAATGCAAAATTACTCAATTGATTGTTACCAAAACATAAATAACACAAAACATAAATTAGTAACAATTTATTCAACATACTATTTGTAAAACTATAAAAAATACTCATTTGTTTACTCTAAAATGAAGAATAAGATGCGAAAAACTACAGGTGGTGTTTGTGAACTGGTGGAGGAACTTGAATCCCTGTCCGTGGTAAAATCACAGTCACATTGACACATCTCAAATCTCAACAACCCTTTTCTTAAGGCACACACTGCATCCCCATCTTCTAAAAGTTATGTTCCTATACATTAAACAAATTTTGTAGGAGAGTTTTCATTAATTTAAATTGTTCTGGGTTGTGAGTGAACAGTGTAGATTATACTTTATATATTCCCCTCCTTAATTTGTTCCTTAAATTCCTAATTTAACTAATAATCAAATATAATATCAAATATTCCTAATTTGCAGCAAACATAGATCATGTGAGAAAGTTTTAAAGAGCACTGTATGTCTTTTTCTTTCTTTCTTTTTTTTTTTTTTACAATCAACTGATTATTGATTGCCTATCATTTAAGGAAATTGCTAAAGATTTATAAATTAACATAATGTACCAACAGACGGTCACTCCAAAACATGTTCTGACTTGCAGTTTAGGGGTTGACAGGGATGCTAACTGAGAGAGACTCGGAAAGACAGAGAGATAAAGAGAGAAAAAGAGGATTTATCTTATGAGCCAATGTGTGGCCTGACTCATGTCCGCGTTAAGCCAAGTGGGGTATCCACTTCCCTTTAATATTTTATGGTTTCCTTCAAAGAGGTCCTGTTGACCGAACTGAAATCTCTGTATGGGTTCAGTGCAAGAACTCTGACTTCCTACCTGGTATCCTGGACCTGCATAGAGTTACCATTCTCTCCTTTACTGATCTACTTTCTCATACACTTTACTGTATCCTCACAGAACAGTGACTGGCAGTTCACCCAATCCATGAGCAAAAATTCACCAAACACAGTCAGTGGATGTGTGACCAGACAAATTTTTAGCTGGGTTAAATGAAGAAATGTGAGGAAAGGACTCGGTCAGCATGTTAAAAAGTTCTAGTCAAACTTGCATTGAGTGTACTGACAAGCAGATTTTTCATGTTTCTTAGCTCTTTAAATTAAGCAAAGAAAAGTAACATTAACATGTGAAGGTACACCCTTTCTCAGAATGCATGAAGAAAAATAACAAGAAGTAATGAAAAAAAAATGTATGTACAGTACAGTATGTATTTATGCTGGTGCCCAATTATTGATCAGTCAAAGGGAGTCAGGGTTTTCAAGAAATGGCGGAAATCTGGTAGCGCTTTAACTTCAAAAGCCAGGAAGGGGTATAGAGTTCCTAAACACATCATGAATATTGCAAGTTTGTAAAGTCACTCTTTCTGATCTGAAAGAGAAACTTTTGAAGAGCTTCACCCTGCCTTCTACACGCCCCCGACTTACAGTAGCCAAGCGGATGAGCAGTCCATTAACTATTTAAATGCACACAGAGATGTGAGAAGTAGTGGCCAGCATTTTAATGAAAAACAGAGAGCAGATTGGCTCCTGACGGGACCACTCTGTTTCTGATTACCATTACTACAGCTCAGAGTTATATTTAAAGGCCTGGATGTGATTAAAGTTACACTGATATTTTCTTTTCAAGTCGCATGTATGTGTGCTCTTTTCTCCTTAACCAGACACACATCTGTGCAGTGTTCATGGCAGCTCCATTTTTACATCTGCAGGTCAAGACTGTGACAAAGTGCTACTAAATCTAAATAGGCCTGAGTCAAAGCCAAAGTGTCATCTTGCCTTCCTGTATCACCCGAGGGGGTTCTCACCTATCCAGCCTTCACAGACCTATCTTGGGCTCTGTGCTAATAAGGAGCACCTTGTATTTAAGTTGGGTGAGGCCCTGTCACAAATTCTGGTTCAAGGCTATGGGTGCCTAGAAGGGGACACTGCTAGTTTGGGATGAGAGATGGTGGTGAGAATATAGCACTCCTTGAGTGAATAACTGTTGCCACCTATAATTAGGTAAGGGAATGTGTGGCTAGGTCAGTCTATATTGCTAAATAAGTTGCAGCTTTCTGTATGTTTATATTTTACGTTTAACCGTAACCCCGTCTCCTACAAAATACATTTACATATACTGCTAATTTGCTTTGAAAAAAAAACAAAACACTTCTGTCCACAACTGGTGGGAACATAAAAATGTAATAATCTGTTTCTATGCACTGAAATAAACTGTCGGTAAAGTTAAATCTCACATGAGACAAAACTAAACCATGCCAAGCAGAAAAACATTTTAGCAATATTTAGACTTTTTTTTCTTCAAAATCTTAAAGTTTTCACACAGGTTTGTAATGTGCAAATAAAAAAGTAATTTCAGTTTGTGATACTGATAAAAACAATCCATCCATCATCAGCTGTCTGGAGACAGAGATGCAAATCTGCATAAACAGACAGTTGTGTATTTGCTCCATTACTGAATACTGGAATTACTTCTGAGATTTTTAAAACAGATGCAAAGAGCAAAAATGAGTTTGGTCCTTGCAAGCAGTGTGTGCATATTTTCTAGGCAGTTCTTTTTAAGCAAATTCTCACCTTTTCATCTCAGAACAGAGTCTCAGCTTTAACAACTATGAATGCATGGGATGACTCAGCACTGAGTAGTGCTTCATTAATAAAATGCACTACTGCAAAAAATACAGTTCTTCATATTTAAACATACATAAAATGCAGTTATTTATTTTTACAGTGTCTGGCTTTTGTTTTTGAATTTTTACCCCTGGGACACTGCAACAACAGCCACTTGAGCTCCCATGGGCAGGGTGCTAAGTGGCTGAGAGGCCTGGGAGAGACTTGAGTAGAAGACGAAAGACACGTCTCTGTAGACATGCATCTTTCCACTTCTCTTATTTCGCACACAAGCTCTCTCTAAAATGTTTGTTTTAAGAGATCTCTCTTTTATTCATTTTGTGTGTCCCTTGTTTTTAGCTCTCTGTGCTCATGATATGAAACACTTTTCTCTCTCTCTCTCTGCTTTCTGAAGCAGCGCTCAATCTGTGTCAAGCTGTTAGAGTACAGTCCCCACCATTGTTCTAGTCTGTTTCTCTGAAAAAGCTTTTATCGCTTCTACTAAGCGCTGTGCAAGGGGAGAAACAAAGACTTGTTGATAGTTTGCAGCAACTAAAATTGCACCCTGGAGGCTTGCACACTTAACATGTGAAATATAGAATAAATTAAGAACAATAAGATGCAAACTTGGATGATGGAGGATGTTACCGTGAGTCATGACAGCAGGGTCATGTACCGTGGCAGGGACACTGCAACTTCCTATGTTATCTCAAAGCCCTCACTTGAGCTTTCCTGTTGCTCTCAAACTTTCTTCCTTCTCTTCCTTGGAGACAAATGTGCCTTTGCTTTATAGATAGGTTGAGTACCATTATGAACTGAAACTCTAACCTTGTAGCAGAGCGCTGTTATAGTTAACATAATGCTTGAATAAAATAATAATAAATGGCCCCCAGAGCTGTGTAGCACAGAGGCATTACAAAACTATATGGCAGCAAAACAATCAAGAAAATGTAATCAACAGCATCAAACAAATTAACAAATATGCTTCATATTTGAGACACTATGTGTAATATAGATTTAAAAGTCACCAACGGCTCTATAAACATGTCAGTCAGAGGGAAACACTAACGGGCATACAAACAGCACTTATTCTGTAATTAATGACACGCTCATCTTATTGTCACCTGAAACATTATTTTTTTGGAAAGGAATTCTTAATTGTTTTTAAGTATTTGAGTGAAAATAAACCTATTGTGTGTATTCATGTGTAGCGTCATTTGCATACTGTATGTACAACACAGACACCCACACTCATGGTTGAATGGGTGAGATTGTCCTATGACCTGTCTTCTTCTATCTTATTCAATGCTTAAGAGTCCAAGTCTGTTCCTTGACCCTTGCCAGGGTAAGCTGCTTTTGGATAATCTTTGGACATAAGTTAAAGTTTATTCCCATGTCACAGTGTTACAGATACTACATACTTGCTGTTGAGGACTATGTGTTGGGAGCAGTTGGAAGAGGATTATAGAGGCCACATGTCTGTGTGTTTAGGTTTATCTCAGTCAAGTTCAGGTCAGGCTGGCCAAGACAACTTCCCAAGAAAAAAAACACACACGCACAGACACACATGTTCCTAAATGTTGTGCATCTTGTTCTCTCAGAAGCCATGGTGTTCCCAGGTGCTGACAGTTACAATAATGAACACCATATAATAACAATGAGAGCATGTAGCACAGAATATGTTATCATAGAGGGTTAGAAAAAAGTCATCCTATAACTTACAGCACTACACTAACAGGCAGGCTAGTTTTTGCATAACATTACACTATAACCTTTATGTAAATAATTTAAAGTGCTACTTGAATTATTCATCAAAAGTGGCTGTAAAGGGAAGGCTGTATTCCATTTTTTAATGTTCTTTACTGTTGTGACTAAATGTATTTGATGTAAAAAACAGCACTGAACTGGTCTGTTGATGCCTGGCTAAATGCATGATGTCAATGCATACACTCTTCTGCAAGCCAATATGAGTTCATTGGTGGTGCCACTACGTCCACATGCTGTGGCTGCACACAGTACAGTAGCATACAGCTGCATATGATGGAAAAAATGCTACTAAATCTGAACTCGTGCCGTCTTGGGTAGTGGAGGATGTTTATGTGCAGATGAATAATCTCCTTGGGTTTATGTATCTGTCTTGTGGAGAAGAGCAACTGAGATTGATCTGTACCTGCTCACAGAACAGCATGTAGGCCTGTGGCTGTCAGACTGGAGACAAGGGAGGGACACAGAGAGGTTTTAAATGCGTGCTATAGTTAAGAGGCCACACAGGGTATTACAGATGTGCTCTCTATTAAACCCCCAAACCTCCAGCCATCAACTTTTTAACATGCATCATAATGCATTCCTGCCCTCTTCATGTGATGAGAGATGTGGCTGAGGAGAGACCCGAGCCTGATACCACAAAGGATTTGGGACTCAAGAACCCTCTCTGGGCTTATACCTGTGGCTGGAGGCATCCAACTGTGGCAAGCTTTTGTCACTCTGTCACCATCTCTTTTCTCTTTAACTTAGGTCCCTTCAGGCATCTTTGGGACTCTGTGTGTATTGTGGGAATGTCGGGACCTCCCTGTGCGCAGAGTGTGTGTCTCAGATTGATGGGAAGAGGTCTAACCATGACCTGGCTGACTTTCACTCTTACCACACAGACAGATTTATATGGTACAGGCGTAGGGCTTTGTACTCCTCCTCTATAATGCAAAAAGTCCCTGGATACATGTTGTAAATGTGAAGGCTTGGAAGATGATTTACAAGAGCAGGGACCCTGACATTTCTTGAAACGAGCAACATGTCTTAAAATCCACATATGTGCTCAAATGTGAGCAAAAAATGATGGCGACATGACTCAAACTATGTGTTGTGATATTAAATAGTTTCATGGAAAATAAGAATGGTTGCAGTTAGGTGGGTGATTATACAAAGAAAGAAAAATTTACTGTATTTCCAAAGTTATTTAATTATGTAATATCTTAAATTTGTTAGATTAACATTCTATTTATATTTCATTTTAGATTTTTTTTATCAAACTTGTTTTATCTGCCTAACTGTAGTAAAGACAGAACAAGTAAAAAGTGATAGGGACACATGAACTGAATATGTATAATATGTATACCTTTTTGAATATTCCACAGTTTGCTCATCGTTTGCTTGTAGTAAGAGTGTCATGTAAACCTAGCTTTTCCGGTAGAGGAATTCTTTCCACTTCCCAGCTACAGCGCCTGTACACTTACAGTTGTCAGATCATTGAGTTGAGGAGGGTAGTGTTTTTTTCCTCCAGAGAAGCAGTACACGGCCCACAGCAGAGAGCTGAGATTTTGTAATCACTGTCCTGTCTCTGCCTCTGTATTTCTCTGTCTGTGTTTTCTGTTAGTATTGGAGCTGACAGCCTCTCAGTGGAGGAAGGGCTTTGAACCTGAGGGCTTCTCTCTCTACCAGAGGCTAATCGCTACTTCAGAACAGTGGACTGGCCCTAAACAAACATTTACTGCTGTAAAGACAGGGTCGGCTCCTAACGATGTAGGTCAGCAGGGCTTTTTACAGCAAGGCCTTTATGGAGACGGATGCCAGAGATGGACAAATACCAGGACATGAGCTGTCAGCAGCAGAAGCAGCAGGAGCCAGATCTGGTCGCACTTTAATAGCTGTTTGTTGGTGGAGAGGAAGAGGCTCATAAAAGAGGAGACTCTTATCTTCTGAGGGCCCTGTGTTTTTGTGTCACAGCCAACACTGACCACAATGAAACACAACCAGACCAGTCCAGCCATGGATTGCAGTCAACCTGATAATTGCAGCAAATCCTCCTATCTACATGGGCCACAGGGCTCAATTATAATACTACTGCCACAGACGTCTAGTCGTCTTTATAGCGCACGTCACCATACGTGAGTTGTCAACACAGTAAATACATCTTTCCATGAGAGTGTAATGTAACGCTATGATTTTTCTGACAGAGAAATCAGTTCATCCAACAAGGTTTTATTTGGCGACAGGGGTGAGGGTCTTTCTCTGCCTGAGGAGCTCCGTTCTCCCACCCCACATGCTCACACCTTTAACGACTTCTTAAATGTCACAGAATGTCAGGTGGAGGGATAAAAGCAGAGGACCTCCTCCTGCTTGCCAGTGATCCTCTGTAGTTTTTACTACGCTACAGCGCTGCCGGGCAGGACATATGCACTCAGGTGTGGCCCAGATTTCACCGGACTGGCTGGTGACATGATTTAATGCACTTGCTACTAAGGAGCCAAGTGAGAAGAGCACCATGTCAGTGGAAGAACACTGATTGAGCACAACATGCCCTAACAAATGTATCCGTTGTGCATGCTATTTAGAAGAAAGTCATCCATCACATTCGGTTTCATTATAAAGCCTTCTCAGTAGTGGGTCAACCAGCTCCTTTACAAACACCACAATTCTTTGTTTCAGAAACATTTAAAATCAGTGTAAGTTGACTGTGGATTCCCTGGGGTACAAGACTACTGCTGTGATGAAATAAGCATCAACTCTGCTCAATTTTCCATTGAACTAACCAGGCAGCTCATCTCCATTAGTGTTAGTCTAACCAGCTCTGGATCTCTTTAGCTGTGATCTTGCCAGAAGCCAGCTGGGTGTTATATGTGTGTGTGTGTGCCTGCACACGCTTGTGTGATTTTGTGAGAGCTCAGTACTCTGAGCCCCACAGCTGTGAGAGATCTGAGTGTAAGGCCATGATGGGGCTCTGTTAAGCTCAACAGCATGAGCCTGTATCAATTACGCTGCCACAGCGATACGGACACAGCGTGCGGTCTTCAAAGACAAAGACTTATGACCGCCCAGCATCTCCTCAGTTCCTCTGGCCACAGAGTCAGCTGGATAACCTTCAGACGGCATACACTAACTAGTGAGGAGAAAGACATTATTTATTGTGATTCTGGGAAACTCACTCTCATATTTGGACAGCAAAGTGATGTCACATATATAGCTGCCAAATGCTACATGCAAGCATTTTGTAACTGTCACACTGTGATAAACACTAATGACACTGCACAAATGTCTGTTTTATTTTTTGTTTTGTTGTGAACTATTACACAATATATTAATTATCTTTGTGTACCTAATTTAGCAACATTTGCAATTAAGTCATCTGAATTTCAATGAAAATGACAGACAGTAGGTGTCTCAAGAAGTACTCAAAAGTCATGCCTGTGACTGGCCCCATCTCTGGGTAGAAAATCTCTGGTCCAGTGCTCTTTGGAACATCATATGGATCTAGTTCCCAGGCTGGAGACTAGTGGTATAGATGTATAGATGAGCTATAATCCATGTAGCTCTACTGTCAACCTCATTTCCAATACCTTTGTACCTCGATATTCAATATCACTGCAACAGCAAGCGGATGCCTTTCAGGACTTCATCAGCGTCTGATAGAATCTGAAGGCAAAACTATCATGCATAAAGGCTAGTATTTTTCTAAACTCTTTGTTAAATAAAGGACGGTCGTATCAGCCCATCAGCTGTGGACTGTAAGGGGTATGTTGGTAGGTGAGTGTGTGTGTGTGTGTAGGCAGCATGGTAATGAATGAAGGTAAATGGCAGGGTATGAAGCACTTCCTATCGTAATTTCACACTTGTCAGCTCTTGTGAGGAAACTTCACCTTTACACAAGGATAGCAGAACAGACCAGGCCACGGAAATCACACAGAGAGAATGTGTTTTCATGTTGTGGGATATATTTTTTATGCAAAGAATTTCCCTTGCAAATATCCCATTCTCTATTATACTAGTGCTGAATTGCACTCAAATACTGGACATTTATAGATTTCATACAGTCATAGTTTCCAATTTTAAAAGGTATTTTAATGAAAGACAACATTTATTGCACAATAATTAAATGAAATTAAATATAACTCTAGTACTACTAGAGTATCTATGTCACTTGTAATTAGTAGTATTATATTTAGTTGTGTGTAAGTAAACTGTGTAGGGGAAGCTTAGTACAAAGGCTGGTGAGATCATACAAATGTACACAGCTCATGCAAATAGTTTAGCAGTTTCTAATTAAATCAGTGAAGTATAAACAAATTAAATTCATTAAACCTACTTGCATATAATAATAACAGTAAAGTCGTTATTGTGTTGCTTTATAACATTTATCTGACTTTATCTACTATTAACGCTTATGACTATTAATGTATGGAAAAAAACACAGTATAATATATGATATCACCCTATATCACAAATATTTTTCCTTACTATAACATTTCAGCTGCAGTTCAAAATCAATCAGTTCAAAACTTCATACTTAAGATTGTTAATAATAATAAAAGAAGTGATCATTTTTATCTTCACGATAACATAGCACTTACTCAGCTTCATACTGAATGTGGTGCTTGAATAGTTGTTGTTTTTGTATCCTCTATTGGTGCAGCACTATCAGTGCTTATGCTTCCTACTGAAGCTAAAAATTCCCAAAGTGCACAATGTATTAAAAACCTAAAATATTAACGTCTCATCTTTCTCACTTTCCTTATATTTATTTTAAACTAAGTTTAATATAAAATTAAATAGTCTAAAAAAATAGGGATGATGCACCAGCTTGTAAAAACATGATCAACAGAGTCATTTGTACATGTCAAGTTTGATCTAGTTAATATGCAACATAAGTTAGGGAGCGTGAATGTAGCACTGCCAGTGTGTTTGTGAGCCCCAGGCAGACTGAGTAGGGAAAAGCAAGGGGTGAGTAAAGGGATGATATGAGAGCCTTCTCGAGGGACTTTAAACAAACTGACTAAAGTGGTCCTGTTTTCTGATCAGGCACAGAGAGGAGAACACTTAGCACTGCTGGAGACACTCTAAACAGCCACTGAGGAATTAGCCTGTTACTGGGAAACTTCACAGCTCCTGCACTGGGCCGTGTCCCCGACTAAGTAATACAGAAAATAGAACAGGCAATAAATGGCAACGAACAAATGCACAAACCCATCTATCCTCAACCCACACTCACACACTCACACATATAAAGGTTCACATGGACTTGCTGTATGCATGCCAATAAGCACAACGCTCATGATAGCTGTCTCAAACCTGCACAGATAAACATGTAAACACACAGCACAGTAAACCATATGCGCTACAGTCTCTGAGGAAAAGGAGAAGATAATGAATGGGCCCCTCACACTCTCCAGAAAAGTGTCGCAAGTGACTTAAGACAAGGAAAAATATGTTTTCACTGAGGAAAAGCAATGACCTTATTCCTTCTTTATGTCGTACACAGTATCCTTTTGCCAGCATCGCCAGGTTTGGCCAAACAAGATGAGCTTAAATTTAGGCCCCATGATATCAACACAAACACAAGATAGAAAGTTCATCTTTAATTAGGTGTCCCCCCTTTTCTAAAGTTCATTTCAATTAGTCCCACCTCGGCCCCACTTTCAGGTCTCAGTGATTTGTCAATGCCTCCACTTCTATACAGCGTAGTGTGGTCACAATGTGGCATGTAAATGTGTGGGGGGTGTTTTTGCATGTGTGTTACTGTTTGTGTTTTGTGTATGACCTCAACAGAAAAGGGACTCCTGTGCCCTTGACATTTCTTTCTTGTTTTTATGATGAATTGCAGGGGTTATTTACTAGTTCATAGGAGAGATCTGCAGATCTCTGCATTGTTCCCAAAGTCTCACAAAGATTGCAGAGACATCAGTAAAAATAACTGCTCTGGAACTTCCATTGTGATTCTTAATTGTAGAAGTACAGTAGTAATGTTTTTTTAATAAGCTCCTTTAAGCCATAAGGTAGAAGGACATTTAGACATGATACATTTATTCAAATTAACCCAATTATGTCAATACTGTGATGAAAATATAAGTTATAATTTTTAGAACTTTCAATTTATAGTAACTTCAGCAGATAAGTGTATGCCACTGTATGTTGTTTTAATGTCTTTGTATAAATATGTGTACTCTGTGTCACATCAGACACACATTGCCATAGCTTTGTGATAGACAATTATGTTTTTCTGATTCTGGCCACCTACATTCTCAAAGATCGTTTTAAACTATTGTAACCGTTTCACTTTTCAAACAACAAAATGTCAGATGCCTTCCTTAAATTAAACATTAAGATCAGCAAATAGAAACCTGCAGGCATATTATTCAAATGCACTGTATATGACCAGTTAGCCTATATGGTGTATATAACCTATGTAGGATCCTGAAGGTGTACTATGTCTGCTCTGTCCATTTTGTGACACCCTCACATAATCCGATCAATCAGCTGTAATGAAACCCATCAGGTCACCTTTGAAATTTATCATTTTTTTTGTGTGCGTAAAATGAAACGGTCCATGGTGGTATAGAAGCTAAATTTAGATTACCTATATGCTAACATCTCTCTACCACTCCTCCACTCAAAAAAAGGTTTATGAATTATGCTGATTCCACATGCTAGTGTGCTTGTGACAGGTAATATCAAAAGCCTGATCATAGACATCTGACTGTCTTCTTTTTTTAAAAGGTGCACTTAAACTTATGCTCATTTCTTTTAGAGTATAAATGCTCAGAATCAGAAAGTTTTTAAGGTAAACATAATAAGATATGGTGTTTTGTTGCTCATCAGCAAAAAAAAAAAAAAGGGTAATCATCTGACTGTTTGACTTATCTTTTTCACCCTGTGGTGTGTTTCTCTCTCTGTGTTTCTGTCGCTTGCAGAGGTTTGAGGTGCTTAGCATCTCTTGTTTGCACACAATCCACCTGTGATTATTGCCCGCTTCGGGTTTCATGCACAGTGATGCGTCTTTTCACAAAGCAGCTTCATTTGCATAGATTTAGCAAAGAACCTCTCAAATCTTAAGGAGTGCGCTTAAAGACGAGCTAAAGATGAGCAATCATGACGACAGATCACCCTGTTTGTGTTAAAGGAGGCAATATCAGTATCAGTTGAGTCGCATACAGTAAATTAGCTCTTAAAGTAGAGAAGGCACACAAAAACTTTTATGAATTTGTTTTGATGTGGATGGGAAGATGCTCAACAACTTTAGTGGGTTTTTGAAAGTTAAGGCTTTTTTGAACAGTCAGGCCAAACCTGTCTAGGTCCAGCTATATAGTTAATTTTTCTGCAGACAGCAAACAAAAACTCCTTATATGAGCATTTGCAAAGAAATGAGCTTTTCTTATGTGTTTGTTGATTTGTTTATTTATTTCTTTATTTTGTTGTTGTCATGTTTTTCTGCTGAACGCAGCTGCTTGGGTCCCACCATGCAGAAAGGCCCAATATGGCTCTGTCTGTAAATCGGAGTCCGGGGGCCACAAGACAGAAAACAGGGGAGAACCACCCGGCAAAATTTAGCGCACGATGGCTCCCTGAGGGCATCATTTGGGGACCAAAATGATTTTTTTCCTCCTCCTCTCTTTCCTTTTTTCCTGCATGGTGAGCAGGTTGGAAAGCTCAGCCCTAACATTGCTGCTGACACAACCACTCAGGGACGGCTGTAACAGCTCTCTTAGCATGGCACCTGTTATTGAGCCGTCAGAGACAGAGAGGGAGAGAGTGAATGAGAAAGAGGGCATTGTAGAAGGAGGGAGAGCAAGGAAGGGAAAAGGAGTTTGATGTGAAAGCGGGACTTCCTATACTTATACATTCATGTAGAATTAGAATAAACAAACTGATGTAATATAATAATTAGATTCACATCAGGCTATTTTGTAAACAGGGAGCAGAGTATGTGTCTGTATAGCAGTCACACTCCTGCTTCTTCTACTTTACTATTTCTCCCTGGTTTAACACATTTTATTCCCACCGTCTCTTATCCATTTATACCATTTATGTCACTCATTTTCATTTGTCTTCTCCCACTGAATACAACTGGCTTCTGAACTTTTATATCATTCACAGTGCTTATAAAAAAAAAATAATGATTACACTCAAATGCCTAGACTCCACATGTCACTATTCTTACCATGATAAATGACCAACACTATAGTAAAGAGTTGGTAATAATAGCAACTTAATGTTTCCCGATCTGGGTTTTTTATTTGTAATGTATTGTCTTTTGAGACAATAATGAGAAAGGCAAAGGAGACATTTCAAGTATTTTTTCAACAGGTCATTTGTGGTAGAAACAAATATGGGGGAACAGAAGAACAAAAGAAAAACATTTTGCTTTATTTTCTCTCCAAGCCAATCAGGGACATGGTGAGTAGGTGTCCATTCAAGCAAAGCAGTGGAATTCCTCTGCAGAGCAATCAAAATGGATTAAACCAACCACGCTCCAGTTGCCTCCACGCAAATCAGATATGCCTGTGATGATGATAATCAATCCATAATAAAATAACACAACATAAATCTGATAGTGTTGTTCCAACAGTTTTAATAACATAGATTTAAATATTGCCATGTGCACTGGAGTGATTTATTGATGAAAAAGTGCTATCAAGCTTATATACACCACGTTTCTGGTGGCCCGCCAATAATACCATTAACTGCATTGTTCAAACTCATTATGTGATGAGAAACACAATAATAATCGCAGGACTACAAACGCACAATTTCTCCCATTGAGCTAATCACTTTTGCTAGTATTATTAGTCTCTCTTCCTCTCTCGCTCTCTCTCCCTCCTGATCTCTTGCTCACTTTGTCATAAATCCTGCGAGGGGCTGGGGTATAAATCCCCAGTGTTGAATTAGTATTGTAATTTCGGGTATCCATGCATGCTTTGCCAGTGCAGACGCTGGAGTTATTAATCTGGGGGGACAGGTGCCATAGAAACAATATGCTGAGCAGTTGGCCTGCATACTGGGCCGTCCCCACCCGTGCCAAAGCCGTGCATTAGACTTACAAGGTATGGATTGAAGCCTGATTTTAGTGAACATAAAAAACTGTGAAAGCTGAAGGGATTTTATGTTTTATCATTACAAATTGACTTTAATTTTTTTCTAACCCTAAGCCCCCCTTTGTAGAAAAAAAAAGATTTAACTGCATCATATAACTTAAAAGACCAATTCAAATGTAAAAATAAAATATAAGTTACTGCAGAATGGCCATGTTGCCTCTTTTGACATCTCAGAGTGTATGAGCTGAGTTGTTTTGGAGTGAGTGTGATATCTTGTGGTTTACCACCTCTGATAAAAAAGATGTTATGCTGCACATATGGCCCACTGACAAACATGACAGATGAAACACTTTGTTTGCTTTTGTTTAAGCACCGGCTCCTCTCCTAATACAAGCCTTTTAAGTGATCAAAAAGGCCTGGCGATATTTGATGTTGTCTACGAAGTGAGGGGGGAGGCAGAGGAAGTGTCACCCAGTGATATACAGCTCCAGTCCTCTGTCACACTGCGCAGTGTCTGCTGGGAAATAATCTGACATCTTGTGCTTGACACATCCAAGCAATGAGTAGAAGAGGAGGAATGGGGGGAGCGGGGGGCAGACGGGAAGAACGAATAGAAGGCAAAGAGTGATGGGACAAAGAGACGAGGGAGAAAGAGCGAGATGCCAGTGGAAGAGAGAGTGTGAGTGGGACAGTGAAAGGAGAGAGAGAACACAATCAATTCAACAGTCCGATCTCCATCATGTCATCACCTGTCAGCATAGATTTAAGAATAAAGCGTTTGAGAGACCTTCCAGAGCTACAATCTGATCGATGACTTGGCAATGTTGGCCCGGAAGTCAGTGACAAGCATCAACACCACAACACACTCACAACACAACTGACCCCTTTGCAACTGCATTACTAGGACCCCACCACAAATTCCTGTGCTAAGTTTGTAGTGGGACATGGCACATTTATCCAATTCAGATTTTCTCAACAGTACCAAGAACCTAAGTAGGATTTTAATATTACAACATTACATATACCAACGAGGAGAGAAAAGTGGACATACATATGGGCAAGGCTATTAGAAAAAACAGAGAGGAAAAGATGAAGAGACAGTGACGGGGTGAATAAATCGAGTCATTAAGCATGTGTGTGTGAGAGCCTGGCTCCCATATGACAGTGCAGGGTGGCAGGATGCTTCTGCCGCCATTCTCCGTAAACAGATTGGCTTGTTTGCCTCTCTTCTCTGGGCAGCTTTTGCCTCTTGCTTTCTGGGGACACTTTCTTCCACTGGGTCTCAGAAGAGACTACGGTTTTGCTGCATTTCAATTTCTAACTTGGCTTGTTTTAATTAATTGTCAAATGCTACAAGTGGAAATATTTTTTTTATTCTTAAATAACTGCTCACATTTCCTTTATAGGAGGCATTATGTATGCCCATGAGAAAAAACGCCACTGTTGAATCAAACTATTTTTCAATTGTCATATACTGAGCATTTTCTAGTTCTGGTAAATAAATACAGTAAGTTAGCAAGTGGTTAAGAACATTGGTACAGAGACTAAACAAGTCTGGCAATTCTAACTTCATTAAAAAAAGTAACTACATTTCAATAACACCAGGTCATTTATATCCTCAATTGACAAAAATGTAAGTAAAATTCCAGGCTCAAATGTGCATCCTATTGACCCAGCCTTTTAGGAAACAAAGTCAGGTTTGACTGGGAACCTTTTATTCCAACAAGCCCATCAACTTAAACAACAACAGAGGTTGTTTGCTTATTGCTCACTTTATACTATGTCTCCTTTCCGCCCATCATAATTATTACTGTCGTTAGAGGTTGCCTAACAATGAAATGTAACTGTGGGTTATAATAAGCTGCTCACAGAGATAACACATAAGGATGTTTTTCTTGCATTTCACATTTTATATTTTAGGCCTATTCTGGGGCTCTATGGGAAATGCATTTTATAATGCCTCTTTATGCAACAGCTCCTCTTGTTTTAAGAGTAAAAAGGGTTTCCCTTCCCCCATCCCAATCTGTTCTGACTGGCCAGCTTGTGGAAGTCTTTCTGTGGGCTGCACTATTCCCAATTGGAACAGCATCGTTCTTCAGCAACAACCTAGCTGAAACGTCCTTCTGCATACGGGTCAGGTTGTGAGAACAGTTGACTGTGAAGTACCGTGAAATAATAAAAACATGCTAGAAGTCTGTTGTTGCCCTTTAACTGTATCCATTAGTGTTTTGTGGTTTTGTCTCTGTGAAAGGAAAACAAAGTTAATTTTCTTTCATATCTGAAAAACACTTTCTGCACTAAGATTTAAACTAGCACAAGCCATGAGTAGATCTGGAATAACCTGAGAGGGTGGGCAGGATGGTGTACTTGGAGGGTGCACTGTAGGAGCCCGAAATGAATGGCCAGTTATGGACTTCTACACCACTTGACGTCAACTGATACAGCATTTAAAAAAATACTATTGAGAACAAAGCAAACTGGCCTGACTGAAATCTGGGTGTTCAGCCAGCATGCAAAGTCACGTTCAGCTAAAGCTCTGAGCCTCTGACTATGTGTAACATGGGCACCCAACTTCACAAAAGTATATGTGTAACAGCAGAACACAAAAAAGCATAATGACCTGTTTCATGACTTGACCTTATAATAATGCTCCAGAACAAAATGAAGTGTTAAAACCGTATCTGCCAGTAGAGTGGAACAAATTCTTCTCTGGCCAGTGGAAAGAGAAAACTACAATGATTCCATCTTTGCAGCACAAAGAGGAAAATCTACCTCTGAGCTAAAAACCTTATGTAAAAAAAACAACAACTATACAGTTTCATAGATGAACGTGAGATTAAACCGTTTTTCCTCTCACCCTAAGTCTTTCTTAAACACACAACCACAATTCTTACTCAGCTGCCTTTACTTTCGCTTTTCCAGGCCTCTCACTCACTTGTCTTTTGATTTCAGTGCAGTGGGCAATTGTTGCATGAGTGATGGTACCCATCAGTGTAGTGCATTTGTTGTAAAACTGTCAGCCACTGACAGACTGACTGACATGGTCAACCCCTTCGATCACCACCACAGGAGGGTAGGCTTAGAGGCAGAAAAATACACAGGGGAAACAGGTGCATTTAGAGAGTAATGTTTTATTTTGTTGTGTTCTATGAGCACTGATCAAATCTGGCACTTAACTAAAACCATAAAACAAACATGCTTGGTTTTCAAAGGAGTGCAAAGTATGAAAAAAGACTGATATATTGAGGAGTGTTACTGTGTAATTTCCAACAGCTGTTGATTCAAAGGGAAAAACTTTATTTGGTCCAGATGGTCTCAGTCAGTGGCAGAATGAGAGAGCTGACTTCATTGGCTCCAGCCATGTGTTTTTCCTCCTGACAGAAATTAAAATGGTCGTTCGTTTGTCACCGCTCACTACACAGCTTAAAATGTAGCAATGAAACCTTCCTTGGCGATAATGCACCATAATTACTCAAACGCCTGTTCTTTCTGCAGCACAGGGGGGATAGAAGAAAAACCCAGAGACAAAGCAGACTGTTAAAGTATTATTCTTTTTGAGCCAGGGAAAGCCATAAGCCTGTCAACTTCATGTTGAAAATACAGAAAATCACAATCTATGTGTTATATGACCCATTCATTTTTTTTTTACAGAAATGGAGAAGTGTTTGATGGTAGCTTCTATAGCTGGTGATTGAGACTGAATATCTGTGCGTCCAATCAGATCTAACATGCTGTAGTAGTGTGGTGTAGCAATTATCAGGGTGTGATAAATGTATTTATTTCAGTAGTCTGATGGGTATTGACCTCAGTGGCTCCTCCATGGGCTAACACTGTAGGACCCTGGAAGGGAAGTGTGTGGGCGGCTCACACAAACACACACATTTTCACACCTCATGAATGAGGCGACAAACACTGTGCTGCAGAGGTGTGGAAAGGTTAACAGTGGCCTCTGACTGCCAGTTTAACATAAAATCAGTCATTTATCGGAAATAAAAGTTAAGAGTATCTCAGCAGTCATCTTTATGGAGATGAAAGACCAAAGCACGACAGAAGTTGAGTCATGGCGGCATGAAACTGACACAGAGCAGAAACATATCCACATGATGGTTTTCAAGGCATCTGTGAGTGCTAGAGACGTGTGTGCATGTATAACCGATGCATAGACATTGCCTGTGGTTGTCTGACATCATATTAACCGTGAGTCAGTGAATCATGAGGAGATATTCTGAATGTTTGATTTTCACTGGCCCAAACTGGTGAGTGCTGGCCGCGGGCTGAGGCCAGTCATAATGGTTCGTGAGAAATATCACAGATACTCGCTTTTCAGCTCAGTTTCACTTGTGTATTTTTCTTTTGATCTTCCCATCGTTGTCATCCTCTCAACCTTTCTGTGTTCAAACTGTGACATATGATTCATTGAGCTTTTTTGATGTCTGCTGCCAAGTTCTTTGCAGTTGTACTTCTGACTTTTCCTTTAAATAGCAAATATTTATATTTTGACTCACTGCACTTTTTTTAATTTTTCATATAACTCTCACAATTATGCTATTAAAACAAAAACATTGACATTTGAATAAAAACTTGCATTTAACAATATGTGTCTGACAGATCATGACCCTTAAAGAATGGCTGCTGTAAGATTAAACTAAAACACATAAAGATTACTCATCTTTCTGGAAGCACTCAGACTCTGACTGTTAAACATTAAGACAAAGAAATATGTAAATGTTCTCCAATTTGCAAAGAAATTGAATGTTGTATTTTAGGCAGAACTTGACTGATTCATCTCCATAATCATGCAGAATACATTTTTAATTGAACTGAAAGGAAGAAGAGAAAGATGTAATTTTTTTTTATACACAGCATTTTACCATAACTTGAAAAACTATGTATACGTGTTAAATTTAATTAAACATTGCTTTTATGTTACTACATAAAAAAAACTGTGTAGAATGAAATGAACTTGTGGGAACTGCAGCTCAGTCTGCACTAAAATAAAAAAATAAATAAAACTCAACCCGTTAAAGGACAAAGATAGAAAAACAGTCTTTTTCAGGCTCCAACAATTACTAAAAGATATTCATTTCACAGTGTGTTTGGCTGTGCAGACACTGCCGCACAGCCGCAGATTGCGAAACACTAAATGACTGTAGTGCAGCCCTCATTGTGGCTTAGTCTATAAACACAGGATCTGATTGGGTAATCTGTGTCTCTACTATGGTCTCTTTAACAGTAAATTTACCTCAGTGAACTGCAGAGAGCTCTCCGGAATACCGCTCTAAATATCCGCAGAGATAAGAACAAAGTGCTCCTTGACCTGCTACTAAAATTAACGGGGAGTTTCCACAGCAGTTGTACAGGTGGACCTCTGAAGTACATTATAATAAGGAATAATTATCTCTACCTATTAGTGATTATTTTGGGGTCACGCGTGTAAGTACATGTGATTAGAGTTTGTGCCACAATGCACTTTGAGGTGAAAAGAGATGGTGACCTGAGAGAGTGATGACTAATACAGAGTCGGTCAGGCAAGCTCCAATACACCACTCATTGCAGTGTGAGTCACAGTTGACTTGACCTCATGGACTTAAAAACTGTGCTATCTGCTTGCAAAATAAAGAGACTTTTCACCTCTTTCAGTCACTACGATCATCAAGGGCACACAGTGTGTGATAGTGGTGATGTAGAAGGACAAAAACCAAATCTGAGAAAAAACAGAGGAAAACAACAGCGTGAAATGTTTGTCAGTAAAAGCTGAACTGATCAGTTTGTGTCAATGTAAATAAATTGTGTGTTCTCCAAAGATTATGCAGACTATAGGCCACAGTGAGTTATAATTATTTCTAATTCATGCCTTTACACTGACAAAAAATATCAACATCACAGCCTTGCTATGCTTATGCCAATGCTTGTGTGTATCCGCGTGTAATACGTGTGTATACTTGTGTGTAATAGTTAACCGAGACCGAGTCAGTGATACATAATAGGATAGAGAGCGGCTATCGGCAGATGAACCAACAAGCATTTGCATCTCAGGAAGTGTGTCAGCTATACGGGACAGACCCAAGACCGAAAGGCTTTCTGCTTTTATGCCCTATTTTATGTACTGTGTACCCACGTACGGTATACAGACATACTGTTGAGAAATGCTGGCATTAATGTAACACTTCTATGAGGCACTGAATGGAAATATAATATTTCAAGGTGCTAACATTGCACGACCAACATTGGTTAAATCCTGTCTGAAAGCTACGTTTTTATTATTTTTATGTTTCCTTTATGTTACTCAATGTTGTGTTATCTGTTTTCCTCTTCCAGTAATATTGCATTAGATTTCCAATATTCATAGTGTGTTTTTCCATCTTTCACAGATCAAGACTTCATAGGCTTTTTAGATGAAAAATTATCAATACAAGATGAAGCATCAGCAAAAAAGCAGTGACACGTTGCCAACATGCTCTTGTTCCCGGTGCCAGCATCAATAATTCAGCCACTAGCTCATAACTTTATTTTCAATGCATAATTGAGGCCAACCAATGTTTTCTTCAGCCATTTATATGTCGAGCAATTTTTAAACAATAAGAGGAGCAGTCCATTAAGCTTTTAACATCATCTCTTTTTCATACTCCAGTAGATACTGGGAAGTATGGACAGCGAAGCCTGATTCATTGTCTTTGTGTTCAGCAGTGTGAGAGTTGGGGGGGGGGGTTCCAGGTGTTCTCTCTCTGTTGTGGCAGCTACTATAATGAAAGTCATGAAAGTCTTTTAAGTCTTTTAAGATGATAACTGTGGTGAATAAATTAAAATGTGGATACCGCATTTAAAGAGTATGGTTTCCAGGGGGTCCCGGTGTGAGGTGAGCTGATGTTTCGTTACCTGCATTTGTGAATGCTATTTGTGTGCAGTGCATACCCAGTGATTTACTGTACTTCTAATAGATTTTTATTAAAGTAATTTTGTAAGTTGCCTGTTTGTTTACACATATATTTTATTTCAGAAAGCTACTTTAAAGGACCAACCTCCATCCAGTGACTTATTATATGACCTGACTACATTTCTCATTTGTTTTGTACCACTCCTTAATAAATATTGATTTACTATTATAATTACATGTTAATCTCAAAACACATAGGTGCCACAGTTATGACTCTCTCAAGTCACACTGCAAATTTCCTGTTTGCAAATATTTATTGAGGATAACATCCTGAGAGGGCTATAAAAGTGAATAGCAATCATTAAATAGAGAGTAGCTGTCTACAATATCTTCAAGTGTCAATATAAGCAACACAGGTTAACCCAGCTACTAATCAATTACTTGTAGTCTCCCCGACCCCCAAAGGCTAATTAAGGACAAACATGCAAAATGAAAGTTATTCTAAAATAAATTAAAATTAAAATAATAATAATGTTGAAGTAGAGGCGCTCATGCACAGGAAGGGAGTGGTGTATCTGTGGTGGTGTAAAGCCACACTCAGCGTTGTCTAAAAACAGCATTAAAACAATTATCGCACATGGTTTTTTTTTTTTTTTTTTTGAAAAGCCACTTGACTTTCCACATGATCAGGTCTTTTTAGCCAACTGAAAAAAAACACTTCCTGCTTTTATCCTTAAAAGAATCTACAGTTAATGTAGTTACTTTACAACTAAATAAAGAAACAACAACTATCTAACAGATGATTAGAAACACTACGGGATACTAGGTCAGTTTTAAAATGGAATTATTTCGTTTTATGACATTGGTTATATTAAAATGCTGCAATCCCGCTTTGAGGTGAACCCTAACATTTACACAGTTTCGTGAGATGATTATAGCTCTTGTGAACTCCTTGCTACCACCACAGGAAATTATTTTTTGAAATGAATGAACTTATCAATGCACAGGAGGGAATTTTTAGATTTTGACTAACCTAACTCAATCTCAAGATTGTTAAAATCATGGCAAATAATGAGGCAGATCACAGAAGCCTTTTTCTGCTTTTTGCAAATGGCTTTATCTGACTTTGGCACTAGAATATTGAAGGATCATACTCTTACTGCGAATCTGGTCATTAACTACAATAGGTGAGTGGTAGAAGTTTTATTTTTTTTCTGTTCTGAACACAAAGGGATTTATACAAAGTATGCAGTATACAGTATGTAACAATGGTTCCACTTTGAACTCTGCAAAGGATGCAATTGTAACCATGCACCCTAAAAGCTAAAATAATTATTGGTGAACTCCTTGTAGCAGGTCAAAATGCCACTGATGCCTGAGATTTTTCAAACAAACAAATATGGGAAACTAAATCTGGCAGTAGAATTCCAGCATTGCAGTCAAAGACTATGTGCATGTCTGTCATTTCTGGTTGGCACAAAGAATGATTCTGGGACTGTCCCAACACACAACTGCTTGCTATACTACAGCAGTGAACCACAAGTGATTAGTATGTGTTTAATTCTCTCTCTCTCTCACTCTCTCAGTTTCCCTCTCTCGGTTTCTGCTTTTTCACTCTCATATCAATTCTTTCCATCAAAAAAACATAGTGAAACTGAGAATACATTAGGATGTTTGGGAAGCAAAAAAAATTACAAGGGAATCAGGGCCCTTTTTCCAGGAAAAAGCTGTAAATGAGTAACACATGGCTGGTAAACAACCAAATTGTAATCTCATCTGGCCTAAACAAAATGGACAGTGTGTAAAATATTTACTTTAGATAAGAGTGTGCAGGGGTGTGTCTTTGAGAATAACCCATGCAGTTATGAAGTGTTTGCATGGTTTGTTCCTGAGATCAAGGTTGCTGGTTTAATTGAGCCTGTACTGGATCCAGGGCTGAGAGAGCATGCAGAGGAGCATCGATAAACTATGAAATGGTTCCAATATGGCCAATCGATGAGGCTTTGTGAGCAGCTCCCTTGGGACTTTGATTTTCCTCTCAAACAACAATCCAGGATCTCTGCTCTTCAAAGACAAACTCCATCTTTGCTGCTACTGTTGTTGTTTCTTCCCCCATGTTTGAGTGATGTCACTGAGGTCGATTTCATCCATGTCCATAAAGGCTCTCCCACACTTGAATCGCCCGGAGACGGGTCCTGTTGGTCTGTGCAATGGTAACAACAACCAATAAAGGTCAATCTCCCATGGTAATGGGCGGTTGGGTTTGTTCCCATTATTGGCCCTCTGAGCCATGGTCAACAGATGGAGAGCTGGCACCCCTAAAACAAGTTAAACTCCAAATTTAAAGAGGCTCAGCTCCGTCTCCAAGTGCTGTTCTTTGATTCTCTCCGTCAGTGTGTGTTGGCCTGGACACCACTCCATCATGTGCTGCTCCTGTATAAGGAGACCTGTCACAGCAGCGTCACAGGAGCGCTGCCAGTGAGGGCTAACGGTCTAACCATTTCAGCTAATTGCCTCATTAATGATTCACCGGTGTTAGGCTGCTCTAGCACTTCGCTGTGGGGAGCAAATTGTTCTGATTGGTTTGCCTCTGTCAATTATTGATGAAGCAGTGAGTTGAAGTGCTAACACCTGGCTTTGGAGGTCCAAATGGCCCTGCATTCCCATCACATACTCTGTTATCACACACCCTAGGACCACATTCAGTGTTTAAGGGCTGAAATCTTGACTGTTCCTGTTCTCTGAAAGTGGATGTAGTGTGCCCCAGGGCATAGGCTGTGATCTTAGCTGTGAGGATATTAGCTCACAGAACATGGCTCACTGCTGCACAAAGTGTGGACAAAACAGGGACATACTATATACTGTAGCTTGTAGTTATTTGTGCTAGAAGTAGTGGAACACAGTGGACACAGACAATGTCACACAGAGCAGGCCTACTGACATGTTTGGACTGTGTGTGCGTGTGTGTGTCAACAGTAGGAATACAGTCATAGTCTTGGATGTGACTTTTATCAATGCACAAGTTTTATCTGTGTCTTCTGCCATTGTCAAAAACTGCATTATGTCAGGTGTATAAATAATAAAGTGGTGTGAGGCTGATCTTACTGTATGTGGTATATTATAGCAATAAACTGACAGCCAAGGCAACTGCATAAAACACACTTCAGTTTCCCACCAATTTCAGTCTGTTGTAACATGTGAGACCACTGTGAGAGCAAACATACAAAGAGGGGTTAAATAAACAGCTACAGCATAGTTGATTAATAAATGGTTCCAGTTTTTGCCAAAAAGTTGGTAGAAGCACAAATGTAAATTTGACTTCATTGTGTCTTGTAAAGATATAAGAAACAATCGTATTGTAACAATGTCCTCTTTTGTGTTAAATAACACATTTAGAAAACGGCAGGCGATGATGATTATAAGGCACTCAAGCTCAATCAGACAAAAGGTTGGCAACCACTGCAATAAGTAAATAAACTAATAAAGAATCTATGGACAAAACTGAATGTGTATAACTAAGCTAATAACTTAATAACTTCACATTTTACAGAGTGGAGCTGTAACGTTTGCAATGCAATATCAATACTTGCTTTGTTTCTGGTGATTCATGATGGGTACAGGCTAGGCAACTTTACAGTAGGGTTGTGTAATTGGATCTCCAGTAGATAGTAGCTGGATGCCACTATAGTCTCCAAGTTTAATGGCCCACCCACAAAGCCCTCCTTTAGGCTACATGAATCATTCTTACTCAGTGCACAAGCTTCTGAGGGGTCTCACCAAACTTTGTGTATTTCGAAACACAACAGAATAAAGACCATGTTTTTGCGTTTTAACGGAGTAAAAAAACGAAACAGATTGATTAATATAAAGGGATGTATGCATGGAGGAGACTCACCCACACTGTTAGTGAATTTGCTCGTCTCTCCTTGGCCTTAATTGAAGCTGATTAAAGAGTCACCCCCCGTGCTGACGCCACTGTCACTCTGAATCTCAGCCAAGTGAGCTTGCCATGTATACTCACAGGGTGGTCACTCTGCCTTTGTTTTTAACACTGGCACCAGTGACAGCAGAGCCCACCCAACCCCCAGAATATTGTGACTCACTGTGTATCACCATAAACCCTGGACTCAGGGACAGGGTTTAGACAATGGTCCTGCATAGCTCACAATGTGGACTTCACTAACTGTCTAATCGTGCACTTTATGTGTAGAATGCACTAAAGCATGACTCTACAGGTGGTCTGACTAAAACTGATAATTTTCTCTTTTTCTCTTTTTCTCTTTTCTTGTCCAACCCCTCTTTCTCTTAACAGATAACCTAATGTCTAAGCAGTGATGACATCAGAGCAATGGACCAATCGCACGAAGAGGCATACAAAGCACAACATTCAAAACTGACTTCACTGAAGAACAAAAGACAAGATCTGCTGAAATCCCTCAAGATTCCTACAGCGAAACTCTTGAAAGCCTCTTCCTACTCCTGGTTCCCACCCTGATATTTTACTTCCAGCTTTTTTCTACAAAACTTGGAAAAAAAAGAAAAAAAAAAACAGACAGACAGACTCATGAGATATTCATGAGATGGTTGACAACGTCAGATAAATACATTGGAAAGACTATTTTCTCTTTGGCGGGAAGTTAACTGATGCATGCTTCTGTAAATAGATCATAATAAAACCCTATTCTTATTCCTAATATAGGAAGCATACCAAGTCGCTCTCACCAACCATCACATAAACCCTCAAGATTGTGGATACTCATGGTTCAATATTTTCCATCTAAAGTCAGTATTCTTCTTACCTCCTCAGAGAACATAATGCTCATTTCCAAAACAATTTATCTACTGTTTGGAGTTATTTGGACTGTAAAAATTATACCTCCTATTCTTCTTATTCTCTTTACATAACAGCCTAGTCTTCCTCTCTGATATCCACTCTAGTACATGTAAATAGAGGTGAATGAAGACAACAGCATGGAACAGACTATAGTGTATATTTACCACTCCCCTAGTAGATCTCAGTAAAATCTCAGTACGTGGATATTTCAGAGAAACATTTTTAAAAGTTTAAAGTACTTTAATTTGTTTTCTGATAGTTAAAGACATAGCTGAACATATCTGAACAATTTTCCTAATTATTTGAATAGATGCATAAGGGCGGTAGTTATAGGTGATATTTGACTTACTTAAAAGCATTAAACCCAGCAATTCCTTTGGTATTATCAAAAAGTTCCAAATGGTCAAACTGAAGGGGAAAAGCAAGCAGTTCAGCCAAACCGTGAGTCTACCTTGGTATTTTTAAATATTATTTTTAACATTTGAAATTATATTTATCACTTATACTTTTATTCCCAATATCTGCCTTCTTGTTCTTTTTCATGGCAATAATATTCCTCTCCCTCCCCATGTGTGGGTTGTAATTGCTGTTGCAAAGCTGCTGTCAGGCTGAGAGGGCCACTTTTTTGTTGTATGGTTTAAATCGATGCCCTGTCACTGAGCTTATACATGGGAAATAAAGACACCTCACTGATTGCAGTGTAGACATGAGGATTCTGACCTCCATCTCCTATGGACCAAGGAGATAACCAAATGGACTGACAGATAATATGCCAAGTCAACGAACAGACAACCTTAAAGGTTGTGTCCCCCAATGGTGAAGAAAGAAAACCACTGCATGGACAACAGGGAAAATGCCACCATCATGCTTCCTCTACCTCCCAGTAAGTATTGTGCAACAAGGAAAAAATGACTTTTCTGTGACCCCTCTACTGTTCCTACAGTCAACCTCACTACTGTGGTCTCTAGAGCTTCATGAAGAGAGTGTCGCTCAGCGTTGAATGCTACTGACGGACGCACATGGCAATGGGGAAGAAAAAAAACAAACATTTGTTCACTTTGACACAAACATGTTCATGAGCGCATGCATTCAGATGCACAATCATACACAGCGCCACTCAAATATGTTGCTGTATATATGTACAGTAGATGTTTAGTCTCAGATGCTGTACTTTGCATGTTGACTTGTAGATGGAATGTGACCTCTGCAGGATTATACAGTATATAAAAGAGGTTGTGCAGGTAGGCCTAGTCACTGGATTGACACGCTAAACCAATGCAAGCTCTTTGTCACAGATGCTTCACATCTCCTTAAATTAATTTGAGAAAATGTATACTAACATCACAAAAATAGTTTTACCGCTCTTGATCCCATTGTGAAAGGTCTGCTTCAGCCAAACAGCAGTGCTGATGAGTCTTAAAACTCTTTGAAGGGACATATAACCTCGCCTTTGATGTCAAAACCTGGCCACAGTAAGCGTAGATAGGAGAAGAGAAGAGGGAAGGCAAACTGGGGCGCTCCAATTAAGTGGCAACACACAAAGTGGCATAGGGCATTCTGCCAGCAACTGTCTATTCATCCTATGTCAAAAGGATTTGCACATCTCATTGAGCCTATGTGCTGCCAGAGAAGTCCAGGAGCAGAGCAGAGGAGAGCAGAGAAAGGAAGCGGGGCATGGGAGGAAAAGAAAAAAAAAGGAGATTTTGACCAAAATGTGAGCTTATGGTCAAGCATTCCTGTGTGTTCACAGAATATTCTTTTAAACCAAGCAGCCACCTTAGAGAGTTCATTAACCCCTCCACCTCAAACTGTTACTCATCATGCAGCTCTATGGGCAGTCAGGACCTCACGTCCTGTCTGAGGTTAACTTTGTGTTAATGAGCATGGCCCTCAGCTCAACCAGATGTTCAACCTTGTGGTTAAATACGTGTTACCCAATGATTCTTCAGCGCCTGCCCTCTACAGCTGTACTCTTTCTGGACACAGCTACGCTATTAACTTCACCAAGTGAATGATGATGTGGAGAAGAGAGCAATTTTAAACTATACTATACTGTACAAGTGTGTCCCCCTTTAGACTCAAAATAATCTAAATCAAGATTAACACTGTATACTGAGGAAAACGGTCATTTTAGCAAAATACAAGTGGCTACCTATTTTGTGTGCCCCCTTGTGCAACCAAATTAGATGAGGAAATCGACTTAAATCAAATACTGTCAGAGCACACTGAATCACTTCAGCATATTTACTGTCAACATGTAAACAAACTCAAAATTAGGACTTATAACTTAGCAGTGATTAGTTAAAGAAGATTTAAAATACAGGAAGGATGAATCTGTCACTCAAGCATTAGACGTATGTGGTGAGAAACAAGACATTGAGCAAGTGCTGATCTTCTCTGAGCCTCGAGGCGTTCCACTTTCTTAGAAGTGCAGCTGCAGGGAATATGTGACAGGTTGATTTGTTTTATATGCATCTGAATGTAAATGCTGTGTTGTTCCCCGATAGTCCGGTAGCAAGCGTGCTTTCATCTGGCAATGACCCTGACCAGAAACAGGACGTGTGTAAACGAGTACAAATGAACAGACTCGTATACTGTGCGTGTTTGTACACCAACCCTTAGGCGTACATCCTTGCTCTTTTTCTCTCCCACACTCACACATGCACGCACACCATGCTAATCTAAACAGCAAGGCTGTATGTAAACAGATCGTCAACATAATGGGATTGTTCAGTGTGCAAACAATAAGCTGTTAGTGTAATCACAGGTCAGAGATATATTACCCAGAGGGCCACGCTGTAGGTATATTAACATGATGGATATGTTGGAGAGAGGAGGGGGTCAATGATACGAAGGATATAGAGTTCTACTCATTCAGATTTACCCCCTATCGGGCCCTGTCCGCTGCCTTTCTCTCCTCTGCCTCCTTTGTATGGGCCCCACTTTATCAGCCTTCCTCCAGCTCTTCTTGCTCCTTCCCCTGTTCACCCACCTCTTTCTTAGACATTTGTTTCCTCCCATTCTTTAACACACTCTAATACCTTGCTGCTGTCTTTTTCTATATTCATTGCCTCCAACCTCTACCGATTCACTTTGTTCTGGATAGATATAATCTGTTTCAGCAACATTTTGTGGTTGGTGTGGTAGCAGGATAAAGCAGCTCAACAATCTTGTGTCTGGATTAAGCAAAGAGGGGTCTGAGTGAGATTAGGCCACTGAGGTTCATCCCTCACATCTGAAACATAAGGAAGACACCCATCTAGTTAGAGATACTCACATTTATATTTCTGTGAACAATGGGATAAATAAGCAGAGATTAATCTGTACTTGACATAACAGTTTTTTTTGTGTCTCAATGAGAAGCAGCATACAAGTATTTTGTCAGGACACATCCTGTGTGTAGCTTACTCCATTACACATAGAGCTTATTAACTTATCTCTGCTTTATTTCATTACCATCTAGCCCATTCCCTGAACTGGTTAATAAGTCCATGTCCTCCTGACTAAACACTCCATTAGTGTCATCACTAGATAGCTTGTGTATGTTCTACATCTGTGAACCACTGAAGCAGATACACATTGGGGTGAAGTAAGAGAGTAAACACACAGACAGAACACTGGGGAGACAAAACAACCTGCAAGACAACAATAGGTACAAAGGAGGCCAGTCTGAGGATGACTGTAATCGTCAAGTTCCTCTGCCTCACAGATGTTCGGCTTCAGGATTTGTTCTGACTCAATGTGTCAAAGAGTGTAATTTTGTCAAGTTGAATTCTAGTATGAGAACTAAGTAACATTTTTGGTGAGTCAAAAGGCTAAAATAGACTCACCTCTCATTCCATAGTAGAGCTGTGAAGTCACACACACACACACACACACACACACAGTATTTCTGGGTGTGTGTGTCTAGTGGGGTGTCATGATTAACTGTGACCTCAAACCAGACAGGACTCGGGTAGCAGGAGTGGGATCAAAGGTCAACGAATTACAGTGAGACAACCCGTCTCAACTTCTCTGCTCAGCTCTAATCCTGACCTCCAGGCCAACTCGAAACTGTAAAGAATTATTCACATGTATGAGCTCATCATATTGTGTGCACATGCTGACACTATTAACAAACATACTCTACTGTTTGTGATCTAAAAGGGTACTTGAAACTTTAAATGCTTGAAATGTAACATATGATGCAGCACAGGTTTCAATGTAAAGATATCCTGAATAAGGATTGTTTTCCGATAGCCACACAGCAGCAAAGACAGAGCAGATTCCCTTACGTCACACTGCTAATGACAGGGATGAATAATAGAGTCTTTAAAGCCCTCACTCCCACCTCATTCTGGCCAGCATATAAGCTTGAGCCCTGGTCAAACAGTTAGCCATCTAAACCCTCAATGAGACGAAGCTACCAAGACGATTTGGGGAGGGGAGGTTGGAGGGAATCGGATTAACCAAAATGCTTTGAAATAAATGCTCTAGACTGACCCCAGTGTAATGCCACAGAAAAAGGCTCTAAACCAAATCTGTATCATCTGATTAGGTAATGGTGGAAATCTTGTCCTTTTAGCAACATTTCGCTATGTAAAACAGCGCTCACAACTGTGTAAGGGTGTAAATGTTTTTAGTGTGTACTTTTACAAATACCCAAGTTACCACTATAGTATTAAAGGAATCGGGGAAATAATAAATCGCCAAAAGTTGTGGACAGGTGGCATTTCAGCCTGCACCATTTAACTGTGCAGTCTGGTTTCTGACAGCTTGATTTAGTCTCCTGCACCTGAGCCAGAAATGAGAGAGAAAATCAACGGCAGGAGAACAGCTTAACTAGATTCCAATTTGCCTGCTTTGAAATACAACTGACAGAGCTAATGAACTTTTTGGTATTGAGATCTTGCAAAGAGTTGTACACTCAGATTCAGGTGCACAGGAAAGTCAGAAAGGTAATAATAGTGATGTGATTTACCCTTAATGCCATCAGAGTCCGGTTCTGTTTACGGGGACATTAGGGTTTGTCTTTAGGGTGTAAAATGGAGATTAAAGTGGCTCACGGGGAGCTGCTAGGACACATGCTGTTCTCCCTGCTGTGAACAGGGTATAATCCTTCAGTTTTGAAGAAGTGAAAAGTTTGTAGAGTCCAGAAAAGTTACACATACATCCCTTCTGGGCCCCCTACAGAGGAGAGTGTTGGAGGCAGCAGGGGATAACCATATGCTATCAAAGTGTTCTTCAAAGCTCACATCTTTAGTTCACTAAATTATCCAGTATCATCACATATACCTGACAAAAACATGATTATGCAGCTCAATGAACAGAAAAAACAATATATCACTCGAAAATATGTTTTGTTTGTTTTCCTGGAATTACTTTGTTTCAACTTTGTTTAAACTGTGGCTGTGGGCCGGCAGTGTAAGTCAGCTCATAATTTTGTATTTACATGCTTTTAAAATACTGCTGCTGGTGGACAATTAAAAATTTATGATTCCTATCACAATGAGGCCCTTCTCTGTTACCAGAGGTTAATTTGTGCTCAGCCCTCATTTCAATTGTACTGTAGTAAATGTCCACATTATTTCCCACATGAGCCTGGATGAGGGGTTTGATTATCCAAAGGTAGGCCTTGGTTGGCTCTGTTATTGTCAGAGGGGTCGTAAGCTGCAGTAACGGCTACTGGGGTCTTATTGCTATGGCGATCAGCCCCTTGCCACTTGGCCTCCATGACCCCAGTCAGAGATAAGCTTTATGGGAAAGCACATTAACATGCTCTGGCAGTCACCTCCCTCCTTTATCAAAGGCAGTTCTGTGAAACCCAGTGTTTATGGACCCCCAGTGAGGGTATAGAGCTGCTGATTGCCTATATTAGAGGTTGAGTGTAAATGAGATGGAGGTGGACAAAGGACCTTAGTAGTGGGGAGAATTGAGGATGTAGTACTGATGTTATTCTCACTAAAAGAGCAATATCTTTAATGACTGCAACACCCCATGAGCAGCTTACTAGCCCCTGGATCACAAATACTGTCTGCAGTCTAAATACAGTATATTCCTGTCTTCCATGCTTTCTATAAAACTTACACTACCACGATATCAGAGACATAAAACATGCTTATAGATATGTGACATAATATTAATTATTCTGTTAGCACTAGTGTGTACTGTAACTTCCTTTAATGCCTTCTCTTTTGTGTTACAACTGATTCTATTACATAAACTGTCAAATGGATGTCTTTTTCATTTCCTCCCATGTGTTACATTGATAGGAGCCTTTTTTTGTGGTTATGAAAAAAGGCTAAAAGAAAAAAGGTGCCAGTAGGGTGCCCCTGCTTACAGCCTGATCGCTGGTGAAAGATCCTTTCAGTATGTCTGCAGTGATGGATGATGATAGCCCCGTGTCTTTGTGCACATCAGGGGGCCCTACTGTTGTCACTGGACAGATAGAGGGAGCAAGAAAGAGAAAGATGTAGCCGCAGCTTAATGTCCTTCTCTGGTGCTGTGCATGCTCTTTCCTATTTGCTTTTCCCTTCACGGCACAGTTACACCGTAAATTAACCTTTCCAAGCCCCCTGTGCTGAGAGACCGGTGCACAATACAGACAAAGGAAAAAAATAGATCTGTGTTATGCAATGCAGTAGTACCGGTCAGACATAAAGCGTGTTACAGAACTGAGCTATTCCTTTTTCAATGATAGGGAATAAAACACTGAACACTTAGTTCAGTCAAGCATACAGTCTATTTCATGTGCATGTCCCGTGTACTCTTCAAATCAGTATGAGGCTGCTTTTTGTTCTCCATCCTAGAAATGTAAATGATACATGTGAAAGAAAAACAAATTGTAGATCCTTCTCTCCTTAGTTCAAGTCTGTAAATAGGTTGTAAATACCAAACAGCTATGCATGCTCATATACAAGCAATTTGTTCAGGTACTTTTGTAATCCAGACTTCTCATATGGCATGTAATAACAGAAAAAAAAGCTAACATGGAAAAACACAATAAATTGTGAACACGAATATGGTTTGTAAACAACTCCAAAACTGGAAAATATATGTCTTTGCTGTTAATTTTTTCTTACTGATAACTAATGCATTGGCCTGCCATTTACTACTGTGCTCTGCTCATGTTACATGTTATCTTTTTTATGTTTCATAAGGTAGGGCTGAGGCAAAAAGGACCATAAATCACTGGTTTGTGGAATAGTTGGGTTGGAGAATAAGAAAATGAGGATGGCAGTCTGATCATACTCTCCATAGTTTTCCATTGCCACTGCACGTTCCCATGCATATTTAATAATTAACTACATATCCTTAGTGTCTAACACAGCCAATAAAATGCCATGGCAAAACGGTTTAGCTTAAAAGCAGTAGAAACTGGGCTGCCATTTGATTTCTTACCAAAAAGACATATCACCAGCTTTAAAGTGTGCTGTTATTTTAAATGGCATACACTTGTTTCTGATTAATGAATGCAAAAGCATTAAGCAAAATGAAGCTGGTACAACAAGCAATTTTGACTCATTCCAAATTGACCAAATCATTATTTTGAAAATGGGAGAGATTTTGAAAATGTTGACATTTTTTTTCTCATTTCTAATACTATTTCCAGAGAAAACAATGATTATCTATATGCCAAATTTGCCTCTGCCCTAGCAACTCTAATGTGACATTTTATGAAGACAGGGACGGAGGAAATAAGGAGAAAATCTTCATGGTTTCTAAGAGTGTTTATTTTCAACCATGTTAGAACCATGTTAAATCCCGAGGCGCTCATGGTAGATTGAAGTGTCTAATTTTTAACCTGTGCTAAAGATATTTTAAATTTAATAAATAATTATTATAACAAGAAAACATGTGTCATGTTCTACTCTATCTTCTGCATATTTCCCATGATGACATTGTACAGTCTTTAAAGATAAAATTAATGAAGACAGAGACAAAATGAAACTGAAGAGAATAAAAGAGATTAGTTATAAAGGGCCTTTAGGGGATTTTGTGTCCTGGTAAACTTCTCTCTTCTACTTAAGTGCTGGGTCTCTTCACTCATTACATCCATGATGAAATACAAAGAAACCACAGTCTCAGACACAGTGACCTTTGACCTCTGGTTCCCAGCTGTATAAGATGGAGCAGAGACACTTCATCTTGGCCAAACACAGTGCCATTGGTTCTGCCTCACTTTTTCTGCTCAACTACCAATACGATACCACACAGAAGAGTTTTGTGATATTCGTTGACGGCTTTTATTTTTTATCAATGAGGCTGCACCTTGCCTGTAACTAAAGGAGTGACTACTAGTTTTGTGAAGGTTATCACACTCAATCCTTAATTAATTAAAAAGCACTCACATAGAGCAAGGCAACACGTGGCTGTGTGTGTTTTGTACGTTCCAACAAATTGTTTACAAGGGGACACATTCAATTGGTTATTTCATTATCGCCCTAGGTGCAATCAATTGACAACACCGATAACAAAGCAACATCAATTTGTGACACGACTGCAGCACATTTCTCTAAATGATTGAAGGGCACTTCTATTTTAGTCCAGCAGGGTTTGTTTGCTCTTGCATTTTAGCAGAACCCCATTTAAATGGGCCATATTATCATGTCTACCATGAGAAGATTCCAGATTTCAGTGTTCCACAGTTGTCTGAGTCACCGGTTGTGGCCAGAAATTCCATATGTAGAGGTTCTTTTTCTTCTCTCCCCTCTTTCCCCTTGAGTGATATATGGCAAAGAAAGAAAGAAGCACTTGCTTTCTCTCTGTCATTCCCTTCGCTCCCCTCCTGTAGCGTAGATAAACAATGCGAGTGACAGTTCCTCATCACTCAAGAGGCTGAATCTCTGGCCCTGACCCGATAACATCAAGTGTGTGTGTGTCACCTGTCAAGTGGCTTCTGTCACACTTCAGTGGGAACTCAAAAACAAGACTGTGTGTATGTGTTGTGAAGTCGACTGGGGGATGGTGTTGTGGGTTTAAGAGTGCCTGTTGGCATGCAAGCGCAGGCCTCTCTAGGCATGAGTGGAGTTGAGAGTGGTAATGGGGGGATGGTGCTTGTGAAGGTATGCCAGGAAACCGAGAAAGAAGGAGGGGGAGGCGTAGCGACCCAAATGAGAAGGACTTGTGCAGACACTGTGAAACTATCTCATTTTGTAGGCTCCACTAGTCTCATTCTCATGTTCAGAATGGGCAGGGTGATCTGGGAATGCAATTATTTTCACCTATAAAAGGCAACATATGCCAAGATCATAAAAGTTCTTATTGGACAGTAATTTATTAAAGCAAGTCATAGAAATGGAGAGAGGTAGGGCACAAGCTATAATATGAAGGTGTCGTTCCGCTTCTCATTAAGGGCCTGAGTGTCAGTGAAATTCAGTACCCCAGGTGCTTGACAGAAGAGGGATAGATGAGCTAAACACAAGATGTTCTCTCTTTATAAGATCCTGGGGAAATGGGAACATTTACTGCGGTCACTTCATGTCCAAGTTCTATTGTCAATTCATTTTCTGTGATTCACTGTAAACCTGTATAGATTCAAGTGTGTAATTAAGCTTTCTTGTATTTCGTATCACAGACATACCTACTCAACAGTGTAGCAGGCATCCTTGGATCTATTAATTTTTAGAAAACATTTTATTGGTGCATTTCAAAGGTAGATATCTACTGTAGAAATTTAAGACTAACAATGATCTACATACTCCAAGCAGCACACATCTGCTACTAAGCAGACCTGGCATTGTTCTAAATGTATGAGTGATCTGAGACAGTGTGTTTGTTCCCATATTGTGAGTGTTTAAATCATTGTCGAGCTCTGAATGAGCAGTAATAAACCATCACTGTGATCCTCACAATACTGAATGATGTGGATTAGTCACTGGGGAGCAGATTGTATTGAGAAACTTGTCAGCATCTTCTCATTATCTAATACACAAAGTGCAGGGGGAGATGATTACGTCTATGGCACAACAATGGAAGCGTATGTACCTCTGTTCATTTGTTGCACAAAATGAACAAGGCGGATATATTCTATTGTCTGAGCTTATTGTAATGGTAAAATACAGTTTTTGTTAATGTAAATGATTGTAAATGACTCCTCTTTCAGACAAGAGCGAGGTTTTTGTATCCTTTACCGAGATAAATACCATCACAAATGAGGCTGGGCAAGACAAAAGCAGAACAGAGAGAAACAGGCAATTGTGATGGAGGAAAGGAGGGTTTTGTGTATGCCCATTGTGTAATATCTGGCAATGTGCTTGCATGTTTGTTGCAAACTTTCACACTGACAACCAGTCTGACAACAGCCTCAACACTCAAAAGAAACACACTCACACAAAAAATAATGTTGCAGGCCAAAAAATAAGAAACAAAATTCTACACATTAAACAGTTTACAGTGATTTTCATATATGAATCTAGATGAAGTAAATAATTACTAATCTTTTGCCAATATATAAAAATCATTCCAGCATTTCTTAAGTGCCATAAACAAGCTCATGTTAGCTAAAATCATGTGGAGATCCCAGCAACGAGCTGCTTGAAAACTTTTTTCCTACAAAATCACACCAATGTGCCAAATTCTTCATGTGCACTGATATGATATATATGATATTCTTTCAATTGTACCCAGGCGGTTTCACAGTCGTTCACACCCTGGCTCAAGTGGTCACAGTGACATACATGAAAGC
>JAUMHL010000018.1:6093567-6113869 GCA_032362345.1 Sandelia bainsii
AAAACAAGTCCAGTTGCCATTAAAAACCGTTTTTTTGAGATAACCATGACCTGGATGACTGAGAATCTTCACAGACACTGATATGATGTTAAAAGCTATTTGTATTTTGATAACTTCAGTCTCTATATTTTCCCATAACCTCTGTGTTCTGTTCAATCAGATATTGATGTTAACTTGTTCAAGGTTGTACAGGCCAGCTGGTCAGCCAGATCATGTCTGCTCAACTGTCCAGAGAACACAGAACGCTCTAATCCCTTGTTTGCACTGGAATCGATGTCATATTGATCACAGTATAATTATATAATTATACTAGTAATAATATCAGATTGAATTGATTTCTAGATACTCTCTTTCTTGTACAAAAGTTTAACAATTTGCCTTGTGAAAGGAGCTCTCATTCTTAAACACAGAATCTCCTTGTTACTGATTTCAGTCTCTCTCTGTTCTCCTGGCTGTTGTACAGGTGATAAATGCAAATTCTGAGGCAATTTTAAGACCAAATAAAGGCAATTTGAAGTCCAGCAATGAACGTCATTAATCAAAGGGATGCACACTTGAATATACAGATACACATGCATTACTCACACATTCAGTCACATGCAAATATGGACATGTGATTGCACATATCCACACAGACCCTTGGATATGTCTCATTAAATTCAGGTGAGCAGATTAATTTAAGTGATATTTAAATCCCTCAGGACTGTAATCTTCCCTACTGCCATGTATGACACACACGTGCACACATGTGTAATGTGCAGGTAACATCCATGTGACCTCTAAGCATCAGCTATGTTATCAGTGGTCTGACATCTCCACAGTATTGTGTTCAATATCAGCAACAGTAAGAACATCACAAATTCACACACACAAAAACGGACTCCATCTTTCCTGTGTTTGATATAAGACTTTTCAATGCAAAGTCTATGATGTTTTGCTGATTTGACCTTGTGTGTCCCTCCTTGAACTGCCATCCACTCAGGCTGCTCATCCACAACACTGGCCTTCACTGCAGCTGTAATTGGTGGGACAGAGGTACGCTTTGTTAGCCTTCTGTAAATTCTATAATAACGTCACTGATTGCCTGTCGTATTTTGAATGACTCTGCTGTGTTACACTGAAGATAAATCAGAAATGGAAGGTGAGCTGTGTTAAAAGAAGGAACAGCTCATAATATCACTGCGTAAATGACTAAGTGAAATTCTACCAAGTAATGTAAGTGCTGAATACACAGATGTTATCAGCAGTTAACAGCAACAAAAATGAATGTCATGATGATCAACATTAGCAGGTGAGTCTTTGTGTATTTATATTAAAACCATTTAATCCTACTACTAATTATACATTGTGGGATATACTGTAGCTGACATCAACTCAGTAGTATATATTCTAGTTCTCCTGAGATGTTTACGTGTACAGTGTCAAGAAATTTTTACTGCATATTCAACAAAGACAAAACACATTTAGTGTCAAGTAGGAGTTGTCGCACATATGGTCGCCTACTTTCCCACCAATGAAATCAAGATAAGAAGGAAACCGAAACTTGAGAGTTGTTTGGTACGTGTCTGTTATCAAAAGGGAAATGATGACAGGAAGTGTCACGGATATATAGAAAAGAGCCTTTTGCTTCATCAGATTTGTTTATTTTTGCCAATTTTGTTCTACTACTGTGTGTGCAGCCACACTATGGTTTTTGTGTTATCAAAGCATTTATAATGTACAAGAAATACTTTAAGTTTTCCTTCATAGGTCAGAGAAAGCTTTATGCTGGACACAGAGATGAAAAAAGAAAAAAGAAGCCATCAACTGCCACGCTGAGGGCCCTCTCCTGACCTTCACCTGCTCAAGAGGCAAATTGCATTAGAGAATGGCATGTCATTCATCTGGGCTGTACTTGGAGGATCATTTAGCTAATTTAATGATTAATAAGTTTAACACCTCTTAATAATTTCATTTGGCCCTGTGATTGAAATCCTGGCGAGCTGGGCCGAGCGCAGTGGGAGGCAGATGAGGATGTGTGGGACTGAGACTATCTGTCTGGGACTGAGCGAGAGAGGTAAAGAGAGAAAGGAAAGAGAGAGAGGGAGAATCTCCCTGAGGACTACAGATCAGTCTATTACCACCGTGACCTTTTCCTTCCACCCGTTATGCCATTAGAGAGGAAATCTGAAAGTAAAGCCTTGATTAACACAGTTATCCAACATGTTGAAAGAAAAATGGAAAAGAAAAAATATGTTCCTTCATTAGGAAAATGTTCTGCATTATTAATGCAGGAGAAGCTGGGCTAAGTGGACTTCAGAGCATTAAGGATTCTTGGTTTAACCAGGGGTGATCACTGTAGAGACTCACAAAGTCTATACCGTACAACATGATTCTACAACAGTGCCACAGAAGGGTTTACTGGAAACTTTCAGACTAATTAATCTGCAGTGATTCAAACTTAACTGCTGGTGAAAAAAAAAGAAACGTGACATCTAGTCAGTCACTGCTGAGTTCTGACCTTTATAACAGTTTCCTGATCATGTCAAACAACATGAAAAAGCTGAGAACTTTCCATTGAATTAGTGAATGTGCATGTTCATTTTTCTAGCACATTCGTTTCCATCTTTGACACATGGAGGAAGTACCATATAACACCATTAGCGTGTCAGTTCTCACGATCTAGCAGCTCCTACAAAGAGCATTAGTACTTTCTCTGTTAGGTAACAGCGCTCTCCATCGAAAGTCATGACAATGTTCCGGGGGTGAATGTGAGCACTGCGAGACCAACTTGTGGTAAGATCACAGTCAGACCTGATCACAGCACACTGACAGATACCTCGTAGGTGGGATGAGTTCAGCTCTCAACTTCACATGCGCGCGCACTCACAAACACATTCATTTTACACACACGCAATCAAGCAGTTTCACCTCAAAAGTCACATCTCCGCATTTCTCAGTTCTCACAGATTAGGCTGACGGCAGAACAATGGCCACAAGCTGAAACCAAATGATATCACTGGAGTCTGCACGCCATAGGGTAGCAGCCACTCAATATTCAATATTCAACTTAGCTGTGGTCCATGCCAAATAACTAAACAGCCCAGTCATTCGAAAAACACTGTGACCTTTAGAATTTCACCTCAGCCAGATGTTACTCCTCATGACCGATGCCGCACAAGGTCACGGAAGACGCCCCCGCATTCCACTCCAAGTCGTCAGAGAAGAAAGCTCTCATGTTTGTGTGAACATGGAGCTGAACACAAAAAGACCTCCAGACAACCTTGGAGAGCCTGTTCCAATCTATACAGCCAGCAGGTGATGCTTATCTATAGTATGGCAGGAACGAGTCCTTTCTAATTGTGTGAAGCCACATATTGTCATGGTGGACAAAGAGGGTCTATTAAGATCATGATATAAAGGTCCAGGTGAGGCAAACCAATGACTGTGTCGTATCAGAACAAAGCCAGCTGGCATCAGCTCTGTGTGTGTACACCTTATAAACTCATGCCACACACATATGCAAACAGTGTTTTCATCCCATACCACAATTATTATTTTACATGAGTAAGGAAGCATAAAGAAAATTCACTCTCAAACTAAACTATGCTCAAAACACCAATATTGTGAAACTTGTACCACGTCTTTTTTCTCCTTTTTCTAAAATCCTTTTTTTTTCCTACTGTACATTGCAGAAAAATCCTGGCTCGCAAAGTTAGTCTCATCTTCAAAACAATCTTGTATGTCTAGAACATGCAGAGGTCTGTGGCAGCCCCGACCGAGAGGAAATGGTTACAATCTCTGTGATGATTTTGGTTGGACTCCGACACATATCATGTGTGTGCTTAAAAGCAACGGTGAAACTTAAACCTGTTCAAAAGCTACTTAGGAAAATAAGCACAGCCCTGATTCCAAATAAATGTCTGTTTGAGATGGAATGTTGGGCCAGTATTTTGGCTTGGCTTATTATTCAGAGAAAGAATGGAGTACATTTTCTAAATTGACTTTTCGTAGAAGTGGGAACTCGGGGGATTCTCACTTTGAGGGTGGTGCAGATCAAAGGTTATGCACTGCCTGTTTGTTAGGGCAGGATACCAACAGCCACATAACTCTGGCAACAGCACCTTTTCTCAACAGGGTGCACCTGGAGAACACTGAGGCCAGTGTTTTGGCGAGAGAAGTCTGCAGCTCGGCTTTCAACACCTTCTCTGCCTTTTCTGAATAAAGCAAAGTCTGAAAAACATTAGCACTAAGTCACTGAACTGCACATCCACACACAGCATGCATATATATAGACATAATAACATACAGAATGCATATACACGAATGGATAGGCGCTGCATACAAATGTGTGCACACAAGGGCAAGACAAAAACATACACATACTCCTGCTGATTTGGGTTAATCGCCATTTAGTTGGGGTAATTACTGCTTCTTTTCAACCGAGTTTCACTGAAGTGGAGCCAAAGGGTTAATAAGTACTTCATTTAGCAATTATTATTCTATCAGCAGTTTTTCCTCTTCTGATTGGTGTTTATCGGCTATGTACTCATGTTGGTGTGGCTGCCATGGGTGTTTTGAAGTTATTCATTTCTGTTTTAATTGCCTGCTTCCACCTGTAGAGAGAGGAGTGAAGAGGTTTCCCCCTCTCACTGACGAACACAGTAAGCTTTGAGATGTCAGCCACTCGCTTTAACGGGCCAATGACAGTTTCCTCCTGTCACAACTCTGACTTCCTGTACAAACATAACCTCATTAAAACTGCCACCCTGGTCTGTGGGCGGGCCTCCTGGTCCTCCCCTCCAATTAAGAGCAGTAAGGGATGTCGCACTGACAACTCCCACTTTGAGTTAAAAACCGAGCGCTCTAGGGGCTAACGCCATGTGTCAAAACATAATTATGATTTCAACCATGCTTCTGCCCAAAAGAGAAGAGGGAGGAAGTAAGAAAGAGTGAATGAGAGAGGAGGGGTGGCAGAGGCAGAGACAGAGCAGTCTTGGGGTCGGTGAACAGAGGCAGTGGAGGGAATAATTAAGTGAGAGTGAATGAGATAGAATGAGTGAATGAGAGAGAGATAATGAGAATATTTGACCATAGTACATTATAAACCCCTCCCCTATATGCCTGTGTCTTCGAAATAAAGTGTTTATTCTGTGCACATCTGGATGGGGCAAGGGCATGTTCATCATGTTTGTTGATGCCGGCAGCAGCGAGGGTTAAGTTCAGAGGTTGAGAGGTCACAGCCCGCTCCTGTTAAGGATTTCCAGTAATACCACTTATTCATCCTGTTATCCTTTGACAATCAAGTCAACACACTCACGCGCATGCATAACAATAGACATGCACCCATGTGCACGCTCTGCAATCAATCCACTGCCTCTAAACGGTTCCCAGCGTGAAATACGAGATATGTTTTACATGCCAGTTCCTCCAGCTGATAAGGCTTACTGTTTAATCCGAGAGGCCAAGAGGTAGAGATGAGGAGGCGATGATGCAAGAGCAAGGTCAGTCAACACTGTGACACTACAGGCCTCCCTCTGTCTGCAGCGCACAATATCGCAGCAAGGCCTCAGTGACCCAGGAACAGGACACTGCAGGGGCCAACACACTGCAAGCTGTGCCCACTGTCACAGCTGCCAGTCAGCCCTGTTAGAAAACTGCCAAATTAAGTGCCCTGCCATGTGAATCACACACCGATAAAGTCTCTTTAAACTTCCATTTCACCAAACTAACAATACAATTATTGTGAGTTGCAATCGCCATAAGAATATTTTTTTGTTTCCCTGCATTTTTGAACAACCCCTCCCCCATTTTTGTCCTTTCTCTTGCTTGTCCTGTGTGATGGGGGTGACGTGGGGCTGGAGACGGAAACAGACAGGTGTTTAGGTGTGTGATGTTTGACAAGCTCACACAGCATGCGTTCATCACAGGGAGGAGACGTATCTGACAGCTGCGACTCCCTGACCATGATTACATTATCTCTTGGTGTACTGCTGAAGGTCAGGGGAGAGCCCCAGCTAGTGAGAGCAAAACCAAACCCTTGTGGCAGAGACAGTGGCACCACAAGACTGAATTAAAATAATTAAAAAGCGCTCTGAGTTTTTAATTATTTCACCTTACTTTACTATCCAGTTCAGAATAAAGATCAATATATTTCTTAAATTTGGTTTTAAAAATCATTTAGTCTTCTAACACATACTGTAATATGATACACCCACTGCAAAGGCAAACGCTATGTTCCCAATACCAATGACAAATCGCTGGGCTCTGGCGAAGTTATAGCTCTGGGCGTATTTACATGCTATACTGTGACTGGACATTTGTTTCACACACAGTAAAAAATCAGGAAGCTGAGACTGTGCAGCCAGCTTTGCTTCCGTTTCATTCATGTCAGACTCAAATTAGTCTCAATCCCAATTGGCTCTCACCTGGCTGACGCTGGACTCCGTCACAACGGATTTGCATAAAGTTGAGCTTTTTTCAACTTTATCCTGTCACGATGATAGGATCCTTTTGTCTCTGTCTAGCACAGCAGAGTGAACTGAGCCACTATTGAGTTCCCTTTTGACAAAGAATGGCAACCGTCGCTGCAATAGTGATTTGTCATTCATAGTGGCAAAATTACACTAATAACTTTCAGTCACAGCTAGCATGACAGTTCGACTGAGTTTATTTGATCATTACAACACAATAATTGCTAAAAAAAAAACACCTACTGCCTTTATTTTGAACTAGAACAAATTAATGAATGATAAACTCTCAAAACCTCTTTTGCAAAAAAACTGAAAGTCACCTTGGGAGGAGCCTGACAGAGGAGGATCCTGCTCACAGCACGGGCTAAGCAAGCAAAGGCTGTTGAGATCAGGCAAACAATGCTTAAATATTATCAAATTGGCACATAAATGAAACCCAAAGAGTAAACTTTGTGTGGGGAGAATGTCCAGGGATGGACAATGAAAAGAGGATATAATATATTATATAATTTAAGGCCAGCTTAAGAGATACAAGATAATCCAAGTGTTCAACATCAGAGTGAAATGCTAGTCAGAGGTAAACTGCATGATACAGCAGCTCCTTCATCTGCTGGGTATTAAAACAGTCTAAATTGGCTGGAAACAGGAGACTACTCTGATTAAATATGAAATATTTGTCTGGGATCCATGAATCATACAAAGCTTGGCACAATGATACAATTATTTACTCATTTTCTTGTGTGCTGTTCATTTTTTGTTGAATATCAACAAACCAAGCAGAGCAAAACAATAAACATTAGCTGAATAGAGATGTCAGTTACAGTGGCTACAGAGCCATTATGTGGCGTTCCCCCTGGGGTGGCAGTGTGACTGGAGACGGAGAACTGTGGGATAAATGGGCCCAGTGTTTGTAGTGGAGAGGAGTGTGGCTGCTAGCCAGGGATTTGAGTTAGCAGGCCTTGTCCTGGAGAGGAACACTTCACACTCTGCCAACTGGGGCTGCCCGTGCAGGGAATGGCATGGCAGAGGGGGGGTGCTCTCTTTTCTCTCATCTTCTTATTCTTGAGTGTGGGTGCGTACATGTTCATTATTGCACAAGAGTGTGTGCTTGTGCACTCGTGTGTTTGAGAGAGTGATTAAGGAGAGACCTCTGGAGCACGTTACTCAGTCTTCCTCCCTTATTTAGGCTGACAAAGAAAGTGCTGCTCTGGCCTGCTCACAGCATTTCCAGCTTGAGCTGCGGGGTAGCCATGGTGAACTTGTGTTGAAATGCCACATAGTGGGAGCCGCTACATCTCTGTTGAGAAGGTCTTCATTGCACAATGAACAATCGATTTTAACCGTTTGTTTTCAGAAACCGGCACACCAGTTGGATTTTATCTTTATCCACACACGCACGCATGCAAGCAACAGAGAAACACAAACACACACACTAATTGCTGTAAGTGAGTGAACGTTTGGAGTGGGTGGACAGGTCTGGCTGAGTGGATGGTTTCACGCGTTCATGCACTGCTGCTCCAGCAGCATAATGAGGTGTGACGCATCAGACTAAGTGGCTAATGGGGTGTGAAGTCATTAGAACACTGCCTGTATCCCTCCCTCTGTCTCTAACTTGATCTCTCTATGCAACTCTATCTCATTTGTTTTTGCTTTCACCACCCGGTCCTTCCATATTTAGTATTACTTTTCTCTTTTTGCAGTCACTTGTCCTTTTTCTTGCAATGCCATCATCATCATCATCATCATCATCATCAAGTGTAGCATCATATACTGTCGGACTCTTGTCTGTACGTTATCAACCCTTTTCCCACCTGGTGCAGCTCTTTCATTCTGTTAAACTACACATGGAATTCAGTGTTAAAACTGTTCACAAGTTTGTTCATTAAGAGTTTAAATCTACAATGTTAGATAAATTTGAAGCTTCAAAAATACTGAGCCCTAAAAATAAACATAAAAATCAAATAAACTGTAATAAATACAGTTGATAAGATGCAGATTACAAATACAACCTGGTCAAAAACACAGAGCACATATGATCATTTGAACACGCATGAGCAAAATGAGAAAACAGAGAGGGGGGGAGACTACCATCTGTTCCCTGGGATCAGACATAGTTGTAAACAGCTTTAAGAATAGAGAGCAGACTGAAGACACTGAAACTAAATATCTTTGTCCTGCTGTCATTTTAGTACCTTGGCTCTTGCCCACTAGGTAACAGATGCAGTTATGACTATGGCATATGACCTAATATATGCAGTAAGAAATATGTCACAAAAAATATGGCCCATAACTGCAAAAAAGGCAAGTTGATGATTTCAAAACAACAGCATGTTTGGTTAAATATATTTTTGAGTAAGATGATCACTAAGTTAATGTAACTGAAACTTTTTCATGTGCAGAGGGAAATAGTGCAAATACTTTTTTCTACAGCTGTGGTAGCAAACCCCTGCATAATTTCATTAACCTCTATACAGAACAGGGCATGTGCATATCCTCCCAGCGGATTACAAGCAGCGAATCCTCCCACACATGTACTGAAAGTTACAGCTGTACGGTGTGTAAAAGTTTATGGTGATAATCTGTAACATTCTTGTTTTCCTAGATTTTGGGTGACACTTTGGTGATAACCTTCATTGCTTTAGTCTCTTGCATTCAGTTGGCATCTGACCAAAACAAATAGTGATACTCAGTGAAGGGTACAGCTAATAAACAATTGAAAAACCAGTAAGCTGCATCACACTTTACTCTCCTTTTCTGTGGAGGGGATTTATTCCTCAAAGACGTGCCGCTCGTAGACCACCAAATATTAATATATTATTTTTCAGAAGCAGAATCACTATGAGGGATATACTGTTGTTTTCAAAGAAACAAAAGGATGCAGACACTGTGCTTTACTTTTCCTTTGAGGTATGTCTTTCAGTGAGTACACACTGGGAGTTATGAAAGCAGAAATATGACTCAACAAATAAGCAAAAGGTTAAAGAAAAGTGAATGTGGCTTGCAACGACTCAGAAACATACTTTACATGCTGGTCTAGCTTTTGTCCTAGCATTGTGTGTGTGTGCGTGTGTCTGTATGTGTTTACACATCCACACAAATGCAACCCTGACAGTGAGGAGAGTAAAGGCTTAGAAAGCAGTGAAACATCATATTCCCTCGACAAAGGCAGACACTGTCCCCAGGCAGTGATCCAGGTTAACTTTCACATTCTATCATAACAGTGAGGTCAGGGGATGTGATAGGAGAATCTGATTCCCCACCAGCCTATGGTGATAGCCCTTCCCATGGAGCTTGTCTCCTCCCACCAGGGAGAAAGAGAGAACACTGACAGACCAGGAGCTGAAGGAATCAACAGTTTAATTCTGCAGACTTCTCTGAACTCCAATTAGACTTCATCAGCATCCCAGCATCTGTTTCTTCAAAAAGACCATCACTGGTTTTAACTCATTTTCTACAATTTAAACACAAAAAGCCACAAAAACAAAGCAGTTTGGATGCCTTTGCTTTACATTTACATTTTTAGTTGTTTGGCAGAAAATTTTATCCAAAGCAACTTGCAAGAGAGGTTCAAAGCAAGATCAGGTAGGAAAGGTGCCTGTTCAGTTGACCACTCTGTAGGCTGGAGTCAGAACAGAATGGCTTCTCATCCCCTCATGCTTTAATTTATAAACTTACAACCAAGTCTTGATTATATACAAATGCACCACTGAGATAATCACAGGTAAAATGTATACATGATCACATGATAGAAAATACTTGATAGGACACTGATTTTTAAAAACTTTTCTTTCAAAACACTGCCATCATTTACTAGATCTATATATGTGAATTGGCCCTCATCCCAAGAGCAAGCGCTGTTGTTTAAAAAGATTTTAAGCTTTGCCTCTACGCATTATTCTTGCTCAGCGATTATATCAACCATCTATTTTTCAGCACCACAGCTGTGCTATTCCTGTGAGCCAGCCAAGTTGGGGTACATATTTGTCTAAAAATTATTCACTTACATAAGCACAAAACAGCATTTACTAACAAAATAAGCAAAACCAATTACATTTCCACTCCAGTGCACTGCCTACAAAGGCACAAAACATGTCCTTTAACAAAGCGCAAAACGTTTCACAGGGGGGAAAAAAGTCTCCTACTGTATGTTATTTATGTCGTTGGACATTTGAATCAAGGTTTACATATGAACAAATTTCAAATGAAGATAAAAAAATAGGCCAGAAATTTTACATGTAAGCCTCATGTTCGAGTAACTGAGTTGCTTTTGCATTTGCAGTCAGAATGCTGTAATGTCAGATTAATGTGAAGGTTACAGAAGCACATGTTAGCACATGAAGAGAGAGATCCTGTTCTGCATTTTAATGTCACTGTAATAAATCTCTTATGTTAATCTTCACCAAATCAAAGAAAATAAAACTGTGTGTATTAAAATATGAAAAACTGAAAAAGCCAGTGTTTCAGGAACATGCAATTCCTTTGTATCAGATCAGTTGGTTTTGCTGTGAGCTCACCTGCAAACCGCCTCAAATTAAGTAATTCAGGTGGGTAAAAACATTAGAAGCACCTTACTGTAACCCAGTACTACACAACGGCACCACAAAGTACAGCTTCAAATGATCCCAAATCACACTGGTTCAACAAGATGATAAGAGGAGCGGTCGTACTGACTGAAAGGTTTCTACAAGTAACTAAAATGGGGGGGAAAACAGCTGGGAAAGAAAAAAACTGCCAACTAACACCACTATGATAACTGATGAAACACTTCAAGCGACACAATTCACTGACACACTGAATTAAAAAGCTCTTATTGTGATGGTCTTACTTTGAATTATTGTTACACTCTAAATTGAGGCAAGTTTTCTACAAATTGAATTAAAATGTATAAATGTTACTTTAATGTAATGTAATGTAATAAATGTCACAGTAGTAATAATAATATAATAGTAATATAATAATAATAATATTTTTTTTACAATTTATAATCCATTGTGCGTGTTTTTAATTATAACTGTAATGTAGCAGTTCACAGTACACATGAAGGATGTGAACATTAGACTCATTCAATTAATTTGGCTATCAATAGCACCAGTGTCTGCACACTCTTTATGAAAGCTTTGTGTAATACTAACCATGGTCTGACTCAGTGTTACTACACCTTTGACATATCAACATCAGCTCTGAGCTACACGTGGAACACATTTAATTTTCAGTGCTCTCCAGAGCAATCCATGTGTAATTAGATCGATATTCACATTTGACTATTTAGCTTTTAATATGGAAAGATTAGAGGTGCCTCCAAGAGGATTAAATGTTCATTTGAGGACCACTGGTGTGTGGCTTTTACTCTTGAAAGGATTAAGTAAACAAATTAAGCAAAATGTGCATCTGGAGTTAATTGGGTGTATGCATTTAGAGAATTGGAAAAAAAACATCCACTGTTTTGTTTTATACTTCATTCTTACTATTGAGATAGAGTAAAATTGCCTGCTTTTACATTGTGCTCTTGTAGTCAGTAATATGGGCTTACAGGCTATATTAAGTGGCAAATCAGATGAAATTAAAGGCTAAACACAAAAATGTCAAATAGATCATCTGGAAACCCTTGTGGCTGAGATGGTGCGAGAAGTAGAGGGCATCATTAGGAAGAAAGAAGAGAAAGACTGATTAGCTGGTGTGAAAAAATGTGAGTGCTAATACTGGCTCTATTGGCCTTAGCCCCCTGTTGGAAGTGTGTGGTCATCTGTGAACAACCACTGCTGTGAAGCAGGTGTGTAGCCATATGCACACGGCTGCAGCAGTGTGGCCTGGGACAGAGAAAGACAGGGAACTGGGGCCTCATTAAACTGGTGCTAAACCAGGTAAGCAGCAGTGTTCAAAGGCAGCACCATCAGGGCACAGACATGTGGCACTCAAGCCAAAATATTACAGAATACCTCAGCAAAGTGGTACTAATAATATGAACATGTCCAGGATTTCTTGCATTTATTGAACTCTGCACTCACCCTCCATTCTCCCTCTCACACCATTTCTTTAGTGACCCATCACTTTAGCTCTAACTGCAAACAGATAGCAGTAATGGCAAATGACTCGCTCTTGCAGTTCCATTATATCAGCTGTTCTCGCTTCTATTACATGCCATTCTGTGATGTTCATGGCCATAACAGGCACACAGTGAAATTCACCTGCCATGATAGTCCATATGTCAGAAGGATGCTCTATAGTCAAGCCATAGAAGAGGGGTCAGTTTCCCAACCCTAATAGCTCTCTTTGGGTCATGTGATTGCCAAGTGCTCTGGAAGCCTCGTTACAGCAGATAGGCACAGGAAATGATTATCAGGTCAGTTTATGCAAGAGAGAGGCAGAATGACAGAGTGAGAGGTCAGAGCTCGTCTATATCTCTAGGCATTAAAGATTGACATGCAGAATCTGAGAGGGCCCCTGTGCTGCCTCACTTCTCACCACACACACACACTTCTCCATTTAAATATCTGACAGTTGATGAAAGTGCAGCCATTAAAATGTCCGCTGAGCGCTTCAGGAATGAAATGGGGGAGATAAAAGAATTCCCCTGGGTAATCAATGGGGCTATGAATTAGCTGTGAGTTTTAGACGGGGGGGGGGTTAAAGGATCGAGTGCATGTTTAACTCATTTGTCGTTCATTCCTACTGAAAACATCAGTCCAGAGTGGAGGCTATAAGCAGCTTTATGCTGTTCATCCTATGGTTAAAGGAGAATACACTGGCACTTGATGGCACTTGAAAATAGGAAAATAGCACATAACCATAGCTTTTAGTCTTTTCAAAAATGTTAACACCCTTCCCCTTGCCATTGTTGCATATGCAGGTTATCACACGCTCTCCTTTTGGTAAAGTGTGTCATTTGTTTGTGTGGTTTGTTCTCCTGTGGATCATTTTTCACAAGATGATGGCTTTAACTGGATGATGATGCAGCCATCATTCTGCCATCCACTTGTTTGAGGGTGGGGTGAAACAAGTCAAATTTCCCCTGCTTTTTGTACAACCATAACCACTGTCATGTGTGACTCATCATAATGACACAGTCCACACTGGGCTGTTCCTTTTTAGTTGTTTGTCCAAAGTGGAAGGCACTGACTGGGGAGAGAGAGACACTCACAAATACAGCAGAACGGTGTGTTGCAGAAAGGAAGATAATTTGTCTTTTGGACTAATGAAGGTCAGGGACAGTTGCTTCTAAAAAAAAATCAGATCTAAATAGTGATCTGGCAGACAGTGATAGCAGTTCCCATTTTAAAAGGAGAATGATGTATGTTGTTAAGATACGCTGCTCATCCAGTCTGGAAAGGCTGAGCAAGAGTGATGGAAATGAGATTCAAGCTGCTTGTAAAATTCAGAGGCTGTTGGCGGGTCATAAGAGTTTGCCCATCCAGTTTACCTGTGGGATGTCTGTCCACATACTCAACAACAATTCAAACTTTTTCTCAGGGGTTCTCAAGTTGTGCTTTGTCCCATATACTGTGTTTTGTGAAACTCCACTTTTGCTCTAAGATTTCAGGGTAAGTTGCTGCCGAAAACGTGGAACGGTCAAGGGACCTTGTTCGAGAGCACAGGCTTTGCGTAGTGAGTGAACAAATAGAGGTCAGGTGTTAGCGGCCAAAGTGTTGTTCCCATATTTGAGCATCTACACAAGCTCAGCAGGAGGAACTCAAAGAAACTATTGCACCTTCATTCAAAAAAGGACACAGTTGAGGTGATTAAGACATATGCTCAGCATGACTTCAGGAAATCTCCCTGCGGAGATATTCAGGGAACAGCATACTGGGAGTCAACCCAAGGACAGACCCAGAGGTGGAGTAATTATTCACCCCTCCCTGGATCTCGTTGCTTAGTTTGGTGCCATCTTATCATGGACCAGTGGAATCTCAGTGGAAGGATACTTTTTGCTTGATCTCTCTCTCTCACACACACACACACACACACACGTACACACACACAGAGTCTTCACGACCTTACTCTTTGTGTAAAATTTGTTAATTTTTAATAACCCAAATGAAGAAAGTGGTAGAATGAAACTTATTTGTAGCAGGGAGATTTAGGTTGTATGAAGCTGTACATGAAGCCAGTAAGAGATGATTTTTGAGGAGCAAAATTACACCATTAAGGAATTCTCCTGCTGTTTGCTGGTAAAAGCACATATTGGTTAGAATATGAATTTCTGTTTTGTGATGGCTGGAGAGAGGAAACAGACAAGGATACAGCTGAACTGCTTCCCTTTTTTAGTGAGCTGTTATCATGTCTTAACACCATCTTTCTGTTGTAATGCACAGAAAAAACCATACTACCATCAGATAAAACTGACTGACTGCAAGGCAATTTAAACCAGATTTAAGCTGAATATGTATCATTCAGCTACTTAAGAATGTAGACATTGTGTGCTCTGAGCAGTGGCCCCTTCATAAACATTCTGCAAAGGGCACTTGTATGGCTTAGTTGTATCAGAGTATGAGAGAAAACAAAATTCTTCCTGCTGTTTACTATAAGATGAGATTAAAATTTGACTGGCAGAAACAGGTAATGTGATTTAAATGTATCAGCTTCTGCAATTTAGTCAAATGTGAAGATATTTCATGCTCTAGCTGCATGGAATAGGTCACTGTAGGGAAATTTTCTACATCCTGAGTTGGTTGCGTTGTCTACACTATTGTTATTCAACACAGTCCTATAAATCTACTTTAAGGGCTATAAGCTGCAAATCTCTCAACAGTTATACACAGAGACACAATTTAATTTACCAAAGTGAGGGAAAATGAATGCTAGTCCATAGAGTAATTGCCAGAGATGTACGATAACCACCCAGTGGAAAAAAATAGGTCACTTAGAAGCAAGTCATTGGTACTGTAGATTAGACTTTATATATCTGTGAGGAAACTAAGCTTTTAAAAGAGTAAGAAAAATGTTGCTTACAGTGATGCTTCGTTGGAGGTGTTTATGACACAGAGAGTGGTCTCTCTATTTATCAAAAGTAGCATGTGCAGTTTTGTGGAAAAAAGTGACTAGTATAATTGCAGACGTACAACCACAAATACACAGCTTAATTCTTAGTCCTGCTTTGACAAATTTAGAAACAAATCATTGCATGTCATTGCTAATCGTATCTTGGACATTTTGTTGACCTTGTCCGGATCTCATTGTATTTTGTTAAGTTTATGATTTAGAGCACAACAGCCACACTGGTAGTGTCTCCTCATTTAAATTCACTAGTGCAAAAATGTAGATGGGTGGAAAACTCACTGATAAGGAATGAAAGTGCACTGTGAAAAGCATTTTTAAAACCAGCAGGTAAAGTGTTAAAGCTGGAGCTTTTCTCAGGGGTGGGCTGGACTGATGTTGGCTGTGGAGGATGACTGAGGTGAAGGGGTTAGGAGAGGAGCGAGCACAGCTACAAGGGCCTCTGTCCCAGGCCAGGCTGTGAGCTGCAGCCCTGTGCTGATAAGACTGTAATAGTCCTCCTTAGAGTACCCAAGGCTTTGCTCCCCTTATTAGTCATTTATCACACCTGGCAGCCTCACTGAACCATAATTACTCTTCCCTTATCCCCCCGTACTGTCATGTCCATGAAAGCAAGGGGGTGCAAAGGGGGAAGGAGAGAAATAGCTGTGAGAAACAGTGTTCAGAGAGAGTGGACTGAGAGAAGGACAGAGAAGTTAGAAGGAGAAATTGCGAGTGAAGAACAGTCATGAAAGGACAAAGCGCAAACTAGACATATGAATAGCACATACAGCAGTGCATCCAGCAGTGTATCAGTCTGACAGACAAGTTTTACACATTCAGGGAGGAAAAAGCAGTGTAGAGCTGTTAATCTTTTAAAATCCCTCTTTTAATAAACCATGTGCATGTAACGATGGAAAGGAATGTAATCTCACAAATACACCCCATGCGAACAGACCACTCTTTGTGCTCCAAATGCGAACCAGTTGTTCTGACCACAGCTGCCCTACTAACTATTTGACAAGACAGGGTTTAGACAGAAAAGGAAGGTCTCCTGGCCCATTATGGCAAAAACAACACTTTGTAACTTTCAAGTGACCACAATTTACACCTAGTAATGTATGTATAAATATGGAAATTTGTCATAAAGTTCTCAATCCACAAAATTGTACAGGGTAGTTACCCATTTGTAACATGTATTGGGCAGCAGGCAGCTAATTCGACATAATTATTTATAGTCATACAATATGTTTTTCTTAAACAGCCTGTTTCAGACCAGACTGTTTCAATTAATTTCAAAATATACATACAAAAAGCTTATATGGACTTTTAGATTAAGTATATTTAAATTAGTGTGTTGGGTATAAGTGTAAATGAATTAGAATCTGTTACTGCTATCAAAAATGACACATTGACACCTCACGTCTCTCACGCCACTCATCATGCCAAAAGTTGTTAAACTTTGCACAACCTCTCCTCCTCTGTCTGCTTTAAATACAGTGCTACGCTTGTCAAAATCGCTTGCCACACTTACATTTTTATTCACAAGTGAGTTACAGGGACCTTTTCTCTGTGAAGGTTCTACTTTGTTGCCACGTGCCTGGCTGTCACGAAAGTGCCCTCCTTGACACTGTAAGCAGATCCAGATGTGAGCTACATGTTTCCAGTCTTAAGCTGATGTTTGCCTACTACACCCCAAACCACCTAACCCTTAACAACTGGTATCAGGTCTCACACTCAAGTCAGTGGTGTTTCATTAGCAAAAGCAAAATCCAGTCCTTTGCACGATAACATTGTAAGGGCCTATGTAATTAAGGTTTAACGAAAATATAAGATTGTCCCTAACAAACAGTGCATGGTAATGCATGTGTGTACTTAAAATACCGTATTTCTGGCAAAACTATATAGATGTTTAGGTTTTTCTCTCTTTTTTTTTTTAAGTTTACAACCATTACAGCAGCCATGACTAAAGGAAGGACAGACAGTCAAACTAATGTAGACTCACAACTAAATTGTCAAGGACAAACTGTATGAATGCACAGACTCCCTGGATGCCCTGTCCATTAGTGGGCACAGCTCTTAAGAATCCTGCTAACAGTTGTGTCGTCCTTCACAGATGGGGACCACACCAGGGCTCACGCAACTAAGTCCAGATGTGTGAAAAGAGGAAGAACAGAGGGACTGCAGCAGGAGGGAGGGGAGAGAAAGTGGGAAGAGAAATGGGATTGCATGAATTTTGCTGTCATTAAAAAACCCAACAGATGTGAGAGTCCCAAAGGAAAGACATCTGGATTCTCTCTCTCTCGTACACACACACACACACACACACACACACACTCTTTTCCTCAACCACACAAGGTGAGAAAATCGAGAATGTTCGTAGGTTTTTAAGATCCGTATTGCTGCCTTCCTCCATTTTAACAGGCAGTTTATGGAGCAGCTTCCTTAATAGCCATTCACTTATAAAACAAAGCTGTAATGACATGCAAATGACTCACAAGGAAACACTGTAAAGAGGATGTGATGTATGGGCTGTCTGTACACCACAAACACACAAACACACACACACACACACAAACAAACAACAAAGAAACAATACCTCGCTGCACAACTTGCAGAGATGATTTTTTCTTTCCAGCCCTTTAATATAGCCGATATAAATGAAATACATCACCTGCTGTTTGATACTGTAAAGAATATTAGGTAGGTGCCGTGCATCTGTTTTGTTTCATCTTCTAAGCCCTGTTACAATATCACTACTTGCTAAACTCATACTTACATACATACACACTTACACAACAAAGTTCTCTGCGTTCTCTATGCTATTCGCATTCACAAAATGCAAACAAAAATAACCTCACACACACGTGCATTTAGTTACTGTACAAATACACTCGAAAGATATTGTAGTCATGGTTAAGAGAGAATCTCTATGTGAGACAAAAAGAGAGCAGATACCTGCACCAGTTTTGACTGAACTAGAGAGTTCACACATGCAAATGAATCAGACAAGAAAAAAAAGAAGTTTCCTCTTGTGTAGCATAGCGCTGTTAATTATAAAAAGGTCATTAAAAGGTCGCTGTGGCCTACCGACTCCCACATTCAAGCAAGTGTACCAGAGGTATCTCTCTCTTGATCTGAACAGTTGGCACTTTCAAAGCACAAATAAATTAGTGTTGAAAAGAATTTTACTGTAGTATTAAGTACTGACAATTGATTAGAGGTTACAGTATACTACAGTGTGTTACACACACTGACAAATCACTACTTCCAAGAATCTGTTCATGTACAGACGTCAAGTAACGTGATTCAATATGTGACTACCAGCTATTGTGTTACACATCAGCCTGGATCAAGGCCTGAGTGGGACAGATGATAGTTAGGCTAGTTATGACTTTATTGGACACATATAACCAGTAGCATTCTCATCATTATGATAAAGAGGTGATGGTGAAACACCTTTTCAGCTCGGAGACAGAGGATCATTACTAGGCTCAGCCAAGGGTGAAGGGTTCAAAATTAACTGGTTCTCTTGAAGCCACAAATCTAAACTCACATTTGGTTAACTGATTTGCTGGAAGACTTCTTTGTGTCACAGGCTATTCTATTTTTCATAATAAGGGATCCTTAGTATGATTTCTTGGAAAGTCAAGTGCATTATAGAAAAAGCTGTATGCAGGGGAAATCCCTGCTAATGTAAAGCAACATATCCCAGGCATCAATCTTCACGCCTTACTTTCCCTCCTACACCGACTTCCTTCAGTTCATCTCCCTCAATCTCAAAAAGTAGGTGTGTTTAATATGCCATTCTAAAGCTGCCAGAGCATCTGCATCCTGACTCCAATTAGCAGAACAAATCACAGGGATGCATACCCTCCAACAGGAGTTCAAAGGTCAGCTGACAGGAAGGAAAGAAAAAAAATCAGCTAGACAGGCAGCAAATACAGTAGGTACAGCAGCAGAGAAAGCTGGATGAAATAATCAGTGAAAAGTTTTCTCTCCCTCCGTCTTTCTCTTGCTTTCACTCTGCATGTCTCTGTCACTTCTTTAGTCTGTTTCCTCTTTCCTGCTCTCTTCCTTGGTTTTGTTCTATTTATGACTTCCTCTGAAATCTCTGCGTCTCTTGCACACTTATGTGGGCCATAAATCAGGCATTGAAAAGGGCCGTGGACAGGAGGAGAGAGAGATGGAAAATCAGAGGGAGGCCTTCACCGTCATCTGAGCAACCGTTTAAAGGCCCACCTGAGAGCTTTAAAACCGAAAACTGCTGGAAATATTAGCCAACCCCAGCAGACAGGAGGTCTAGCAGCACACAGCATTAGCAAACTGTGTTGTGACAGGCCATCAGCGTTAACTCTGCTTTGTGACATTACACAAGGCACACACACACAAGCGTGTTATTAATTCTTACAGTGATTTACTGTAATTGCAATCTACTTCATTTAACAAAAGCCATGACTACTTTTTTTTTCTTATTATATTATAAAATGCTATGTAGTGTTGCAGCGGTTTGTTCACTGGCGGCTGCTTCCAATCTGAGCGAGCTTGGCCAGAGCAGTTCAGCAGATGCATGCTAGTGACTTGTATTGGACTCTGGGGTGATTAATTTTTGAAGTGTGTTGTAAAGAGCTATGAGATCCATAAACAGGAAAGTACACAACAGTCAATCCCTGGATAGTGATGGCCACAACACAGCTCACAAAGCACTATGGTCACAAATAACCACAGCCAAGCATAATTTTTGAAGCGTACTGTTAAAATCAATAGCATCTTTAACATATTGGTACTTGTATGACAGTTATGAGTAGGGCTGCACGATTTGGGAAAAAAGTCATATTGCGATTATTGAGATCAATATTGCGATATGATAAAGGGCACTT
>JAUMHL010000018.1:6113969-6134476 GCA_032362345.1 Sandelia bainsii
TATGTTATGCAGCTGTTTTTAAGCTAACAAACTGAGCAGCCAGTCTCACGTTAGTCAGCTGGTAAACTTGGAGTGAAAGAGAGATAATAGATCGTCGCTTCAATCCATGTACTAATCATTTAAATCGCAGCATTTTGCGTTCATGTAACTGACATCGCGATTGCGATTAGGTTAATCCTGCAGCCCTAGTTATGAGTTGGTATTCTATTTAAGGCAATTTTCTAAAATGATAATGGGGAGTTTTTTTCCCCAAGTGTCAGGGCCTGAGACTTTAATAGTGACATTATTACATTTAAGGGATGGACAAGATCATCTGATCTTCATTTTGAAGTTACAGGCAGAACCTTTTCTTCCGTGTGCATAGCCTTCAAACTCTTCGCTGATGTCTCACCAGGGTTTCTTTTGAAACAACATAGCACTACTTCAAACAATACCATGCCAATCTAAAGAAGGAAAAGAAACCCTTGAAAGACAGGCAGAAAGAAAGACAGAGGGGAACTGTTGTTTCATTAATATGCCCCTGAGAGTACAGTGGCAGCAGCAGAAGAATGAGAGAGGGGTTATCAGACCGCATCTGTGAGGAAAGCTCCTCCATTCCCTCGTCTCTCACTAGACTGTGCGTCCATCAGGCCTCATTACTCTAATGGTAGTGGCAGTGATTAAGGTTTCCTGGCTGCAGACCCCTTTGTTTGTTTCCCTCCATAAAGACAGTCTTCAGGATGCCTGTGGCCCAGCTCCCCCTCCTCTTGCAAGGATGCAGTGCTGGCAGACCCCTTAGACCTTGGAGTTATCACACAGTGGGGTGGGACAGGTTATCGCATTTTAAGAGGAGAAAGCCAGGAACTACTGAGGTCCTGCAGACACACTGATAATATGGTTAGTGAGGCTATTTAGCTGCAACAATGCACTTCATGGTCTCTCTCCTCCAGCCACTTACTATGTAGCACAGTGTATGTCTATACATATTTTGTAAAATGCGGTACACTACAGTATGCATGTAGGCATACAGTGCACACACAACCACAAATAAACACTGCACACTTGCATGCGGACATATATACAAAAAAAATCATGTTTCTGAGGCATCCTCTTGGTATAGTGCACAATTTTGACACCAGTTTTTTGCAGGTCACCTTACCCCCACTTCCAGTTTCGTTTACCTACACTTTCTTCTGTAAACAATCCAATAAAACACAAAAAGACCAAAACACCGTTAGCATTTAAACATCAAAAGGCATCCCAAGAGGCTGCGCTGCAAGAGGAAACAGTACCTGCTGACCCCGTGGCCATCCTCTACATAAGGGGAAAGTGTAGACATTCATTGTTCTTTGTAGAACATTACTAAAGCAATCCTGTCTCTGGTCTCAGTCAAGTGTTCAGTGATGTGAGGCACTCTGCCTGGTCTTCTTCAGTTTCACTCAATTCAGTCTTCTTTCTGGCTGCTTCATTCATAATGGATAGCTCTCTGGGTTGCTGTCACCAAGAGTCTATCAATGACTGAAAAGCTAGCTATGGACCTCAGAGACTGCAGTAGTCACTCACAGACATAAAATACACTTGTTAGGGTGTTTATAATGAATTATGATTAACAGTAGCAAATTAAGGTTAAGGAAGCACAATAGCTTTTTGACCATAGTTTGCATTCATGGCTCTAACACTGAATGCAATTAAAGTCAGTTAACCAAACGCAAAAGAGAAAACAGAGAGAACTGCAATCAATAACAGTCTATTTCAGGTCGAAGAATTACAGACCTAGACATCAGGTGCAGTCTTGCTCACTAAGAGGCCGAAAATGTGACAGTCTCTTAAAAATGCTCATTGTGGCGTGCACCCCTAACACCTCAGGAGGGCCATCAGCTGCCAGATGCAAAAACTTCAAAAAATGATGACCATGTAGAACAATGGTTGTCATGGGGGACCATCAAAAAACAACACATACACAGAAAGCAAGTAAACAAGCACAACACATATATAAAGACCATGTGTAAACAAAGAGCGGTATCTGTTTGTCCCACATCTGAGCTGTGAGCGGCAGAGCTGAGGACCTGTGCACAGCTGTTCTCCTTGTGCTGTCGGTAGGCTTCACCAGGCTGGGACTGTCCCAAAGGCCTGTACTGGGGAGGCCTGCACACAGTCTGACATCTGGACTACACAGGAGGGAGGGATCATTCCCATTCCCTGATCCTCCATATTTCATTCCATCTACGTCTCTGTAACTCCTACTCTCTCTTCTCTTTCCTCCATCCTTTCACCAAAGGGTCCACAGGTCGCACTCACTGGGGAAAGAATGATGAACAGCTCTACAACTGAGCCAGCTGACTCTTTAGCAGCAGGGATGTCCCCTTGTTCCCTTCATCCCCTCTTCCTCACTGTCTCCCTTTTACCTTTCTCCTCAGTTCATCTCTCCCTCGTTTGAGTCTGGCAGGGCTATTGAGTGAGGGGGCTGAGGGACACTCTACATGTGCAGCCTCAGATGAGATTTGCAACGACACACCACAACAACCTTCCGGTCATTAATCAGTGGTAAGTGTCACAGCGTGTTAATTTCAGTAATGTAAAACACCATTCACTCCACTAAAAAAATACAGCTTTTTCCATTAGTCTTTAAAAAAATATATATAATAGAAAAAGTAACACTTTTTTCATATTACACAAATGACAGCACCTTCCAGTAGATCTTAAGAGAAACATTACAGCACATAGACAATCTTTGTGGAGGCAAAGTACTGAATAATGATATTCAGAACTTTGTCCTTCATTGACCTCTTTGTAAAGGTGCACAGACCTCCACATACATCTTGGCTTCACCTAATGAGCTAAGCATCACTGGCTACATAGACTTTGTTTTCACTCTTATAAGAGGCAGAACTTATGCTTAAGCCTCTGAAATGCTTTAAAGAGCTGCTGTAACCTTCTGTTATTCTTCTAGTTCTTTGTTCTTGTCTCTCGCTTGATAAGGCATGCCAGCCGCCAAGGTCATGGAGACAGGGGAGAGGAGAAGAAAAGGGGGTGGGGGAGCTGTGGGAATTTCTCTGGTGTAAATGAATAGTTCTATCTCTCGCTAGATGAAGAGGAAGAACCTCATCAAAATGTTGTCTCTCCCCTTCACAAAACAGGGCCACATTCAAGTCAGATGAATGAGAATCGTCACACGCAAAATCATAATTACAAGCCCACATATTCCCTCCAGCACTGGGGAATGACTTTATCAGGCACCCATTGGTCTGTTCTTGTGCGTTAGTGAGGGGAGGATCCTCTGAGTCCTTCTCTTGTCTGCAATCTGTGATTGTTGTATTCCAAGGGGGGTATCAGGGCTGAAAGGACCGAATTTAACAAACCTAATTATCATGCCTTAATTAGTATCAGGGGTAAACCTCGGTGGGACACCTGCAGACTTAATTTATATCCTGACAAGCGAGGAACAAGTGTTAATGTGCCGTATTTATGATAATGTCCCAAAGTGTGCAGCAGGAGCAAGAGGAAGCTCACCTCAAATCTTATAGAACAATGTGAGAGGCAAGTAATTACAGGGAAAGGGTCTGAAGTGCTAAGGGATCAGCCCAGTCCCAATGTTGATACACAGTAATAAAATAACAGCATAAGCATGTCTACGGCCTAGAGATGATTTCATAATTGAGACTTGGGTTGTTTGTATCATGGAAGATTAACAAGGTAAAAATATAAAACCTCTTAATTCTACACATTTTCTTTTTACAAAGATAAACACTAAAAAGAACAACAAAGCAACACTTTCAACTGTCTCAGCGTTGTGTTATGCAATAATAAGGGCCTCATATTGTCTAACACCTTAGATGAGAAATGCTAGCCTTCACAGAAAATTCTGCCACCACAAATAAATGGGACAATTGTTGTCCTATTAGTCAAAAATAGATGTGCCGTTTGTCTGTTGTGCTACCACAAGCATTGCTTTGCGATCAAAAAAATAGGTTAACAGGGCGGGGAAGAAACCTGGAAAATTGTGCATGTTGCGTACAGTGGCTCTATACTCTGTTGTAAACCACTACAGACTTCCGCCAGGCCTTGTCAACACTCTCTGCAAAGAAATGAAGCAGAGGACATATTTCTACTGATCGATTATAGAGGTCATGCAGAATTGTGTAGAAATGAAGTAAAAACATCAGAACAAAGTCCTGTAACATTTAAAAATGATGTATGATGAATAGGCCCTAGTGAAAAATATCCCATGGGAATTATAGAGACACAGGTCTTTTGTCTTCTCTTATTTGCTCTATTACAACATATTTGTATACTTTTACAGCAGGAAAATTATATTGAAGTGAGATAACAACCTACTATCACAAACATGAAATGCCCCATTGGAAATCGACATTTACTGTCCTTTATACAGTGAAAAGTGTCTTCAAAAATAAGTTTTGACTCACACTACAAACTGCGTGCATGAAGACTCTGAAGTAGTTCGTGAGTGGGATATGGCAGTACATAAGAAGTCATGAGAAATGTGGCAGCAAGGTAATTATTCATCTGAACATTTTTAAGTTCTAGTTTTATTAACGGTAGGAAGCGGTTGCCCTCCAATATGTAAAGAATAGCCTGGTGCTTCCCCTCTACCATGGCTCTACGTCACCAATTTGTTGAGAAAAGGAAGATTTTTCTTCTACTCGTTGTGATGTGTTTTGTTAACACTTTGCTTTTATCACGTTTTTAGAATCGTGGGCTGGGTGATCCTTTTCACTGGACCACATTAAAAGAGAGTTGTATAATGTTTTACATGGCGTGGGTTGACCTACTTCTCAGATTTCCAAACTATAATCTTTAAGGGAAAGAAATACACACTACAAATGAGTCTGTGTATGTGTGGAAATACTAAAATCACTTTCATTGTGAGTCATTATGTTCAGTGTGTAATGATACATAATGATGCATAATGGCTGTTTGACATTTTTTTGTGACATCATCCTCCTTTGATGTAATGCTAAACCACAACAACTACAGTGAACTTCATCTACATCTCATCCCAAGTTATTTTAGTTTTAAATTCTTATTAGACGCACATTGACAAAAAATGTGTGGTGTGTTAGGGTTCGGTATGTGTGTGGGATGTGTTTGTGCGCAAGGATGGAAGGTGGGGGTGACGGCGGTTGTTTTTAAAATATATTTTGCTTTCCACACTGTGGAAAGAATAACATTTTTCTATGAATCTAAATTACCAAAACCCCGAACTTGGGTTTGGCTTTCGATCATAAAACTGTTTTGTAGAGAATTACGTAATTTACATGTGGAGAGCATTTGTTTGTTAAACCCAGTCTAGCCAAAATCAATTTACTGTACTTAAAATACTGCACTGAGCACTGTAATTGTGCAGATAATGAAACAACTGTGAATCATAATGGATGTTTTTTTTTAAAAGATGTGCAGTATCCGTTTCATGTGTGACTGGCTCCTATCTAACACACTGTCACTGACTGATACGATCAACCTTATATTTTTAGACTTTTGCTAAAGAGCACACGTTCTGTCAGTGTCCTCTAAGGATTCATTGTAATTCATATTTATGTGGAATTATTTAAATCAGCTAGGCCAAATCATTTTTGCCCTTTTTCTATCATTTTCATTATTTGTAGACGCACTTCAGGAGCAGAGGCAATCAATTACCATATTTAAGTTTATGGAGTTGTATATGCAAATGATAATATTTTACTGTAGTCAAAATGGGTGTAATGTTCTTTAAATAAACTACTTAAGACATTTTTTAGGTTTTTAGGATTTTGTTTTAATAAGCACCTCAACATATATCACCCTATTTTATCAGTGAAGCTTTATATGATGCAATTTGTACTGATGGAAGTCACACCTCTGTTCACAGCCACAGCCTTCCAGAAAAATTCTTGTCAGTAACACAAAGAGAAATTTCCTTAATGGTAGTTTGGTTGTAAGTTTGAATCTTGCAAACACTGGTTTGCTTATATTTGCAGGAAATTATACCGTATGTGCTTAATTTAGGTACTATTTTGCATATTGGTGTAAAATTTATTTTTTTCTTTCCCTTTCTGTTCAGCTACCCATCTGTTGCTTGTTATTGCTACAACTTTAAGATGCAAATGCCAGCACTGAAAGTTTACATGACCTCTCAGCCCTTTCTGTTCAGCTGCTGGGCTTGGTGTTGTTTGGACATTACACTTCCTGTAACTTTCCGTGAACCATCTTTGGGGAACAGCAGTATTTATACCAGTATCAGGTATTGACAGGTAGCTGTGAGACCTAGTCCTGAGAGCTCTGGGCAGATTGTGAGCAACAGAAAAGCCGGATTGAGTAATCAGGCTGTTGGCAGGCAGACAGAAGCCCTCCAGTTGAGCTGAACTGCTTTAAAAGCTCTATCTGCTGTTGTTCCCCTCTGTGCTGGCAGCTCATCACCCAGACAGATTTCAGAGGCCTTGAACCGTGCAGAGAGTCCATCCACGTGTGAGAAAGCACAGGCTTTCGCTCAGACAATATGACCTCCTGCCTTGGAGAGATGGAGATAACTCTCCAGCCCACGACACCGTGAGAAAAACAAACCTCACCATCTCCTCAGCTTCTGTTAGTGTCATCCATATGTCTGGGAGAGGGAGGATAGTCTCTCCAAACAGAAGTGGGCAAGTTTACAGTCTCTGCCTGGGGCTGTTAGAGATGATCCCTCAGGGAACGGAGCCAAGATCATGATCACTCCTCCACATGACTGGTTCCATGTCAATAGTATATACACATGCGTGTGTACACATACGCACAGATTCTTTCTCTCTCTCGCTCTCTCCGACTCACACACACAACATGTATGTGCTTTCAACACCTGCCCTCTGAAGGTGCTCTCAGTTAATCTCAACATTAATTATTGACTCTGAGTTTAATTTGAAAGGCAGACGCACTGTAAGCCAGGGGACACTGCTTTAAATAATGTATATGGCCCATTCAGAGGTAATCATATTGTCATTGATTAATATACATCGGTGCTGTGGAGCATACCTGATGTGTGTAGGAGCCAGGCACAGGGTATGATAAAACTTGGCACTGAGAGATGGTGTCAGGCCGGGAGCATCTCTAGGGTCCCGTCCTCCTTGTCTGATGTTTCAATCACAGCTTAGGAGCTGTGATGCATGGAGGCATACACTATCAACTGACTGGATAACATGAGGAGCCCTAGAGAATCACGACAGATAGAGCAAGATAGACAAGTAAAAGGTTAGAGAGAAAAAGTGGGGGGAGAGGGGTAGATAAAAATCAAAGCAAAGACAAGGTGATGTGGCAAATTACCCATTTAAATTAAATACATATCTTCATTTAAGACAATGAATTTATTCACATAATTATTTTGTGAATTGAGTTGCTAGTAAAAATCTTTCCAATTACATAAAGAATGACAGTAATTTAGAGTAAAAATGCAGCATGCTAGCTACAGTACATACAAGAATGAGGTGCAAGAAGTATCCCTAACTGACACACTCAGGCTGAGGGAATGGGTTGGTAATGAATTCCCACACTTTCACAGTCCTGTTGACACCAAGATGCAGATGCCATGTCACCCTAAGTTTAGTTTAGACAAACACAGATCTGCCCAGAGAGGAGCGAGGAGCTGCGGCTGCTCCCCATGATGAAAAATTCATACACCGTTGTTACCTAGACACCATTCAGAGAGCACAGAGTTCAGAAACATGAACCAATTACAGTGTAAAACTCAACTGTCTGGACACAACACATGCATTTTGATAGACGTAAACTTAGACACATTCAAACCAATAAAAAGTCATGCTACACACTCTTTCCCTATTGCATGTGTGCACACACAAAATCGGACAGATAAACAAATCCTGTCCAAGACTCTCCTCCTTCAGGAGATTGTGAAAGCTTTGGCAAGCTTGAGTGAATATGTTGTTTTTGTTAATACATAAAGATTAGGGAAACAGTCTCTAGGCTCCAATCTCTCTTTCTCTCGCTCTCCCCTCTCCTTTCATCCTCCCCCACCTTCTCTCTGAGTCTGGCAGGAGAGGTGGTCTTGTCAGACAGCTTCTCTCCCACGTACCACATTGGAGCTCTGAGAGGTGTGGAGCAAACAGGCTGAATGCTGGGAGGTTTCTGTCTCTCTTCCTTAAAACCTTTTGGCTGCTGGAAAATACTCGCTGACAGCAGGCCTATGTGTTCTGCTGTATGTTTGACAGGAGAGGAAGAACAGCCTGCACCAGATACAAAATAGCACCACAGGCAGATGCTTAGCCAATCTAAGAAAGCCTCATGGGTTGAGTAAGAAACAATATTCTGAAGAGGGACAGTCGGTTATATGTGGTTTATTCAAGACTGTTTACGAGGCTTTTTCTGTTTCCCAACCACAGTGATATGATACTGAGTAAGTAATAGGGAAATGGTGACCTAAGCGAAGGGAGTGGTTGAAAGAACGCACTCTTATCTCTATCTTGCGGTATTGCTGGAGTGGAGGTATGTGTAAGAGAGAGCATGTAAATGTAGAGCATGAGAGATGAGACCTTATTTTTCTTCATCAGATATATTTGCTAGAGATGCAGCAACAGGGCATGTGTAGATAAAGACTCACTGAAAACATGACAAAAACAATTACCAAATACTAATGCATGCCATTGACCCGGTTGGTAAACTTTTCTTTTTTAATTTAATCTTTTTTTGCTTTTGCAAAGGAGAAAAAGCATGTTTCTGTCTCACAGTCAGAACTTTACCAATTCAATCAGTAAGGAAAATTGCTAGTGGCTGGTCAAAACAATTACGTTAACTCCATCTGCCAAGTGAAGTCAGACTCAACAAAGAGCATCAGTGGGCAACCATCCCTGTAAGTCTTCCAACCGCAATCTTTCCTCTCATTTTCTTTCAACAGGCCCATGAGCCACTCCAGTCAGCCCCTAAAGAAAAGCTTTTTATCGTCCAAAGTGAGGAGGAGAGAAAGGTCAAATCACATCAGAGGCAACATCAACTGCACATAAAGAAGTTCTCCACTAAACAATGGAGCTGCCATGAGCACCACCTCTGTCTCCCAGCTGAGCCACATGGCCAGAGCTTAACCAATCATTGGGGTCAGAGCAGCTGCATGGATGATCAAAGTGCAGCCACCATAATCTAATTGTCATTGTATTGCCTTCCAATGTAAAAGGTATCTCTTTTCAGTATCATGAAGGGATTGGAGTGTAGATGAATAGGTCTGAGGCTTGTGTAGGCGACTTTAAACTGATTTAAAGGGAGTATTAAAATGCACTTTGGAGTAGTGGTGTTATTCAGGCTTCACAAAAGAGCTCAGTTGGAATGATGCAACAGCGTAATCAAACCAACATCTCCATCTCATTCCAATTCTACGGTATTTTTTTGGACAAACTAACACAATGCCAAGAATATGGTTAACCGTAGGAGTGGTCTGAATACAAAAACATTTTATTTTTTTTAAAATGAAAAAAGTAATCGTTCTTACAAAGGCTTTTATATGCATTTTTATTTTACATAAGAAATGCTGAGAAATGTTAAAAAAGGAATTTTTAGAAGAACATCTAGATCACAAATGAACAAGCCAACTGGCAAAAGACAGAAAAAGGCAGAAAGACAGACAGAGTGGGGACAGATAAAAAAAACAACCAAAAGATCTAAATTAATCTCAGGTCATAATTGAAGGTCATCTGGGGAAGGATAGGTCTTTTTCTCTCCATGCTTCTGTTCTTCCCACCTATCCGTGGGCTTTTTAACAGCTTTGTTTCTAAATGGAGAAGGTGACTGACCACTCAATTCATCTCTTTCTGAGCAGTTTAATCTTATTTAACATGATATATACTAAACCTCTTCTATGATTAAAATCATCAAAAAAAGAAAGTTTCTTAAGCAAATTTTAACATGATGACTCGTTAGACTATCTAGATTAATTAAGAATTTTATCTTTCAATTTTCATGATAATATTGATTAAACTGTATAGCTCTTAATGCCAAAGCACTTTCTAACAGTGGATTATTTTACAGAGTAAATTCAAATTTAAAATTTATAATTCATAATCATGATGAATCCTCTAGTGATTTTTTTTGGTCTGCTGGACACTCCATCTATACAATTATGCCTTCTTCCATTCATTGGTTTCATCCCAACCCCTTTTATTTATGCAAATGGATATTGTTTTATTTACAAGTCAGTAAAGTGCTACCACATCTTGTAGACAAAGTAGCAGTGTCAGTCCACTCTCATATCTCACAGAAATATGCACATGTATTTATAACACACCACAACGGTGATGCCAGTATCCATCTACACTTAGCCGCTGCCTCCTCCTTCATTAGCCAATGGCACCTTTAGCTTATGGTCGGAGCTGCAGCGGTGTCTACAGTGTAATGAAATTTACGAAGAAGAGCCACTTGGTATGCCAACGATGCGGCAGCAGGTCCCTACGCTCAGTGAAAACCACACGCTCGCTTTTATAGATTGCATAATGGCTCGCATGAAAATGGTTTCACACTAACATAAATCAAATGTCAAAATACAACCGGAGCAAGACAATTCCCGTGGTGCACACATGGACATACACACCCTCATACACACAGTCGAACAAACACACACACAAAAATGGCAGACACACATTCTCAAAAGAGTCAGTCATCCAAACAGCTCACAATCCTGCTTATGCAGATACATGTAGCTGCTTAATAGCATACACAATAATTTATTAAGAAATGTTAAATATTCATCAATATTAAATTAATCATTTATAGCAGATCTTTAAATTAAAGAGTGTCCTTGAAGTTTTAGATGGGAGGAGTATCTTTAGCACAGAGGCAATCCCCTGTGGACATTTTAAATCTCTGATGTACAACACTTGAATTGCTATTGTATAATGACTATCCCACTTTGATATTGTCTTTCACAAAGACAAAAACACACAGACACAGGACACATGTCCCTGTAAAAGTAATGAATTGCTACTGCCATAATTATTCTTATCCCCATGTATAGGAAATGGGAAGCACTGTAACACTGCTGGAAAGCAGTAGAGACAAAAGGGATGAGAAAATTTGCCTTAGTGATGTTTGGTTGGGGAGCTGGACTCTTTCTGACATATTGTTGTGAAATGATGAGTCATGAAGACTTCAAAGTCAAGTCAAAAGAACTTTGATTGTCTCACTAATCTATATCTTGTCTTTCACATCATGTAATACATTCTGCTAATACTAAGACAAGAATAATTAGACAATATTTAATTACAAATACTGCAGCTTGCAAGAATTAAGTCATCTCACTCTATACATCTGTGGCCATGAAGTCAGAAGAGAGGAAGGACACGGCTCCTTGCCAGGACACACCGGCTGTTGAGACTGCATGGGATACTCTCTTATGCTGCAGCTCAGTGCCAACCACACCTGTGCCCACACAGGCACCACACTCTCCAGGGCACAGAGGGGTCATCGGAGTACTCTGCCAGCCATACCTGTCCTTCTCTTCACCCTCTCGCCCTTATATACAGGCTCTTGTGGAAAACTCTAGGATGGAGAAAACCACAGGATACATGCATGATCAGATGGTCTGCGAAAGGCAATCAATTTAAAGAATATTCTTCACACAAAGCCAGTGTAAGGAGAGGGATTTTCTAGTCTTTTTATTTTCTGTGCATGTACAGCCCAATCATTCTTCTCATACCACTCTGCTTATCAGTTCAGCTAATGCCCTGAGGCAGGAAACTCACATTGACACATCTGTATGGGTAAAAGCAATGTTTGACACAGGGTTAGGCAAAAAGGCAGCTTATAAAAGATTACACTGCCATGATAGCAAATAATCGGGATCTAATTCATTGTGTGGCCCTCTCTCATCGTTTCCTAAGCCTCCTTATTAGGGGGCTTACATCTACATTTGCAGCTGATGAGGGTGCTTCTCCTCTCTTAAATTTAAATATTGCATACCAGACGGAGACTGCACACTAATATTAGATTTGGCCCTCACTTCTCCACTATTTGTAATAGTTGGGGATGATATAGAGTCAGATAAATGTGCTAAATCTAGCGCCTAAAGGACTAAAACAGTTTTTTGTGTGAAATGCATGAGATCTGAGTGTTTCATCCAGATCTGATTATTTCATTGATACCAGTGAGTGGGTGGTAGGTCGTCAGATAAAAGGCTTAGTCCTAATTCATATCCTTTGTACAAATCCTTAATCTCGGTGCAGGTCATATTTAGTTTAGGTTTTTAATTTATCTACAACAACAGCTGTAATGCTTCCGTTTTTCACCCCCATAAATGCTTAATGTATTAAAAATACTGATACTAATGGATAGAGGTGCATTTTTACAAATCACAAAACTCTGCATGTGTCTAGCTCCAATTAGTTATTTTATCATTTCAATGACAAATTTTGAATTGTGTGCTAGAGAATATCATTATAGCCATACATGGATATATTGTACCAGCAGGAAAACCCTCATCTATGTAGCCCAAGCTTCACCATAAATCAGGCTAAATTCCCTAGAAAGAAGAATGCAGGAGGACACTGCACCCAGCACTAAAATAGTATCACCCAGGGCTACTTCTGATTGAATGTTTTATCACAGACAATCCTGAGTGGCGGAAAAGGAGAAACTAATTCATTCATCCTGCTCAAGTAAAGAACTGTAACAACCATGTAATTCCTCTGAGATTTTGCCGTTTCAGAGCACTTTGATTTGTCATGTTATTCATGTCTTTTCATCCTTTTTTCCTGCACTTGACTCTACAGTGCGGTGGGTATCGTGTGCAGTAATTCAGCTTTTTATAACCCCCTCGCTCATCCACCTATTGAGTATCTGCCACTGTAGTACCAGGGCCACATGAGTTCATCACTCCGCCTCAGTAAAAGGATACAATAAGTATTTGTCCAGGGCAACTCAGGAAGGGCACGGATATCCATCAGCAGCACATATGATGGATCACAGTGGTGTCTGGGATGAATAGGTATGCAACACAAAATACAGTGAGGCCAAAATGGGCAGGAATATACATTACATCCATTTAATCATCCGTGCGTGAGAGGAAGGCAGGCGGGCCTTGCTTTCTCTATTCCTGCCGTCTTCAAAAGCTTTGCGCAGATTGATTATGTACGGAGAAGCTGCAAGCATAGCTGCAAAACACCTGCCAAAAAAAGGAGTACAGTAAGCTTTTTTTACTGATATACAAAAAGCATACAAGACGACAGTGAGAAAAGAAAGAATGGATGATTGCTTAGCTACCCAGATAAATAGCTATGAGTATGCAAATTAATGACGAGCTAGCTCCCTAGAACCACTCGAGGCCCAAATTCATTATCTCGTATGTGTTTGTAATTTTGCGAAGAGACCTTGACACTGTGACAATCCTTCAAAGGGACACTGAAGGCAAGTTGATCAGAAAATTGAGGTGAAATGTCAGAGGATACCAGAGTTTGAGAGTTTCAGAATCAAGAATTAATCATCACTTAAAACAAATACAGTAATTAGGAGTGAAAATCAAAACATGGACAAATGATAGGGTGTTCGCTGGATTTTAAATCTCATCTCTGAGCACGTATCCGTCTTGATGCCCTAGGCCTTATTTAACCTCTGAGTTAAAATACTCAAAGCCTTTTACGCCCACATGAAACTGGGGCATTAAGGTCATCCAGGATAAATGTATTCATGAAGTGCGATCTGCATGAATGAAGAAAAAAAAAGAGCTGTGAGGCAGCATTGCCAGAAACGTCTCTCCAGTGATGATGTGATTGATGATGATTAGAGATCTTGTCTTAAATCGATTTTACAGGACGTGTCATCTGCATTTCATTTACAGACCGAGAAGCTGCTCGGGACTAAAATGTAAACATGTCTTTTGTCCTTAATTCAAAGAGTGCTTTAAACACCAGTGTTTTTACCCAACAGAGACAAAGCTTTCCAGTTTCAACTTAACTGCTCCTTGTCTAAAAGTGGTATTTTGAAGGACTCACACCTTACTAAAGATGAAGGGAGAGGCAGCAGAAAGGGACAAAAACAAGGCAACAGGAAAAGGAGCAAGCAGGGAGCAATTTTGAAACACTTGAAAAGGCACATTCGATAAAGGGGGCAAAGTTCCTTTTATGTTTCTTTTATGAGAGGAAGAAGACATAGGGAGCAGTTAGTTTTTCCAATATACATAGAAAGGTTGAACTGCTCTTTCATCCAGACTCAATGACGCTCACTGCTCATGAATATAAATAAACATGCAAATCAAAAACTAATGCAGTCATTTTTTGTTGTTTTACTTCACACTCACACTTAAAAATCCGGGAAAATACAGTATGAGTGCGCACTTGACCTGTTAGAAGAGAAGTATAAGCTCCGAGCTTGAATTTGCTTATTCATGCATTATAAAATCTATTAAATACATTAAATATATTTTCGGTACCTCTTTTGAAAACAAACAATACCAGGCTTCTGTTCCAACTTTGTCAGTTCTTTTGAGTGGCATGGCAGTGGGTTGCCTCTCACAGCTGGACCAGAGAGCCCCTCTCACCTCTGTCTCATCTGGGAAGCCCTGGGGCTGGGCTGAGGGAAGAAAGAGGGCTGAAGACAGGGCCGGATGAAAAACGAGGATGTCAGAGCATTGTTGCAAGGTTAGCACACCCGCTAATGGAGCTGTGCTGGGGCAGGGCGCCCCGAGGATCGACCCCGCCAAGAGGGGCATGTACAAGCCCAAGATAAACTACTGTAGGGGGCATGGCACTGCCCCAAGCCCCACTACTGCCCGCTAAGCACTCATATACACACAAACCACAACCATAAGCTAGAGACACCCTCTCAGCATTTATAGCTGACCATCAGATGCAATACTGAGAGATCTCCACTGCCCCTCAAAAAATCTTGTGTTTGACACAGCACTATCCAATGTATAAAATGCTGAGTAACACTAACTTTACTGCAGTAAGCCAGAGTTAGAAGGGACCACCGTCACTTCATTGTTTCAAACTACTAGCCTTTGTACTTCATCATTCCCAAATGATGACATCTATTGGAAGTCTAATTTAATTTTTCTAATTATTTTTTTTTCATCCAGCAATAACTATTATACAACCCAAACCAATCCCTTCCGCAAGAATATAAACATGTAAAAAGGGGGAAAGAAAATCGAAAGAGCAGATCTCGTTCCCGAGTGTGAAGGGACCACTCTGCGGTTCATGTTTCAGAAAAATCTGCCAAACCGTGCCGCTGTCCAAACTATTCAAGTAGATTACATGGAAACATGCTTGTCTTCTGCTTTTTCAACAGCATACATAGATGATTTTAACACAGCCAGATAAATCCTGATTATTTCAAGAGCTCAGAGGGCACTGCAGACAGTCGAGAGAAAAATGAGAGAAAGTAAAGAATGAGACATATGGCTGACATGCTCCTGCTGTGTGGGGTTGCTCCACTGGGCGGTCAAGGGTGGGGAGTTTCAGGCAGAGGGGACATGAGGAATGACATTCCCTGGAAGATCTCTAGCTCACTTGGGACTCTGAGTTGACAAAGAAGGCTCTGTTTGGCAGAATGACAGCCATATTAATTATCATCGTTTGTCAAGGGAGGAAAAAGGGAAAAGATGGGAAGGAGGAAAAGTCTTCCCAGCAGCAGTACTTTAAGAAGCCTGACTTCCTGCCAGGAGTGGAGAGGAATGTAGACATCTTCCTGTTAGCTGCTAACAGGCACATTTGATTGGTCAAAAGGGGATACAGATGGGTCTGTAAGCCATGCTTTGATTGGACAGAAGGAATGCGGATAGGTCAGCGCAGTGAGTCCAACCAATGCCGTGTCCCTGGTAAAAGTTTAAATCAGAGTGAATCACCCTCCAATGAAGTAAGGGAAGTAAAAGAGGTGGGGTAAGGAGATAAAGGTCGAGTTCATGGTCTAGCTCTATCACACCATGAACCAGCAGAAGAAAAAAAAACAAGTTTCGTGGAGTTCCCTCTTGAGCTTTGACATCAACACTGCTAATCAAAGCAATGTTTCTGACCTCTATTGAACAAAAGCTCAAAAAGAAAGTGGATGTCTGGGTCTGCCTGTGTGCGATCTGTCACTGCATCTGGCAGTGTGACATGTTAGGTGAAATGGGCTAGTTATATTCAGGACTGGGCCCTCCTAGAATCCAGCAGAGAAGGGCCTGTCCAACAAGCTTCACCAAAGCCTGTGTCTCTTGTCTAACAAAGCCCCTCTTATTCAGGGCAGCAGACAGAGGCCCACAGGGAGAAAACCTCAAAGACTTTAACAACACCTCAAACCCCAGCCTCCATGACGGCTTGTTTCTTTCATTACTGAGCTCAAACAGGGGCTCTGTGGGTGCCAGTGTGGGCATGCCCATATTAAAGAGAAAATAAGCCTCTGCCCACACATTATCGCTCACATGGCACCGACACCCACAGGCATTATTGCGTGGAATTTTCCAGAACCAGCATCTCATCACCCAGCATAATATGTTTCCATGTGTGATGGCAATTAAAGTGCCCAAACACAGAAGTGGTAACAGAAGCCACACTGGCTCCTGTGTGCAGAGGCCACCGTGTTTCTCCAGGCCTGTGAAAACTACAGCACACTGCAGATACCTTACATGAAGCACTACAAACAGACATACACTTATGGAGGCTGTAGCAGGATAGATCGATACTGCTATTGATAACACAAGTTAGACAAGTCATATTGGTGATGTCTTCAAAACTAGACGAGCATAAAGCAGACTTCTCAGCATTTTCATTGTTTCTAAGTTCATGTTAGAATATACTATGTAGAAGCACCACTTTTACATAATAGTAATACAATGCAGTGCCAAGTCTGCTCAGACCTCTAGAATAAACTGTGAAACGACATAATTAATAGCAAAGAAATCACACAGAATGAACTCAAATAATGCTATAGCTAAGAAATCTGAAATCTTTTCCAAATTATTTCTGACAAATATTTAAAATAGCCACCCAGCCATGGCAGCCATATTATTTATTCTGAATCCACATGTGTCTGCCTGCTCCAACTGGCCTCCCTGCCCATTGCATTTTAGCTGTAGTTCTGGACCATCACCACTCAAGAATAAGTTCCTATAAGGAAACCAGTGTTTTTTCCATCTTGATCGTTTTTTTCCTTCCTCTGTTTCTCCCCGAGTTTCTTTATGACTAGAGGGACTGTTTTAAAGCAGTTGCATTATTCCTCTCTGAGTAATTATGGAATATGCTGGATGTCAATCCAAAAACACAGTCCCATATCTATTCATGCCTAATGTCAACTACACACATGGTGTATGCAGAAAGATTCAGCAACTTTTACAAGATTGCATAAGAACACCCACGGAACCGCAACAGGACACATTCACTTCCGCTTTCTTCAAAGCGTCGCTATTCCGATAATCTTTCCACCCACCTGATACCTCATAAGCAATGAGCCTTACCAATACTGAAAATGGACAGCAATCTATGATCAGCAAATACATCAAGCTGACAGCCTTTCACTCCTACTGCTCTCTGAAACTGCACATGTTCAGTCGCTTTGTACAACACCCATCAAACTCTGACCTCTTCATACACTTTTGGTATTGTGGTGTTAAACTATAGTAAGAGACACTAAAAAAGTGAGGTTACAAAGAATGATAATGATAATAATCAGGCTTTATTGTCATTGGCACATTTACATGTTACAACTAAATTTGATCTCTGCATTTAATCCATTCCCCCTTGGGCGGAGCAGTGGGCAGCCACAGGGAGATGCCTGGGGTGTTTTACTCACAGGCACACCTGGTGTTTGGGCTGGGCAGGGATTTGATGCTGCCACCTTCTGCTTCCCAGTCTGATGCTTTTACTCACTGAGCCACCAGGCCGCTTCAGAACAGAAGAAGAATAATATTATACAATAATAATGTTTGTGCAGAGGCCGTGACAGTCTTATCAATACATTTACAAGGGGTAAGACAGAACGTACAGTGGGGTGAAGCTGACCAACAGCTATGAGGTGTTATGGTTTTGAGGGACAGTGGGAAAGTGCTTTGGGGACAGTAGGGTTAATAGTCCAGGGGAGACAGGCCTGGCACCAGCATGTTATAATAATACACTTGGCAGCTAGAATGGTGTCTCAACCCCTTAATTCCCGCGGGGAGAGAAGGACACAGCCTAATCTGTATTCAGTCCTGACATTGTCCACATCTGATATGGAACATTAGCCCCTAACTCTCTCTATAGACTAGTGTCCTTCGGTTTATATTACTTTATGTTAATAGAGAGAAAACTCCATATGCTGTCGTTTGTCATTGTTAGTAGGGGTGATCCCTGAGCCTGTTGCATTTGTTTAGAAGAGAAGAGGGAGGAAGGTAAACCTAACCACTCAGGGAACCTCGCCATGCCTGCATATCTATTGATCTTTAAGCCAGCTGAGGGCATTCCTTTCCCCTTTGCTCTCCTTCAGCACTCTCAGTTCATCTGTTTTCCATTTTTAAGCTGTACAAACCCAGCTTCATCATCCAGAATATGACACTGTGCTGAGAATCAATTAGGTAAAAAAAATAAATAAATAAGGAAGCAATGTGAACAAAAATGTTTGACTACATCATAAAAGGGAGGCCAATAGACAGAGTTCTATCACTCCTGGTAGGCCTTAAAGAATCTGTTTTACAAGTCCTAACTATACAAATAATTTGTGTACAAAGAAATGAAAAGCACACTAACATGAATAACTATGTTCTAAGCAGTTGCTCTACAAGAGATGAGCCACAGTTAACATAGCTCGCATTGTCTTATTTGAGTAAAATAAAATGAGGGAACATCTGCTGAAGCTAGCGGAGGGAATATTGTTTAAATCTGACAATATTCTCTGACTTCTGTTGGAATTATTTCAGCTAATTGTCTTCAGCCCAATTAGAGTCTATTCCCCTCTGCAGTCTGGTGAAACAGTGCTGAGCTAATTGGATTAAATCTTTATCATTTCCTGGGAAACACAGAGATAAGGGGGAATATGAAGCAACACTACTGCCTTTTTAATTAAATCTAACCTAGTGACTGTGCTTTTATTAACATTCAACTTTTTCATGCTGCTGTAAATAGAAAAATCTGAAAGTAAAGACTCTTACAGCCCAAATCATTGAATGTGAAACCAAAGATACCTATATGTGATCACCAAAAAAACACCTACAGGTTATCGCTCTTTTGTTTTTGTTTTTGTTTTGTTTTGTTTTGTTTTTTCGACCACACTCATGATAGTGAACCACTAGCGGGGGTAGAGAATGCGTCATTATAAACCAGTGAGTGCACAGTACAGTAAAAAGAATGCCTCTGTGTACCTACCAGCCCCACTCATCCTCTTAAATGCCAATAATAATTAATGGTATTACAGCAGGATACTTCCGAGCCTCTTAAAGTCTGTGTTTGTGGGCTTTACATAGGCCAGGTGGGGCTGACTGTGGAGAGATAGACTTTTCCTATCATTGCTGAAACATGAAACTGGTTTGGTTTTGTTAAAATTCAGATAATTAAGTAATCTGTGCATAGTATACCCCCACATCTTTCATAGGAACATCATATTATGTTCATAACCTATCTACAAGCTGATCAGCGCAAGTCAGTGTTATTTTTTCCTGTCACTCATCCATGAGAATGGCCAGTGCCAGCAACTTGCTGCCAGCTCAGATGACAAAATTTGACTGTAAATGGACCATCCAGATATATATATTTCTCAAAGTGTCAAGAAAATCACAGCCAATGACAAATCTCTTGTTGAGGATAAAGTACTTACTCAGAATTAAAACCTTATCAGGAAAACAGAACAAAACAAAATCTCTGTGATTGTTAGCGAAATAAGCTGAAGAGCAATAATCATTTTAAAATAAAACGTTTGGATCCCAATTAGATAAAGGGAACAGCAGCTAGGTAGATAACTTGCAGGGACTCTCTTTGTGGTAAGTAATAATTGAGTGATGTGAGGATGAGCTATGAAGCCCAGAGGTTACAACACTCATGATCCGAGACAAAATAAATCACAAAAGCAAAATTTCTCTGAATGCACCGTAACTAGGAAATAGGAGTCTCTGTATTTTAATCTCTACATGATGCAATCTGGTTTTACTAGCAGTACTGGCGATCTTTCAGCTTTCCACAGTTGTGTGTTGATGTTCACTAAAAGATGTATGTGACTGAACTATACAAGAGTTATATGCACTCTATACTGTCAATATGTACAGTGCATGCATCCACTTAACTCTCAATACATAACAACCATATGTGCAACAATATTCTGACCACTCAGCTTCTTGGCTTCAGATTGAAGAGCCACTGTATTGATCCAGAGAAACCTAGCCACCTTCCCCCTCTTTTAAAGAAGCTAAGTCGTGTGTCCATCGCTGCACTGCTCTAAGAATCGTTTCCTTATAGTCTCAGTGGGAGAGATGGGGAAGCGCATCTGGAAAAACAAACAGGAAACCCAGTGAAAGGAAGCTTGGGATGATATACAGCCAGGAGGGTGTAGTGCAGCACACTGCCATGAGAGTGGATTGGACTGGAGGGCAATGGGGAGCATGGGGGGGGGGGGGGGGGGGGGGGGGGGTT
>JAUMHL010000018.1:6134486-6157914 GCA_032362345.1 Sandelia bainsii
CCCCCCCCCCCCCCCCCCGCGCTCTCTACTGCATGCCTCATGAAAATATAATGAACAGGAGCCAACGACCCAAGAGCCAACATACAGACACCAATACATGCAGACACACAGTGGAGTGTGCAAGCACTCAGTCACACACATACACACCATTTTTATTTCAGCAGATCAAGCAGCTGTACAATTTGTCACTGTGGACAATCAAAAGCATATGTGTAAGTGCATCATTATTTTTCTAAAGGCATATAAGATTGTTTTTTGTTTTTACAATATAATTTATAACACTTTATGTAGATTAAACAGAACTATCTGTCGTTTATACAGATTTTATTTTTTAGGTTGTTTTTTCAAGATCTATGTATGTAGTTTTTTTCCCCAATTTATCACTTTTCTTCAAGTTGACTATAATTTAAGCCAAATGTAAAATTTATTAGTGCAAAATATACATAGTGCATTATCACACTGACCTTACACTTTAACATCTGTAACTTTTATAACTAAGTTTTATGGCTCGCATTTAGCAGCTCACAGCAAAGTCTGTCAAAACCTTGTGAGTGCTGTCACTGAGACAAATACAGAACAAGAGCATGCCCATTCATGCAGGGGATCAGTGCAACTTGAGTTACCTGGACTGATTACAAAAGTTTAGTTTGCCTTTTTGGAGACTTCATGAGAACAGATGGTAGAGTCTATGAGGCAGACATGAAGGGAAAAGCAATGCTTTAGTCACTTATCTCAAGAGCAAAGGACAGTCATGTCTGACAATGTAATTTTAGTGAGACATGAAATATCTAAACCACGTCATTTCATGCCTGTCTTCATACATGCTTCACTACAGAACTACCCCACGTTGACATTCTGAATAGGATTTCAAAGATCTGTTTTACAGCTGGGAAAATGCTTCATTATACTGAAAAGAACTGCTCAGGTAAATGGATGTCTGAATTTGAGTGTGCAAATGACATTGCACAGTGCACAGAGCAGAAGGAAAGCGATCAATGCAGATCATAAACAGAATACAATAAAGTAATCCGTTGCCATTACCAGCAAATGGACATTGTATTGGAGGCTTTTGCAGATTGGGACATGTACTGCTTCAGTTTGCCAAGCAACTTGAATGAATGCACGAAGAATAGCCTGGCTCCTTTTCTTGGCACCTCAAGTTTGTATACAGATATGCTCAAAATTGTTTTAATTGACAGGAGAAAAAAAATATCATGTGGAGACACACTATGTATTACACACACAACTCATCATGCAGCCCTCACATGCAATCCCCTCGCACGCGTCTGTGAAACCCGAGTCCTTCTCTGTCACACTCCCAACATCTGGATCTGTTAAGGAAATTAACTGCCTGGCTATTCTACTGTCATTTAACCTGCAAGCAATTGAGCCATGTGTTGAAAAGTTTTCTTGGATACTCATAGGCCTGCTTGGAAAGTGCCTCCCTGTCATAAATCAACAACCTCCTTCCATCAAGTAGCAGCGCCTGGTTAAAGTTTTCTTCTCAAAAGTTTATGTTAATGCACAGATTGCTATATTAACATTTAAAATGTGAAAATATGTTTTGTGAGGAGTTACATTTTATGGCATATTTTATATATGTTTGGGCGGTACCCTGGTGTAGTGGTTAGCACTGTCGCCTCACAGCTAGAAGGGCCAGGGTTCGATCCCCGGGTCGGCCAGGTGCCTTTCTGTGTGGAGTTTGAGACAGTCACCTGTCCAGGGTGAACCTTGCCCGATGACAGCTGGGATAGGCTCCAGCACCCCCTGTGACCCTTACGAGGACAAGCGGTTAAGAAGATGGATGGATGGATTAAAGGGACTGTTGTCCACTGATTTAATATGTTAAATGTATGGCCAATGTAGCTATTAAATAATTCAACAAAACAAGAGAGGAGCAGGTAATAGAGCTGAGACGTCCACTGTCTGACATTCCCACCCTTGGCCTCAGAACTCACACAACGACTATGCCTGCTGCTCTGAGGTCAAGGGCTGTTTGCTGACCTCAAACCACATAAAATTGGTTGCTCTGTAGCCATGGCCAGGACAAGACCACAGGGTAGTCAGAGTGAGAATCAAAGCTGCTATGTAATCATGTTATGCTAACACGCGACCACCCACATGTCAAGAGAATGAATATATTTTCACGCAATGAGGTCATGTGAGGAAAAAAAATTGTCTTTGTGTGGTAACACATTACAGAGTACTGTGACATTAACAGTAATTTTCCTTTGACATAATAGAAAGTTCAAAGACAGAAAGTAACCACACTTTTCCTGTCTGCTTCTTTTGACAGCTTTCATAAGTAGCCCAGAACATGTGAATCAGACACACAACAGGTGTTTTCTTCATTCTTGCAAAACATGTTCTTAACGTCTTCATGTAGGGTAAATGTCAAAATTTGTTAATCATCATAAAATAAGCTCACCATTGACCAAGAGCGAGCAATGAGTTGAGCCTGCAGCGTGAAATGATACAACAAAGCGTGTAAGCTTCAACTTTGAATATCCCCTTGAGGACACAACTCTATGTCTTTGTCCAAGTCCTAAAACTTTCACAGAAAAAGAGGTGGTTTCTCAGCGCATTTTAAAACGACTATAATTCTATGCTCACTTCATTGGTTGGAGACATGATAACAACCCTGGTCTCCAGTGTGGAAGTCAGACACTTTGAGCAGAGACTCACTGTACATCCTGTTGTGTTACTAGGCTTAAATGTAAGTTGTTTTCAGCTGTTCTAACAAATGACTAATTTTCTAGAGGGAACAGTCGCTATCCGCTTGTCTGGAATATTTAGATGCAAGCCTTTTAAGTCATTTTAATTATTGATCATGCTGTCACTTTATAGATATTCTTTGTCTATAAAGGAGATATGTGGTAAACAGGACTATACGGTGTTCATGCAGCTGGCTTGTTTAACTGTATTCCACTACAGGAATAAAATATTATAATGGATTTTAAGCTATCCAAATATGTCTTTAGTCAATATATTAAGAGAGAAAGACGTTTGAAGGGGAGAGTGAGGAGAGAGTATGTGAGTGTGAGCATCAGTTCAAGAGGGAGAGACCAAGAGCTGGTCCCAGAAAAAACCATGATCAATTAGTCTAGCTCTACAATAGCCGGAAATCTCATATTGGGGTCATGCATTTCTTATCAGCAAGTGAATTTTCACATGCCAGATAATGCTCTAATGATTAATGGAGCTGAATGAATAATGGTGTAGAAGACGAGTGTTATTTTTACCCCATGGCAGCTGGTAGCACACACAGTTAACCTAAAAAGTGAAGATCACACTTGAGGGCACTTTCTGAAGTCCTCCCACACATGTTCAAAGATAAAAAAGACCTTTTGGTACAATTAATCTATTTTGCTATAGATTTTAAAACAAATAGTCTTAACCAGATTTGGTGAATTTCAAAGGAGTTCTGGCATGTAGCAATTACATGCTGAACAAGATTACTACTTGCATGCATTTAAGAAGTGCATGCATATACATCTTAATGATGCAACAGCTCCTCTTAAGGAACATTAGAACTATCATAAGCAGTGAGTTGCACATACAGCTACTGCAGATCCTTCAGCTGCACATTTATTGTTGAGCAGTGCAGCACTGCATTGTGGGATAGAGGTGATAGTGGTGGCAAATATTCTTCCCCATCCTGCTTTCAAAGCAGGTGTTGTGTGGGTAAACTGGCACTGGTGGACATGCCACTCTAATTTCATTGACAGGTTTATGACCTTTTATGTGTCCCAGCTGCCATGTTTATGACAGGCTGACTGTGCGTTCATGTTCAACAACATTAAACATGCATAAGCTAGACACCGTGGCACACCACACGGAACAGAATGAGCCCTGAACATCTAACATGTCTTTGGGGGAACATGGATTCGATGGGAGCTATAAAAACAAGCAGGAATTGAAATACATGGTGACACATGAATAGATGAGATCACAGATTTAAAATAATGGACGTAAAAGCTACAAATCTATGTCATCATTGAGTCTAATTTTATAGGGCTGTTTGGCTCACCAGCGTTACAGTAAATCTGATCAATCTTCTCAATCTGACTAGACAGACAAGGTCAGATGGCTATGCCTATGGCTCTGTGAGTGTCAACTCTAAAGAACCCAGCAGCAAGTTAATTAATAAGACCTCTGGGAAGTTTTTACATATAAAAAAGAAAAATAAAGAGCTGTGCATGTTCATGAAGCACAGTAGATTAGATCTTAGAACGGAATAGAGAAAGGGGACAGAGAGGACACGGCTGATGATTTATACACCATTGTTATTTGGTGGGGTTTTGGCAAGAGTTGCTGTTCTTAGCCTGACTTCACTGGGGCTTTCTGACCCTTAGAATTCTACCTCAGTAAATTTTCACCACAAAGAACCACACAAGATAATCACAATTCACATTTGTAATGGGAGAAAAACCTTTCTAAAAAGCTCCGGAAATTGAGCAAGACTGCACTGAATTCAGTGGGTTTTGTGCAGCAGGAGAATGTCATTGAATTGAAATTAAGTTTTAGCAGACAGTGACAGTTATGTTTGGGTAAAAAACTATTCATACTGTACTGTGAGGCCAGGTTTCATCAAGACTTTCAACTGACAGAGAGGAAGAGTAACAGACAGATGACAAGAGATATGAAGAGCAAACAGTGGATAGATTCAGAGACAGAGAAAAACAAAAGAATAATGAAAAAAAAACAAGACAAACAGAAAAAGAAAAAGGTTAAATCTCCCCTGTGATTTCACAGCGTTGCGCCTTAACGCCCGTAGAGGAAGCATCAGTATCACGGGCCATAACAAAACATGTCAGGATCATTATCAGGCTAAAGATATGATTAGAGCCACATCATGCCGTGCCCCGCACTCTTCTCTCATGAGGAATATATTGTTCTCTGCTCATCTTGTTTTCGCTTTCTTTTAAATGGCGATTATAATTTGGTTGTCTAGAGGGGTGCCAGGAAATAAACTGTTTAGTGTCATAGCCATGCCTGAGCAAGCACGTTGTGACCCAGGCCATACCTAGGGACAGATGCCAGCACAGTGCACCATTTAACACTGCAGCCATGCAAGCACTGTGTACTTCACCTAACCTATCATAGCAGAGATTCATTCTGAGAGGTTTTAGAAGAATGCATATTTTGCAAACTAGAGTGGCCACAACATGGGAAATTAAATTAACTGTTCTCACTTTAATCCATCTACGCATTAATTGTGTTATTGGAAAAAATGCAGAAGCCACTTTCACTTCACATGGGCAATCTTTATGTAGCAGCTATAAATAAGGAAGAACAGGAGGAGCACGGCCTTTATAGGATGTACATGACATGACTTTAAGCAAAGATGTGACTTTTGAAAAAGCTGACAGAGGAGCGTGGAAACATGAAGCTGTTGCCATACTATCTGAGATTTGTGAAACCTTGTAGACACAAGATCCCCAGAGCAGGGTAACACTAAATGAAAATAGCAGCTCTACTAGTTTAATATATTACTTTATTCCAGAGACAATCCTGTATACCTTGTCTTTTTTTTATCTTGATTACACTCCTCACTAAAGAAATACTGGTTTATGAGGAAAAATATACTCAAAATAATGAAAATGATACTCTGATCAATCATTTCATGTGTTGAGCAGTCATCCTAAATCATGATCTGTTGACATAAGAGAAATGGAGGCAAACTGCAAATTTATGGAAGGCTGTGTTCCACAAATCACTCAAGGGTGCAGAAAATCAATATTTTCATACAGATTCCAGCTTTTTTTGTCCAATTGTGAGAATTGTAATGTGTTTTGCTCTGCTGCTGAGATATAATATGCTGTAATTTCTATTTTGTATTTTGTGTATCCCTTGATTATACACAGTAGCGTCTGAAGTCTTTAACTGTAGTAGAAAACAAAGTAGCAGCAGCATAGTGTTATGACAAGGAAAATGAATCCAAATGTAGTGGAACATGTTGCATTTTAATAAGCACACAGTCATAATCAGTGGCAGTCTCAAGAAATTTTATGATTAAATTTCATCTGCTTAATCGCTGTAGCCACCGTATTCATAACTCAACTATTTCAGGACAACTGGAGAGCTTTTCAGCTCTGTTTAAGCATGTGGATGAAGGACTAAACACTATTTAGAGAAGAGTACCTCATTGTCCTGTATTTTATTTTAAAAACGTATTGTGATTCTCATGTATCATAGTTACAGTATATGAGGAACCAGCCAGTGGAACATCATGGATGAGGCAAATAAAGATTGAGAGACTTGTACTGCAGAGAAATGAAAGAGGAGGCATCCAGATACCATACTTAGAGCAGAAGAAAAGAGGTGGAGCAGGAGGTGGAGAGATGCTTTAAGCTGATTTAAATCAAACGGTAATAAACTGGGCATCTTCCCCCCTGCCTGTTTAATATGCGAATATGCAGAGAATCCCACTACTGACAGCTCCCCATTAATAAAAGCATGGCTGGGAGCACAGGTAGCCATAGCTCATCTATATGAAAATACATGATGATGGTTTTATACAGAGTCATCTTTTAGAATGGAGCCTAGGTGGCAGAGCAGTGCTGACACTGAGAGGTACACACAGTCATAACTCTACATACATCTGTAGTTCACTTCTATGCTCCTGTCTAACCTGCAGTGCAGGTGAATGGAATCAAACCACAGTGCGGCTGATGCACGACAGAGGAGTGGGGAAGATGAAAATCTTTCAGAAGACTGTACATCAGTTTCATACTCAAACTGTCTGCCAAGGTAGCACCAGACCATATGGTACACTGACATTTAACCCTACTAATTAATGAATCCAGTCTCTTTATGCACTAATGATGGATGTGTTTGCTGAGATACTTTTCACTCTCAACGGGCGAAAAGTTTGACCAGTCATCTTGAATTTAATTTTATGGTGGATGCATCACATAGCAAGGATATGTTCAATACATCCACAACAGTCCTAGTGATGTTAGAACAGTTGTTTCTTGTAGGTCACCTTGTCATACAAGAAGTTGCAGTTTTTGAGATGAGGGATGATTCATAATAATGTATAGACTGTTCGAGAAAGCATTTTTACTCTTTCCTTGCTAACGAGACTATACATATCAGACAAAGATGCATTTCCACAAGCCCAATATTCCTATAACTCACATCTATATTAACTTGGTCCATTTCTCCCAGCAGATGCCTCCATAAGGAGAAGCGAACTGGGGGGGGGGGACAGAAAGAGGCTGGACCTGGTATGTCCAGCCCCTGGAGGCCCTGGTAATACCCACTCTTAGTCCATGTATTTTACATGAACAATCCTCAGAGGGCACAAAGAATAGGAATCTTGCACTATTTAAATACAGGATTTGGGACATCAAAGCCAGGCTGATATCGGAATAACAGAAATAATTAGGGATATGGAAGTTGCAGAAATAGCCACATTTCCATATGATGATAATTAGTCTCAGGGCTAGTTGGGTCAGGAGAAAGCCTGTTTGTTGAGGCTTTGTATTAGCAGGAGGCTTACAGCTGGCATTCCAGGTAATTAAAGCTGAAATGCTGATTGAAAATTATCATTTCATTTCATTTTACTGCTGTTTCCTGTGTACAGAATTAAAAACATAAAAGTTGTTTCAATTTAAATAATGCGTTAAAGCTGAATGAGCAGCAGATCACAGAAGTAACACAGACCTCAGTTAAGTAGGTTAACACACTTCCATTATAGGTGGTTTTCAGTTAGCGAAGTGGAAAATATGATGAGTATATTTAAAACAGCACTTCACAATAGAGAAGATCACAGACCATTCTTTGGATGACGCTTACTGACTACAAAGGCTTGTAAAACATGCACGCTAAATGATTACGTTACCGTGAATCACTTTCGAGATGAAAAAAAATGAAACCTCAATTAGCCTAAATCTTGAATCGGATGAGAACGGGACAGGGTCTGCTACCACACTGCTCTCTGTGTGTAGTCATTTGCTTTGTCTTGTTCTATTTACACTTACGGGTAAACAGTGAGGGAGTGAAATCATTTTATTTTCTCCTGCTGAGAGGGATGTTAAGAGGGGCCACAGAGTCTGTCTCCTTATCTAATAACCCTGCCACAAGCTTGCCAACACAGGAGAATCCTGGCAATGAGCAGGGAGGCAGCCACAGAGCCATTTAGAATCCAAGCTTGGCTCAGTCAGTGAAATCCACACTGCTCCTGCAAGAGTGATGCTGGTAGCTACAAGTCTCTCTCCACTTCCTCAGAGGAAGCAGATCTGATGCATCTGGCAAGCATTAGTGTGTCTTTTGATATTCAATTGTTAAGCACAGTTTACATCACAGAGATGAGCTCTAGTACAGGGATAGTACATGCCATGAAATCTGATTCATTTACACAAAATCTGTGCCCTGGGACTTATTCGGAACACAAGTCTTATCTAAAGGGACGTCAGCTGAAAGAAAGACAAAATCTCTCTTTTCTGCCTATTGTAGACATGTATTTTGTATAGATTACTGTACACAATCTTGTACTGTATAGAACCTTGATTTCACAATATTCTTCCTCTGGGGACCATGAATGTCTTTTGCACAGGGATTAGTCACCACTTCTGTACTCTGTCCTAATGAAAACATGAAAATGAACAAAGAATGAAAATTGGTAGACTGTAATATGTTTTCCAGGGAAAATATTTTCTATTTGATCTTTTGTTACATTTTCCTGAAATCAGACAATTTACACTGAAGCGACCATTTTATACACCCTTTACCTTGTTGTGAAGACAAAACTTCAGAGTGCATCTGACAGAATCAGTGGTGAATGAGACACATGTATTGGCAGCTCTGAGGACAGCCTCAGCAGCCTGGGAGACAGTGTCCCCTGGTGTCTACACTGTCTCATCTTCACTGGATGGAGCAATTTGATTTTTTTTAAGTCAATATTAACTTAAGACTAGAAAAAAATTGGATCTTCATATTGGCGAGAAAGAGATTATGGTACCATAAGCCATTATGGCAGTGAGAAGAGGTACATCCAAGCTTTGATTCCAGAAAAGCACAGTCACAGCTTGTAAAAAGAATAATATCTGTGACCCATATATTTCAAGTGAATTGTTTGGTCAAGGTGAAGCTATGGATTCATCTCAGAATGGAGTTTTTCCTAAACACAACCACCCCACACACTCCTCCAACTCATCAAAGCACACCTGTTTAACAGTGGCCCTGGGCATAGAACCCCTGCAGCTGTCCAGGCATTCGGGTCCTTTGTGGACGGAGGAGCAGGCCAAGCTCTGGACATAACAAACTGCTGACTAAACACAATCTTTTTTTGTGGGGCGGGTGCATGTGACATCACGTCATCCCCTGGGACTGTGTGGGATCTAGGGCAGGCTCAAGCTCTTTGTGTGTCCAGAGCCAGAGCACCCTGTACACGTGTCCTGGATCATCCTGCCATGTCACCTCTATTGTCCACAGGTCTGGACGCACTATTCTGGCATTCTCATAGTATGAGGTAGTGTGGGAGAGAAATTCTCCACTTGTCCAGAGGTTTACTCAAATGAGAAAAGCACTTGACCTGAGGCACAATATCCAGGAGAAAACCACAGTAGAACAAATCATAACCATTAATTACACATTAAGTACATGCCACCTGGTGCTGGGATGAAACCTCTTTATTTTCTCTGCAATCCACACAACTACTTTGATGACTTAGAAATGATCTGAACAAATCCAGGCAACATTTCCAGATTCTACTTCAGATTTAACCATAGAATTATGTGCCGTAATCTTCGAGGACCAATTTACTGCTAAAAAGACTCAGTCCTGCCACCTTCTTCCACTCCATAAGTCGTCCTCCTGTCATACTCTTTTAGTTTAATCTCGGTATTACTGCACTTTCCATTCCAAAAAATGAAAAGACACTAACCCTCCTATTAGATCTTTGTGAATAACATTGAGTTCATTCAATGACGCAGAACATGGAGACCACAGTAAGTGTCCCCTATTAGTGGTGGATAGGAATGTAATAAGTGGGACCAAAATATCTGGCACAGGTTCCCTCTGATGCAACCCTTAGCTCTCCAGGCGCAACAGCACCTAGAGATCTTCAGAGAAAAGAAAAACTGCCACATCCCTTGCAGTCAGACGTATTCACGACACTCTCCTGACACCAATCTTTTCCACATGGATGGCCTATCGGTGTCCTATTTTCCTGAATCTGTTATTTCCATAATCTGGCGGGTGCCACTGCCTAGGGTTAATAGATGAGCCCGAGTGTGTGAGATGGCAGGGCTTTGTAGCCCCTAACGAACAGTGTGCGGTCTGATGAATGACACTTGGGCTGCAACCACGTCACTTCTTCCATTAGCGAAGCCTGTCCCAACTCTGCCGTATTGAACCATGGCTTTCAGCTATTAGCCTGATGCATGACACAGTCAATTCCAGTTACGCTTTAATAAGTGAATATTTATCTTAGCCTGCTCTCAAAGAAAAAAAAGGAACAGACAAGAAAAAAATGAGGACAGAGTTACCACAATTATTCTCATCTCTCTTCATGTGTGCATGCATGTGTGTATATCTTAGTGTAGTTGATGAACTTGATCTTTTTCATATTTGCCAGTGAGCACCTTAAGGCTGGATTTAGGTTTATTCATCACAAGCTAAATGTTAGCATGCTTATGCACAGTTCTAAGTTCAAATTAGTATAGAGTCATAGAGGCAGACACTGCATTGCCACGGCATTTATTTACAGTAAAATGTGACTACAATAATTTCACACAAAAAGTTCAATGTGCTTGTCATGTGCAGCCTAAAAAAATAGTTTTTCGCCTGTGCAGTTGTTCTGAGTTGCTGTGAAAACTGAAGTCAAAGTTAAAACATGTCATTTCTAATTTGAATTACTGTAATTATTGTCAGTGTAGGAAGCAAATACTTGTAAATTAAGTGAAAAAAAGCAAAGAATACTTATCTATTGTGTATATTTCAAAAATCTTTGTGAGCATTTGTGTATAGATGTTTGAGAGAAAGAAGTGCTGATCTGTGTGACCAAGTAGAGTTGACTGCCACTCTGACAGGCTATTAGTCATAAGGCTTTAGCCACTCAACTCCTATGACCAGAGTAATCCATACCGTCAGACGGCTGCTCTACACATTTCAATACATACACTACTCACAGACACATTAACACATATGCACCCTATAGTCCCCACATAACATGAGATTTGATTTACAAGAAGGTCAATTGAGGCTGACAGGTAAAAATATAAGTGAATGTTTAAAGTGATCAGTGAAGTTATCAATCACTGTAAGTCGTCAAATCAGCCACAATCCTGTGTCCTCTCCACTGTCACCTCTTTAGCTTTAACACCCCCCAGTTCACCTCAATCCCAGAGATCCAAGGAGAGACATTTAACAGATTTGTGAGATTGCTGGTGTACATGAGTCAAGCAGCATTTTCTTCTGAAAAACATCCAAACATTCACAAGAAACAGTGAACGATATTTAAAGAGAGATTATCACAGGATGTTGTGGAACTCAGAGTTGCTTGGAAACTGAGAGCCAATCATTTTCTTCTTCACTGAGCCACGGGGGACTAGTTTGGAGTTAATTGCAGTGAATCCAATTTTTTAATTAAAATGAACATCATGACGATCTGACTGGATTGGGATTTGTTATTGCTATTTCTTTCTCCTTCCCCGTCTCATTTTCTCTCCCCTGCAGGACAGCTTGAAAGAGTCCTGTTGTTTTATTTTAATTGGGGCAGTGATGTAATTGGCCTACTACATGCTGGTCTGTTCAATTTAGATCCTAGCATGTGTGCACATCTTCTGTATATGTGTGTGTGTACGTGTGCAGACAAAGTATTTTGGATGGTTTTAGAAAAAAGAGACAGTGATACGGTAAATTAAGTGAACTGTATAAGCAAGTACATAGTGTCAGACTAAAGCATACTTGTGTTTTGAATTGTTCAAGGGTGTCTGTATTATAGCCCTTACAAGAGCTTCCCTGTAGTGAGATCTTTCTGTACCCCATCTTGTAATAGGTTAACATGGGAAAAACGCATCATAAAGGACATAACTAAAACAAAATGACAAAAAAAAGATGAAAAATGTCAAATAGAAACAGAAGATGCAAAAGTAAAACAAAAAAGGCACAAATAAAACACGTGCTTGAGATATCTCAGTTCCCCTGAAGTGTCATTAAAATGATAATGTCCCACTCAGGTAACTTTTGAACGCCCTGTGTACATGTCTTCCCCAAAATTATGTCAATGCAAATTTTCTGACAGGGAACACAATGCAAGGGGGTGGGGGGGGAGCACAGGCCATAAGAGGAGAGGAGAGGATGCCTTTAAGAACACAGAGAACACCTGAAGCATTTCAGAGCTGCTTTTTCTCTCATCACTTAAGTAAAGTATGGAAAAAACATAATAGTGGCAATGTGACATTTATCGGTCCACCTTCTCAGTGACAGCCCCCTGATTTGTGAATTCTGTGCAGGCAGAGATAGCATAGCTATAGGCACAGAATCCCACCCGTCTAATAATATCTATGTAATTAGCATATGCTTTGATTATAAAGGTCACTATCAGCCTAACAGAACATCATATGAAGTGTACCAGGGGAGGCTTGTTTAACAGTCTATTTCCATCCCTTTTAATCTGTATTCAACTATTTAACATGGCATCGTTCTTTATGTCAAGTCAGTGAATGTACTGTTAGACACACTGCTAACCCAGGAAAGATACTATTGTACAAGATTCTTTTACTGCATGTGAAGAGGTGCATGTGCAAAACTTTAACTTAAGTAGTGATCTGACGTACCTGTATACCTAGTCTTCAGGTAGTGGGTGCATGTTCTTTTGTTTGTGTTTTTCACATAGCATTTGTGTCTGACAAAAAAAAAAAAATCTTTATGTGCATTTGTGTGTCAGCAGTGTTTCTCTTTTAAAATTACCTTTCACTTTAAATTTGCACTTTGAGTGACCACATTTTCTGGTTGTAACTGAATGTTTGCCATGTTTGTTTATGTATTGTTCAATTTAATCAAACACTGACAACGTTTTGTATACACTGGAAGTGTTATGGAGTACATATACTGTAGTATAGTCTGTCTATTATGAACATAAATAGGATCACATTAACAATGCACCATATTGGTTTGAGCAGCAGCTAAAATCAAAGTTACTCCCCTGCTTTCAGCTGCTATTCATGTTCCAACAATTGCAGGCCTATATATGGAGAATGTTAAATAGTTTTTCCTTTCTTTCCAAGCCAACACAGCAAAGATCAAACACAGAAGGATGAGATGGTCTGAATAATGCGAATGCTGTTTACAGATCAGTAAAGTAAAGCTGGCTGCTGTGAACACATTCACAGCAGTCTGCCTATAGATGGTGCTCTGCTTGAGCTGGTGGGTTATTTTAAGTCTCCCTCTGCAAATACACTAACAAACAGAGAGGGGAGTACCCATGGGAAACCATTGTAAACAAGTGGATATGATGCACCCAGTACAATCCCACTTTTTGTTTTATAGAAAATATGCTCCTTTCATCTGAGACAAACAAGTAGATAAACCAGCGCCTACACTTATACACCCTGTGTTAATTACCACATTCATTTACAATGTTTAATCTGTGTGCAAACTGAAAATACAACAAACAAACAAAAGGCAGTGCAGGATTTTCCTGCTGTTGTGTTTGTTTGTACGGTGCAACATTTAGTAGTGAACTCTTATCTGTAGAAAATTGGTCTACACAACAATGTCCTGGTTTTGCCTCATTCCATCAATTCTACAGAAGATATTTCTGGCTTAATGATCTAGGTTACATACAATAAAAGAATGCATTAAAATATCTGGGTTATTAACATATCTGTAAAAATTAACAGAGAGTGAAAAAAGTTTTATGTTTTTCTTTTTGTCATATTTTAGGTCAAGTAAAACTGATGCCCAACAACTGATCAAACATTTAAACCTCTGTCCCGGTCAGCAGTCCTTAAGAGAGTTAAAGGAAAATAGAACTGAATGATTCTTCTAATTAAAAAAAGTCTATCATTGTGCTACAATACTATTACCTACAAGCTTATAATGCCTGGTCATCTGAACTTCCTCCATTTATTATCAAAGTACACAGCACATTTGAACCTGAGGGAAATATGATGCCTGGCAACTCCTGTGTCCAGCCAGAAAAACTAGCTGAAGCTTCACAATTATTGGTGACCACGCAAAAACTAAATAAATAAATAAATAAACCGAAATCTCTCCTTCATATCAACATGCAACTCTACACCTGCTAGACAGTATAGATCGCTCTGCGGTTGCGGTCAACAAAGTAGCTTCAAGGTATGGGACAGTCTCACCATGACAATGAAAATATATGGTCATTTATAATACTCTAACGTGGAGAGTTTACATAACAAGCAAAATTAAACTGAAATAAAATTAATTATCTATGCTGCATTTCTGTTGCGTGCATAAGAAATGACTTGTACTGTGTGATAGCTACCCATAAATTATTTTATTGAAAAGTTTTATTTCAACAATGTCACAATTAAAATGAAAAAATTGTTTGAACAGAGGACAGCAAAGTCTGACAGAAGAGGCGTTCACACAGGAAGATCAGAATTAGAAAATCTGGATGTTTCAGTCCCTCTTCTGCTGTGACTTAAATGCTGATATTTTAGTGTCATAATTGACTTCTACTACATGCTGTTACAAAACACAGACATATGATAAAAGGTATTTCTACTACTGCTATGACAGGGCCATGGACGTACAAGTCTGTTGTCCCCACTCTCAAGCTTTGATCAAAGGTTCAGAAAGAGCAGCCTCCACATCTGGAGGGAAGTCCCCTTTACCCAACACAAAGAGACAGGAAGAAGGAAAAGAACAGCAGAGGAGGACTTAGACACAAATGACACAACATTCCAATCAAAGTGGCAAAAAGTTTCAACTTCCTCATTCAAAAAAAAACAAAAAACACAACAAGGCGGATTTAGCCCAGAAACTGCCTCTTTTGAACTATATTAGAAGGGTTATAAGTTTAAAGCTTTGATGTCGACAGATTCCTCACAAATTGTCTTTTGCTAGTGAAAACACAAAATGATACTACGGAAGCAGGATCTTTTAATTTTATTATTAATTATCAATTTTAAAAGAAAACAAAATGTCTATTTTAACTGTGGTCTCACACAGGGACAAGAGCCATTATTGGTTGTGTATTAAAGAAATGTAAAAATGATTGGTCTTTATTCACATTAAGAATAATTTAAAAAATGAATAAATTAAGTATAATGCACCTCCCTAAGTTCAATTTAAAATGTAAGACATTGTGCAGGTAACACTGACAAACAGACATATTTAGATTTAAAATTTCAAAAAAATATTAATTATTCCATAAAATGTTATGTGACATTTGAGCATGAGAACGTGATGACAGACTCATAGCAGAGTTAATGCAGCTAATCCCCCGGTGTCTTTTATAACCTCTTCATTAGACTAAAAGCATGACAAAGTGAGCTCACACCTGCATGCACGTAGGCATACACTCGCACAGGGTTTCATTATCATAACTAACCCCCTCCTGTGTTAGTTTAGACAGGGAGAGTGGAATCTCTGACACATCTGACAACCACACTCTGAATTTTACAGATATTAGAGATGACCTCCAGACCATCTTCCTCAATACAATAAATATTTCCAGATTTTAAAGGAAGAATCTGTCATTTGTAGTTAAGAAAAAAGGAAACTATCCCCACCCCAATATGTGCAGCTCTCCCCCTTGTTCACCCACACTTGAATAGCAATTAAATTAATTCTCTTTTTTCCCTCGTTAATTCTTGTGAGGACTTTTGTGTTACAGAGGATGGGTGGAGGCGTGACACATCTAATCTAGCACAGCTTCATATCTAGTGAAAGGCTTATGAAATGAGAGGGAAGGGGATCTTTATCAGTGTGGAATTAGTGCTCTTCCATACTTCACCCAAGAAGTGTATGGAGTGATTCCATTATAGAGAGGGAGTCTTCAAAAGAGGCCAGCAGCAGCCAGAGGACACCTTGGGAGGAAAGAGAGGACCATGCTGAGGTACAGGATGAAACCTTGCTGAACCAGCACTCTTCAGAGAGAGATCACAATCAGGCGTTTGCACGGGACCCACACAATTACCTCCCAAATAAAGGTCATTCTTATATCACTCCAACACTTGCATGATAGGGAAAATGGACTGTAGTTATTCTAAAAGTAAATTAAAAGTGGAATATATGAAGCTCTACCTATAAATTTACGAGCAGAAACAGTACTGTAAAGGGGCAGCAGTAGCGCAGTTGGTAGAGCAGTTGCCTATGAACACTAGGGTCAGTGGTTCAATTCCTGCTTCCTCCTGACTACATGTCAAGGCGTCCTTGGACAAGACACCAAAACCCCACAGTAGTGTCATCATCTACTTCAACTGTCCAAACAGCAACGTTTCCAAGGGGATCAATAAAATATGTCTTTACAATTATTATCATCATCATCACCACTGTAAAACAGGGAGCAGTAAACATGTATCCAGACTCCATTTATGCTTAGTCACTTCATGCGGCTTCAGTGGATTGAAAAAAAGCTAACTGACTCAAATCATATTGTAATCATACTGTTGCCAGTGAAGATGCAAACATAGTGTACAGTACAGTATAGTATATGTTGTGTAGTGTAAACAAAAGTGTACTCTATCTCAGTGATTTTACCCAGATAAAACACTTAAAATGCCAAATATAAAAGAGGCCACAGAAAGACTACACTGATCTCTGTGGAGTGAAGATCTTGCTACTTCATTAAGAAGTGGACTCAAACATTATGTTTTTCTAAAGCGTATACAGTAAGTCTTCATAATGACTACTTTTATGTAGTGGTGTTGCAGAATGAAACAGATAATGTGAAGTTGTTTTCGGCCGACCTCACATTGTTCTGACCTCTAGAACCCTTTTAACCCTTTAGTATTGCTTTGGTGCCTGCTCCAATTTCAGCACAGAGTTAAACAGTGGGTTTTATGTATAACGTTCCTTGACAGGGACATCATTGGTCTGACACCTCTGCACCATTAGAGGTGCATTATCCTGATGCTTTCACGGCCACCAAACTCTGTGTGTACTGCTGAACAAGTTACCAGGTTCACACCAGGGGCCGGAGGTCTATTGAAGTGGGCCTACAGGGGCTCTAAAGTTACTGAGGACTGGTATTGTGGTTTAAATTATCTGGCCCTGCGGAAATGTAGAATTTTACTCATGGCAGTAATTGTACCTCACAGCTGGAATGAGAGCAGAGAGAGGAGTGCATAAAACGGAAGAGGGTAGATTATTTTATAGTTTGTCAGGGTTACACAAGATTAAAAAAAAAAGTCAATGTTAGGGTTGGGCAATATGGAAAAATATTTAATTATGATTTTTTTTTCAGTCCATATTAATATATATCACCATATAAATCAAATCTTTATTTCTGTCAAGGATGAAGGTTCATTTTTACTCCTGAGTGAGATGTGAAGACATAGGGTTAATTCAGCCGCTTAAATCCGCCATTTTCAGCTGTTGTTACTAGCATTATGTCTTTTTGCAATAAAGTTCACCGTTACATTTGTGATATCACGGCATCTTTTCATTTTTTTTTGTTGTTAAGACATGGCGCTGGAGAAAGTTAGGTATGTTACTATCAGGTCTGTTGTTGGTGTGCAGGTATCACACCCAGCACTTGATTGGGTCCGGGGCTGTAAAGTCTGGCATTGTGCGTGCTCTGCAGGATGATACTGTTTTAAATGGTAAAAAAGATAAGTGGTATTAGTTGTCTTTGTGAAAAGACGCTTTGGACACAGTTTGCAGTGCATGCTACACTGCTTTTTGGTCAGATTTTACCAACTAGCTAAAATATCTCATCAGTCTTTTCAGCCTCAGGCTGTGTCCGTTGGGCCGTCTTCTTTTTTTATGCTGTCACTCGAGTTTTTGTTAATATTTTCTGTCTTCATTTTCTCTTTTATCTTCTGGTCCAAGTCTAAGTATGGATCTATCAGTTTATTATAATTTTTTGCTTGGTATTCAGCAGTGGAAAGATTCAGAAATGTCAACAATTAACAGTTTTTATTTCTAACAGTGAATTTAAGTTCTTTTTTGTTTTAAATCTGTTCCAAGATTTATTCACCAACCATCAACTAGTACACATTTTCTAAAACACAATGAGGTTGGGAAAAAAACATTTGAGTGAAATTCTAGAAGCGTAATTTAGAATCTATAAACTTTTCATTCACATATTATTTAAGTGAATCTCCTTAATTCACTGCCACAGTATTTATATCAGTGATGTGTACCCTAACATCCAAGTGGCATTAATAAACCAGCATGAATATAGCATAAACTGATACAGTGTGACGTTATGAGATAGTAAAACACACAAACAAACCTGTTTTAAAAAGGTTTTAAACTAGAATTCATACCACTTAGTTTAACATTAAAAACATGTGATAAATTCCTGAACCCATCACAGCTTGGTCGTGGTAAATTGATAAATTGGTATTTGACTAGCTCCAGCACCCCCCGTGACCCTTATGAGGACAAGCGGTTAAGAAAATGGATGGATGGATGGTATTTGACTATGCAGCCACCCTGCAAAAGATCTAAAAAACATCCAAATTATATATTTGTTCATCTGTATGCCAATGAGTGGTTGCAAATAGGAGAAGTTGACGCATGGTGTGGGGTGGACTGCATCTCTCATGCCTAATTCATGCCGGGGCATCTGTGAGAAGCGAACAAAGCGACCGACCAGAGATTCTCCTTCATATTCTAGTCAGCTGCCCTGCAAAAGATGTGTTTACTCCAAAACCAACTCATGTTAACAAGGCACAATGCAGAACAGTTTATAAACATGCAATATTTTTTTGTTTAACAATCAATTTGGTCTGTATGTGAGTCATTTAATATTTAGAAACAAAAAGTGTATATAACATACAGAGTTTACATCAAGAATAACTCTAACTCTTCTTGCATGTATTTAGATAGGGGCATTTAATCCTAGAATGGCACCTGTTGGGTGGCAGCTAGTTACAGTAGCTCCTCTTTGTGTGTTTTTGTCAGTTTGTTGAGTTTTTGGTGTTTATCTTCCTCCAAATCTGTGGAGGAAGATGGGCTCTGCGCTGTGCTTTTTCTGGGGTGATGGGCAGAAGTGAACTTACTGGGATCTTTCTGATCCCCTGCGTTTGAGAGATGACTTTTGGTGACTTTGTCAGGAAGCACACGTTACCAAGTATACAGCACAGAAATTGTCCAGAAGGCATGAAATCACCAGGAGCTGAGGAGGCACAGGTGTAGAGCAGGGGAGAAGCACTGAGAAAACTCGCTGGGGCAGGGTCTATCCAAAAGAGTGGAGGGGTCAAACGCTGATTACGAACAAATGGGACACGGCTAAAGAAACTACGTTCTTATTTAATGTAACTGGACAGTTCACAGCTGGCAAGGATGAAAAGGCAAACCAGACCCTGCTGTCTCGGTCTCCATCTCTTCCAGCAAACTCAAAAAACTGGGCTGGATAACCTGATCTGCCTGAATTCTCAGCTTAAAGGCAACTGTCAGTTCACTGCCGTTGTTGCTTCTCATGAACTCTTAACTTAACTTTGTTATGTACTGTACTTCACCTTCCTAATTTGATATTGTTTTTACCATTATGCTGTTGATCTATTCTGCATTTTTATGCTATATTCTACATTTCTTCTGTTCTCCTGCTTATACAGGGCTGTGAAAAAGTATTTGCCCCCTTCCTAATAATTGTTTTTTGCCAATTTGTAACACTTAAATGATTCACATAATACGAATTTTACACAAAGATAATCCAAGTAAATACAAAATATAGTTTTTTAAACAGGATTTCATTTATTAAGGGAAAAAATCTGTCCAAACCTACCTGGCCCTATGTGGGAAAAAGTAATTGCCCTATGGGGTAAAAAGTATTTACCCCACCCCCTTGCTAAATCATGAATGAACTGTGATTAACCACATTTTTTAGAAAGCCCAGTTCAATTTCACTTGTCACACCCAGGCCTGATTACTGCAAGGCCTGTCGAATAAAGAAATCACTTACACAGAAGCTGTCTCACAAAGTGAAGCACGCTAACAGATCTCAAAAAGCAACACAGCGATCTAAAGTATCAGTAAATAAGTAAAGTTGCACAACTTAAAGGTTTTATTTATGTGTAATTATTAGCATTTTAGAAAATGTTTTTTTCAAAACCCAGAATGTAATATGGCCCTTAAATTAACTAAATGGTTTAAGTTTCGACAGTATGGACAATATTACTGTCTGCAATTTAAGCAAAAATATTTCTAAAAAGAAAACCATTAATTTATTTGAAGACACTTGTTTTGTTTTCTCTTTTATATATTAACTGCTGCTCTTTAATAAAGCAAGATTATGTCTTATCAGATTACAAGGTTACAAAAACAACTGACAGCTGCAGCCCCAGCAATAATCAACCCATTCCATTTAAAGTGGGTTATTAAGACAAAAACATTAAAAAGTTAGACGGGTAAAGAAATTAAAAGAACCATCAAATAAAATATATATTTCAGAGATAGGGCCAAAATGAGCCATTTTAAAAATCAATGTAAAAGATTTCACTAAAAATTTCATGTATCATTGCCAGATAGCCATGACTTTTTTACAGTTCAACTGTAAGAAAGAACTTTGATTCCCCTTCATTTTTAATTTGTGATGAGTGATCATTATGGTCTGATAAGATTTCTTAGAATCCATTCAATAGATGAATATATATATAAGAGAGGAATATCAGACGCTGGTTCAGCACTATTCTCCATTTAGAGTGGAAATGGAGACATATCAGAACTTAAGTGATTATGACCACTGAAACCAATAATTATAAGTAGTTATAAGTAAGTAAGTAGTTTTTCTATGTGTAATTTGAACATTTGGGAATGAAACATTTTCCCTCCTCACTGTGCTCTCTTTAAGCTTAAAGTTTTATGATTGCCCGAACAACCTAGGCAGCGGAGGACCCCCTCCCATTCAAAAGGATAATGGCAGTTCACTGTAATAGTGGCAATAAAAGTCTGGCTGCATCTTCAGAAGGATGAGAGAGACTGAGGGAGAGAACAAGTGGGTGAAGACAGATGATTGACTGCCCACACTGCAATGGAATGAGCTAGTGTGTTTATTGATGGAGGATGGAGAAGTTTTCTCTGCAGAAGCCACATGACCCTCCTACGCCCATTGCATCCACACAGGAGCACAGCACAAAGTTTGCATTCACTGCAGTATAAAAGACAGACATTAAAAGATCGCTACACAAAGGCACATGTATAGATAGACTGCATGCGTGTGTGAGTATATACACACAAACTGACAAACACAATTTCCATATTTACTGCTGGGTGAGAAAGGGAGAAGGAGGGGACGGCAAAAAAACTCATAAATAAATGACAATGCACAGCTTGCCCTGGAAATAGAAGCATAATTTTGTGTTTGTATTATATTCAGGCGGGTAAAATTTAATCTCCCTTTTAATACCCTCTATTGTATAAACAGGAGAGCAGTTGGTGAAATATAAACATTAGGAATGTAACCTTATGAAAATCGATTTGGCATTGAGAAATATTATCTCTGCCTGCTTGTTTATTAATGCAACTTCAGGCATGTAGCCGCTATCAATGAGAAAATCCCCCATTTTATTTTTATGTCGGACAGGAGAGAATCTATAAGAAGAGGCTGTGACAAAATGTACTAGAAACTTAGTTCAGATAAATCTAGTGAAAGTTAGCATGTGCAACACTGTTGTGTTGTGAATAACAATGTGATCAAAATGCATGAATATGAAGTTCTTATCAAGCACGGAACAGAAACAGAAATAATGCAAACCATTGTAGAGAAAAATCAGAAAAATACAAAATATTCTACATTTCTTAATATTTCTTACTGATGAAAATTAAAGTTTGTTTAAGATTGTAAGTACAGTTGTGTAAGTTGGTTTAAGGCTAGATAAAAAGTACAATTTCAATGACCTATTTGATTGGTGTGTGTGATGTCATGTCACAAAAATGTATATAAAAGCAGTATATTAAAACTGAGTTAAGTGTGAGCTGTGAGCTGAGTTTTTATTTTATTTTATTTTCCTTTCTTTTTAGTTTTTTTTCTTTTTTTTCATCTTTTGGCTTATTATCAGCAGCACTACAGAGAGCTGTGTTAAGAACTGGATCTGATCTGCTGTTATATCATACTGTAAATGGTTGAGCCACAGAGACCAAACAATTCTGCCAGCAGACTAATCATTTGGGCTGGTAAACCAATCCTCCATGGACATGCACCGCAAGTATGAAAGCGTGTCTGGAGCCCCGATTATTTATTCATTTTGTTTGATTCAGGATGATGTTCCTCCCTTGGATTACCGTTTTTCCTATCTGGCAAGAGCGCTGGCACTATGCCCTCTGTTTAAGATATCAAAGATTTGTGGCATCTCGTTGCCTTGTGTTGGCTCGCCTGGGGAGTTTCACTAAACATGAAATGGATAAAGCCACAGTGATGTACGGTTGGGAAAGAAAAAAAAAAGGGTGGTGGGGGGAGGGGCAAACAGAGAGAAGAAGGGAGGAAGGCATATGAGGAGGAGGGATTGAAAAATTAAAAGATGTTCTTCTGTTTCAGGGAGAGAAGTGCTGTTGCTGCCTCCGGAAGCTGCTGCCTTTCCTGGGATGCAAGATCACGGTGGTCTCAAGAGAAAAAGTCTGTGGGAACGATGGCTTTAAAATATCACTGGGGAGGACTGACTGGGACTGTGCGTTTCTGTAATCTGAGTATATTAGATAGGGCAGATTAATTAATTTTTCCAGCCTTGGTTTTATCTTACCAAAGCTGTTTGTGGAAAACAAATAGAGCATCTAAATCTAAGAAAATACATGCAATTAATTATGATTGCCTTTTTTGGACTCAATTCTCTTCTTACTTTTAGCCCAACACAGGCAGCTGTAAATATACAACAGTAAAGCTGGATTTAAAAACAAAAGATTTTCAGATTGTTTTCCATTTTTATTTGAACAAACCAATACTCATTCCCAAAATCCCAAGACTGAGCTTACATTTGTGCCTCTTCTCAGTAAACGTGTTACGTCTGTATTGAATGTTACAGGTGTGCAGTGGCTAATGTGACAGGTTCAGTTATAGCTGCACGATGTGTAAATGTCTACTCATTGTTTCCCCTACCATTATACAAGGGGGGCGTACACACAAAGACATGCGCGCGCGCACACAGGTGAACACACCGAGAGCGTGCGTCAGGAAATATGACTTTTAAAGCATAAAGGCCAAAACACACACACACACAGGTGCGAATAACACACACCGGGAGAGGCGCAATTTTTTTCCCAATCATATTTCCACTGTACAGCTGATATTAAGCAAACGAAACCATCTGTTTATATGATTTTAGTGCATTTTCCT
>JAUMHL010000018.1:6158014-6172032 GCA_032362345.1 Sandelia bainsii
ATATATATTTTGTGTAAGGTCCTAAACCTTACACTGTAAAGTGCCTTGAGATGACTTATGTTGTGATTTGGCGCTATGCAAATAAAGTTGAATTGAATTGAATAAGTAGTATAAATTCAGTATTTTTACTGTGCTTCACCAACTGAACCTCACACAATGCTGTAGTAATATACAGTTTTACCTCATGACCATGTCACACAAACTTCTTACCACACCTAACTACACCAAGCAGCTGCCGCCACCACCACCACCACTAATTAGTTCTCACATCAGTAGTGGTTGTTTTCTCAAGTCTTCTGAAGTAGTGAATGATAGTTAATGACCTTGCCTTTGCATGAAAAGAAGCATGACCCAGATCAAGTAACTACTTGCACTGAAAAATTTAACTAAAGTATTCAACAAATTAAAAAATGTAACTATTAAAGTATTAAAAGTCTCTGTGAACACCACATGCAAATGCAAAATATGCTCTTTTTTTGTGTAACATAAACAAGGTTATATAGTCATCTCAGTCAAGTTGTTCTTCTCTAAGAAATACACTGTTTACAACAACAAGATTGGTATCCTCCAAATCGGAACCAATTTAAATCACCTCTGCATAATGGGTTGGGATAATGGGAGGAGACACTAGGGCCAATACCACACACGGTTTCTGATTTCCTGTCTAAATCGGCATAAAGCATCTTGCCCTCAGATGGATTACCTGTTGGTGCATTAAGTACAACTTAGACCGCATCTAAAGCCACAAGAGACGCCAGCTTGCTCTTCCTGAGGTGCTTTAACTATGACCTCTTCAAAACCACAGAGCTATTACATCTGCCTGTTAAAAGCTTTGAGGGAGACGTCCAGTCCAAGTCAGGGCTTAGTGGGAAGCGTGTACCAAGGTGTCTAAACTCATTCTTCTCTGTCCAGCTCACAGTTGTTTCTGGTGGAACTAGGGATACTTTCCTCATCATTGCACCACCTAAATTAAAAGCTGCAACAAGAGTCACTTTCCTTCACCCTCAGCTTCTTGACTTAAAGACTGCGAGACAGATGAGTGAGCAAGGGAACCTTAAGACTGGTGGAATGAATTACAAAGCAAGACTCTGCTTCAGACTATACAAGCCAGGCGGAAAATCAAACACACAGAAGGGTTTGATCAATGGTCTCGATTGAGAGGCAATGGATTTCGCATTATAACCACCCTGTTCATTATCGGCTGAGTTAGCGTCGGCTCGCTAACGCCCCCTCTGTCCTTTCCTGTTGAGGAGTGATGATCAATTTGGAGTGATGCGTTTTCCTTCGCACACATACTCAAGTAGACACACATAACATCATAGCCCATCACTCCAGAAGCAGAGGGGGGGGTGGGGTGTTCTGGAGCGATCTGGGCTACCAGAAAATTACAATGCTTACATGAACAACAGCTCAATCAGAGACATCTCTTCATGTTATGAGATTGCTTTTCTTATGCTAATCTGCACACTTAACTAAAAGCTCTTCAGTGAGGGGTCTGTGCACTCACAAGTTAGCTCACCATTTCGTAATGCAGTCACGTGTAAGCTGCACCATACACCGACTGCCTTCTTAAATCAAGTTCATGGAAGGAGGGATAAAAGTGCCTCACTGAGATGTAAGTGGAATTTGGGGGTAGTTTTGTATTGAAAAAAATTTAATTAATCAATCATGGTCATGATCCCATGTAATTTTGTCTGTTTCTGAATATGCACACATGAAATTTCGTCTTAAGCCATCAAGATTTCGGTCATAGTATATTACAAATAATGTGTTGGCGTTAGGAGCTGTGCATTTTCATTTAATTAAAATAATCAGCCACGTGGTGTGTAAAAAACTAAATGAATTAACATTAAAATGACACAGTCAAGGGAAAGACAGTAATTGCTGTATGAAATCTTAGCTAACCAGATATTTGTCATAACGATGTTTAGGAGCTGATATGAAAGTTCAGATCATTTTGACACTGTATGGTGGGGGTTGTTTAAATGAGAACCAGACCACTTGCTACTGTTAGGACTTGATCTCATCTTATATTCTGATATTACAGTAGCTACCGGGTTTTAGAGGCAAGAATAAAAGGCATAACTGTACTCCAGCTGTCTGTGCAGAGCGAGCTGTATCTGAACCCCAGATGGCAGCAGCATGTTTGACTTTTTCTCCAGACTTGTTTGGGCAAAAAAAGGATTAGAATACAAGCAATTCATAACTTAATATTATCATCATCAAGTAACTGAACACAGCTGGAACAAAATTAAAATGACCTGTTTTAATCTGGTGGCTCCAATTCAACTCAGTCTAGTCCAATGTGCAAAAAACTAGACTAGTGATTTGTTTTCATGAAAAGCTAATAAAACTAACAATAGTAATGTTATTCAGTAACATTAATCCAGGTTAAGAGAGTGTTCAAGGTATTAGTTGAATAATATTTCAGACAATTCAGCATGTTATTTTTCTTACAGTACTTACAGGGAAGTAGAAAATGGTTAACTACAAAAGGAGTACCCAGAGGAACATGAAAGCATGGGGAGAACATGCAAACTCCACACAGAAAGGCACCTGGTTGGCCAGTTAATTCAAACCCAGGACCTATCTGTGACGTAACAGTACTAACCACTGTGTTGCCCCTTCTTTTAAAATACTGGACACTTAAACTAGTTTTAATTATAAAGTATAATGCTAGTTTTGGATCATGTGTAAATAAAATAAATATCTCACTACTTCATCGGGAAGAGGATCTTATTTTCCCACATATTAAATTTCAACATCTACACAAATTATCAGCTTTATAAACAAACTTTAGTGTCCCTTCAATCACACCCTCTTTCCCTTTTGCGTTGCTCTTTCACATCTGTTGTGCATCTCCATTTTCTATGTAAGAATTTCTTCTATTTCTCAGCTCAGCTTTTACTACGTCTCAGCCTCTCTCCCTCCGCTCATCTCATAGCACAATCTATCTGTCATTGCTGTAATCAACACAATGGAGTTCTCAGGGTAGCCACAGTGCCCCTCCCTGAGCATCGACCTGGGAAAGTGACTGAGAGAAAGCGTTGGATTTACCAAACAGTGAATCATCATTTATTAAATATTATAAAAAAAGGAATAAGTCAAAGAAAGACAACAACCGGAAGAGTTCATTTCTTAACACACCAACTGAATAATAGCTTGAGGTTGTAGTTGAGGTTGTTCCTTCTAAAAGCTCACTTTTACAACACATGTGGCTAAATAACAGAGCTTAAAACCCCTGTAGTTTTACGACTTCCAGACTCACAAATTATTTCTGAACATCATCTGAGCATCTTAAGCTTCACACTTTTCGACGATTCTCGACTACTGAGCACTAAGGGAAACCTTGACAATTTTAATCATTTTGCTCACCATTACTGTACACTAAAAAGAAATGGCTAAACACACTCAATTATGAAAGTGTAAGAAAATGATCTGATACTGACAGATCGCATGAGAAAAATGTTGTTCAGCCTATTATTATTTTAATATACCCTGATAAAGAGTGTTGGTTGGTTTTCCAAAAAATGCTTTACTGCTGAAATCAAAACCTTTTACACTGCCTGGTCAAAAAAGTTGCAGTTTAATATTTCCTGGACCACCTTTTGCTTTGACTAAAGCATATATTCACCATGGCACTGTTTCGATAAGCTTCTGCAATGTTGCCGCATTTATTTCCACCTAGAGCTGCATTAATTTCTTGCTAAGATCTTGTATTGATCATAGGATCAGATCGCCCATGCTCTATTTTACCCTGTGAACAAGATCCTGAGGTACTTAAACTCTCTCAACTTGGGGAAAGACTCACTTCTAACCTGGGGAGAGCAATCCACCATTTTCCAGCAAAGAATCGTGGTGTCAGACTTGGAGGTACTGACTCATCTAAACTGCAAACCTCTCCAATGCATGCTAAAGGTCACAGATTGATGAAGACAGCAGAACTCCCATGAACCCTGTAGAATCTTTGCAAGAGTAAAGAGATGGTCTGCTGTTCCACATCCAGGACAGAATTTGCTTTACTCCTCCTTAATCTGAAGTTCAACAGTTGGTCAGAGCCTCTTGGAGCCAGACCTGGGACTGGAGTTAATCGGTGAGCGTTTGTTGGCCAGGTCTTGACCCATGGGGCCCAGGTGGGCACAGCTAAAAGAGCTACATGGTGCCGCCACCCTGATGATGCAGTTGCAGAATGTCTCTAGAGACTATAATGCACACTATCTAAAGAAATCTTGAAATTCTAGACTTTATCTCGTAGAGAATAATCTTCCTTTTTCAAGACAAGTATGGACGAGTTTCTATGGAAAGCTGTTTTGTTTGGACATTTGTAGTTCTAATTTACACTGAAAATGACAAGTCATTCTGCTATGGAGGAAGAGCCAAATATAAAATCAAATTATTGGTTTACTGGACATGAACATAACATTTAAGGTGTTTATCACCTGGGAGGCCACATATGATCAATTTGAGTGCATAGACAGTATAACTTCTGGAAAAAAAAACAGATAGTTGCAAGGCCTTCAAGTTTAATAGTGATTGAGTAGCAAATGGCCATTGTTTTCTTCAAAGTAATCTTTACATTTTTAGGATTAGCTGCTAATTAAATTGTTACAGATGAATGAGAAAGATGTTTTCTGTGTCTTCGCATTTCACCCTTTTATATTTAATTGTAAAAATCCCACAATGTCTTGGTATTTCCAAACGTTTCTTGGCAGTGAATATCTGAGTGACAAATTTGTACTGAAGTCCACAATTGAAGCATGGGCATTTATCTAACATAATAATCTGGGCTAAGAATTGAAATATTGCTATATAAATATTTCTCTTAGGGCCAATCCGATGCCTGATGAATTCAGTTTGCAAAACATGTTTCAATTTTGACATGTGGAAAACAGCCTTAAAGATGGCAGCTCTATGAATAATGAAGCAAAATGAAATGCTAATTCACCACAAGTGTCAGAAGAACTTATAATTCATCACATTGTTTTTTTTATAGCACATGACCCATAGCAAAGAAAGTGACTGCTTCTGGCATGAGTCTGAGTTGTCATGTGGCCTCTTGGAAACATGATGAGGAGCTTTAAAGGTATAAAGAAAAAACTGGTGAGTTTCCACTTGTTATCACTTTCAAATATGAGATTTGTTTCACGCCACTCCATCATAATTTCCTTTATTCAAATATTTCATCACTATAGCCTTGCACTGAATTTCATGTCCATACTTAATATGCACATTAGGTAATCTATGTAAACAATTTACTATGATTTCACGCAGATACATAAACACTGATTGACATTTTATGTATGATGATTTAAAGCAAATTTAGCCCAAGTTACATCTAATTTTTTAAGCCACGATCCTGCAGTGGCTTGCAGCAAAACCTCCCCACTACTTTCTGCACAGAGGAAAGGATAAACAAATCATACATTTTTGGCTATGGAAAAATGGACATGTCCACAGATTTATTGGCATTTATTATGGTTGTTCTTGTTTTTAAGCACAAAAACCCTGTCTAAACTGCATCACTGAATAGGATGTTGCGCTGCCTCACGCAAACCATTAGTGAGAGAATTTATGCATTTAATATATTACAATAGAAAATGAATTTAAAAAGAAAACGCCATGAGGGAACCATTATCTTTCCCGTCGGCAGTTTTCTGGTTCAACATTTGGCAGCCTCGTCACTAAATGAAAGAACTATTTCAATTATTGTACAGCATTAAATTATAGTTTGTGGAGAAAGTGGTGACAGGTCTGCAGAGCTATAACAGTTCCCCTGCCTCTGGCTTCTCTGTCAGTTTTAATGAAGAAACCTCTCCACACTACGAGAGTGAGAACGACAGTGAGAGGGGAGGTTTTATTCCCTGATTCTCAAATTTGTTGCAATGACTGTGAATCAGTATGTTAAAAAAACAAAAACAGTCAAGGTCAACTGGGACAGCTGGGGCTTCACTTGTCCCAAAATCTGGACACTGAAATCACAAAACAGTAAAAGATTCTCTCAACTGCTAAAAATTAATTGAATACATTTCCTACTGTTGAACTTACTTACAGCATGTCACCTCATTAATAGGCCCACTGTCTTACTGTGCAGTGGTTTGCCACATGGTTCGAAGCTCAAAGCCAACTTGTTCTTACAGATATTCCCTCAACAAACATTAGGGAATGTCATGTGTTGAAATATATTGCTATTATACCTGCTAAGAAAAACACCTAGGGGCAGGTGTATTCTCCTTATGCTCGCATTAGCTCCCTGCTAGTTGCCCTGTCCTTCTGCACATAATGCCCTCTATAAATAGACAATAAAGTAGTAGGCCTCTCTAAACCTGTGCTTCCAATCCGCCACTGCAATACCATCTCATCCATACAGATATCAAATGCCTTATCCCTGCAGCATTTAACCAAATTAAATACACCTTCATTAGCGAGCCAACACCCATCGCAGGCATACATAACACCCCCAGCCCCAAGGACACTGTGCTAAATAGGCTGGCAGAGTTTAAAAAAAGTCCACACACCACAAAGGCTAGCCTTCATTTGTATGTTCCTAATGTGCCTGCCTCACTCACTGTACATGGCCTGCTGCTCTGAAGACATGGTGAGTAATTGCCAACGCTCAACCTCCATGCTGCACTTAATCAACCTGGTAACACCATGGGGATAAATTCACTAACAGTACAGCCAGAATAATTCATATATTGGTCAACAGAACTAATGTGCAAAGTGGTGCGTTGTATCAAGCTGTCACATGATTCAGAGCCAAGGTTACTTTATGTTATGGGGGAAAAAACCAATGGAGGCAAGAAGAAAGACAAAGAAGAAACCAAAATCTAAGTCTAACACTTTGCTTTACCAAAATGCTCTGGTAGTCTTAGTTTTTATGAAGTGTGTTTCCAAGACATTGTGGCAATTTATTCTATCAGTCTATTTGGCACAGTTTCTGGTGATATACTGTAATACAAGTTTAAATTAATTTATAGATGCTAATCACCATAATCTATTTAACCTTCTGAATACAACTCCTACCTATTTGTCTTTTTAAAAAGTACTTTCAGGATTGTCTCCAGTGATAGAGGAATGGACTGTTGTGATCCATGAATTAGATATATGTTTCTAAATTCAGTACACCCTGTTCATCATCGTACAGTTGGCCCATTTGTCTCCATTCTCACCTTTGACCTGCAGGCAAATGGTGATAAAAGCACCCTTCATTGCATTCGACAATAAAAGCAATAGACAGTTCTTGAGTCGAGCAGCACAGTAAACAAACATAAATAAAGAGAGGGGGAATCAATGAAAAAGGAAGCATAGAAAAGCAGCACACAGGGCGAGAAGTAGATACACTAACACTTAGGTATTACCATCAGTACAACACAGAAATATACACAGCTTTACAGAAATGCCTGATGCATAAATCAGACTGTAGGGGATATTTTGTTTTGTTTATCCCTAACCAGTCATTTGTAAGAAAAGCATCCAAATAAGTAGCGAGTAAAGTATCCCGCCCTGCCAATGTATGTTTTTATTGTCCACACAATCTGTTGAAGATGTCTCTATGAGCATATCTTGTTGATAACATTAGAAGTAATACATCACTACAAGTGTTCATTCCTGTAAGTCAACACAGCAACCTGGATAAGAACTACTGATCCCATCTTATCACCATTTCTTGTGGTCATTTTCCATGTTTCATAGATGTAGCGTGGTTCTTGATTAAGAAAATGATGTCTCAAACTGTGTAAGATTCAGAAGACTTGAATTGTGTTACTAAGATAACTAAAAAATATATTACTAAGAGATTTTTTCAGACCTGCATTAATTAGCAATATGCACAGAATTCCCATTAAATTTGAAATAGTGGTCGACCGACATGGGTTTTTAATTGCCGATGCCAATATTTAGAGAACAGTGAGGCTGATTTTGTAAGGCCAATTATTGTTTCCTGTTTTTATATCAGATAAAACACAACAATTTAATAGTTACAAAAAATGCTCAACTTAAAAAGCATTGAAAATATAAAATATTTCAAAATTTTAGAAAAGTTTCTAAAACAGGGATTACCTACATTCTGTACTGTTGCTGAACGCCTCACTAGTGCTACTGCTGTGAAGAAAGTTCATGCTGGTCATGCTCCTGGAACTTCAGAAAGATGTGGGATGTTTGTTACTCCAAGAGTCTGCCTCTTTAACAGGTAACAGGCAACTATTTCTTTTATTTTTTTATCGTGTGTATTGTAACAAATGGCATGACGTCCAGTCGTAAACTAGTAAAGTCCCATCTCACCTGTTCTCCTCGCTGCTGCCTGCTGTCCGTTCTGTGTGGAGGAGCTGAGCTCTGCCCTCAGTCACAGAGACAGAAACACAGAGAAGAGATGCTGCAGAACCCCGTAACTGTAGTAAAATCCAATCACTAATTTAAAATGTAAAAAAAAGAATTTAGGTGGCTGATAATTTTTTCATATATCAGCTGGCCAGATGACAGATTGTGGGATGTGAAACAGAAAGTGGCAACTGGGACCCGAGTGGCATTCAAGCGTGGACAGAGACAACAGTGGGCCAGCTATACAAAAAGCACCTGCACAAAATTTAATTCTAAGATAGTATTGATATTTCCCCCATAGAACATATGAGAGAATTACTCAGTTGTCTATATTCAAGAGGAGCAGAACCAAGGAAGAATACCTCTTGAAGTGTGATTAAAATGAGGTTTAAATAATGCTACTGCCTAGTCTGGGTTATTTTGGTGCCAAGACTGTTGTGAGAATTGACTCACTTTTCTTTAGTACATCTTTATAACCTTAATATACATAAAATTCTGTTATCTACATCATCATCATCTCCCCTGGACTTTGCACTGGATTTGATTTGTATTGGATGTCTTTGCAACTTCTGACATGGAAAATAAAAACAGCTGAGCTTGACCTTCCTCTTCTATCATCTTCCCTTTCCTCTGCTCCAAGCATCCAGCCCATAACGGATTAGCTCAGAGGAAGACCCATTTCCTCCCTGAGGCTGCTAAAATATTAATCAAAACACAGAGGAGTGTGCAGCAGCTCCCAAGATGCATGTCTTCTAATGGTAATACATGGGGAAGGCAGAGAGGGAGGAGTGCTGCCTGTAATAGCCTCAGAGAGGGGGAGGGCCAGAGGTGACAAGGGGCTTTCACAAGGGACAAAGAGAATGAGAGAGGGGGATAGATAGGCAGGAAGAGAGGTGGAGCGAAGACATGAGGTGTGTGGAATATCGACGATCCAGAGAGCTTCAGAGACATCCAGCACAGGGAAGATCAAAGTAGTATCACTGCCTTCACTAGCCATTTGTGTGCTTACAAAGTCTAAGGATAGTCTCATGTTAAACATTCAAGTATGGATAATGGATAGCAAACCATACAAATAGCCAATTTATCTTCATGTTTTCTTCAGAGGGGCCAAATACTTGTCTGGATTTGTGTGCAACTGTCAAGAGTGTGTAAGAAAGATAGAAAAGGCAGAGATGTTACGGTTGTAACAAGGACTTTTTTACTTTCCTAAAGACAGAACGTATAATGCCAGGTGGCCTCTATGAGCAGTGAAAGGCTTTTCTCTCATGGGCCAAATCTAAGCCTGTCTCTGGAACTGAGCCACAGCCAGTGGGGAAAAATGATTGGAGTATCCATGTTGGTGACACGGTAATCATGTAACTAAGCTTTGTTGCGGTGAGGGGAGACTAAAAGGGTTATTTCGGCTAATTTTCCATGCTTGCCTACTAGTTTGTGATGCAAGAACATTGACAGTTGTCATGTTTTACAGAAAAACATGGGAAGCATATTAGCTTAGTGAACACTATGAAATTAAAGCACACACGAGGCTTGAAGACTCCTGTTTCCTTGATAGAAATGTACTTTAAAAATTTAAAGCTGACAACTGTTTAGAAAACCAAGTCTGTACAGAACAACAACCTGATTTTATGGGGAATGCAAAACTGTATATCCTCATGGGTCATATTCAACTAACCTGCAGACAGCTGTGACTGTGTTTCACTACCAGGTAATTAGGAAGACGTGGAGGCCCTGTGGGTTACACATTCACAGCATGCTGCCACACTCTTCCCTCTTCATCCAACAGTCTCCCGAAAGAGACTGCCGTTTTGTGAAAGGCGACACAAATCAGTGACCTCTGTCCACCTGACCATGTCAATAATGAGATGCAGCTGGAGCTTCATTGTATTCAAATGAGGCTGCCTCGTGACAGTAATATTGAAGAGATACCAGTAAAGAAAGACCAACATAAACTTCTCTGAGAATAATAACTACAGAAGTGTAAAAAGGCAAAGATGAGCTTCACGGCTATGAGACAGAGAGAGATAACACACACACACACACACACTCTTTTGCCCACCCATGTACTTTGTGTCTTCTAAAGATGGATGAGTAGGGGTTAAAACGGTCTGTCCCAGTTGTGGGCCTTTGTCTATTGTGTTGCTTTGCTTAATGTAAACCGATAAAGCTGGGTAACCTTGTGAGCCCAATCAATGCTTATTTAGAATACCATTGATTAACAGTTCTGATTATTGATTATGTCATCCCACTCAAGACATGCCAATGGCTCTGATAAGAGGTTACCCAGGAACAGAAAGGCTTGTCCACCAAGCTACTGGACACACACTCGCACAATATGGGAGTTGCACATAAGAGTTCAGCGTCTTTCTCAATCTCACTCGCGCACACACAGCACATGCACCCTCATGCTTTAACTCATTAACACACAAATACTGAAGACAGTACAACTCTCTGTTGACACGGGATAATGTCTGCTCATCTGAGACCTAAACATTGAAATGAACACACCATCTGTTCCTGGAGTGTGCCCAGTGGCCATTTAGAAATTTCTGTGAACATAGAACATTTCCTAAACCTAATTTGAATTTTGTCTTGTTGGCAACAGTGGAGCAAGGATAATGCTCACTTTGTCCTGCCGGGAAAAATTAACATCCAAACACATCCTAAAATCCTAAAAAGCATTACAACATAAACAATTCCAGTGGCTTTATGATGATAATTCTGTAGAGTTGTGGGCAAAGTTTTCCCATCTGGGTGGTTAATCATACCATGTTACTGTGAGAGCAGGGGTTGCATGACATGTAACCTCTACAGTAACAGTCTTTATTTCCTCAGCCTTCTCTATGTGAAATGTTTGCATACAGTACATCTTCTGAGCTCTGTATTTTGTGCCATATTTGACTACAATGTACTGAGTTCTGCAGGGGTTCACTCTTAAGGACAACAAGCTCATCCGGTCTCATTGCATCATTTGATATGCAATATATGTCACCCATAAGACACAGTAACAGCGGCGTTAATTTTTTAATTATATGTTTGTGGATTATAGAAGGCAGGCCATAGTATAGATGGCAAAGCAAATGATGGTACTTTTACGATTTTAGTGCATTTTGGTGAGGCGTCACCTGCTGTCACTCTACACCATGACATCTTACACAAAATAAGAGCAAGCCTCAAAGCCACTCCTTCATGAAGAATATAAAAACAACTCAGACCTATAGATTAAACGCCTTGGGCTCCATATGAACATCTCCAAAGTTAAATTTTCTGTGCGCATATCTGCAGGTGCATAACTTCATTAATTATTCATGATTATTAATTGTCCCCACCACAGAGTCAGGATTGGTCAAAGCTAAATATATTATGTACTTTTCTACACTCATGTTGATCTCATAACTGAGTGAAGTAGTGAACGTACAGGGGCATTTCAATCCAGAGAGCAAATGCTGCTTTAACGCACATTAATGGTGGGAAGATAGGGAAATGGTGAGGTGCGTCAACTCACCACCGCTGTGCAGGCTTAAACTGAAAACAGGTGCCGTCGTTTTGACACGCATCATAAGCAGCGTGATGTCTTTTACACTTGTTAAGCTGTTTGTTGAGGGATTGTTCAGTCTCAGTGATGTACTGTGTATACTTCTCATTGCAGCACAGACTATGCTGTTCCTTTCATGTACACTGTCAGTATGCTGGAGGCATGGTGTCAACCATGGTTTCAACCTCATGTCACATCAGATCACCGCCACATGACGTCTGTGACAATCCAGTATAGTTCATATAGCTACTGTAGGTTAAAAGATCACAATCACTCATAATTGTTAACAGCCTAACATTTGCTCATCTTCAACAGTAGGGTCACTGGATTTAGTTTTTACATTTTTGCTAATATTTTTTTTGCATCTTATTACTTAACATGCTTAAATCACAACAAATAGTGTAACAGTAACAAACTAAAAGTGTAACTACACTTGTCACATCAACACAAAATCTCCTACCTTCACACTCACAATGAACATGGGAAAATTACCGCAACTAAATGTAATATATTGTTTAATTGAATTGTATAAATACACCATGCAGGTAATAAGTAAATGATGTTTTCTATCCCCAGCTAACACTGGTCTGCCTAGGGGGTCACTGTCCAGAGCTGTAAAGCCTGATGATAAAAGCATTTACAGTGAGGCCATTATTAAAGAGAGTAAGTCAGTCAAAACTGTCAATAACATGGTATCCATGACTTACAATTTCCCAGAGCTACCACTTAAATGTCATACATGGAGTATGGCATTTAATTTTATAGTCAGTATAAAATGTTTAACACACAGCAAATTGAAGTAAAATGTGTAATGTTTGCTCCAAAATTATATAATAGATATAATACTACATACACTTATTTGCTCACTTGTTAAGAGTAAGATAAGGACTGATACCACACTCATTACTGTAGAATAAATATGAAGCTAAGGCTAGCCTGGATCTGTCCAAAGGTCTTATACACAGTATCATACTTTGTGTAATTCACACAAGTGTGAAGTGTAAAAACTTTAAAGTAAAAACTGACTTTTTTTTTATAGTTTTACAGTTAGGATCAGTTGCCAGGCAAACAATGGATGCTGTACTGACAGTGTTTGGCCTATGACACACCAAGCAGACATCAAAGAACAATACTCAAAATACACAATAGGCTGTGGGGTTAAATTAATTTGTTGTATTTCCAAATCAACAGCCTACTGACTTCGGAAGTACGGATTCGTGGTTGGCAAAGGATTTTACTAGAGGGGACGTCTGACTCTTGTTTTGAGAGTTTTTTGGAATTAGACTACAGACACACCCAGTCATCTCCAGTTGTTCAGAGGTGTCACAGAGTGAGTGGAATTAACCTTAGCAGCACAGGAGATCTTCTGCTGTTTCTAAGTGACACAGCAGCAAATAAGTAACCTAGAGGCCTGATACAGTGCCCACGAAAAGAGCCAACCAGTTAATTGATAGGGGATGGTGTTGTTCTCTCCGATTAGTAAAAAAAAAATGGGTGGCTGAATAGTTTATGAGGGGCAGCAGTGTGGTGTAGTGGTTAGCACTGTCGACTCACAGCAAGAAGGACCTGGATTCAAATCCACGGGTCGGCCGGGTGCCTGTCTGTGTGGAGTTTGCATGTTCTCCCCGTGTTTGCATAGGTTTTCTCCAGGTACTCCATGCAAAGACATGCATTTTAGGCTAACTGGTGACTCTAAATTGTCCGTAAGTGTGAATGCGAGTGCGAATGGTTGTTTCTCTCTATAGGTCCAGTGGTTATGATAATGGATGGATGGCTAAATGTACTTCAGTCATTAAGACACTACTCACAAAAAGTTAGGGATATCTGGCTTTCGGGTGAGATTTCAGGATGAACCTAAAATGCACTATAACACAATACAATTAATATAATATATAATATAAAAATACAGTACTTCCAGGCTAGCTGGTGCATTTCACATGGTAGCCTCGGACATGTGTTTGCCTTGTGCTAAAGCTTTTTTCCCCCCCAACAGCTGCGTCACTCGAAGTAGGCATGTGATTCAAGGCCCTTTGGCAACGGAGGGCACGTCACTCATACACTACTCACAAAAAGTTAGGGATGTTCGGCTTTCAGGTGAAATGTCAGGATGAACCTAAAATGCACTATAACCTTTACAGGTGAACTTAATGTGACCTTCCCTAAACTTTTG
>JAUMHL010000018.1:6172132-6199581 GCA_032362345.1 Sandelia bainsii
GTGTGAACTTTTTACGTTTTCCATAAATTTCACCCGAAAGCCAAATATCCCTAACTTTTTGTGAGTAGTGTATACTTATACATACTTATACTATACACCCGCCCAAGTGAAGTCTAAGTAAGGAAAACACTGTAATTCGCATTTTTTCACTGCAACACTGAATGTAGGAAATCATTTAAACAGTGGCAGCATAATTGCATCATGATCGTTAAACTTATTAACGCAATTAAACCGCGGTTCGGCACACGTGAACCACGGATTAATTGCCAAGTTTAACAGCTGCAGTCCGTTACACCACTACCAGCAGGTGGCAGTAGTCTGTGTTTGTCATTCAAAAAGGGGAAACAAAATAACCTGGGGCTTGGCAGCATTTGCTTACTCTTGTCAAACTGTTTTAAACTAAATGTAACATATTGGTAATAATTTAACTGTAACTGTGCTATTAAAATGCGGAGATACATAAACTATGTTTCATCTTGGGGGCTTTACATCCCTCTCACTCAATGTTGTTAACATGGGAACACTTAACCATGACGAGACAAAACCGTAGTGCAAAATATTCCATTACAAAATGGCCTACTAGGGTGACACAACTAGCAGGAATAGAAATGGAGCAGTATTTGAGACACAACAAAAGTCCACTCTGGCCCACTGGCATGGTGATAGCAAAACAGCGACTGCTACCCTAAATACTGCCTTTGTGTACCCGTGTAATCCCGCCACTTAAATCACATCAGAGCACATTTTTTTCAAAGGCTGCTATATATATATATATATATATATATCGAGAAGTTTGCTTTTACCAACTTGGACAAACTAATCTTCCTCGCACAAGAGTGTAGAGAGTAAGCTTAAGGCCTACAGTAGTGAGCCTGCAATGTGATTATGATTTATTAGGTTTATTTTATTGGAAAGAAATTGATAATTTATTAAAAAGCGTATTGTAACTGCCAAATGTGCTACCAACCGATTATATGTAGTTTTGCTCTGTATAATTAATAATTTATTCAAACTGATAGTTTATCGAAATGTGTATGCTGCTATTATAACTGTGTGCACGACCTACTTAAATTTATTTATTACAGCTCATTTTCAGTTTCATTCTGCATTGAACATGCTGAATCACTGAAAATCCGCAGACAGGGGTCGGAGTACTGCCAGTGATGCAGGACACACCACAAAAACTACAACAACAGACACTCATTGATGGTCTGACAGTCGACCATTACCTTGATCTGTCACGGCCTTAATAATTCAAGCAGCAAAGTCATCTACCTTTCCTGCACAACTCCTGTAAAAATGTGACATGTTTTCACACCTTGGTTTTTGTACAGATTAAACTAACAAGATAACAAGTTAATTAATAAGCTTTAAAAGAGAAGGTTGGCACACTTTGTTAACTGAGGAAAGGCTAGTCATTTCCCCGTATTTCATTAGTTCATGTGATCTATCAACAAAGCAAACATTGCCTTTACTTTTTTGTGAAATATTCTCAGAGAAAAGTGGCTTTTGGATACTTATTTAATAAAGCAGCTGCTGGCCCATGCTGAGGATGGACCCAGCACACTGCTGGACCTGTGTTTTTGGGAGGTGGGGAGAGTCCTGTTGTCTTATTGTTAGGTCAGCAGTGCTAGGCTAGCCCCCGTCAGCCAGTCAGTGTTGAGCTCGGCACTTTGCATAAGGGGGCTCTTCCGTAATGAGCCGCTATGTATGGGTATCATGTGAGATATCTGAGCTAGTGCTTACTGTTCCATGGCCAAGGTCAAAGCCTGCCCACCCCACCACTGACTCCCCTTCCCTATCCATCACCTGAGAACACAGACCGCAGCTAAGCTCACATTCCAACCCCTCTGGACATCCTCACAACAATTTGGAAGGACTTTTTTTTAATTGTGATCTCTGTTTATTGTACATGTCCATGCATATTCATGGTATTATATCATTTACAACGAAGTGCCCCCAACTTCTAAACAGAAATGTCTGTAAAATGTAGAAATGACAAATCGGATTAAATAAAATTATTCAGACACTTATTTCTATAAGCTTCTTAAAGCTTTGCTTTCAACATTCTCCTATGTAAATGTGACTTTAAAACAATGTTCAGGCTAATTGTTTATGGTGTAATATAATAGTCTATTTATCCTATGTTCATGTTTGATGTTTGTACTTGCTATCAACATGTCAAAAGTGCATAGCGTATGTGGCTCCATATGAGTAAGACAGGGGCTTAAGTGTACAGGACACTGGAACAATCTGTCCATACACCACCATACTATCGCTTAAGTCCCCACAGTAATCAATAATCTGCCCTCTCCCAGATCACATATCAATTGTTTGCTGAACTCAGACGTAGAATAAAAATAAATGTGGGCCTAAAGAATGGATGACCCCTGTACTGCTGCTGTATAAGTTGCACTGTCACGTCCTCTGATCATAACAAAAAACAGTAGTTTTTGCAGTGATTTAATGTAGCTCTAAACATAATAAGAAATTCTTGGTTATCAATTTTCATATATTCCATGCAAAGTGTAATGATCACAAATTATTTTATTTACTCTACGTTATCTTTTTTTTTTTATTTTGATTTCTTGAATCAAGTAAGAGCTTTCTGAAAGATGGCACTTTTGACGCCCTGTTATGTCAGAATTAACAACACTTCTGGCTGGACTGTTGGGAAGCAAATAGATTTCATGATTAATTTTAAATCAACTTAGACTCAAATGTTCATTTATGTCATGACAGCAACATATTAATTAACCTTCTAACTCAATGTTTTTACATCTCTCTCCTAAATACAGGACAGCCTAATGTATTCTCATTTAGTCCTGCACAATAAACCTTACTGACAGCCATTGTCTGGGACTACAGCAAAGTAAAGACCAGATACAGTAGAGCCGATTTCCTGCAAGCAGTTTAGAGAAAGAAACATGGGTTGGAAGATATTAATTTAAGTATCTGACTGGCCTGTATGAAACTTGGAGTGGGACAAATAAAAAGGAGAAATGAGCAAGGAGAGATGGATTTCCTGCCATTTGTGATCTACGACCAATTGCCCGTCTATCTACAGATTCACTGTTAATGGCTATCGGTCAAGATTTAAAATCTTTCTTTTGTGCATTCCCCCAAATCAATAAATTGGCACCCCTTTGATTGAATGCTCATCCATTGTGTTAAAATGAGGCTGAATGAGATTTGTCCTTTTGGCCAATGAGTTTGCTTTCAGTAGTATTTAATTTCAGACAATAGTAATTTGTCAGCAGATATTACATTTTAACAGATATGTTAAGAACACACTTAAAATCAGATTTTATTATAATATTTATCCCTAAGATTTTCAATTTGACCCTGATTGGTATGCCCTTTTCCCAAAGTGCCATATAATCTTAAATGATCAATATATATTAAGCTTTTTGACTGATTATATATCCAAACTACAGTGATAAAGCAAAGACAGACTGTTCTCTTAAAAGGGCAAACAGGGGAGTCATATAAAATAATTATGTAAAGAAATGTCAGAATGAAGAAAAAAAATGCAGAAAATAAACAGCAACATAAATTCAACAGAAAACGAGGCTAAACTGCTGTAGGTCTGATTATTACAAAACAGCTACTGTAGTTCTTTGGTTTGCTTTGACGGGGTTAACTGTCTGGCTTTTTTGAATATACACTGCATGTGTATGCCTGTTTATGTTTGTGTGTTATGTGTGATTGTAAACTCTCTGGGCTTTCACAGAAAGGTGATTAAACAGAGGTTATCAGTCTTACAAGTAATTATCATGGAACCTAAATTTAATTATTTAAACTCCATGCACATCAGCTCAATGCACATAAGACATATGGCATTTATCTTTTTTCCAGACAACAATGAGATTTACCTATCCCACCACTTCAGTAGTCTTAGCTTTATTTAACCGCAGACTCAGATGACTTTCGGTGACATGAGATCAGTAACTTGTATAGTTCAGGACTTCTCCAAGCTTTAGTGGTACCAATTATATTTCCCATTTCAGTTTTTCAGTCACACTGCAATAAAAATCCTGCATGTTTGTGCCAAAAAAGAAAGAAGTTTTTATGTTATTTACGTGATTTAGCAAAATATTGCCCTGGGAATATGTGAAAGAAAAAAAACACACTTTAGCTATTCCCTTTTAGAGGAGAATGGGCTGCAGTTTGATGAAATGAATCCTTTTAATTTGCATCTCATATAAAACATAATACAGAGTCATTTCAATTGGTGAGGAAAAACAAAAGATTTAGTGTGTTTAGCCACTGCATTTGCTGACAGGACAGAGTATGAAAAAATACAACACTGATAGATTGATGCTCGAATTAGTATTCAAAAACAAAATCATCAAATTCAGTCCATTTAAATGTTGAAAGTGGAAAAAACAGCAGCACCCATAGATACCTATGTAAACAAATACTACGGTCTTGATGCCTGCAGTTAAACAACAATGCCCTCTATTGGTGTGACACTGCATCTGTTTTCTCCAACAAAGGCCATCACTCTAAAAGCAGACTGATGTGTTTTCCAGCACACTCAGCAGAAATATCACATTGAAGTGCAATCACCTCAAACCTCAAAGACTGCCCTTTTTAATCGAACAACTAGAGAATGCTTTATTATTAATTTACAAACATTATTCAACTGTAATAGTCACTGCTGCCATAATCAGGGGGCCTTATTAGAACTTAAATGTATTAATTAGAACTATAATGAATGAAACCTCAGTAGGTAAGTGCAAGTGTAACCAGCATGCCTGCAGCATTAAAAGGCTGCACACTCAGAGACGGTTTCAGAGAGGCGTGTGCGTGCGCGTGTGTGAATGAGGATGGTTTACAAGATCAGTGAAGGAGTTCTTGACAGGAATGCACACACTGAGCCTCTCGTCTCCCTGTTGCTCTCTCTACTGAACCGGAACAGTGGTGTAGACAAACAGGGGCGCCCTGGAGAGTGTGGCGAGCTAAGTGAGTGAGCACAGAAGTTTAATATGACAGCTACACTTCTCAGCTGCTGGTTCAGGGTGAAAAAAAATGTCCTACACTGTACGTCTGTGGCAGATCAAACACATGGCACTTAGAAAAAGCGTACTGAATGAAAGACACTTGAAGGCGTTTTAAAGGCTGTTAGCATGTTGTTGTTTACAGTAGCCAGAAACATTCTTCATAATAGTTTTAAGCCTACAGCAAATGCAAGAAGAGAACCTAGACAACCAAATACTGCCAATAATGGGTCATTTTGTTAAAAAAAATAAAATAATATAATAATAATAACAATAATAATAATAGATACTTTATTGATCCCCTTGGGGAAATTGTTGTTGGACAGCTACCAGTCAGTACATATTGGCGCTAGTACAGGATTTCAGTGTCTTGTCCAAGGACACCACAAAATGTAGCCTGGAGGGACTGGGAATTCAACCGCTCACCCTCAGGTTTGAAGACGACTCCTATACCCACCGAGCTATCACGCCCCCATAAATGAGGCTATACATAGATATTTTTGTTTGTTACATATTTATTCTTGTTTGTGGGGGAAAATAACACAAAAAGAGGCCCTATCATATGTGTAAAACTGTCAAAGAAGTATTGCCTCACTTAAGTTTTTTCAGAATTTTTCCAGTGTGTCGTTTCTGGCCCCACCAACCGGCCCTACTTGTTCTTTTGTTGCATGTTGTTGTTTTCTCTCTCCACTTTCAACTCAACCCAACCAGTCAAGGCAGATCGCCACCCACCCTGAACAACGATCTGCTGGAGGTTTCTTCCATTAAAGGGAGTTTTTCCTCTTTACCATTGCCTAGTGCTTGCTCAACGGGGATTTGCTGGATTTCCCATATAACTCTGTAAGGTTTTAACCTTACTACTTAAAGTCCCTTGAGGTGATTGTTGTTATTTGGTGCTATATAAATCAACTAAATGTACACTGGATTCATAATGTCCTCTTAAACGGCAGATTTGCTTATACCTTTGTTCTTACATTAATTAATCACATTGTCCTCCTAAGTTGAAAGTGCGTTCAAGTTGTTCCTATGTAGCAGAGGTTCATAGAACCAGTGTTCATAAATGGACATGAGATGAAGACGGTGGAGCACCAGATTCCAATAGGGGCAAAAAAAAGATGGATGTTGTTGTAAAGCAGAGGCACAGCTGCAGGAAGTACACAGCTAATAAGCCTAATTTTTAGTAGTGTTAATATCAAATAAACACACACATACAACTGATGTAGTAAAAAGAAGTCAAAGGAAGGAAAGTTACACACATTTCTTCTGGAGGACGGCCTGAGCCAGTCTGTTGTCCAGTGCCAAGACAAGTGGTACATCATGTTTCGTGGTACAATGTGAAGTGAGGTGTGCTAGTGTAGTGTTTTGCACAAAGAAATGTTGGCAAATGAAATGGCTGTAAGTTATGTTAATGGGTGTGTGGAGATCTTGTTCTTAGCTATGATCAAATCACAAATAAGAAAACATTGGTGAAAGTGGGTTTTAAGAATAATCATTTTCTTAACAACACTGTAAATTCAGTACACTGTGCACAAGTGTTCTTCAGTAAAGCACAGAGTTCATCAGTGCTGAGATGCTGTTTAGTAGCAACAGCTGCTTGTTGACATTTCTGAGGAGAGGAAAGTAGATGATCGTTTTCCTCAAGATACAGTTAAAAACATTACAATTACATAAAACAAAGGTTGGCAGCCAAAAGACACACATTAGATGTTACAACATATAAATAATCTACTGTGTATCGTTTACAAAAAAATGGGGAACTAAGCAATAATAATATTACAGAAAGCTTTCTTCACTTTCACCACTAAACTCTGTCCCTCTGTCCTCAGCTTGTGTGGATAAAAACATTCATATCTTTTGATATTCTTACCCCACCTCCCAAAAGACTAACACTTGCAGACAGTGGGCAGGGGTGGTCGCAACAAGGCAAAGTAACAATAGATGGAGAAAAATGGTAATAGCTGCACAATGTTGAATAGGATTATAGCAAATTTTGCAGCTGCTGTTTTTATACATGGTTTTGGCAAAGTTTAACAAATCTGTTGGAGAATAATTTGCCTATAAGCAAAAGAAAGCCTGCTCTGTTGACAATGTTCATGAATAATTTTGTTACACTTCATTTTGAAATACTGCGAGGACAATTACAGGACGTATCTTTCAATGCCAATTTGAAAGCCTTGAGAGAGAAGCCATGCATTGTGGCCAAGAGACATTATGATACATACCTGAGCAGAGCTATTAGCCTGAGTCCCATTCCCCTTTTTATTTCAATTAAACCTTTCTCTTTGATTCAAAGGCATCCAAATCTAATGTGTCTTTGATCTCCTAACCATAGGACAGACAGGAAAATACAGGTCTCTTTAAATGGGTGGAAAAGAAAGTTATAATTCCAGAAGAGGAGACAACTTCTTTCCCTGCTGCGGTTTTAACTGGCACAGGGGTACTTAAAAGACCTCACACCTGCTTTGGCAGCAGTGAACAAAACAATCTCTACCATGAGAAAGAAAAAAAAAAAAAACAGATTGTAAGGGGCTGACAGACTTACTTTCATTCTGATTCTCATTTGCCCAAATGTGATTAATCAAGTGTCTCAATATGCACATAGAGATGAAGAAAAATCCATCCTCCAAAGACAGAATTTAATAACTGCTATGAGCACTGACACATCAATGCCAGAAGAGACAAAAAAAGAAAAACTTTACAATTCTGCTGCATGTTTTTTGATTAAACAGTCTCACACTGTTTTAGAAATCTCCACTGCAAGAAAAATATGCTTATTAGAAAACTGATATGATACCTGTACATATAGTATGGCACATCACTCATGTTGCCAAAAAATAAAACAATCAAGGAAAAAAAAAAACTACTTTCTGGAGGTAAACTTTCTCTCCACCCGTCTAAACGTTGACTCTGAAACCGTTTTTGACATCACACTCATCCGATTCTTGAAGCTATAGTTAAATCTCATTGCTCAATCTGTGGACACACTTTGATCGTCTCTATTGCCCACCAGGGTGTGCGTGAACAGCTACATGACAGTCCCAGTGTGAGGGATTGTGGGTATTTTCTCCACTCGGAGTAGAGGATTATGGGTTTCTAACTGCTTTTGTATGAAAGAAAAACATCAGTGTGCACAACGCTGGAGCCCCAGTGAACAACAGTCGCTCCCTGGAAGCCTGGCTGTTCTTTGATGTGCTGCCGAGTGGCGCGGAGCCACACAACTAGAGGAGCACAATCAGTCATCTGTTAGAAAGGAACTACAAGTCCTCAGAGCTAGAGGAGGGTCACTCAACGTTGGCCACAGACAGACACAGGCAGGAAGGGGAGATGGCATCAAGACCAAACATTCACATTCTTTCTTTTGAGACCTACCATGTGGATATAACATCTTTTTCTCTCAATTACTCTCAAGTTTCTTCTGACACACCTTATTTATATGATTAACAAAATAATGAAAACATCAATTTTATAATTCTGGTGGTGTCTGTTGTGAGTAATAATCAATCTAATCAGTGTTCTACAACATAAGTGGCTCTCTAAACATTTACTTGCCTTTTCTCTCGGCGCTTTTTATGATGCAAGCATGCATATTAAAGCAAGGCAGCCAGCTGTGAAATCAGCTTAATTAGTAGTAATCACTTCTGATGGAACATGTTTCCACTATTTGCCTCCATTAGGGAAACCTTATTTCTCTTATTCTATCAGCCAACTGCTACCAGGTGGGGCTAGTGGGATAATAAATGCGTACCAGAGGTGGATTTATGTCACTAAATGTGTTCTTCTTAATGCAAGTATGCACAGAGACAGATTTTGGTAGGAACACTAAAGACAGTGTTTGTGAACAGAAACAATATATGGTGAAGAATTATCAGTGTCTAAAGAGTGATCCTAACTTTCATGGGCAAAATGAAAAATATTCTGAATATTCTTCCTTGCAAAATGATTACACAAAAATCCAAAGCTCCAGCAAAGACGGAGCAAAAGGACTACCACTACACTGAAAACCTCTATCAGCATAGGTGCTAACAAGAAGCTTTCTGCTCCTCCAAATCCAACTGCACACTATACACTAAAGGAGAGCCTGAGGGAGCTGGTGATGAAAAAAAGATAAATCAATGGTATTAACAAATCACTGATGTCGAGACAACTGAACAATGATTCTCATTCAAGGCCTATAAGTTTGATTTAAAGCACCAATTTCCATGTTATCTTACCATCTAACCTGACACATCTGAATCAATGCACAACAGTTGGTGGTACCTATATTCTTCAAAAACTGTTCAATACAAACTGTACTGAGAGGCAAAGCTCAGCATTGGCAGAGACAAAGAGAATGAAGGACAGGCAGGAAGACAGAAAAAACAAACAAACAACTGGAACAGGAACTGGATTTACTGCACCGATACGTTACCCTGCTGTTCTGTATAAAAGGTACCATACCTGTGTGTACGTGTGTGTGTAGCCTATGTATTAAATATGTTTCCCTTTTCTTTTGAGATGTATCTATTTGACCTAAGGGAAAAAAAGCAAATGGTATGCAACAACAATTATTATACAATTAACAATTGCAACATGCATTAAAAATGAGGTTCTCATGGACAACAACAATTAAGCAGAAACTGGCCATTGCAGCCTTGCTATTTTAAAATGTTCAGACAAATTCGTGGTCAGTAAGCACCGTGGCCAGCTCAACTCTAAGATAAATACAATAATGTTTGTACAACATACAACTGTATGCCTCTGTTTTATTTGATTACATCGGTGTTCCACAATTCAAAGGCCACCACATGGAGCCATTCCCTGGTAGGTATGCTGTATATATGTCATCATAAAAGTCAGTCTGCCATATATGCTTGAGGCAATTGCAAAGGACATTAACTACACTTATTTGTGAACAGGATTACCGCCAGCTTGTCAGTGACCACTTGACAGACGTAATGGACTGGCTATCACATGCTCACGGATCCATCGCACAGGCTCTCAGTGAAAATGTATTAATTTTTGGTGAACATACAAACACGCAAACAAACGCAAAAAGAAGCAGCAGCCCAAAGGAAAGGACAACATTCAGGTCAATACAGTCAAACATTTTTGCTGAGTGGACATTACTGTACATGGGGATTAGCGCTTGGCCCATGGGATACAGGACGTGCCTGCTGGAAGCGTTATGTGTAGGTGTATGTGTAGCACATATGCAAATCTGAGAAAGACAGAGGAAAAAAAGAGTCACAAAAAACTTGAGAAACCAAATTTTAATAGTGTGTTTGGTATGACCATTTTATCTTACTATCATAACATACAGTATGTTTATAATGAATGGGTAGTGTACTGTATTTATGTCTGAATTGGAAATGAATAAGATCAGATTGGCATGTCCTGATCAATTGAGAAAGAGTCATGGTTTGAGCTGAAAAGTGATGAAATGTGCTCCTCGCATATAATGTGAAATACGGATGTCATGATATCAGAAATTAGGTGGTCAGTACCAGTACCACTGAAGTTCCATGATACACAACATACACAACTTTTTTTCATACAAGTCACATAGCTCCAGCTGAACCGTTGCTGCACCTGCACCATCCCACATCTTGTTGTTAGTATTACCTTCCTTCCTTCTCTTTGTGTTTAACATCAGACTATGCTAGTAGAGGTATTACTCCAGCACTGATGAGGTTAAAACCTGTGCCAGAGAAATCACGTTCTCCAGGGACCTATGATATCTACTGAGGTGCTTTTGGTACTTTCGTTAACATAGAAAACAAGTACCATCACATTTTCAGAACTCTGGTGTCAAAGTATTGTTTCTTGTAACATCCCTAATGTGAAACGGGCTACAGGTTAAGTGACGATGCAGAGTAAAACTTGATGATTGGGTGTTCAGACTGCGTCTATCCCTTCCAACAGCATGAATTTGGCTATGTGCATGCAAGGTAAAAGCATGGGAATGAAGTGATACTGTACAAATTAATTTCATGTTTGACTGCTCATTGCACAGTAAGCTGTAACAGCTGACTTGGACATATACTGCACTACACAGACAGCAGCTATTGGAATCAAAAGGCCACAAATATATATTGCACCTAATTTTCTCAGTTCAAAGTCAGTCTGTGCAAATACAGAAGTAGATAGACAAGGCAGTTACAGGATGGGAGAGAAACACTATTTATGCACACCAATGCATTAGTTCATTTGAGAGTAAGCAAAAACAGCTGCTTGTAAGAAGCACAAAAGGCACAACGCAGAAGAATCAGAAGAATGATACAGAGGAAATCCAATAGTATTGCTCAGTGTCACTAATGCCCTCCATCAAACTAAGAGAAAACACTGATCAATGCACAGCATCAGCAGATTGATCACACATGTCGTCACTGGATAAAGAGCGATAACACACTTTCCAGCCGTTTCTCAACGCGTTGCTGAGCCAACAGGTGATCCTGTGGTTTTGGTGAGGCACTATTATTTAAATGATATCTGACTGGCTGCCAAAAACTGAACAAGAGATCATTTGATATTTATAAGCTGCCAGGGTCAGCCCCAAAGAATGTCTTATACAAAATGGCTTGATAAAAATGACCAAAGCCAAGATAATTTAGCAAATTATTTTCATGATGATTCTATTTTCCTTTGCTCCTCTCTCTTTCATTCTCCCCTTTTCTCTCTGCCGATTCTCACAGTCCTACCTAGCGGGCAATAAGTATATGCACCATGAACACATTTAATTTTCCCTGTTAGTCTACAGTGCGGCCAGAGGTGAGCTTTAATAAGGATCAATGGCACTTTATCTGGGACAGGACCCACTCCTGTGAATGCAAATCACAACACCAGCATTGAATTCAATTAAAAAGAGAACCTCCAACCACTGGCACTGGAAATTCAATTAAAGGATTTATGCAAAGGTTTTCTGGCTTTTTTGTGTTGGTGTTTCTGTTTATGTAATGAGCTTTTCATATCAAGAATCAATACATAATCTGGAGTGGGGCCATGGGGAGGGTGGTGGTTTGCCTTCTCATATGCATTTTGGATATAATTCAAGAACAAGCATTTCTATAGAGCAGTTAGCAGGATAGCTGACCATGTTACTCCACCCACTGGGCAAGAACTGGAGACTCCTCACCCTATAGTGCCTCTGAGAAGATATGGCATATTTTATTTTTTATTGCTATAGCAAATGTAAACTTTGTGTATTGTGTTGACTAGAACAGAGAAAAAAGTACAGTGGCCCTCAGTAAAACCACTTATAACACTACCTTTCTCAGTCAGTAGAGCAAAGAGGCTAGTGCCCCTGCAGAAGCCCCAGTGTCCACCCTGAGGTGTGTCTTTCAGACTAATGAAATGGGATCTCAATAGAGAATAATCCTTGAAACAAGATCGAATGGGGACATCCATGTCAATGTGAGATAATGGGATTACTGGCTTTTCATGTTTGTGTGCACAGATACACCTGATGTGCACATATGCTGCCGTGCTTGCATGCTCATTTGTATAAAAGTGTTCTCACATTGCTTTTTCACCCAGGTTTTAAGTGCAACATAAAAAAGGGGCATTCTGGCTAGATCTCAAGGCTGTGGGTGGAAACACATAACATTTTCCAACACCTACACAATTAAGCGCATCCAAAGTTCCTCAGAAGTTTTTGATTAATCCGCCACAGATGCACCAAAGGGGGGATGTTCCAGGATAGGTGTAAAAAAGGGATGCTGTGTCAACAGAAAGGGGATGCATAAAATAAAGGCTGTACAATAAATATCTGGCCATTTAATGAAGAGGGGCACAGATATTAGCTACACTGCTACCACAACAACTACCACAGTAGCAGTCTTACGAATAACAGTTCACTTTGGAGGCGCTTTAGAAAACAGTAACATCACTTACAGTAAAAAGGTTCCTGTCACTCCTATCTGAGTGTGGTACAAACACATTTATACACACTCAAGGTGTGGCATGTGGCACAGAGGAAATCTAAAAATAGAAACAAGTCTAATGTCATACACCAGCCCTAATATTAAAAATGTTTTTTTGAAGATGACTACATTGCATGGCACATTTTTAAGGGCAGCATTCATTATTTTGCATTATACTACAAAACCTAATATTGAAATCAAATACATTACAAAACCCGCAGGTTGATATATAACCAGAGCCTCAACGTACCAACGTCAACAACAATTACAAATTATTAAGTTTGACAAAATGACTGTTGCATTGGGTTGTACAAGTGTTTGCTTTTCTATAATTCAGTTCACTGTGTGTACTGTGTATTTGATGTATTCATATGACATTTCATTCAAATATAATTTAAGCTCCGCTTAGACAAAGCTCACATTTTATGGATCCTATCAATAAAAAGAAAATCTAAATAACTTAATCCAGATGACACACACTGAGGGGACAATGTTGAGTGCTCTATCACACATCCCATCAGCATTCAGTCAAGGAGAGGGACGAGATGTGGAGCAAAAGAAGACTATAATTACCATCTGTATGAAAAGTGAAACTAGACAGTCTATTCACATCCTGGCTTGGCTATAAATAGGGTAACACACACACACACACACACACACAGAGCTAATGTGGTGGATTAGTAGCAGGAAGCAGACAGGCAGTCATCACAGCCCTTTTCCTCCTTAGCCCACCAGGCTCTGGATCCCAGCAGACGTCACCCTATCTACCAAATCAGTATCAGCCAGAGGCCTCGTCCATTCACAAAAGCAGCTCCATACAACTCTCAGCCACATCGTGTCATTCACAAAGTAGGGAAAGGGTCCTGTTTCAGTAGACTATATTCTGTCAGGATGTTACTCCCCATTTCCTCATTTCAATGCACCATAAGTAAAGTAACACTATCCACACCTAAGGGCCTTTTCTTCATATTTATATAGAGACTGATGGTGAACAATGGAGGCTGAACTCCCAGTTTTTCCATACATACAACTGAAAAATGTTCACCAAAACTCTGACACAATTATGGCATCTGATTGATGTGCACCACTCTACATTTCGGTTCGGCTCCAAACTAATTCCATATAACTAAAATACATAACACATCATACAAATAACATAAATACTGTTTAGAAAGAATGACATGTTTAATGTTACATCTTGCTCCACTTATGTTGCCTATGTACTTATGTAGGGGGTGTGGAGTTGCTCCCAGTTGACATTGGGGGAGAAACAGGGTAAACCGTCAACAGGTCAAATCTACAACACAGATGACACAGACAACCATTCACAGTCACATTCACAACTATGGGGAACTACAGGCGGAAACCGGGGTAGCCAGGAAAAACAAACACATGCATGGGGAGAAAATGCATACTCCACACAGAAAGGCCTGAGTTGACCATTAGGCTGTGAGGCAACCTTGCTAACCACTGCACCATTGTGCCAGTGTATATATTACTACAGTTTACAGTTTTTTTGTTCATCATCTGTTTATGAGATGCAGCTAGTGCAGTAACAGTGACGCTCTGCAGATAAACTAATTGCTTTTTTGTTTCCTTGAAACTATGAATACAGCATCCTGCTGCTTCATCCTTGTAACAGCAGACTGCTAGTAGACACTACCTCACCTTTCTCTCTCTCCTAATCACCAATTAGGACTCCATTAGTCTGGCCTGGCAGCTCATTTGCTCTGGAGGCAGCTGAGGCGAGCTGGTGCGTGGGACCTCTGCCCACTGTGTTCCGCCCCAGCGACCACGGCACCACACGGGTGTCACGGTAACACTGCCACAGCGTCTCTTTGTCCCTTTCCTCCTCACCACTTCCTGCCTAACAATGATTTGCAGGAGGAATCTTCTTCCACAGTCAGGCAGGCAAGCATCGCACAGAGAGTCAACCCTCTGAGGATGGAGGGAAGCAGGAGATGTGAAAGGGGGGTGAAGACGGTAGCAACTAGAGGACAGTCAACACAAGCCTGTGGAGCCAATTGCTAGGCACTTCATTAAATGTTTGTCCCTGTGGTGAACGGGTGGAGTGGGACCCTTATTAACTGAGGAGGGAGACATCCTTTAAAAGCTGGGAGAAGGCTTCCAGCTCCAGCACCAGCTGCCTGAAAAGGCTTGAGAGGATCAGGGGGAAACATAGGATGAGCCAGAGTTAGGGGAGTGGTGGGGATCTGGGGAAGGAGTCTGAAGAGAGAGGGAGCAGGGACAGAGCCACATTCAAGGCACTAAACAGCCCCTTAGTAACGCTGTTCAATTAGTCCACTGGCACACAAAGCAAGGCAACAATGCTCTCAGGAACTCGTTATAGCTGGCTCTGATTCCCCCTCTCCACCACTCTTTTGGCTAATGTCACATCAGACGGCTTTGGTGAAACAATTCACACATGCATATGAAAAAAAATGCAGGTGTGTGCCAAAGACAGCAGACAAGGAGTTGGGAATATTACAAGATGCCAATGTGTGTGCACATGTGCAGAAGTACATATCAGTATGGCTCGGTCAGTTTGAATGAGTGTTTCTGTGTACAGTATGGAGCCTTAACAAATCAAATGCTGTGAAAAAATGTGACCCAACTGTTGTCAGAGTAGAGGTTTATGAGCAACATTACCAGTATAAAACTGACACAACTAGACAAGGTGTGTTACGTGTCGTAAGTATTATGCTTGATTTGCTTTACTATCATAGCTTCTTGAAAGCATTAGAGATGTATAATCACCATAAGTAATTTTGTCAAGTGACGGCAAAAAAATCAAATTCAGCTAATGTACATTTTGGCATTACAGTTTTGTTATCGCATTTCCAATATGCTGGTATCTGCAGTCTCTGTAATCTCCATGGATCCCAGGAGCATGTGCAAGCAATTAAAACAATAGCATCTTTACGCCCCTGCAACCAATAAACAAGCTAATGTCACTGCTCTATAAAGACACTTAGAGTCTGGGGCAATACCCCAGCTGGATTAGAACAGAGCTCTGTGCTTTTAATACCCCACCATAAAGAAGGTTTAAAGAAATGCATGCACTTTATTAAAGAGACTCCAAGGAAATAATATCAAATACATAACCAAGACAACACATTGAAGTTAGGGTGTAAATTCAGAAAGCATCGCATTTAAGCACAAGTTTATTTATCAACACTCATTCTGTATTGTTGGTGTCTTGGGGCAGTTCTTAAGGACATTTCTTTTTGAAGAAATTTTAAAGGACTTATACTGTATTATGCTATGCTATGCTATTGCTTATGCTATTATGTATTATATTTTGGTAAAGCTGGGTGTCAATGTTACACATATTCAGAGGCCCAAAGTCTGAGATGTATGTGTCTTTGCACGCTGGCCTGTAGTAAAACATCCAGGTTTCAGTCTTGCTAATTCATATTGTTCTAGGTTTTTTTTCTTTTTCAAAATGCTGCATTGATTGAGATCAAGCAATGTGGAAATCCATACTGGCCCTCCGTTTTGGGCTCCTACAACCACTAAGTACACTGTGTCGCCCACCATCTCAGGTTAACTGCAACAGATCCACTCACGGCTAGCGCAGAGATTGATAGGTATCACAGAAAAAAAAAATTCAGCTGTAAATTAAATTTTAACTTTGTTTATTTTTTCCTAATGATCAAACCACAAAAACGACCATGGTTTTTATCTATTCATGGCACTTCACAGGTGATTGTTTTAACAACCTATCCCAGTATGCAGCAGGATTTTCTGCTAGGTTGCTGATGAAAGACAGTGCTGTTCCAACTGGACATGTTCATGTTTGACGCACAGCACAACATCCAGAGGCTCAGTTTTGCCATCATTTTGAACCAGAGGCCAGGAACCAAAAGTGGCCATTGAACCTTTGAGGTGCTGACCTGGCATTGGCAAGGGAATCTCCAGCCCTAACCTCTGAAGGGGAATAAGAGAGCAATGGGATCCCTCACAGCCACAGGTGCCATCTTGGCTTGAACCTGAGAACTTCCCTTTGCAAAACCGCACCACAAACCCAAGGGCAAGGAATTCCTTTCCATGAGTCAGTAAACTTTTCCTAAATCCTGAAAATAATAAGAGAAAAGCATTGGGGGACATGTGTATTATGGAAGGAGAGAAAAAGAGAAATTGAGAGAATAATGGTGTTGGTGAGAGGAGGGAGACATGAGGTGTGTGTGTCTCAAATTCCTAATATGCTGCTTTCATTGGCCTTGCCCCAAAGGTTTAACAGGGCTGTCCTGGGAGCGGTCCAGTACCTTCAATTTCCTCTACCTCTGGCAGACCATGGATTTATCCTCACCCCGTTCTCTCCCTTCCTTTTCAGATTACATTTTATTCTGTGTTTTAGGTCTGTTGGGACTTTCCTTCACCCCAGGTAAATAAGCCATGCAGCTGGGCAAACAGAACCCCAACCTAGCACCAGGGTCAGTATAAAATTAAGTAAGAGAAGAACGAGACTTACAGAAAAGCAGTTGGATAAATGAAAACTGTGCATGTGATACGTAGAAACTTTGGAAGGACTCATTTGCACTGCATGGCCTACACATGCATGCACACATACGCACACTTACTTTTAAATTTTAAAGTAGGTAAGGATACTGGCTACATGGCTGAGTAAGACTCATGTTAAAGGTTGCCTTTTGTGTTTTATGTTGTGTGTATGTATAGGTTCATACATTTAAATGTTTTATGCTTTAAATGTGTAGTATTTTACTGTATGTTTCCGGATAGTCAATATTAAGTATTAGAACATAGTTGTTGATCTACAAGGTGTACAAATGAAGTGAAATAACAAAAGCAGCTGCTAAGCACTAGGTGAAAGGAAAGTTAGTAGTACCTCACTGGTGTCTCAGATCTGAATAACTGTCAATCATACATGAAATGAGAAACTACTACAATTTCGTTGATTTGTGTAGAAATTGTCGATGCACCACAGTGTTCACATTCGTGAATCTGAAGCGGCATCACGGTATGACCGTGGAGGCATATGCCAGTGCCCCGGCATCCCCTGCTTCGAGTTTGGATTCATCTCCAGTTACTGCCCCCAAGAGTGGTGAGCAAAGTATTGCAAGTTTCTTTCTATGCGCTACTTGCTAACCACATACTTTTCCATATTGCACTTAAATGTTTTTGTTCATCTTAAGCATCCTTAGCTTTGAGCCAGTTTCAATGAAAATGTACTCTATTGAAAAAGTGAAACAGACAGGGAACACTTGTACAGTTTGTGAAAGGTCTTGCATTGCATTGTATCGCACAGGAAGTTGCTGCTTATGTATCTTTAATGTATTGGATCACTGACATTGTATAATGATACATATTGTATAGGCCTCACACCAGAGATGCCCAACCCTTGGTTGTGGGATTCATGACCGTTAGATACTAATGACCATCCCATACTCACACTGTTTCTACTGTATATACTTAACAAGCCTATTCAGGTCAGGTGAAGAACAAAACCACCCTGAAGAATAAAGTTGGTTAGACGCACTAACATTTTTAACTTACAAAAATGAAATAGAACACTTTAAAGGTTGTGCTCAGATTATAAAATTAACTGTTCTTTCATTCATATGAATTAGGCCAGTGCACTGATACCATGGAATGCCAATGCAGAGGGTTTAAAAAAATGTATATAAATGTATTGAAGTAAAGAAGTATGACCAATAGAATTATCACAAATACAACTAAGTTACAGATTCATAAGTCACACAACACAAAACAGAGAATGTGCAACAGATGGATCTGTTTAGTAGCTCTAGGCCTGTTCATCTGTTCACAGTATCACTTCAGTGTGCAAGCATGAAGAAGTATAAAACAGGGATAAACACAAGCCTTGCAGGCATATGAGTGGAGAGGAACCAGTGCCAGCGAGACAGAGCGAGACTCAGCGTTGGCAGAGCATAGGGATGTTTTCACAGCACATTATATTTGAGTAGACATCAAACATGCCAAGTGCCGCTCTTTGATTGTCTCTGGTGAAGCTGCTTTCTGACAAGTGTTAGACAAGGTCCCTGGGTAGAAAGGCGAGCATTCTGTAAATACACACTCATAATTACACATCATGCACTTGGCAAATAGAGAGATGACAGGGACCTCCCTGATGATGTTTATGTTCAGGTGAAGTTTATGAAGGCAAGACAACTGATACGCCAGTTATACTGTAATCTGATAATTGTAGATACAGAACAGTGTAGAGGTTTAACAAGCACCGTTAACAGTTGAATTTCCCTGAGGTACTGCTTGCAAAATGTTTGAATGAAGCCAACTACAAACCCTAGCTTCTTTTTAGCAGCATTCTTAATCTGTGGGCTGTATATGGGATAAGTAATGCCTTCCTACTTTGGCCAGCCTCACTGCTTCACTACACCAACAATAAAAGCCAAAACCTGTTTAACATCGATTTGATGAAAGCAAGTTTACACTAAACAGACGCTCACAGAAAGAACACACCAGATCACATCTATTGAGTATTTTCTCAGTGTCCGTTATTACTGCATTGTTCAATTTAATATATCTTTCCATTCCCTCATGCTTCCAGACCACAGTGAGGTAGACATTAGAAGATCTTCTAATTAACAGTGAAACCACAGTCTAGTGGTCACATGTGTAATTTCTCCATAGGACACATTCTAAGCTATGGGCTTTAATCGTATTGCCCCTTACGCTAGAATAACTGTGAGTGTTTTCTTGGCAAAGGCGTCCACAGCTCAAGGGTTACTGCATGGTCGATCCCCCAGCGAGGTCCTTTCCATTCTGATTCAATCAATCTTTATTCCATCCTCTGCCAAAATCAATTGCACTCTGCCTGGGATGCCTGGTTAAATGTGGAGCGGCGCAGAATGAGGCTGGGTGCTCCACACTATAGCTATATCTTGATACTCTAAAAGGGTTCCCTTAGTAGTATACAGTGCCTACAACCAGTCCTTCACCTCTAATCACCTCTAATTTTTCTTTGTTTGGTTGGAATGTTTGTTGTTTATTTTACTTCAGTAATACGTATAAAATCAGTATAAATGTGCTTCCTACTACTCAAAGTGATTTATGATCATTGACATGATCTCAATGTAGACTTTTTCTCAACATAAAAAAATGAATATACACATTTTTATTTTGCTGTGACATCAGTATTTTAAAAATAAAATAAAAATGTAAAAACTTGTGTTGGTGATCTTAATTTACTTCTAAACCAGACATTTTATATATTTGAGTAAAATTACAATTCAAACAACAACTTAATGCAGGTGGCTCCCAGTAAAAGCCATTTGGTACATTTTGTCTCCTGCCTACTTATTGGCTTAAGTATCTACAACTAATAAAAGAATTTTTTCCCACAATGATCACAGATATTTTTTTCCTTCTAATGAGTTCAACTTTCTAATCATTATAATAAAGAGACCATCAAAATAGCTAACTAACTAGCTCCTAAAAACCAAAAAAAAGAAAAGAAAAATGTTTGCTGAAGTCATTGCCAACAGATGTTCTTTGGACATCCACACCACTCAATCTAGTCCTGTTGAGGTGCAGCTAATACCAACAATTAAATTTAGATGAAATTATTTAATATAATTTATCACTGAAAAGTTTTAAGAACACGTTCTAGAATGCATTCAATTAAAATGCACTATAAACAGATACTTTAATACACCTTCAATGGTTTGTAGCAAGTTCTAGTCAGCTCTATTTCAAGTACTGCTATTCCCCTGCCCTTATATAGTAACCTTGTAGTTTCCCTGCACGTTGTGGACACACTGCTCGCTTCATCCCAGGCCACAACTGTGTGCAGGCACCTGGCAGCTGAACAAATATGAGGCCTACTTAATGAGTTCTTAAAGAGAGAAGTGGCTGGTGTTCATGCTCCAATGTCCAGGCTTATGACATAACCACGCAGTGGGAAAGCCTCCACCACAGGCTGCAACTCCATCTGTCCAAATTACTGCTTAACTTAAAGCTGCAATATTTTGTAAACAGATTAAATTGAAAACAATAAAAAATACAAATAATAAATTTATCTGTAATTAATATCTAAATGTATCCAATGTAATAAATAAATATATAGAAATGATAATAAAATTTTGTTTAGATGTCCAAATTATTAATCAGAACATCAGTAAAATGTGATGTCTTGCAGCAGCCAACATCCTTTGTACATGTTCAAAATCTGCTCAAACCATTGCTTGGGAGGATGCAAGTAGTGATGATGAGTATGAACGTTAAATTTTATCCACAAGTCTGTTCTTGTGCATTTAATTTTATGCTTTTCCTGCATATCTACAACATCTCTCTCTACTTCAGTTAAAGATGGAAAGATGGAGAAGTCTTTCTGAGGCAAGGTAATGACTGCCCTTGTATTTAGCCACTTTGCAGCAACCATCCCATATGGGAAAGGAGGGCAGATAGAAGAGGCTATTGGCCCACATCCAACACAAGCACAGCCTTGAATCCTTAGCACAAAGCTCTATGCCAAAAACACTGGTTCTCTGTGAAGGCAGAAAAAAGGGGGATAGGAAGGGAGGAGGAGAGGAGACTTGATTAGGAGACCTTAATGGGACTACCCTGTCACTTCGTATGGGTGGCTGGGCCAAGGTCCAAAGCATTACTGACACTGCACTAAAGTAGCAAGGAGACAGTGAGGATCATACAGCTGCTGCACGAAGAGACTTCCCAAAACTCAATTCCTCACTTAGGCTCTGTGGAATAATACAATTAGACTTAGGCAATTAATCTTCAAAAGAAACTGCAGGTGAGACAGCACTTTACTGTGTAATATAACTGTTACCAGGAAAATGGCTCATGTAACCAGAGAGGTTGAATGTAATCAAACACATTTTGGTACAGCCAGTGTGCTAGTTGTCCGTTTGAAGGCCACACAGGAGTTTTTGTTAAATCTTAAAGTAAACTGGAATTTCAACCACTTGAATCATAATCATGGTGCCTCACGCTCAAACAATTACACAACTATTTAAAGTGTGGGCATGTAGATGGCTAATTTGGCCCCTCTGAGTTTGAATGCAGAGTTTCCTGAGTTTAAATGCAGAATGCCGAGCTTCAGTGCACAGATGAAATGCATTATGTGACTGGGTAGACCAATGCAGGTTCACTGACAACTGAGAATGATAAAGGCTAAGGTGTGGCCCGTCAGCGCTATACCCTCATGCCATGCTGTTAAAGATTCTTTTTTTTCTCTTCCAGAAAGAATAGAAGAAAAATAATAATAATGTATTCTACTGTAAATACAGAAAATCATAAAAAGCTTTTGTTCTAAGGTTCTCCACATCTCATTTGCGGTACAGCTGTGCTGAGTAACAGATTGTTTTTGGCTAGAACGGCACTTCACTCTTAAAGCAAATTGTGATATAAGACAAACAACGTTAAATGAAAAAGGGTGAAAAAGAGTAACTCGGACCATGGTAATTGTTCATTTGCAACCCAAAGCCTGGCTCCCCTGGTGAATGCAGTGGAGAGAGTGATGGGGTATGTTAGCTAGGCCCCACTGTGATTGGGTGCTCTGAGCCAGTACAAGCCCACTTGGCTTCCAGTATGGATTGCTTGATTTGAAGAGTGACCTTGAGTGAGCCAGTGCTCTTCTTTCATTTCTGCTCTCCACCCTAAACTATCTTTTTCCTCCCTCTGTCTAGGGAATGGAAAGCTTTGCCAAGCCACCGTCAAGACAAGAGCTTCAGCAGAATTACAAGCTGTTCAAACCAGGGCCAGTTAAATGAATGGGACTAGTGTCCTCGCTCCCACTGTGCCTTTACGCCTTCATTCCTCTGTCATCCTGCTCCAACAAACTCAGTTTCATTTTGTAATATAAATGAATTTATCTCTGTCATTTATTCTGACAAGGATGATTTTTTCTGACATGAACAAGGTAAACTTAACTTTGTAAGGGAGTGTTTGAATCTTCCCCCCTTCTCTAGACCACTGTCAAAACAAAGTAATTAGAAAGATGCACTGCTCGAGAGGAAACAGCAGATGTGGGGATGAAGAGGAGGAAGGGGTTAGTGCTTCACCCACACTCTGGGGAAAGGATGAACTTATGTGTATGCTCATGACAAATACAAAATCGTGTTTAAAATAAAATTCATGATTTGAGAGCAATGAAGCCTGAACATGTTACTTCTGAGTCCTTGAGCCTCAGATAAATAAATTCTTATGCCAGCCATTCCCTAATTAGAGACAAAAACTGAATACAGAGAAGAGACCAAAGAAAAAAACGTTTAGAAGTAAGAGTGGCAGCCCATAGCCACAAAGTAACACTGAGTAAGTAATCAAGAGTACAAATAACTAATTCGTTAAACAACTGTAGACATAAGAAAATATGGCCCCATGATGACAAAATAATCACATCATGACAAAATAATAATGGGAAAAAGGATCATCCTGGACAGGCAGTGAAGCCCCCCTACATTTACCCCATAATTTCTTTTAACGTGTACACACTGCCACAAGTAGAAGGAGCAATTTCCACTGCTTTGCAGCACTGTCTGGGCTTATGTGAGGATTAAGGTTAGGCTGTCGAGTCAGAATCCAATGTGAAGCCTTCTACAACAAACTGAAGTAATTAACAGTTCACGTCTAAGACTAACCTCTCATTTAGTGTCCTATGGAGCTGCCTCTTCCCAGGAGTGAAGACCTTAACAAATGGTTTTAATAGGCAGCCCTTCATAATGTAAACCCATATTCTTGTGGGACAGCTCACAGCTTTGACCACAGAGCAAATATGAGTAATTTGTATACATGTCTGCTGGGAGCCGTAACAACCGCACTGGGAGGAATTACTTTATGTAATTACTTGAGAAAATATCTTGGTAAAAGACATGCAAGGCTATGTCATGCTATGAAAGCAAAAAACAGAAGAAGAAACACAGAGAGAAAAACAGAAAAAGGTTCTGTGTGATCTATCCCGATGGTGGTTAGGGCATGTGGTAGAATGGCTATAAGGCAATCACAAAGGCTCTTTAAATGCACCCAGCAAATTTACTCGCATGGAAAATTAAGCAGAGACGGCATTCTGTCCCCCTAAAGACTTCAAGATATATGGCTGCTTTTGTAATTATCATGGGCCAGGTCCTAAACTGAGATATGTTCATATACCAGTGATTTTACCGTAAATCTTCCTGTGTGTGATGATTCTTTCAACAGCATGCTTGCATGAGTGTCTGGCTTTTCATTTTACATATTCCGTTATCTATGTGTATAGGCATGCATATATGTGTGTGGGCACACGTGAGTGTGCATGCAGTGAGTGATATATGAGTTGCGGTAGGATTGAGAGAGCCCTGTCGACAGCTGCTGGCTGCCATTCACACCTGAGAGGACCCATGTCCTGATGAGAATTAATGTACTCTGACATCCTCTGGGACTCTGGCAGCCCCCAGAGGGCCTAATGAAGAAATACAACCTTGCCAAGAGAGAGGGGGCATATCAAAAGGCTCCCTCAGGCCCCAGGAGAGGGCATATAGAGAGGGCATGAACAGATAGGGCCCTATGAAATCCGTTTTTTCCATTTTTATTCTTCTGAATTACGTGTTTTACGTTATAATCATATTTATTCACCTAAAAAGTGTCTAATTATGGAGTAGATGGGGGGGGAGGACAATGCAATAGGAAAATCAGTTATTTAACTTCAACACAGTGCTGGGGTTCAGCAGAGCATTTACTGCTTTGGTAATGCATGTCAACATTTACCTGTAAACAACAAAAAACATTCATTTTTTGTGCAAAACAAAGAACCTTATGTATTTCACATTAGAATAAAGAAACAGTCTTCCTTTTGTAAAATAAAAGTGCTGCACATTTGAAATCAACAAAAAAAATGTATCAAATAAATAAACAGAGTGAACACCTGGAATACAAATCAGCTGAAACAAGATGTGTCTTGTTTCAGCTGATTTGTGTGTATGTTCTGCTCTAAACTTAGCATTAAGCGTTGAATTCCGTAATTGTTTTGAGGACTTCTGTGTTTCATCAAGCCTCTTCTTCATAGCTCACCGCTGACTTTTTTCCTCTGTGTCTGCGTTTGTGTGTGTGGAAAGCTGGGTCCCGTCTAACAGGTCACAAGTACAGGGGGCTGCAGTGGCCAAAATTCATTAGAAACCATTGCTTTGCTTTGCCCGCACACCGATATCACCGAATTATACGACATTCCGCGTTTAACAATGGATTCCATTTTATTTGTTGAATTCCGCGATTCCGTCCGCGTTTTCCGCATCGCGGAAATCATAGGGCCCTAAACAGACAGGAGACATAGAACAAAGATATTAGGGAGTGATTGCACAAACACTGAGATTACTCTCAGAGCTTGTATACTTTTGTCGTTTTTTTTTCCTCTCAAAAACATTGTGAGACATAGATGTTCATTATGCTCAGCTACCTTGCTTTGTTAATGAAACATGCACAAAGTGTCACTAACATGCACTGAAATATTCTCACCTGCTCATTAAAAGCCTAATAATCAATCATATTTTCTAGAACTCATGAGAATGAACCAATTGCCTGTAGGTTACATTTTCCGACCTTCTAGCAAGCCACAATAGAGAAGGGTCCTAAAGGTCTTCAAGGTTAGAGGACCAACCTCTTTGAGCCATCTGTGCCTAAAGGTCACATATGCCCATATAAAAAGAACCTGTGTTTGTTTGAGTGCTGGTCATTATGCAAAATCTATTTGGGTCCCAAGTGATGTATCATCCAAGTACCAATTAAAATGTTTCCCTTTAAATTCAGGGTGACTTGTACATCTCTAAAAGGACAGATGGTAAAGCATACTGGTATATTTGTCCAGACAAGCCTGCACAGCGCTCCATAGACCACAAAGTCAGGGAGGGAGGTAAAACAAGTATTCCAGTCCTTCAACCTCAGCCCTTATGCTCCCTAAATCTCTCATTTGCACATCACTTTTCCCCACATCCTTCCCTCAGTCTGTCTCCCTAAAACATAAAGCAGCACATTAGATTTCCAGCGCTCCACAGCTCTTGGCAAACAGGATGAGGCATACAGAGTTTAGAAATCTCAGAGGAGAATGTGAAACTCTAAAGTAAAGATTCAATATGAAAGCCTGACCACCAGGAAGAGAAAAAAGAAAGACAGACAGATGTAATAGTGATGGCAAACAAAAAGGTGGAGGTGCTGAGGGATGAACATGTCAACACACTACACAGAGTTGTTGAAAATAAGTGAGACCCAGGGTATTGGCTCCAGTGTGGAGGTGCCTGGGGTTAGCCTGTGGCCAGAACAGCTGCTGCCAGAGGTTCAGCAGAGTAGGACCAGCAGCTTATGGATCGCCTCATGATGTTGACTAGCCATCCTCAAACCACCAGGAAATGGTGGTAAGAACTGACCCAGACAGAATTCCAGGCGCGTGACCATGTGACGTCAGTGCAACCAACATCTATCATTACCACATCCATAAGCTCTACCCACACGTCCTTCTGGCCATTCAAGCAAAGTTGGAGAATGCCTTGTGATAAAACATTTCTGGGCTGCAAAAGTGATCGGATGCCCGTCACTTTGCTGCTGCACAAGAGCTAATTTGTAGTTCACTTCAACTGCTTTTTTCAACAGCTGCTCAGTTGTCACACAGCAACATGTCAGAATATCCTTGTCTGAATTCAGCTCTGCCACTAATCCCTGAAAATTACAGTGTAACTGCATCCATGGAAAGTGACGGTGGCCACAATTCACTCATGATGAAAAAAGCCTTGAAATATTTTCACCAAACCTATGGAGAAACATAATTCCAAGCTGAGATTTAATTATCTACTGCCTGTAGGAATCCTCATATAAAAAAAGTTTGATTTACCCCAGGTTTATTTTTATTGAATTCTTTGACTGGGATTTTGTGCTTACTTATTTTAAAATAAACCGTTTACCAACAACAGTGTACAGTAACGCTCAAAAACACTCACAGATTTTCAAACAAAGTATAAAAATACAAATGCTTATGTCCTCTATGCACATCAATTCAATTTGTAAATAGATAAAAATCTGTTAACGTGCACAGAAGAACAGTGACATAGAAGGAAAAGGAGGTGTTTTCTTCTTAGGTTCCAGTGTTTGGACAGAAATTGCTCTTTCATCCTTCATTAGGGTTTCCCACACATTTCTGTCAAAACAGTCCCTTCAAAGTTCCCTGTCAAACATGTATGCAGATGAGAAACACTCTTACCCAGTCATCCTGTGGGCAAACATTACTTCCAGCTGAGCAAACATGCCCAGACAGAACAAGCTATACATGACAGGCGGCTTTGGTTTCTTTCTCCATATTGGTCAAACACTATTGAGCATATACTCTACTGTGTACCTTTGCCATGTTACAGCCTCCAGCCTTATGCCACATCTACCTTTAGAACAAATACAAGTGAGCTTCAGTTGTTTTTAATGCCTTTTACAAAGTTGTAAAGTTAATCTAAAAATATATATCTGGGACTGAAGACAGAAATCAAACCGATGAGCTATACCTATTTTTATACACTACTCACAAAAAGTTAGGGATATTTGGCTTTCGGGTGAAATTTATGGAAAACGTAAAAAGTTCACA
>JAUMHL010000018.1:6221173-6235919 GCA_032362345.1 Sandelia bainsii
TCTTGGTCTCATGATGTCAAAATGTGAACAGCATGATGAGGAGGATTGTTTAAATACCAATTCTGATTGAACCAGGACATTTATTGGTTATTGGGAGACCCATTCAGTTTAATGAATACCTTACAATCTGATTCCAAGTTGACTGTATTTTCTTCTGCTTTCTCAATTGTCTTGCTTGTTTTGCGATGTCTGCATTTTTCTTAATTAGGTGTTCATTCACATATACATTTGTTCCTTTCAGCTTTCATCCCTGCTTAAGCAGTTCTTTCTTCTGTTTTCTGTTAACAAATCTTATAATAATGGCAGGTTTCTGATTTTTACTTTTCCTTGGGAGAGGATGGCACCCCTCTATATCCTTACTTTCCATATTTATACCCTTGCTCTCAGAGAAGTCAATTACCTGCTTCTCTAAGGAGCTTAGCTCTTGCTCGGGTGGGTCCCCACTTTCTGCTGCTGTAGCCCTTGCATATGTCCGGTGCGTGGTTTCCAGTCCAGTCACTATCACGTCATTTATTCTTGAGTATTCTTCCAGTTCTGACACTCGACCTTCCAGCAGAGCAATTCTCTTTTCCTCATTTTGCCTTCTGAGGTCTTTAATCTCTTTCATTAAATCCATTATCACTTTTTGCTGTTTTGCAATTGTTATTTCTCCTGACATAAAGTTAAGCGATTTCTTTATCTCCTCCAGTTCCTCATCAGTGATATTACCTCTTTTGGGTGGCATCCTGCCCGTGCTCAGCCTGGTGGCTGATGTTGAATCCTGTCTGGTTGAATCCTAGCGGTGGAGTCTGGCTGGTCCTGGTGACTAGCCCCGCTGGCTAGCGGTAGACCCTGGCGGGTCCTGGTCACTGGCCCCGCTGGCTAGCGGTGGAGTCTGGTTGGTCCTGGTTACTAGCCCCGCTGGCTAGCAGTGGAGTCTGGTTGGTCCTGGTTACTAGACCCGCTGGCTAGCGGTGGAGTCTGGCTGGTCCTGGTGACTAGCCCCGCTGGCTAGCGGTAGACCCTGGCGGGTCCTGGTCACTGGCCCCGCTGGCTAGCGGTGGAGTCTGGTTGGTCCTGGTTACTAGCCCCGCTGGCTAGCAGTGGAGTCTGGCAGTTCCTGGTGACTAGCCCCTCTCATCTGCCATCTTAATCATCTGCCAGTCAATGTGACAAATACCAACCAATATTTTTGTTTTCTTTTTTTTTGTATAATATAAAATAATTCACTAATAATATATCTGTGATAATCCAATACTGAACATAACTAAAAACAGGTCTGCATCTTGGGATAAGGGATAGGGATAATCAAAACAACATAATGCCTTGTCTACGCAGTGGACCTCTGCATGGCCTGGCTGTTGTTTACACCAGAATATGTCAAATAGTCATTAATCTGTGAAACTATTGCTTGACTTGTGATCATATGCACAGAATCAGGTTGATTCTATGTACCTGCACAAGTAATGATCAGTAATAGAAGAAATTAACATCTGCCACATCTTACTGATGTACGAGATCCCAGGTAGTGTTTTCTGTGAGGGTTATGTTCTGCAGGACATTTTGCAGGAAGACCTATCAGGGTTTGGGCTGAGAAGGAAGTACTGCCTTTCAGTTTTTGGACAGTAGACAAACATCCTCCCAGTTGTTTGTTCTGTAAATCACATTATGCTCCACAACGCCCTCCAACAAACCTGCCGTCTACCAACACCTCCTACTGTGACACATTAATTATAACTTCCTGTATACAGCCTATCCCAGGCCATGAATACGTAATGCCCCAAAATGAGTCATACTCGTACAGCAGACGCCCAGCAGTGAATAAATACAACCTATCCATCACATACTGTCCAGTGAAAAATTAATGAAAGCCCACAGAGGCAAGCACACTGTGCCCAGTCAAAAGGAAGAGTGGAAATTATTATACTTTATCTTTAAAAAAGGGAAATTCAACAGCCATTACAAGATCCTACCAAGTGACTGGCTAAATGAAAACACATGTCAAAATCAGAGCAGAGAAAAAGCAGGTGTTCCTTTAAATTCTGACTTCATGTCTTTAAAGTCCCAGCAGTGTGCTAGCTAGGGGTATAGCTTGAATTTTCTCACTCCTGAAAGCCATCTCTGTCTTCCCAGGGATGGTTCAAAAAATTAAAAAAACAAAAAAAACAAAACAAAAAACAGTGCAACCTGGCAGGTGATTCGTCTCTGTTGTCCCAGTGGGTGGTGGTGGCTACAGGTTGACTAATGGTCCTGTTGAAATGGTTCAGATGCCTGAGTAATGACAAGCTATAAAAGCTAAGCTGACTATAAAGTCAACTAATCTGATATCTAGTGGCGGTTTTCTGGTGATGAGAGCTGTTAACATTTTAGAATAAGGAAATGTCATAACAATATAAGGCAAAAATAATTACTGAAAGTAAAAGGAATGAATGAGACAAATAGAAAGCAAAGCTAAAAAAAAAATTGTGAGACAAGAGGCAGAAAGGAAGAAATAAAGTAGTACAAATTCAGGCTCAACCTCAACTGCCCGTCGCTCCTTTCTGCTGCTTCCACTTAGACATCCCCTAGCCCTGCCTCCCCTTCTGTTATTGCTCCTTCTGCTCCTCATGTCTGTTAAGTCAGCATGACATTTTATGATGCCTAGATATTAAAAAGCAGTTTCTATTATGTGTGAGAAGGAAGTAGAAACAGCTATGCTCATGCAAGGTAATTAGGGGAAGCAGGCAAGGGGATATTTATGAATGCAGGGGAAGACCAGGGGAATTGGTGTGTAATGCCCTGCTGTCAGTAACAGTTTTCTCTTTAACTCTATAGATAACACTGTTAAGGGAGGAGATCATTTTGAATTTCATTTATGATCCATGATTCCTCGTTTGGTTCATTTCATCCTTGTGATGCGTCAAACTGAACAAAGCCCATTGCAGCAAAGATTAAAGTAGCGCTAACAAGTTTTAGCAAATGCAGCCGTGGCAGGATGTATTTGATTACACAAAAATCAGACAAACCCAGAAAGGCAACACAGTTGAACAATCTGCTTAGGGTCAGCATGTATGATTTTATGATTTGTCCGTTAGTGTTAGTGCACTTAATTGACCATCCCCAGATTATATTTGTGATTTATTCCTTTGACAAACCTTATATAGCCTGACGTGCTGAGACACTAACCTGCTAGCTGTTATCATCATGACATTAAAGACTAAACAGTGCTGAAGGTTCAGCTCAACTCAGGGGCACCTTCTTTAATTTCAATCATTGTGTTATATTGGTCAGAATTCTGGTAAATCAAGTCTTGTACTTCATTTTTCAATACAATATTCAGCTTTTACTCTTTACTACCCCTCCATTTGATTCTTGGCGCCTGATCAAGAATTCCTTTTTATGTCTCTGTGATATCCTGCTTTGCAATGCATTTTGTAATGCTCGTTTTACTAACTTCTATATACATCTTATTAAAACCAAAACGCACTGCGATTTTGAAACATTAAAAAAACACTCGTTTTATCCTCTCCTTTCAAACTCCTGATTTTTTTAGCACAGATTGTATGGCGCCAGTGGCAACATTTTTCACAGATCGCCTCAGCAGATATACTATAAACCCACTCTGTGTTCTTCTCTCCTGATGTGGTCAGCATATCCGTTTGTGATACTCGCTGGAGAACTTTGATCAACTTACTTACCACAAACCATGAAAAGTCATTTTCATAGAAACCAAAGTTATAATAAGTTCCCTTAACCTGACTTGAAAGCAAATGCTCTCTGTTAATGTTACACAAGAAAATGGCTCCTTTGAATCAAGAGTCTAAGGGAAATTGTTGATGTTTAGTTCTTAGGTTTTGCTCAATGGTTCATCTACACATCAAACACAAATATGCACACACAGTGTGAATTACATCTGTTGCCTTGTAAGATCAGGGTTGTGACTTTTGGACCTATGCAGCTGTACACTCTTGCCTTCGTCTGTTCAAAAACATTAAACAATATTTCCAGCCAGCCCCTCCAGGCCCCCAGCTCAATAACAGTTTGAGGCTGTGAGAGGAGTGAGTGGAGGAGTTCAGACACCTTGGGGCCTTGGGGGCTGCTCTGGGCTCTCCCTGGAACCACAAACCAGCACAGGTCACACTCAAGTTTGTTGCTTTTTGTTTTCTCAACAGCTCAGGGACAAAATGAAGCCTTAACCTCGTAATCTACCCAACATGTCCCATGGTAACATTTCTGGAACTGGGAAATTACATATCAGGCCTGAGAGGTGAGGAGGGAGAGATGTGATTTTGAGCATAGTCGATGAAAGATGGCAGTTTAGATCACACAACCCAAGACTGGGGTAAATATTTCAGCTTTCATGGCTATACTTTCAAACATGATATTCCTTATAGCATCAATAATTGAATCAGGCAGTTCTATATTAAAATAAAAATTATATCAATATCTATGTTTGTTTCTATACCATTTTATGTTTGATGGTTTTGGTGTCTAGGGTGGAGAAGGAGATATTGTGACAGCAGTCTATCTGGCACCTGTCACAGTGCAGCTTTGGGGGAAACTGTCTGTCCTACCTTTTCCACCAGAGTCAACTCAGGCCATCCAGCCCACTGTCTGCTGCACAATCGGCTCTCTGTTCATGACTCTGGGTGGGTCCCGTTCCTTCCACCCACATTACTGTGAAAACAACCCAATCTCAAACGCACTCTGGCATACCCATATGTAAATACACATACACTCTCCTGGATCAACTTCTAAACCCACTGCCCACCACAGTGCAGCAGGGCCTATGGGGAAAGTCACCGAATTCCTGCCACTTACCATTACACTCCCGCCTTTCCGCCTCATTGAAAACACATGTACAGTATGTGTGTACGTTGTGTGCTTAACTCATGGATAGATGTAAATGTGTGTCTGCCGAGGTATTTCTACTGTAACTTTGGCTGGGACTGTTAATATAGACTTGAAACCCTAATAATATTAGCAGGGTTTATTCCTGCCATTTCACACCTTTACTCCCAGCCTTGATCTTTGCCCTCCACTCAGGTGTATTTACATAGGCAACCAGTCTGAAAAGTCCAACAGGCCACAGTCTAAATATTTACACCACACTGTACTAATGCAATACAGTCACAAACTCCTTTTGCACCTGGGCCTCCTTATGTGTGGTGTCACACCAGTAGGGGTGGCAAATCTTTGGCAATCCCACTATTTAATTTGATTTTGACAGTTCATTTCAGGATTAGTTCTTGACTCAATATAATTCTTGTTTCAATAAACAAAAGAATGGAGGGCACTACAGTTTGTCTCATAAGCAGTGTTCACACAGTTTTACTATTCTCACTGGGGACATGCACTACAAGCAGCTGAACCAAAGTGAGGCAACATAGGGCAGAAAAAAGCTGGATCTGGTTTAACTTTTTCTACAAAACAATGTCATCCAGCAAGGTGTTGTGTCAGCCAATGATGTACTGTACATGCACGTGCACATTCCTCGTAGATTACTTTAACGTGAACACTGCATTTATACTGTTTAACTCAATAATGTCACAACTAAAGATAGAATTAATTTCCAATTTCTTTCACCAACGCCAACAGGTCAGTCTGATGTCTGAACAAGCGCAGAACCGCTTTTAGTTAAGTCAGTCTAGTGGTCTTACTAGCTTGGACATAGTATCATTTCTTTTACGCTTCAAACAACAACACGTCTGAATTGAATGTCATCAAACTAACACAAAGACTGAAGCAGTACAAGGATAAATATGCACAGACAGTGATTAAATGCACATTTTGCTCCATCTTATGAAGAGTGGGGTAATCAATCATCATCATACTCACATTATCATTTCTGCCATCATCTCTTATAGACAGAGAAAAATATTCAGTTTAATAAGTTACAAAACCCTGTTAATGTGCCAATTTTAAGTTGCTGAGGAAATTTCATGTCATACCAACCTACGTGTAAAATTTTCCCCTTGTGGTGCAGGAAAAATGAAAGAACTTGTGCAACCATACCAATAATCTTACATTTTCCCCCTTTCCGTACTTTAATGGTAATTCACTCCAACTACATCAATGAATTAAAGCAATATCCAAACTCAGTGTCTTCTCATTCTATGTTTGTGCACTGCTGGACTGTAAAAATGCCCAGCAGAATTAACTAATCATGTTAAAAACAAAGCAATCTTCTTGCTGTATGTCATAACTATATCTTACTGCGGTTTAACAGTGACACTGCTTCCTCACACACCAGGTGCTAAATATCATGCAAGCCATTCGTTCTGTAAATGTCATGTCTAACCATTACATAAAAAACGTGTGAATTTTTAAAAACCCATCATTTCAACATATAGATAAAGATCAGTGCTATATATCCTTAAGGACTAAGAAGTCAGACAGAGAAAAACATCACAGTAGCTTGGTCTTTTCAGGTAGTGATATGATCCATATTCCTACTTGCCAACAACTTAATACCTCAGCCACAATATATGGCAACAGGAACAAATTCACCTTGGGTGACAATCCCCCACTCCCATTGTATGTGATGAAAAAGGGGGATCCTCCTAATGTATAATGATGAAAATGTTCTGCCACTGTCACAAGGCAAAGTCTCTGCTTCAATGTAAGAGACTCATGAGCCAACATATGGTTCAGTGTATTGCAGCCGACATTGACGTATTACAAGTAAAGCTGGAGTGGGGCTCACATCAAGAGGAGGCTCGTCCAAACCACTTACTCTATAGATCATCAGAGACAGAGAGCTCTCCCTCAGTCTGTACACGCTCCTAAAGTGAGCCCATTCAGTCAGAAATGAAAATAGAAAGAGTACTACGTATTTGGAGTACAAGTGCATTTATGTGTGTGGTATGAAACTCAGACATAAAAACATACGGGTGGGCCATCACTCCTTACTTAGACCACACACGCACACAAAAATAATCACACACAGACGCATACATACATGTTCATGTGTACACTCACACACACACTTACTTAAAGCACCCAAATAAAATGACAACCACAAGCCAAGAAAAACAGCCCTACACCGTTACTGTATCCCGCGACAGAGCAAGTAAACGAGCCTCAACATTTTACACGGCTAGGTGCACTAGTTAAATGCTCAGAAGTGATGCCTCTTTGATGAGCTGTGGTAAGTGATATGATAATCACACTGTTACACATTTGCCAGAACACTTTCCCATTTTGCCCCGCCAGCTTAATGCCCTTAGGGGAGACTCAGCCGGATAAACAGATCCCATTTCTAAAAGGCAGAGACTGGTGATGAGGAGTCATGCCCTGCCAGATCAACCTCCTTTCCTTATTGCCATCATCACACTCTCACTAAAGTGTTCATGCTGTTAACATTCCTCACTTATAACAGTAGTAGCGTTGCTGGCAGGACTGGAGTTTATACCCCCTTGACCCAAGACAGTCCATCTCTGATGAGAGCACACTGGAGGGCTTTGTGTCACTGGAGTATTTTACTGGATACTGACAAATAGACTGATAAGAGTCAGAGGGGATTGGATAAGCTCTTGCTGGCAAAGACACACGTACACAATACCCCAATTGATCATTTCCGCCACCAGACACGCCATTACTCACAGTGAGACTACAACCACGAAAGGCAGTGATACACTGGCTTAATTTTGAGACAATAAAGTAGATGGGCAATTTTGTAAATGAAAAAAACAACAACAATCTGTTTTTTCATTATAGTTTTGTTCCTTACAGGCCATTTCATCGACACTAATTTTGTCCCAACTGACACCACCCATACCTGGTGAAAGTAATATGTTCTCCAAAATCGTCTCCAAAACAGCAATATCTTTTTTCCCCTTGCAGAGTGTAAACAACACATTTCAACAACATCCCATGCACAAACAAGTTCTGTAAGTATTTGAACACTGGCAACACTGGAACACTGAAATTAGATAAACCAGACTTTCAGCTTTAATTTAAGGGTTTTGTCAAAAGTATTGTACGAGTGTGTAGCAATTACAGCCAATTTAATTCATAGATCCCCAGGCCTCTACTACAGCTGTCTTTAGTTCCTGCTTGTTCTTAGGGCATTTTGGCTTCAGTTTTGCTTTCAGAGAGTTAGATGTCTGCTCAGTTGAATTGAGTTCAGGTGACTGACTTGGAAAATGCAAAACAATCCTCTTGTTTGATTTTAAAAAAATGGTGATTGTCCATGTTCACTGTGAAGCAGTGTCCAATGTGTTTTGAAGCAGTTGGCTGAATCTGATCAAACAATATGCCCTCAGAACACTCACAGAATTTATCTTGCTGCTTTTGTTAGCACTCACATTTAAATACAGGGAAAACTGTTCGTTTCACAGCCGTACGTGCATACATCGCCGCATACTGTATGGCATAACACTATCTCCACTATGCTTCTCTGATGAGGTGGTATGCTTCGGAACACGGCTTACCAATGACTTGCATCTTCTGTATCCACTTCAGTCTTCTCTTGATTGTTGACTTTGACAACCCTACTTTCTCAAGGGTGTTCTTGATCTGGCCAACTGTTTCTCTTTACTGTTTTAAATAGTTTGTATTGCTATAACTACCATTGTTGCCATCTCGCTGATCGGTTCATTTTAACATTTCAGCCTAATGACTGCTTCACTGCCAGTAACAGAATTCATATTGAGAGTTAAGGCCACAGAACATTTATTTTATATTTATATTGGGGAGGCAAGTAGTTCAGTGGTTTTATTTATTTATGTGAAAAAAGTGTCATTTCACAATGATAAATGATATAGCAAAGCAATGATATATGACACCTTTACATTTCCTAGCGAGTACAACAACCACACAAGCCCAACATCTGAAAGCGAAAATACCGCGTCTACCTCAGTTGATGATTTAGTACATGAAAAGGGAGCTACTTCAATAGTATCGAGGTTTCCTTTAGGTAGATTTCTCCCAGAGAGCAGGAGGCTGCAGATGGCTGAATGAGGGAGAGATCATTATAGAGAAAAAAACAAAAGTAAGTCAGAAAGCAGCATTTTCTGTCAAGATATAGTTAACATCTGTGAGCGATGCTTCCAAAATAAGTCAGAGACAAAGGAGAAATCCGATTATGTGTACACACAGATTTCCAGTAACCTGGTTACTTAAGTGCATGTAAACACAGTCAAAAACAACAGCCCAGTGGAAAGGAGGATTAATACTGACCTTCATTTTGTTTGCACTAATAAATGCTGCTGCCTGCAAGCTATAATCACCAACAAAAGATTAAGCTATTATTTTTCTATATCTAGCAAATTTCCTTAAAAAATCGTGATATAATTTTTAAGCCATATCACCCAACCCTACTGCTGGGACTTGGTACAAGTAGCCGGCCATGTATTTTCTTCATTTTCAACACTCATGAAGAAGAGGGGTTGATGGAGCTATGCACTTGTTTAGCGACTAAGAAGTGAAAGTGTGTGCATAAGAAGTATAAAACAAATAAATATGATTTGGCCCATCAGCCTCTATATTGACATATCCACAGATTACTCCACCCCCTTAGATTCCTCTTTCTCTCCATCCTTATTTCACGCCAGGTAATAAGCACCTGAATACATAAAAGATGTTGCTCAAGTCCTTCCTGTTTATATTAATGTTTTATTTACTGTTTTGTATTATCATAATCAAAGTTCCAATAAAAATAACAAAGTAGAATGAAATATACATATCAAGTGACACCCTAGTTCCGTAACCTGTCCCACACGGAATCTTGATGTTATGTTAACAAACAAATTAGCATTTAAATGAGTCCCGCATTTTATCCTTCAAGGTTATGTTGTTATGGATATGAAATTAGAGGGTGTCGATTTGCTTGTGTATGCATTTGTGTTTGAGTGACTGTGCAAGTGTGCGTGTGTGTGGTCCATAAGCTGCCAACCGACAAGTCCCCCAGAGAGGTGTTCGAGCAGGTTTGTTTAGGGTTGGTTTGGGAGAGAGTGAGGTGGAAACGTGCATTTTTCACTGTGTGTGGGTTTTGGTCTCCACATGGCTTGAGGGAGAGCAATCCAGACATTTTCTAACTGTGAAAGATTTAATATCTATTTCTCCTGATTGACAAAAATCATCACAGTAGAAAAGATCCTCTAAGCTAAAGAGCCTAACGCATGTCTTTTCTCAAAGACAAAGGCTGTACAAAACACACAGCTAGAATGGTTTGTCCATATGCTGACCTGCTTTGAATTAATATTATTTGGCTGAGCTCCTAGAGCAGCAGTCGCAGCAATCAGAGTGTGGACTGTTATTACACAGGTGCTACACAGTGACTTTTGAAACAGCAAACAGTGCTTAGACACACATGGCTCCCACCAGAGGGCTCAACTGCCAGTTTAAAAAGTAAACTCCAAAATACAGAGTTTAAACTCAGTCTACTGCGGTGTCACTATTGGGAGAATCAGTTCTTGCTGAAGTCAATACAATAAGCAAGTGTAAATCCTAACACGTGCTTTACATGTTAGAATATGCTGGAGATGCATTATTTACTTTTAACACCCATTAAGCCAGTTCCTTTCCTGTGCAATTACAAAAAACATCATCACTCATCTGACAAAGTACGAGTAGTCCTGGGATAGTGACAATAAGATACATGCTACTCAACCAGCTAATCTGTCCACATACATACACACATGGGTTCCACTGGAAGACATATGCACTCAGTTGGCAGTTTATTAATTACAGTTGCAAATAGAATTGTATTGCATTACACTGAATGTTTCCAAAATGACCACACAGTGGATTAACCACCTCTCAGGAACAGCTGAATGAAGGTTGGACATATTATAACTATGTGTTAACATAAGTTGCACTTTCCCTGCACAAATGTAAATCTGCAGATGATAATGTGTGAGTCCACACTTAATCTCTAAGGCAAACTAATCTCCCCTTTAATATAGTTGATTCACGAAGCTGCTCAAAAACATGTTGTTTTTAATCTACTGCTCGCAAGCTCAGCAGCCATAATAAAATGTGGATTAACTTGTAAGCTGGGTGATATGTGGAGTTTTTTTCTGATTCTTATGGCGGTACGTCTCCTTCATTCTGCAACAGTAAATATGTATGCTAATACAGTAGCTCATAAAGTCTTTAAAAAACACCTCTCCATAATATTACAGACAGAAAAGCTCACATATTCAAACAAAAACACACACTCCATATGCTTAAACACACGGCAATGACTTTGCCTGTGGCGGTTTACATCAATAAGCATAAAATGTATTAAGTCTATACCTGTTTTTGCAGTAATCTCATTCAGACTCACCGTTTAAGGTAATGTCCAGTCACAATTTATTTAGAATTGCTGCAGTTGTTTGACACAAGAAAAGACTTTACAGCCTCTTCAATACTTGTTTAGAGCTTGATAGAAAAACATTTTCAGATTGTTTGCTTCTGCATATATTTTTCTCACAGACCATAATTAGACAGCTTTACAATAATAATGTAGCAGAAAAGTTACATTTTATCAACTGATTTTGCAACTTTGTGCGATGTTTGTTTTGCTCAATATTTACCTATGTAAAAATTAGATTTAAAAAAAGAAAAGGAATTAAAAGATAAAAAGCCAATGTGCATTAAACTAGATTCACAAGAAAGAAGGCTAGCAAACATCAGCACCAGACAGAGACCAAAGAAAAAAAAAGAAAATGTGACCGAACCCAACTACTTTATTCAACATTACTACTATTTTTAATCTTTGTGACAATCTTAAAATAACTACCTTCTTCCATGTGTATGATCCAACTGCCCCGTTGGAAGTTGTGTCATCTGCAAGGCTTCAAAATAGAATGCCAAGTGGTAAATAATGTAGTGTTTACAGGAGTTTCAGGAAACAGCCTTGTGAATATTTGTTTATACAAAATAAAAGTCATTCAAGAAAAGACAAATAGCCATTAGACAACTTGTTGTATACCCACACCCCTTTAATCCATAGGTGGGATCCAGTGATTTCATAGCACGCAATGAGCTCCAGTGATTAGGGCCATGTGGGCACAGTAACATTTGGGCCCACTCCTGCTTATTAATCTATTTGAAACCAGAGCTACAGTTCAGATCACCACTTGGGCATTCCAAGACACACTGATCCATCACAGGGAATGTCAACCTGGAACCACTCAGACCCCCAAGCAAACTATTTCCTGAAGTCCTACCTCCACCCATCGCCCAGGCCAGACATTTATTTATTTAGCATTGCTATCCTGTGCAGTTGAGGCCTTTGCAAAAACCAATTTGGGAATTTATGGAGTTTGGTTTCAAACATACGGTCTACAGTGTAGTGTCTGATGTGTTCTTGTGGGATTGTGACAGGAAATAAAGATTTACAAATGGGGTGGGATTTGCCTTGGCATGCCGGTGTTAGGTGGGTTGTTATTCCAAAGTCAGAAAATTCTGCCTCCACCCCTGAAACACATATCCAGTAAATCCACATCTACAGCACATATCAGAGTGGAGGCTCTGCTTCAAAGGGTTTATATCCTATCTTGAGATCTCCCATCTTGAGTGATAGAAAAACATCAATGACAAGTACAAAAACACTTCAAATACATAGTACACGAAATGGCATGAAATGGAAAAAAATATGCAGCCTTATGAAATAAGTGCACTTTAGGAAGTTCAAAAGATGCTAGCTCAAAGGAAATTAACCCATGATCAATGTCAAACGACCAGTTTGTGTCCAAACAGTCTGTTCTCTGTGGTGAAGGAGACTTATCTTTTGTTTGACTTCAGATGATGCTGTATATTATTTGTTCCACAGATTACTCCAACAAAAGGAGACAACAGGGGGAAGCACAGGTCTGAAGATGAGTCACCAGTTATTTAACACTACAGAAAGCTGGGGTTTATTGGCTGGTCAGCAGCCATGCAGGCCTTACTGAATGTACCTTTGTCAATGTTTTGGGTTGCTAGGAAAATAGCAAGCAAAGGGGACTTTAGCTCTGTTATTGTCTTTTACACTCGCTCACTCACCTTTGTCTCTAACTCCCTTCCTCTCTCTGTCTCTCTCTCTCTCACACACACACACACACACACACACACTCAGTGTGTGTACTAAGTACAAGGGACTTGAAAGACCCGTTTCAGGTGTTTGAACTCATCATTACCAACTCCAGCCTGGGGATCTGCTCAACCTGACAGCCTTGTTGATAGATTGTAATTGTATGGTCACAATTGATGGACTGCACCTCACTCAATGTAATATGCATTTGTTGGAGGTTACAGGTAAAAGGAAAAGCAGTAATGACTTCTTCTTGTTGTCCTTTGGCAAATGACCCTGCACAAACTCTGGTGGACATTTTACCATATTCAAGAGGGAAAGGATACCTTTGCATTTCACTGTGGGTGTTCTGCTTAACACGCAAAAGAAGGTTCTGGTTTCCCTTTTAATCAAATTTCAATTATTCCAATGGAGAAGAGGAAAGACTCGTTTTGTAGTGTGCTTTCTCTCTGTTCTTTAAAATCAGTATTTTCCTCCAGCAGCTCCAGGTAATTAATCATCCATACATGTTTTAAAACATCAGCGACTCTTCTCGCTCCGTTCTCTCAGTCAGTACTTTGCCTCTGTTGTCCCAGTGTGTGAGTGATTACCACAAAACTAAATATATTGCATGCAAGTGTGGAAAAGACACATATGGTGTGGTCTTTGAAACAGCATTTTATTTGAAGCATAAGCGTAAAAGAAAAAAAAGAGGCTGAACTGAGTGTGACTTCCAATGTACAGGTGCAGTTAAAGTTGTAGAAAAAGGAAGGGGAAATGTTTAATTGCAGGTCAACAATTTTCACTTTTTAACAAGCAAAGAGTGAGACAAATGCTTACTTGCCAAAGATGTGTGTATTATTTTGAATGGCATTTCTTGGTAGTAATGGTATTTATTCTGCCTAACTTCAAAACAAATTCTAACCACAACTCTTTTTTGCACATACTATATAGAGACTTGCCTTTTTTTTATGTCTTTGTGTGGCCTGGATTCAACTAGTCTAGACTTATAAAATCTAATGCACTCTAACCCACAATGCTTTTTCTATCAGCACAAAAAATATAGAAAAACTATTAAATAATTCACTTGTCGAAAAATAACTGAATAGCCTTTCTTTTTTTTTTAAGCAATTTTGCAATTCGGAATTAACACCAGCCCTGCGATGGATTGGCGACCTGTCCAGGGTGTACCCCGCCTCTCGCCCAATGACAGCTGGGATAGGCTTCAGCACCCCCCGTGACCCTTACGAGGACAAGCGGTTAAGAAAATGGATGGATGGATGGATGGAATTAACACCAAGTTCGTTTTCGTCTGTATTATTCAGAAGAAGGTCCATCAATATAATTACTATTCATTGCAAGCAAGCTACAAATGATTCTAAGGAAAACCAACGCAAATTGAATAGGGCACAGTCATCATATAACTATTCAAATGGCTGATAAGGCCATTTTCAGTATAACCAGCAGAACCATTAAAAAAATTAATGGGTGAAGAAAAAAAGAAAGTTATACTTTTGCGAGATCTCGCAAAACTATTGCGGGAAACTTTGCGAGATCTCACAAAAGTTTTTATTGTAAAGTACTTCCAGGTCAACTGGTTACCATAGATACGACAACAATGGAGCGTATACAACTGCATGTGTAGAGTTTTATTTTGAATTTGGCCTCAAATATATAAGACATTAAATCCGTGCTTGGCAGTAAACACGGTTTACATTTACGTGAAAGACACTTGAAGAGAATACTTAGCACAAAGGGCTACTCTCATCGGAAAACGTACTCCGAACTGGCGGACATGGTGGA
>JAUMHL010000018.1:6259132-6280260 GCA_032362345.1 Sandelia bainsii
CCCAACTTGTCAAGAAGAAAAACATGCTAGGAATTGTTAAGTGCTAGACAATTTTTGTGTATGTGTGTGTGTGTGTGACTCATTTGAAATGAGCATTTACTCAGCTTGATGTTACAGTATATAAATACATATTCACCATGTTCTGACAGAGCCAACAGAACAGTGACAACTCATGCCACGAGTTATTGCAAAGTTCTCTGATCCCTCGCATTTTTAACCAGAACCATAATGTAGACTGTAAGTCAATATAAGTCTACAGCACTATCTTGAGGACAAACTGTGATATGACAACATGAGACCGGGATGATTCAGAGATTATATTTAACAATGTTTTTTTTCCTAACTTCAAGATTTAAAATTGACATTTCTATTGCTGTACATAAACGTAGTGAAAACTGAAATAATAAAAATGCTTAAAAACTAGATTGGGACACAATTTTTGATGTGCATCTACCTAAATACATTTACAATTACTGGTAATCAAATTATCACAATTGACACACAGTGAATCAAGGGCATTCTGGGTACTCATAGTCTAATGCGCCAGACACAAGGACACAGCACTTTGCCCATTTTGGCTGGGTAGAAATCATTGTACATTATGCCTTATAGGTTGCTATATCCATCCATGTGATGAGGATGTCTGACCAGTTTTAAGTGGAAGTCCTGATGAAGGCTATGTTTTCTGTTTTAGAGATTAGCGAGACTGTTTTTTGCAAGAAATACATGCTAGAAAAATATATTTAAAAAACAGTACTTCTTTTGAGTTAGTTATACACTTAATGCTGATCTGCAACTTTGCCTGGCACATACACAATCACATATAAAAAATACTGTCTATGCCTGGTTTAAGTGGTGATTGCAGTTTTAATGGCAATGTGTGAGCCATTTAAAGTATTTGCTCCTCTTTTGTGACAGTGGTTATTTGAATTTCTGATCCGCATTCAGTTATTTGAACAGTCCTCGTCTTTGTATTCAATGAATTCTTTGCAGAAATGTGGAGTAATGTTTGGATGAATGTGTGTGTTCAAGAAAAATAAAGTCTCCAATTAGAAAAGGGGCTGTTGACAGACGAAACATAGAGCAACAACACTTAATTTATCTGAGCAAATAAAAATACACAATTCAGTCAAAACTTCTGCACATTTGAGTATTTACAACTAAATCAAAGTTAGTAAGATAACAAACTAATGCAATTGCAGTGCAATTCTGGAACTGCCTAACCCTAACCCTAACCTACAAGAACATGCCATGTGCAGAGATAGCATAAGCTTCTAGTGGGCACTTCAACAATAAAGTAATGACATGGTGATCTGTGGTCCAACACACATGCAGACCCTCAAGAAGAACAGAAAAGTCCGCCAAAGTGAGATAATCCAGTTTATTCCTTAAACGAGTCATCCAAACTTAAAAGGTACTTGAGGCTCGCATGGTTGCACCTGGCAGTTAGCTAGCTGACTGAACATGCTAGTCCGCTAGCACGGCTAACATTAACAAACATTAGCTCCAGAATTACAGTTTCTGTGCACCTTACTCCCACTGCCTTGCTGTTTTCGTCCTCCGAGTTGTCCTCAAAGTACGGTACATGACCTGTGTCCACCAACATGACTAAACGTGTTTTTCTTTTTTTTCAGTTGAGCCCGGTTCCATGTGACTTTCTACCTTCTGTGGCGGTTTCTTCATGCAAGCACGTAGCTCATAATTGAGCATTTAAAGCACATATTTAGACACATGACAGAGAAAGTAAAGTTAACTACATTAATAACGTCTTCATGTTAGGTGATACGTATGTTCTCACTTGCATGGCTGACTGGGACTCTAGCAAAAAATGGCGCCCTCAGTAACGTTTTCACCAACACCTGTGCTTCTTCTTCTTGGTGTTTATTGGCGGTTGCCAAACACCTGAGCTTCTGGTATAACCATTCGAAATGGCTGCCATGAAAAAGGTCTATTAAAAAAGACCATTTATAGAAAAACACAGTCACATTGTACTGATTGTTTCCAGCCAATATCATCAAGTATATTGTTAACTAAAATATGTAAAGTCTAATCAGTATAATTTTTGATCTTCATAATGAAGATGTAGAGAGTAAAGAAGAGGATTAGGGGCACTATAAAACATTATTTAAGTTCAGAATTATTCTGAGATATTATTTTTATAGTGGCCCTAATCCTCTTTTGTAGATTTATTATCAGACCAAAACAAATACAAATCTGACAATAAAGGTGAAGATGTTCTTTACCATACAATGTAACTGGCATACGTACTTGTTCACACTCTCCTTTCTCAATGCACCTTGGAAGTAGGCAAAGTTGTACCAGAATTCCCTATTCTGCTTCTCTAGTGTGCAATGTGGATATTTGAAGCCTCCAGTATACATACACCGAAAATGTACCTTGCACAATATTTGCATACTTATGGATTCTGTTTTCTACAGGAGACAAAGAGTATCCAAGATGTAATTTCAAAAATTTTTAAATAGGTGATTAAACTTATTGCTGCAAAAAAAACTGATGCACAATATTATCCAAAGTAGAGTATTTTTATGTCTTAATTATGTGTGGTAGGGGGTAGTAGTAAATTTAACTTCTTGCATTTACTCTGTAATGAACACCACTTTCATTAGGACGAATAGAGTTGTTTTTATTGGGACTGGGGGGTTTCTAGTAGTGGCTATTGCATGATTTCTTCTGTTGGTGCACTGACTCAGGGTAGGTAGCTGTGACGTCTGCTACTGTGGATGAAGCTGCACAGACTCTAACTTTGGCCTGAATCCAAGTTACTCCTGCTGTACCTCCAGATCATCAGACAATAGGTAAAGATCCAGTAGCATATAATGTACAAGCACTATCCCTTTTTGTGGCTTGCTGATGTGATTTTAGTTGCATACATTTTAACACAACATAGTTTTTATAAAACCTCACATTTACCTTGTAATTTGATGCCTTCAAATATGTTTGTGTTAATCATGTTGACAAGAAGTTTCTCAACTTGCAGTAACAGTAGTGGCTGTTCTATAGTTTTAACATAATTTCAGTTTAATTTCAGTTACACTGGATGATTAAACCTCTTCTCAGGACTGTGTGGGCATATCCACACCTTGTTTGATTGACTTTCCTGGAATTGTCATGCTTAAACTTGAACAAATAGGCCTTTTTCACTATAGTCATTTTGAGTTGCCTCAATAGGAAACATGCAGATAATAAAACAAAAATAAAATTATTGAAGGCTGAATTCCATTTAGCTGTTTTAGTTTCAGGGTCCTTGACTTGCATGATGGGATGGCAGCTTTTAACTGTGTAGGGTGTGAGTTTTTAATTAGAGCAAACTGAAAAATCCATGTATCTGCTTACTTTTCATCTGAACTCAAATGTTAATTGACATTGGAGTGTAATTGGAATCACTGTAAATTAAGATATAGTCAGTTTCTGTCAACTGCCACTGTTGCCTACAGCTAGACCAGAGGCTGAAACTGTCAGAATGACTGATAGAAAGAACATCCAGTATAGTTTTGACTGACAGCAGTCTGAAAGCACTGTAACACTGCAAGATATCCGCTCCTCTATAAGCCATCATTCATGTGGATAAAGTTTTCAAAAATTCCAAGTAGAGATGGTGTCAACAATTTCACCACATGCTACATAAAAGCTGCTTGAAACAGCAGTATACAGTAGTTTTTCATTGTGACTGAAGTTTGTGTAAGCTTCCAATGCATGTTCCACTTATGCAAGTTGACATGCATGGTGCACAGCTGAAGTCACAATAAGATTGGAAGGTAAAATAGTAAGGAGAAGCTTTCACTGTTACTGCAGGTCAGTGATGATAAAATCAAATATGCGATACAAACTGCAAAGCGAACACACCCAGGAATGTGTTTTCTGCTAAGTGTATGCTGTGCACGGTAAACAGAGAATTTCTTGCAGCACCTGAACAAAATGGTTAGCAACATGTGAGGTAAACCACAAAAGTCCAGATGACCTCCTCGCCAGCTGTTGTAGGCAGGAGAATTTTAAGCAAAGAATATGTGTAAGAGGACACAATGTAAGAGAGTGAAGCACTACAGAGACAACAAGGAGCACAGAGCTTGCAATACGGACTGTTTCAGGCCCGAGTGCTGGTAGTCTGTCTAGAGGGGTTGATTTAAAGCGAGGATGCCACAACAGCAATATTAGCATTTAGATGCGCTCAGGGTGTTTCTTTCCTATAATATACCTTATGATGAAGTGAGATGTTCAGTGATAAGCAGAGTACTGTACAAGTAGGAGTTCATTACTACATAGTATCTTGATTCAACCTGTCAAAGGTTTATTCAAAAATAACCACTTTAAATTTTTCCCTACTCACTGAGCATTTATTTATCAAGATTAACATCTACCAAGGAACTTTTAATTACATATAGGTAGTGTATATTTTTCCTTTTCTGTTAGTAGGATATTTAAAAAAAACTCCTCATGAGGAATTTTAGGAGATTTAAATCCCATCCGGTGAAAAATTAGGCCACAAGCTACCACTCAGTTCAGCTACCAGACGCTGCCTGTGTTTTCCTCCAGTCCTTACCACCTGACTATCTCTGCCCACTCACACACCTTTCCTCATCATTCCAGCCAATATTTAAGCCTGTGAGTTACAGCTTTACTTTGCCAGGTTGTCATGTTTTAAAGTGTGTTTGTGATGGATTATCAGTCTTAATAACCTACCTGTTCCTGTGTTGCTCTTTGATCCTGTAAATAGATCTGTAATATTGTTAATCATTAGTTCTATTAAACTGAATTCATTGCACCTGCCTGCCTTTGCATTTGGGTCCTCTTTCCTGTTGTCTTGTACTCCAACCTTAACAATATTTCAACAGTACTATAAATATAATGGAACCCTGTGGAATTTTCTTGTGAACAAATTAAATGCAATGAGTGTGTCCTTGAGGTGTGTTAAATGCATTTCATTCACCACAAAGCATCTGTAAAGCTAAAATTATGAGTGATGTGTTGAAACTGAGAGAAGGAATGTGTTTTTGGATCACTGCTTGCTCATGCATGAGACTGTCCTCCCAAGGAAAACAACAGCATCCATCATTTCAACAGATGCCTAAAAATCAATAATTGTTCATGTCACAAAGTCCTCTAGCAGCCATAGCAATTATGACCCTTGGTCACTGGGAGCAGGTCAGAGTGGAATCATCAATAAAATGAGGGACTTTGTTTCCTGTCTCCATTTGACAGTGAACACTAGTTTCTTTTGATCAAGACTACGATTGTTTCCTTATCTTAAAGCAAGTATTTGTTATTGTAACCAATATGAAGGTGATAATGATCCTTTAACAATAACCTTAAGCAATATTTCTAAGCCAATGGATGCCTGTCTTTATGTGACTGACTGGCAATCTATCCAGGGTGTGCCGCTCCTCTCAGAATCCCAGTCCTCATGCACCCTCTTACAGATAGATGGATGGGTGGATGGATGTTTAGATGATGAGCACCACCTTCTTGCAGCACCAAAAATCTGGCCAAAAATTACTCCAGTCAGGCTCCTAGAGTCATTTTTTTTACAATAATTTATTCATGAACATTTTCTTTTCAGCCAAACGCTGCTTCGGAGCAGTTCTTTCAATGCAAGGAGGAAGTTCAATCTAATTTTGTCACTTGTTTCTGTCATATTTTAAAGGATATTATATGACTGGCATGTCACTCACCCACCTGTCACAACAGAAAATAGTAACTGGCTCAATGCTAATGACAGAGGAAATAGCAACTGTGACTACATGAAAAGAAAGCATTCATTTCCCTTTTTCAGACATATTCTGTACCTGTGTAATTCAAATGCACATGCACGTGTCAACCAGAAATATATATGGAAGCTTGTAGAATTTGGTCTGTATTGTAAGACATGATCTGGAAAACTTCCATCCAAATGTTGTGTTTTTCTGTGATAAATAGCGTATTTTTCCTAATAGAGAGAGACTGTGGCTGACTGTATCCTGATCTAGCTAACAGAAATCTATTCAGACAGCACTTCCTGTTTTGCTGTTTCTTCATCCTTCCCACATGGCTCCAGTTCAAGCTGCTTTTTATTTACAAAACAAAGCTGCTTCATATTCTCCAACGGAAACTATGACAGTATGATTTTAAATAGTAAAATAGCATTAGACTGCATGATCTCTCACTTCAGAAACTTGTCTGTGTCACTACATTTCTATACTGTAAGTCTAATGTTCCTTTTTCCTCCTATTCAAGATAATTTCCCCCCTTGGCTTATTAAAACACAAGGGAAAGTCGACAATAGCTTTCAAAGAAAGATTCATAAGGAGGGCATATGAAGTGCACTGTAAGAGATGCCTCACTAGCCACAATAAATTGTGTCACAGGAGCCTCAGAAACCCTTAAATTCACACACACACACACACACGTTTTTATATTTGTGAGATCCTTAAATGACCATTTGCTCTAACCTCCCTCTGTAAACTGGGTCTTGAGCTACCTCCTGCATGCCCAGTCAGTCTGGATTGCCCGCAGAACATCAAACAGCACCACATGGTGCACCGGCGCCCCCCGGGGATGTGTGCTCAGTCCACTGCAGTTCACTGTGCCACCCATGACTGTGCCACCAGATCCAGTTCAAACCTCATCCTCAAATTTCACTGGCAAAGGTTGACGAAAGCAAGTGTCCCCCTCCCATCATGAATGCATTCAACAGGGGTGCCCCTGAAAGTATCCTAATAAACATCTCTGTCTAGTTCTCAAAGAGAATAGTGAATGCAGCAGGAAAAATCATTGGCCCTCATCTCCCATCACAGCCACCAGAATTGCGGTGATCCCTCGCACCCCACTCACGGTGTTCTCACCGTCTTGTCGTCAGGAAAGAGCTACACAAGCATCTGTGCCAAGTCCACCAGACTCCTCAACAGCTTGTCGTCCAGGCTGTGACAACTCTGAACGCACTGCCTCCTCCTCCCTAATACTATCTCTCTGTCCTCACACAAAACAAAGAAGCACACAAATCACATGACGGAAAAATATCCCAACACGTGCACCTTACAGTTAATTGTCTTTACACTGGACAAAGGCCATGTAAAGATGCTGCACACTGTAGCATGTCAGTCCGTCAGATTCCCATTGAAGCCTGGGACTTGCCTTTTTTTCTATTCTCAGTCAGATTTCTATTTAATATATTGGTATTGAATTTCTGTTTTAGACATGTATATATTAAACATTTTAACCTCATTCTACTGTCATTTTATAATTTATTTTATCATACATTTTTATGTTACACTGTGGGCCTAGAACAATAGAATTTCAGTCCATTGTGTGTGCATAATGTGGAATGACAATAAAGATTCTTCTTCTTTGTCTTCTTCTAAATATAGTACTAATAAAACACACACACACACACCATTCTTTATTCAATAAAAAATACCTATTGTCTGAAAACAATTTTTTTGTTATTATGCTAAAAGTCATGCTGTTGTCTGTCCAAATTAACATTAAATGAAGATGCTGTGATATTGGAAGGGCTTCTTCAGCTTTTCCTTTCCCCAGACCCTAGTACCAAAAAAGTGAAACACTACATGCTCCTGGACACAGAATTTAAAATCAGAAGACCTTCCTACAGTATGTTGTTCCTACAAGTGTGGTTTTTAAACTATATGTCAGTTCAGTTTTGTGTGAGTGATAATGACTAAGGGTTCTTCAGTATCTTGAATAGTTGCATCATGGGGAGGTACGTGTGCTCAATGTTTAAAAAAAAATAAAGCCCAACTGCGTCCTTGTTGGATGAAATCATTTTCTTAAAGTTAAAGTTAAAATGGAAATCATATACACAATTTAATGTTTTTGTTTGTTTGTTTTAATTTTGCATGTTGACACATAGTTTAATCATTAACAAATGTTAACCATAAAATATTTAAAGTGCAATTTTGTGATGATACAAAGGTTTGTGGAGGGTGTAGCAAACATCAATAGTTTTGCAGTTTCCAGCAGGTGATCATTTTTTAGGCTATAAATAGTTTTTTGTTCTAGATGATTCCCAATGAATCTAAATTAAGGTTAGCTCAGGTTATTCCTTGTCAGTAAAAGGGACAGGTAGTGGGTCATAGAAAGGAATGGTGTGTGTCAACACAAGACATCTAGCATATCAACTCCCACTATGTAGTTAGATTGCAACAGAGCTCGGAGGAGCAGGGAGCATGCAAACCATCAGGCTGTGCATTCTTAACCAGGGACTCATTTTCAGTCGTCCACTTGGGTGTGGGTAAACAGCACCGCCCCGATGGTTGTTTGTTTTAAGTGTGGAGCGATCCATCGCAGAGCGCCGGGCTCGATTGACGCTGTCTGCTGATCTGCTACTGCGGATTGCTCAGAATAACAAGGCTGCTCGCTAATTCCCGTCTATCGGGGCTTTCGCCGAAACACAGAGAGAGTAGGGTCAAAAAAAAAACCCAACAAGGCAGGCAAGAACGCCGCGCCGCCGGAGTCCGCACCCCAGAATGGCTTCAGGAGACCTTTACGAGGTATGATAAAATCATGTCCAAGGAAAATGCTCTGTAATATTGACGAATAATGGAATTAGGAAGTAAAGGGGAGGGCGTCGCGTATGTAAAAAGCGATGTCCTAAGCCCTTTAACAGGCGAAACTAACCCTTCTCAAGCTTTGCAAAGACAAGGTTGATCAATTTCTGCTTATACTTTATGACGCTTCTGGTGTACTTTGACATAATTCCTCGCGGCTGTGGTCAGTAGATAGGATGTAATGTACGAGCTGAACTCCTCAGTCTGTCGCCGAGTTGAAAGTCGTGGTAAAGTGACAGCAGCGCTGAGCGGACGGACATGGTGAATAGCTACAGACGGAGAGATTATTCTGAAGGTGCGCGGACGTGCCAAAAGATATTTTGTCATCACAGCCTTTTATTTATTTTTTTTTACAGTGGTGTGACTGTTTAGCGAGCTGTTTGGCACATAAGGTGAGAGAGCAGTTTATTTTTATCGGGCGGTGTAAACAAGTGTGCGTAAGCTTATTTCATGGTCCATGTGTAAATTTGTGAGATTACGACTCCAACCACGTTGGGCGTAAAAGTTGCCCAAATGGGTGGCCGGAAGGTCACGCGCAACATCACTCTGGAGCGAGTGCCAGAATTTGCATGAAGCCTGGTTCCTACATCAGCTATACCGACTCAGACTCTTACTGTCATTAGCCTTTGTTTCCCTGACATGGTGTCATATGTTTCATTTCATGGTGGTGACCGAGAGAGATGAGGGTATTTTAGTGGCAGATCACTTCCAAGGACGAACAAAAAGCTCAGGCATAGAAGCGTTCCCGTTTTTAGAGTAAGGTTCACCTTTTAAACATGCTTCAAAAGTGCCTTTCTGAAAATTAAATTGGGGGTCCTCTTGTGAGTGTCGAAGTAGATAACATTATCTGCTTACTGCACCCGCAAACAACGGATGATGAGTCAAGCAGGACATCAGTTAGACAACAATAGATTAAATAAAGGAAATAAGTCATTTCAGTTTCACACATTATTTCTCACAGTTAGTCCCACTGGCTGTAACATTTTTATTGAATTTATTGCTCTTTATTGCAGAACTTAAGTCCCCACTAAACTCTTCCCCTCACTTTCCTGTGCTCACCAGTATGTCTACATGTTCCTGTGTTCTGAGTCTTGGTAGTTTTTATTTTTTTTACAACACACAACTGCATGTTTATGCTTCTTTCAAATTTGCATTATCACGTATTTGAGCAGGAAAGCGTGATTATTTTATGCCACTTTCAGATTATATTGTTCAGTAATTACTGAGTGGGGGAAAAACCTTCACATCAGCCCCCAGCTTGAAATTCCCAGTCACATGAATGTCGCAGAACATCAATGAAGTAGTAGTGAGCAATATTATACTTTTGTTTTCACTTGCTTGAGACTGCTGTTCCTTGTAGGCTGTTGGTTTGATTTGAAATCCACTTGATGTACCAGCCTTCACTGCTAAATTGTGATCATTGAAGTTGATTAATTGAAGTTGTGGACGTAATTGACTGGTTATTTTTACTGGTTTATCATGATTTATAAGTCATAAAATATATTCTCTGTACAGCTTTTATTTAAAAAAAAAATTATATATGAAGAATGGTGTCTACCATTGTTGTGGTTTATTGCAAGTAATAACTTTGAGAAGTTTGTACATGTTGGGAGTTCCAGCTTAAGTAAACTAGCTAATAATGTTACGTAGAAGGGATTTGTTTAATGGTCCTGTAGGAGACTGTTTGAAAAGTAAAGGCACTGACATTGTTGTATTGTGGAATTTGATGTATATTGTAGGGATGTAATTTGGCTTTAGGTGAGAAAGAAAAAGTAAAAAAAAATATTGATGTATCAGTCGGCAAGAATAAGAGCAAATCACTCATCTCACTCAAACCAGGCCAACCTTGTGAGCTGAGAATAAGCCTGCACATTTTTCAAAGAACAAGATCATGTTGACATCACTCATACATTTCTAAATATATGTTGTGAAGCCAGCATGTTGCTCAGTATCGTTACAATTCTTAAGTTAGAAAAATATATATTGTGGAAAGAAAATATTGGGGAGTTAGTGAGGTGGAGTTTGGGCTTAAAAGCTTTGGGGTGAGCAAGCAGTGATCAGAGGTCAAGTGCTGAGTGAGACTGGGTGAGACCATGAATGATTGTGTAAATTAGGTACATGTCTGTTCAGTAGTGGGAAAGAGTAAATATTTGACCCCAAAATGAAGTCCGTGAAGATTCTCAGTCTCAATCATCCAGGTGAGGTTATCTGCATATTGAGTCTTGGCCGCTGGACCCCTTGTTGATAGGTTGATCTAATGACTTTTGTGATCCCAGCTGCCATAACTAAATTTCCAGAGAACTGACGTTATCTTTCTGATTTTTATATTCAGTCTATAAGGTTTTGGATATCATGACATTTAAACTCTACAAGATTTCTACCATGTGGAAACATGTTTTTCAAAATTGCAGATAAAAGTGAGGCTGTCTACTGACTTTGTGATGAGGCAGTGGATGCATTGCTATCTAAAATCTGGCTTTTGAGCATCAAATACTTGCTTCCTATAGACTTGAAATGTAGATGTCAAAAGTTTTTTTTCATTCATGAAGAACAGTGAAATTTGTTGTTTTCAAAATGTTGTAGTAGTGATGAGTTTTACTCAGTTACTTCTCTTGCTGATGATTGTTACAAATGATGGATTTTCAACTTAAGACACTGCTTCAGTGATTATTCACACTGATGCTCAGCTTAAAGATATTTCACCACATTGAAACTTGGTACAGATGTCCATAGTGCCCAGAGGATTCGTTCTAATGACGTCAGTGGGCTCCAGAATTTTTCATTTATGGCAACAATGAATCAAAGCTTCCATTTAGCCAGAAAACATCAGTCGTAATGACTTTGGTGATCCCAGTGTTGACATATTTGCAACTTTCTTCCTTTTAGGATGCCTTTGGTGAATTAAAAAAACTGCTTAGCAACAACCATAGCAACTCTAGACCTTTACTCTTTTCTCTTGAGAAGAGTCTCCAGTATCTCTCCGTTAATGTGATCTCACGACTGTGGCTCTCTGTGAGTGGTGCAATTTGTGCAGTGGTGCAGAATTTGATGCAGACCCAGCATGACTGATAAGTGTGTTCAGAAGTGTGCTCTGTTGCGCCTTTAACCGCACCCAAAAGTGATGTCAGTGTGCATTACACACCTGTCCTGACATCCTCAACAGACTATTTGTTTTCCTCTGTATGTTTTGAGTTGGAGGATGCTGAAAAGGAATTTAGCAGCTGAGGGAGGATGTGACCTCCTCCACTCTTCCATCTCATACTTAAGCACCAAGTGTTACTAAACCTCTCTTGTTTGTGTGTACAACTTGGCCCTTCTACCTCCTTCACTTTCTTTCTCGTTTTCTCTGCATGTGTCTCTGCTATAATGTTATAAGTGCAGAGTGCAAAATACAGGGGTACTTACGAATAAGACCCCAGCAGAGACGTAAAAATCGAATTTTATGGTGATCTCCAAATTAAGCTAATTATTTTCTTTATCGCTATTTTGCAAAATGTTCATGTTTAGTGGTTGAAAGGGTTGTAAAAGTTCTCAGTTCTAAGATCTCAAATAGCGAGTACTTAATTGTGTGTGTGGTATTGATAATTGTGCATTTTGTTGGTGGGTGTTTTGTGGTTGATCTACTAAGAAAAAATGCATGATCAACAGGTGCAAACAAGGTCGAGGTGGCCATATTTAAATGAGGTTGCATTAAATGAGTTTAGCGTGTTTCCCTCATGGAGAATTTAGAAAATCCAAAGGAATTAAAGGTGTTAGTGGAAAAGGCTACAAATCACTTTGAGAATGAGAACAATGAGATACAGCAACGTAATCTCAGTATTAAAAGGAGAATCGCTATATGGAAAGATAGCTCCTATACCTCTGTGTGTCCTGAGTGAACAGAAATGTTATGTAACAGCCTATTTTCTGTAACAAGGATATTAGGACTTGGGACAGCACACACAAACACCTGCTTTGGGAGACCACAGCAGCTACAGTACGCTGGAATGACCGAGATGCAAGGAAATGCAGAGATGCAAGGAGTTTGGGTGTTGAAACTATTGCGTGGCTCCTTCTTGAGACTGGCTCCATATCATCTCATCGCTCACCCACCTGCTCCAAAACTGCATCACATTATTTGTATTATTTTTTTCTCTGTCTTTCCAAATATATTAAGACGAAGGGGGAAAAAATGTGTTCATTTCTCCTGTGCCTCCTCCTCTCCCAAATAACAGCAGCCATCTGTGTGCTGACTTTCAAATGTATTAAATATAGACACAATCACAGCCATAATTTACTTGTCTAGTGATATCGGTCGAGGCAGATGACCGCCCACCATGAGCCTGGTTCTGCTGGAGGTTTCTTCCATTAAAGGACGTTTTTCCTCTCCACTGTTGCCTAGTACTTGCTCAAGTGGGATTGTTGGGTTTTCCACATTATTCTGTATTTACTTATATTCTGTAAGGTCTTAAACCTTACAACGTAAAGTGCCTCGAGAAGACTTTTGTTGTGATTTGGCGCTATATAAACTGAACTGAACTAAACTGAATTTAATTGAATTGAATTGAACTGAATTGATGCGCCGTTGTGTTCACAGTGTGAGCATTCCACGCGGACACCTGTTCTTCTGCCCGGATCTTTGTAGGCTTTGGCAGACATAACTGGACACACTATGGATTTGGCCTTAAATTAATAGGAAAACTGAGTCTGTCATCATCATCCTTAATTTTGTACATACTACCATCAATATTTACCAGCATCACAAATTTGCAGGAAAAAATACAAACACAACAACACAAACTGACAAACTGAGATCTCGCATAGCTGCCTTAACTCTGATGCACATCAGCTACAGTGGCTACATATGCAGGCTATATAATCTCATTTTTAGGTTGCCCTTTTAGTACAGGTTACACTGATAGACCAATGAGATGATAGCATGCTGATGAGTGGCAATTATTTTCTCACGGATAGCTGAAGCAGTGTGTCTGGGTCTTTGCAGATTCTAAATCAAATTCAAGTACCAAAGTTGAGAATGTATATTTAACATTTTTGTGATATATATGAGTTAGAAAAGGAAACTGTTATGTAGTGTATACACCCAAATGAGAATGGAGAAAGGAAACAAACATAATACACCTGCAAGGTGGAGTTTTGCCTTTAACCATCACTAGAGCCATTTTACATAAAGCGTTAATATTGCTTCCGTGGTGGCTGTGTCAAAATTATGTGAATGCATTTCCCTGTGTTACATGTACTGTATCTCATTATTACATTAACACCAGGTTTCTATTTCTAGAGGATCCATTGTTCACCAAACAGAACTAGACACAAATTTCTTTCTGCTAATATCTGTAAATGTTGCTGTATCCAGTCTCAATTTATAGCAGTGATAGGCGTCAAACAGGTCAGTGAATGCAGCACTGCATTTCTGCTACACACATTAACTACACACATTATTAACAGTTATAATTAACTGACTGCACAACAGAGATGATTTTGATATTACACATTTCTTAATGAACCATTACTCCTATGCATCACTGTGTTCTGCAAACCAGAGCTAACTCCAAGAAATTGAGGAGACTGTTGTTTTTTAAAATATGACTTTATAGGTTATTTGTATCAGCAGAATAAAAGAGACAGTACATATGTATTACCGTTTGATGACGTCTAACGGCAGTAGTGAGCATTGCACGGCCACATGATATTTAGACCCTCAAAGTTTGTTTGGAATTATGTCTCTGGCCACCTGGAGAATGTAGGTTCAGTATTTACTATCATTCTAGCTCCTTTTTGGTATTCAGTGACTCCTTAGGGAAATATATCCCTTAAGTTGCTAAATGTGCCATTATGTTTACCAGTTAGTTGCTGATTTTGTCATGTGGCGCAGGACAGATAGTGTTTATTAGAGCTCTTTTAGTTGCTGACAAACAAAAGAGCTGCTTTTTACTTTACACCTAACAAAACAGGTTTTAAGTATGTCCCCATTTTATTGCAGTTATGTAAAACATTTACAGTATTTTAAAGTGAAACTAAAAGTGGCTTCAGCCAAAATGTCTGTAACAGCTGACACATCCATTCCATTGTAAAACTGGCTGTGTACACAACTGTGGTTTGTACAACTGGTTAAAATGTCGGGAAGCAGCAATGCACGATGTTATGCACATCTACTTTGGCCGCTGACTAACCATACTTGTATTGTGCTTACAAAATATCTTTAAACTATATTAAATAGTAGTTGAAGTTGGACACAGTCAAGGCAATTGCGTTCAGGGGTTTTGGTTGTATTCCAGTTTTCGCTGAATTGGAGTGGTGCAATGTTCTGGACCTGGGCTGTTTTGACGTGGTGGGGCGGGTGACAGATAAGTATGACCAAACAAAGCTGGCTTCAGCCCACAGTGCTCTCTAAAAGAGTGTTTTCTGTCACCCCAAAATTGATCATTTTTGACTTTTGTTTCTGTAGTGTACAGATTATTAAATGGCAGCTTGGTGTTTCAGTGTGTATGATGTGTGATTATTGTGTGCACACACTTCTCAAAATGATGACTGATGATGAAAGGTTGCCCAGTGAAGAATGGGGTCTGTCTAGTTAAGAAAACAGCATTGAGTTATGTCTAATCCCTTCTGTGATTGTTCATTTTAAATGTTAGTAGAGGTGAACACCCAGAGCAGCTGCTATCATAACCTGTGTTTATGCTGATTTTGTCAGATGACATCATGGCCATAAAATAACAAATTGGTCAGCTGGTCATAACTGTCAAAGTTTAATCTACTTCACATTGTGTTGTTAGTGTCGTTTTGTCTGTCCCGCTGAAGAGATGTTGGCTGTGGGCAATTGAGTTTTTTGCCAGCTGAAAAGAAGATAACGTTTCAGAAATAATAAGACACAGATCCTTTTATCTAATGTCAGCATGGTGTTGAGGAGAAGGGTTTCTGAAGATATCTGACCACCTCAGAAACTCTTCAGAAGGAGCATGAAGCGTGCTTTACTGTTTAGTCATCAGACATCAGACATCATTACTGTTGATGTCAGAATGTATAAACTGCATGTGATGAACACAGTGCCCTGTTGACTGTGTTGGAAGAGCCTGATGTGCCACATTTACTCATTCTCTGCAGCTCATCATTAAGCATCAAGTGTTTCTAAACAGCTTTGATCTGTGTACACAAGTTTAGCCCAAGCATTCTCCTCTTTTCTCTGCATGTGTCTCTCTACAGTGCTGTTAAGTGTGACGTTCTCTGGGACTGTAAGCAACCTAATCGTCTGTTCATTTCTGTGACACCCCTGCAGCTCACCCATCAAAGGCTGTTTGCTCCTGTTAATGTGCATAGCACATCTGAGAACATGAGGAGCAGTTATTACCACAGTCTCGGATGAAACCTTCCAACTATTTTCCATTAGTCTTGTGGCCCAAAACCATGCAGCGTACAGTAAATGTCCTATGATTATTGTTTCACATTCTCTTTTTTGGTCTCCTGCTGTATGCTTAAAGTTGACCGAAAAGCTGCATTCAGTATGTGTCTTAAGAGTAACTGTATTCCGGTTAAATCAGAAGAGCCTTACATGATGCCGGAGGATATTATTGTGTGTGATTTCTATAGTGTAAGGTATGCATACTGCCTGACATCGGGGTACTGCATACTCCGATGTCAGGCAGTGATAAGAAACTTTAAGCATAAACATCCAACCCAAAACCTTGATGTTAGACATCTGAGAGATGCCAACAGTGGTGCAGATGTTTGTAAAGGTTGGGACTGGTGATGCTGACAGGTTCTGCTGTGCTGTGTCCCATGTGTCATGTATTATTTGGGATGTGATGATCTGTGTGTGGCCGTTTGTGATGTTTGAATTATTGTTGTTCCAGACTCCAGACTTCACCCCTCTCTCACTAGTCTCCCGCCATTATAGCTAACATCACAACAGCATACAGCATAACTTTTTTTTGTGTGGTTGCATAGGTTGTTGTTGGAAGTGGAGGAATTGGTAACTTCTTGACCATCTATCTATCTTGATTTTGCAGTAATTCTGTGAATTACAGAACTCTAGCATGCCAGATATACCAACCCTCTCACTCCCCTCCTCCCTTCCCGACTGGTGTGGCCTAGCTAGAGCGCTCCTTGTGCAAATTGGCTGTAATCACCTAGTCTGGTTTTGTTTCCCATTTACAAAGCCAGAACTTAAAAAAAAAAAACACCAGTTCATTTTTTGCATGCATGTATGCACTGGACAGACGGCTAGAGGAGTGTGAGAGAAATTTGTTGAAACTGTAATTATTTACAGGAGCGTGTCTGTAAAACTTCACCATGAGTGTAATCAGCACCTAATTAAATTACGAATCAAGTTGAATGCAATCAAACTGTATTGCAAAGTAACAACTCACACTATCATTATACTTATTATTTGAGTGATTAATCACACACACGTTCTGCTAGATGGCATCATCATCAAAGTTAGGATGATGGAAAACATCACTATTGTGATATTAAATTGCCAACAGTTTATATAAGAAAGTAAATCCTCTGTCTATGCTGACAGTCTCTGTGGTCTCAAAATAAAAATCAGTATCTAAAACAATATGTCTGAAGTAGAAGGGTTTATTCTTTGGGAACCATGAGTTTAATTTTAATTGGAATCTGCCCATTAAGTTGAGTTTGTGTTGTAATTGTAAAAAAAAATTGGCCTGATGGTGACAATACATGAGAATTTATCCTCTGAGGATCAAGAATATCCACAGAAAATGTCTTTGCTGTGGCTGTACCCAGACTGCAGCTGTGTTTGGTGCCAGGGTGCCAGGGTAGGATTCCACTTTTCGGGAACATACAATTATACAAATTGTCTCATACTCATACATAGAATTAAATAGAGCGTTTCAATGGGCATGTAGTTAAAAGTTATCTGAGTCATAATCCTACTTTTATACAGATGAGAGACTGATTTTAAAAAGATAAAGGGTTGGCAGCTGTCTCATTCAGGATGATACTGGACTGTTATCAATCCAGGCTTTCAGCAAAGTTTTAAGCTACAGTACCAACAATTTAAAAAAGAAGCAAACATCCTTGCTAGGAATGATATCATGTACTTACTACAACATCACACATACAGTACAACACTGATTGTTATTAGTAAGATCAGAAACACGAGCTAGTAAACCTTTATGGTCTCTGAGAAGAATGATTGTAATATCAAGCTGTTGTGTGTGTTGCAGCTTTTTAAAATTAAAATTTTCAAAATGATAAACTACCAGTAGTAGGGTGCATAGCAGAGAGACCAGTCCTCGCCAGTTTAGAGTTGATATGTGAAACTTTTAAAGTCAGTCTGTCCTGTGATGTAGTGTAGTGCCATGAGCTCTGAACTTAGCTAATGATATTAACTCTGCTGGGATCTTAAATACAAGGAATTATAGATGAAGACAGATATGTGGACACCTTTTAGATACCATTCGGCTTTTTCATATAACTTACACTTTTAAGGACAATAACTCTCAAATGATGTCGTGATATCAAATGCCACTGTTGTAGGTACAGGATACATGTCTCTCTCTAACTAAGGAGAAACAAGCCCTGTTTGTGTTTTAGAATGCAATTTGAATTTTAGATTTTTGAGTGAGATGTTCAGCATTAGTTTTATAGTATAATCTGCTGTTTTTGCTCTTATGACATACACACATATTGCCTTTTTTGGAGTTTAGAACAAGCTTTAAATTTAAACAGGAGTTCTGCAGGTCATTGAAAGCATTCTATAATTGGCTCAGGACTGATTTCAATGGCATCGATGGCATACACCATGGTATGGGGTGTAACTAAATGTGCATTGTACTGAGTTGTAAAACATGCTGATCCTAATGCCGATCCTTGAGGAACACCTTATCAGCCTTCTGGGAAATTAATTTGAACCAATCAGTAATAACAGCTTGAACTCTGCCAGAGAGATATGAATTGAACCAGTTGTAAGTAGAAACATCAAAGTCCACAGAAAGCAGTTTATTTAACAAAATGTGATCAAAAAACATGGACACATATAAATAATGCACCACAGTGTTGCTTCTTATCAGTTATGTAAGCAGTATCATCCACAACAGGAGTAGCTGTAGCTGAAGGATGCTATTATGTTCTAAGCAGATACATAGTTCTGAGTTCAGTAGTGTTTCTAGGATTTTGGACAGACAGCACAGCTGGATATAGGTTGATAATTGTTAAGGTCAACACTGTCAACACCTTCATGCAATGGAAGTTCCTGAGCAGTCTTATATAATATTGATTCAACTTATGACTGAAGTAAAAGTATAACTGATGATGTTTTCAAGTGGTGAAGTAATTACTGGAGAACTGAGACATAGAATCTGTAGGCCAAAACTGCCTTCACCCAGTGACTGATTTCAGCGTTTTTTTAACCATGTATATGGCTGGTCTGAGATTAATTTTGTCTTTGTGTTTGCGTTGTCTTTGACAGTAAATGTGCGTATGTTATCAAAAATGTCACATGTTGCACTAAATGATGACTCTGGAACCCCCAGCCTAAGTCCTGCACAAGTTCAATTCTGCAAACTCTCACCAACCCTGCAAATGCAAAGCCCGGTGCTGGACCCAACCTGTTACACGTACTTATCTATAAATCAAATCTGCACCTGGCCTGACCCATACCTGTACCTTAAGCTAACTATAGTTAAACATATACAGGGATCAGCCACCACATTAACATCACCTGGGGGTTTTAATGTTCTGATGAACAGGGGTCAGCACAGGCACTCTAACCAGTCTGCCTGTCGATCATGGCCAGTATTACTGCATTCTGCATGCTGCATTCTCAAGTATGGAATGATAATTGGATGTGATAAGGAAAAACTGTACATTGGTTTTTACTTCTGTTTTCAATCTTATCTTTCTTTTTCCCACTACCCACTCACATTAGTCAGTTTTTACCAATGGCCATACCCTTGATTTAATAACTAATAATAATTTTTTATCCATTACATGTTATGCTGGTTAAAAGGCAGCACCAATAAACACTGCAGCAGACATTTTCTCTCTATCTGAAAATATTTTTTTTGTTATTAAAAAGTCTAATTGCCTCTCTGTGTGCTGCCTCCAGGTGGAGCGGATTGTGGACACGAGGCGGAATAAGAAGGGTAAGTGGGAATACCTGATTAGGTGGAAAGGTTATGGAAGTAAGGAGGACACATGGGAGCCAGAGCACCACCTACTACACTGTGAGGAATTCATTGACCAGTTCAACAGCTTGAGACTGCACTCACACAAACGGCCCAAAGTTCCAAAAAATCGCAGAGAATCGCTCATCACCAGCCACCCATCTGCTACAGATAACTCCAGAGCTCGGTCTGAGGCCCGGAAAAAGAAAAGGACTTATGGCCCAGCTGTGGGGGTTAGAGTAGGAACAGTCCTAGGGATTGGAAGTAGAGGGTCAGGACCCACTCAGAAGCAGAAGAAGGTGGGTGTCGGACATGGGAAACATGCTTTAGGGGACAGAATGAGCAAAGCCATGACATACAAGGCTCCTCCACCAGGGGGGCCTCACTTTGTTCATCCAATGAGGGATCCTCATAATGGACTTCAAAATGGAGAAATGGAGCCCCTCATGTACAGGCCAGAAGCAAGATCACATAGACTGCCTTCAGACAATGTGGATGGAGAACTAGGAGACATGTGTACCACTGGACAGCAATTGATCACTGAACTAGGTAAGATTTTGAAATGTTGAATGAAATTAAGAACACAGAAATCTTTTGATTTTGAGGCAGATAGATCTTAATATTATAGTTGTTATATTGCAGTGTTATAGTTCAAAAATCCTACTGATATTATAATAGGCCTTGACATATTTGTATAGATAAGAATAATAATTGTATAAATCTAATATTTTATCTTTAATATGTGTGTTTTAGTGGCCTTTAATGACACCGTTTCCCATTAGTGACCATTGCTAGTTGAATAGCTGAACAGTGGTCACTAAGGCTACAAGGGACAATTACAATGGTGCAAGTAGAGAAGAGGTATTAAGTTTCTTCTCTATTTGTTCTACTGACTCAGTAAAGTCAGTAACACAGGAATTTCATGTGTTTGCTAAACGTAAGCCACCATAAGCTACTCGACATAATAGAACAATTGAAGGTGTAGGAAGAAGAACAGTGTATAAAGTTGAACAAAGCTGAGCTTTTTTGCTTTACTTTACTTTACTTTTTACTTTAATGTTTGAGGGTGATATGGTATTTTTTATGTTAAGCATTATATAGTTGTGCTTTAAGTGTCACAGCTTGACAGACGGCGAGTTAACAGTTTGAGATGTCTGTGATAACAGTATGACAGAGAGGACTGATGTAGAAGAGACAATGGTTACAGCAGAGATTTTTGAAAAATTACACTAGTAATGTATGTGTACATACACGTGTATGTATGTGTATGTAGATAGCATGGAACTAAATCACACATTTTCAAGAAATCTTTTTTCTGTGTCCACAAACTAATTGTTTTCTATAAGATAAGATAAGATAAGATCATACTTTATTGATCCCACGAAGGGGAAATTCACTTGTCACAGCAGCAGAGTAAAACTGACATCTGACAAAAGTTAAA
>JAUMHL010000018.1:6280360-6302121 GCA_032362345.1 Sandelia bainsii
AACTAACAAAAACAACACACAAAGAGAGGAGCTGCTGTAACAGGCTGCCACCCAACAGGCGCCATTCTAGAACTCTATAAAACAACTAGTTAACTATATTTTGCAATATAAAGATTGTAAGAAAGTGCTGTAGTGAATGCTATATATGAATATATGCTGTAAATCAGAGATGAAGGAAAGAAATGTTATTGAGAGATTGTATTGAGATACAGCAGCTTGTGCAACAGAGGGTAGCCTGGGTTTCTATATCAGCTGATATTTGTTTTTAGACAAAAGTTACAATAAGAAACATTGTTGATAAGGTCTTATACTCTATGTGCTTTAAGAAAAGCATTCTGGAGATAAGCGTGAAATATTTTACAGTTAAAAACAAATTTGTCAGTGCTTCCTTAGTCTTGTTTTAGATGTTTGCATCACTGTCCGCATCTAACATTTTTAATAGTAGTTAGCTCAAGAAGCTAGCGCTCTCCAATGAACATCTGTGAAATGGACTGTTTCTGAATCAGCAAATATATATACTGTATATGTTTGGCCTGGCCCTGCGATGGATTGGCGACCTGTCCAGGGTGTACCCCGCCTCTCGCCTGATGACAGCTGGGATGGGCTCCAGCACCCCCCGTGACCCTTACGAGGACAAGCGGTTAAGAAAATGGATGGATGGATGGATGTTTGGCCTGTTTGTATTATTGTTTCTTGTTACTTATTGGGTTATATAGGCTATCAGTGTAGCTATATAATGATGTATCTGTTGTAGGTAAAAATATTCTAAAGCAAAATGGACATACAAGTGCTACAGGTAATCCAGGTACTAAAATATTCTTAATATATGAGGCTGTACTGAATACAAAGAAGTGATTCAGGATAGATTGCATATCATTATCTTTTTTTCCCTTCTTTTTAAAAAAAATAGATTTTCTAATTATATTTTAATAATTGCACTTCCTGTTATGATAGATTGCACTGTATGATGCAATCTTAAGCTTAATCAAGCATATTTTATAAAAACACACTTTTATACAGTAGAGACCTGTGTGGACAAACAGTTACACTTACAGCTTTAAACTATGGTTCTTTACTACAGAAACAGCTGATAACACCTTTGAATTTCACTCCTGGGTCACAGTCCAGGTCCTACACCACTATAGTTAATAATTACAAGTGGTTTAAAGAGGTAATCTTGGCTTATTTAACAGGAAATGCAGATCAGAATGGTTTGTTATTTTACCATATTTGAATAACAGCACATACAGTATCAGTGGTAGAATAAATATGGAGTCAGTCCATTCTTGCTGTCCACAATGTCTGCTAAGGAATGTTTTGCACTCTGCTGCGGGTGTCAGAAACATTTGCTCTTAAGTTCAGATACCTTTGAATGTAGATAATGTTATTTTATGGTCTGGGCGCTATGTTAAAAATTCTACATAGATACACAAAAATGTGAACTTGAAAACAGGAAATCCAATAAAAGACCAAGATGTCAATGGTTCACTCAAGGAATCTGTCAGGTGTTCACTCATATCAAGTGTGACAACTTAATTAGTGATTGTAAAAGAGAACTCCTCTTTCTGACAACACTAGGCCTACCAATTTAACCTTATGGCTATTGCTCTACCAACTATTATGAATCCTAATCGTCGCAAAGACTACAAAACAGATTTTGTAGTGGATAGCAGCAACAAGGAAAATCTCGAATTGGAAATTCAGTTTCCATTTCATCACTGTAAAAGGTGCCATATCAGAAATAATAGATAGATAAATAGATACTTTATTGATCCCCAAAGGGAAATTTCAGTGTTGCAGTGGCCGTAAAAATAATATTACAGAACAGTATAGAAAAATGATCCTGATCCTTACTGTCAATATGAATGGTACATCTTACTTTTGAGCACATTAATAAATGCAGCAGTATGAAAGAAAGAATCTTTGTGAGCATTGTGAGTTTTTCACCTGAGAAGACCATAGTTCCCTATAGAACTATCAAGAAATCCCATCTCACCAAGCTAATCCCTGTTTATGGTCTTTCTCTGTAGAATTTAACTGAGTCACAATACAGATAATTCTGTTTGTTAGAGGAACCAAACCATTTATTGTGTTTAAATTTTATTTCAGTTGTTGTCTGTTAGAGAAAGCTTGAAGGGATGCTCAAACGTTCAGTTAAGAATGACTCTAATTTGTTTTTATAATACCCTAGAAAATGTTACACCTGCATTTCTCTCATTCAGTATTTTATTTCTGTTTGTACTAATACAAGACCAACTGGAAGGTCAAGTTTTACTGATTTTTGAAGCACCTGCAGGGCAGCTCTTCACTGCATAAATCATCTAAAAATCACAGATAGACTCTCATTGAGGGCTTTATGCAGTTTCAAAGTCTCCACTGAAAACCGGAGGTGCAAAGGATATTTTAAAATATCAGAGCCACTGTTTGTTTGGAGAGCCCGGCATTTAAATTTGTGTTTTCACCCTTGATGCTGTTGAGGGAAATGTTAAAAAGTGTCACATCACTGCTATGCTTGTGTTCCTGAATCATGTCATGATTTATTTGTGGGTTATTGTTTCATACTACAGCATCACTAGATCTTCTTAGAAAAAGGACACTCAGTTTTACAGAAATACAGTTTAAATAGGTTTTTGGATTAATGTTGGTCCACTCAAGATTTCACTTTAACTCAAGGTTCCGTTTTTGAGTGACAAGGCCTGAAAATGATGAGTACATTTCAAATCAATTTAGATAGACACTTAAGACAGCAGGAAAATCCAACTCTTTGTAGTGCAAGTGAAAGCTTGAAATATTATTGCAATCAAAGAACAATGAATCCTGCTGATATCATGCAGAGAAAACACCCTCAAATAACACTGAGAGATCTGAAAGCTATGTAGGCACTTTAATGACATGATCTCCAGCTGTAAGTGCCCAGACAAAGCATGGTACTACAAATAGCTAACACGTGTAAAAGAATTAATCACTGCCAAGAGTGGAAGTTGTAAGGCCTGCGAAGCCACTGCTGAAAAGAGCAAAAATCCTACAGACCACAGACTATGTACAGTGTCCATGCATCAAACAGATAGCACAGTGTATCTTAAACCATTAAAAGGCCCTTCACATAAAGGGCATTTGAATTCCACAAGACTTACATGCTTTTCTAATGAGCTCAGAAGTTCTGCTTATATATTAGTATATAGGTTGCAAAAGTTTCATGCTGCAGTAACATAAAAAATACAGATGTCTTCTGAAGTATTTATTGCAAACACAGAATGCACCATCTCTTTCACCTTTAAATAATACATGGAGTAACTTCTGCTTTTCTGTTAGACTTTCACAAAGATGAAGAAAGTCATAGTGGGCTAGATGCTTTAAATTGAAAGTACTTATTTATTTATTTACTTATTTTTGTCTTTTCAGGAACCTCACCTATTTAGGTAAACACAATACATATCTGACACCTACAGTTCAGACAGTAAAACTGCCATTTTGCTCACCTCTTAAGTCAGACCTGATCTTTTTATTTTGATAGTTCACATTCATGTTTTGAAGTGGCATGTATAATAACAACGACATTTGTGCGACAGTCAAATTGCTGAATGTGCTCAAAAACTGCTTGCTTACGATATCCTCCTTCTAGTTTGGCTTGAACTGAAGCATACCTGTAAATGTCCAACAAAACGGAAACATCCCCACCTCTCCAGTCACCTCTATCACTTCAAGTGTATTTTTACCTGTCTGCAAGGAGCCGCCCTGAATGATGACAGGTGATATGTGCTATCATCATTAATTCTGATCTGACTGTTCTGACTGTCACATTGTCAGAGATCGCATATAAAAGTGGCCCAGATCTGATTTGAAAAACATCTGATTTGCGTGGTGGTAGCAGCATCATACTACAGTATGGGGCGCTTCTCAGTAGTAGGGACAGGGAAACTGTTCAGAGTTGAGGAAAGGACGAATGCAGCCAAAACCTGCTCCAGACCAGTGAGACGAAGTTTCACCTTTCTGTATGACAATGACCTGAAGCAAACAGCCAAGACAACACTGGAGTGGCTTCATGACAAGTCTCTGACTGTCTTTGAGTGCCATAGCCAAAGTTTAGACTTAAGCCTAGTTCACATACATACACACCAGCTGAATATGGCAGCTCAGACGTGCTTCCCATCCAAACTGACAGAGCTTGAGAGGATCTGCCAAGAACACTGGGATAAACCGACCAAAGTCTGGTGTAAGTTTGTAGAGACTTACTCAAGAAGACTCAAAGATGTAATTGTAGCCAAAGCAGTTTCTGCAAAGTGCTGAATTGAGGGTGTGAATACCATTGGGTGTGCAAAGGAGAAATGTCGGTTCATGTTATTAATAGATTTGCAAAAGTTGTAAAGCTGTAAACACGTTCTCTCTTTGTTATTATGGGTTATTGAATGTAAACTAGCAATTTTTACCAATTTAAAATGTAGAACACAAGGTGTGCAAAAACAAGGGGGCTGAATATTTTCTGAAGTGACAGAGACTTAGCTGTGCTTCATCCATACTCGCCTTTACATCAAAAGAGACTCATGGAACAAACAGAAACCTGCTGTGAGTAGGGGCAGGCAATTTTCCTCAGCTGTCAATCAGACAGTACAGTCCAAACAGATAAGCAAATACACTGTTTACACAAGTCACATCAAACTCTATATATTGCTTTATCACAAACATGTCACCAAGCAAAACAAACAACCCAGTCCCACAGCTTCTAAATAGTCACCAGTTTAACCATGTTATCTAAGCCACAGCTCTAGATAATGATTTAACTAGTTGAAATCAGTGTTTACATGCTTTTACTAGAATGTTCAATGTTAATGTCCTAGAGCTTTATTCAGCTTCGATGTGTATGCACACAGATGATTGTTGACATTTTTACTTTGAGATAAGTGGTTTTGTACTTAACTAGAGATAAAATAATAGTGCTTATGATTCTTGCCCTAATAAACTGTTTGATAGAACTGTATATTTAGATGATATACGATAGATTCCTGTCGTGGATGTTTGTTTGTTTGATATATAAACCAGTCCTAGAGGACTTGACTCGTTCTTTCATCCCTGTCATGTCAGGCTCTTCTCTTGCCAATGGAAAGATGCAGCTGCACAGCTCAGTTAAGCGGAAGCTGGGTGAGGAGAAAGGTTACGTGTTTGACAAGCGGCTCAGGTATAACGTGCGACAGAACGAGAGCAACTGTCGATTCCGGGACATCGTGGTGAGGAAGGAGGAGGGCTTCACGCATGTCCTGCTCTCCAGCCAAACGACAGACAACAACGCACTGACACCAGAGGTGAGAAGAGAAATGGACACACAACTCCCTACACTTTTGTACTGCTTATAGATACAAATGACTTGTCCATTAGTCCATTGCAGTCTGTGTTTCACTGGTGTGTGCTGTATCGGAGTATGAAAACCTACATTTAATTTTTTGTTGTCATTCGAGTTGCTATAGAGTTGCTTTGTTTAGGGAAAAATTAGATTTCTCAGTACCTGCTGTAGAGATGCCCTGAAGCTATGCACTAGCTCCCCAACTGTTCTAGGGGAGTTTTTCAGGAGACAACTTTAGAAAACTGTGGTTTTATTTGACAGCTGTCGGGTGTGACTGTGTTTATTTACATGAATCTTATACAAGACATTGCTGAAAAAATGCCTGTATTCTCAGTAAAACTTTGCTCGAAAATTGCTTTTGGGCTCGGTCTTTAGGACAGAGACAGAGTTTCCCTTAAATTGCCTCCTGCAAAACAAGGCTTGTACTAGTAGAATAATTAAGGATACATAAAAATCTGTTGTTATGCCATCTGTTGTTATTGCAGCAAAATGTCAGATGAACTAGTGAAGAAATGATGCAGTTAGTTCATAGCGGAGAGCTTTTTGTAATTATTCTTCAAGAGAACTGGAGACCCTAGACATGGCCAGATTTCCAAATTTCCACTGCTTGCTATATAGAAATAACCCTGACATATATATTATAGTGTTTTTAGAGAGGAGTAGTGATCACTGCTGTAAGTTTTTTTTTTTTTTTTTTTTTTTACAAATTTGTTGAAATTGAAATTGAATTGAAAACAGGCGCATAATAATAAAATAGAAAAACGCTAAAACAGAAAGCCTAACAAAAACTTTATACAGATACACTTGTGCAAATGAAGCTTTGAAAATTAATTAAATTGAGAATTTGTGATGATGAAAAAATCTGACGTTCATACTATGATGTTGCTTCAACAGAAATACATCAGAAAAGTTTAAATTACTAAAATGCTGATTAAATTTTAGCACCTAAACAGGATCTGGCTATTTTTAAAAGCACTTTTGAGCTCTGATGATAAACCAGCTGAGTCTTCTCTACAGGCATTTACGGTTCAAAATCTGAGCCAAGCTGTGTCCTCACAGCAATTTGTTGATCACCTGCTCACACACGTCAATCAACTTCTCTCTATGAAATCAATAGATTATTGAAGAACAAGTTGTACATCCTGTATGTAGAACTTACCTGTTACTTTGTATACACACATGCTACTGTGATAACAGAGATTTAAATGTTTTATCACAGTTAATAATTTGTCATATTTATCTTTATATTTAACAATATTTAATATATTTTTGAGTGACATTTGTTCATGCGAAGACTCATTGCCACAGAATGTACAACTTGTTCTTCCAACAGGCTGTTTTGCCCAGGCCGTTTTCAGTAGAGATGTTAAACTTAGAAAGATTTAAAATAAATAAATAAATGAGAGGCTTTAATAAGGCCGGATCCTGTGCATCTGCACTGAATGTGGTTTAATGGCTCTCTGCTCTTGATGATTCACTCGTTGAATTGGCTGCCTGCAGAGATGTACCAGCCCGTGATTGGTTGCTCATTTCAACACTCCAATCAACATCAAGCTGGACCATTCACATTTAAACCTCACTAGAAACTTTATTCTGCACTGCACCTTTGAATGGTCTGTTCAGTGTTTTGTTCGTTACAACCTTTTACATTCACTAGCGTGTATAACATTTGTATGATTGAAGTAGTAATTTTTGATATCTGATGTGGTTGTATCAACAGTTAGTATCTTGTCCTCATATCATTGTTGCATCTGCACACAAAGTGGAGAGGGCATGCCATTCAGATGTACATTTATAATTTAAACCTTTAAGCCGTAGCTGCTGCTGTACAAATTAAACACTTTATATCATACAGAACATTATAGTTTATTAGGATAGATTTACAATCTTGATATATTGTGAGTTGACACTTTAAAATATGTGAAAATACAGTTTTTCCACCGAGGGCAGTTCTGGCTTTGATATAGCACAGTGTGCACAGCAGTCTGTGCTTCACAGACACTGAAGTGGCCTAAACTGTGCATGCACATGTGTATGTACTTTCATGTGTCACAGTAAGCCTGTAAGCTGTGGGCTTATCAAACAGCTCTAATAGCACCTTCTCTGTCTCGCAGTCTTTGAAGCTACGGGAACAAGAGAGCCTGAAAATGTGATTACTGAAAAGCTGTAGAAGAGAGAATCTCCCTGTACCTTTTTCATCCAAATACCAAATGCTTGCATTAAGTGGGAAAGTCCACCAAGCTGTTCACTGCTACTCTTTCTGTCACCTCTCTGGCCTAATGTACTGTAGCTGTCTGTTCCTATGCCTTGCTGTCCCTGAAATGTTTTTGAACATCTTGTAGTTTCTGATTCTTATCAATACGCTGACAGTAAGAACTAATAACAAATTAAAACACAAGTGAACAAGGATATTTTGAACAATTTCTTCTTTAGGAAATGATTCAATATATGTGTAAGTAGCATAGATTATGATTTCACTCATTAGCTGTGAATGTTTTGTATATTTTCCCTGTCTACAATTTAATTACTTTTAGACAGTGTCTACAATGGTAATATCAACATGAGAGAAGGAGCCAAAATAGTAATTTTTCATATCAGATATTGTTATACAAGGAAAGCACAGGTGTAAATAACACTAATGCTAATAACACAATTTCCCTCTGGGATTAATAAAGTTTTTTGAATCTTAAATATTTTTGATCGCTCAGCTCATTTCAAGTGTCCCCGTAGGCTTTGTAAGATCTGCATTACACACACACAGACAACAACTGGACCCTGAAGCAGAAGCAGGTGAATGGAAGTCAGCCATTGTTCATGTTATTTACTTTTTTGTTTGTTTTTTGTGATCAAATTGTCTCTTGTGAAAAAGTCCTGTTAGAATCAGAGAAAATGTCACAACAAAATTTACGATGCCCTACATTTACTGATTGACATTTTATTTCAGTGTACACACTCACTTTATAGTGCCCTCATAAATTCCTATGATGGAGCTAAAATAATACTTTTTGTTAACAATACCAACAAAGTGGGAGTTATAGATGTGAAGCTGAGCAGTTTTACAGCTGTCAGCGATGACTTAAAACTGTCATAAATTTGAATATACTGCTCAGGATAGAGTAAATACTGAGTGCCTGTTATATTTAGAGCAGTGAATGAATGGACAAGGCAGCAGTTTCCAGAATAGTCAAGCTATTTCTGCTTTGATGAATCAAAAACCACTCATGGCATCTAGGAAGAACAGCTGTGTCAGACTTATTCAGTTTTAAAAACACTTATGACTGATTCGGGAGCAGTTGCCAACTGTAAGTTTCCTTATTATAGACACCACCTTTGTTTGTCTACATGTATCCTCAAGGCCTTTGCTCACTGCACATGAATGTCACTTTGACTGCTCTCTTCTTCTTTCCTATTCACAGAGTACAACCAACATCTGCCCATCTCTGCTCCATGTATCTGAGCAGGATTTTAATTTGCCACGTCGCTTGCAGTCTCACAGACACACAGACACAGGCACACACACACAACTAAATGTGTGTAAAACAGTAGACAGATTATGTGCTTGGTGAAACATACACAATTAAGTTCACTATGAGGTTGAATGGTTAAAATGGGTCAGGGGTGATAATCTGATTAAAATGCAGCATTAGACTGAGTTCGGACAGTGATGCGTGTGTGTGCAGGGTTAGGGTTTCCAGACAATTCCTTATCAAGTTGTCTGTCTGACAGTGTCAGCTCACTGGCTCCTTCATCACACGAAAACAAAGCCTAAACACTTGTCTGCTGATGCTAAAAGATACTCTGCTGTTATTAACTGGCAGGGTGAAACTTATCTCTCATCGCAGACCAGTATATTGGTCCCATTTAATGAGGTATCATAATGAAAGTGTACATACCTGAAGGCTGACTATTTTTATCACTGTTCAATGAATGATGATTCCCCAGTTGTCCCACAATAGAAGAAGCTAAACTAACTTAGTGTTGCTTAAGATTAAAACTAATAGATAACTTGAATTAGTTAATATGCCACTGAAATCAGCCACTGAGTAATGAATGCATTCACTAACTGTCAGCATCATAAGAATTGAAATAAGCCATCTTGCAATACTGTGATGATCGGCTTGCACAACAGGGCCTGATAATTAATGGATGGAACACTTTTGCGCCAGAGGTTGAACTTGTGTGTCTAGAGTGCATTGCACAAGAGCCCATAAACACTGTTTAATGATAGTTTGATACTTCTTTTCTCTTCAGATCATGAAGGAAGTGTGTCGAGCTCTGGGTAATGCAGCTGCTGATGACAGTAAACTATTATTGCTCAGCTCTGTGGGGACTGTTTTCTGCAGTGGCCTGGAGCCATCATACCTGATAGGACGTTTGTCCACAGACCGCAGGAAAGAGAGCAGCCGCATCGCAGATGCTGTACGGTAAGAAGAAATCTTTCCACTGTCACCGACAACGCTGACTCTTATCACTCGCCATTAGACTTGACAGATTTTGTACTGATTGTTCTGTGACACCTTTAGGGAGTTTGTATTGGCATTCATCCACTTCAAGAAACCCATCGTGGTAGCAATAAATGGGCCTGCTTTGGGCTTAGGGGCGTCCATTCTGCCCTTGTGTGATGTGGTTTGGGCCAGTGAGAGGGCCTGGTTCCAAACTCCATGTGCAGCCCTTCACCTAACACCCTCTGGATGTTCTTCTTACACCTTCCCCCAGATCCTGGGTGTAGCTCTGGTGGGTGCCTGCAATATCAAGGCTTTGGGCAAATTTCATTGTATCTAATTTCATTCCTCTAATAACTACCTAATTGCCTTGCATTTTGCTACATTAGATTTTTGGATTGTATTACATGTTGAAATATTTTCCCCTCATTTTATCCCCATTGACAGGCCAATGAAATGTTGTTCTGTGGAAGAAAGCTCACAGCGCAAGAAGCATGCAGTCGAGGTCTGGTGTCTCAGGTCTTCTGGCCAACCACATTTAACCAAGAAGTGATGCTACGTGTGAAGGAAATGGCATCCTGTAATGCAGTGGTAGGTCCTCATCTAGAATAACCAGATGGCAAATCTTTCTTTTGAATATAGCTAAATGACATCTCCTCTCCTTCTGTTTAAAAGGTTTTAGAGGAGTCCAAATGCCTGGTGAGGAGCATCCTCATGTCAGTCCTGGAGGAAGTGAATGAGAAAGAGTGTCAGATGCTGAAGCAGCTGTGGTGTTCAACCAAAGGACTGGAAGCGCTCTTCAGCTATCTGCAGAACAAAGCATATGAGAAGTAGTCATCCAACCCAGGAAGTCAGAGACACACAGTCAGTGTGGGTCTGATGCTACCTACAGAGAGACATCCAGGGTGAACCCAGCTGTGATCTCAAACTGAAAGAAAAGTTGCATTAAGATACCTTTGTTCTATCCATCAGCAGAGGGGATTCTCTGCAGGTCTGCTTGCTTACATCTCTACCAACAAAATAAATTGTTTCATGATTATCTTTTGTAAAGTAATTTTATTGGACCTAAAACTGTCCAGATGTTTCTTCTCTTTTTAAGGAGTCAGAGAGCAAAGGGCCAAACGTTCATTGCTTGATTGCAGGGAGGTACAAATCGTTTCTGTACCTGTGTGGGACTTAATCAACAGGATGTGTGAAATCAATGTATGTCTGATAGCACATGATTAAGTCGTGATAATATATATATTAATATATATTTATTTCAAGCGTTTAAAAGAATTATTTTCTGTATATAGCCTGCAGTTTTCAGGATTTTCTTTCTGTTGTGTTTGTTTTGAATTGAATTGTAAACCAAAGTTGCATGAGGACACTTCCTTGCTCCTTACATGCGCATTCCATGCTCTCTGTATGGACAGAAGAAAACTAGGAAAATGTCGATCACATTATATCACTTACATGCTAACGAGTCTGGTGACGGTGTATATTCATACACAATATCATCCTCACACTGCCACCAAACATCTGTCTTCAGTTATTTTAATCAGCAACAAAAACTGTGGCAAGAATGTCATTTAACTTTGATAAATCTCATTGAGGTTAGGATTTTTTTACTCAAGGTTACTTATTTGAATAAAATCCCTGAAGGTTTTTTGCAAAGCAGAAAAATAAATAGAAATGGACAACACTGGAACTTTCATGAATGCTAGTACAAAATAATCAAATGTGTTTATTAATCGAGTGGAATTTTGGCCTGACTACAAAATAGTTTGGAATATTTAGCGGTACATATCACATGGAAAGATTAGCAATGGATTTCATCAGATTTGTTTGAACTACTTATTGCAGCCTTACATGTAGTGCCGTGGTGGGTAATATGTATAACATGGCTTCCACCTGTCAGTGCAGATTGTTGTAGTGTGAAATGTGTGATTGTTTTTTTAACAACATCAGCTCATCATGTTGATATTGTCTGACTGTCTGAGTTATTTATTAGTTCGAGCACACGAGATGCTTCTTGGTGAAGTAACTAAATTGTGACTACACAAATAATCAGAGATCAATATTGTGGAAATGCAGTTGCAACAGTTGTGTAGCTGGAGTTGATGATCACCTGCATGTGATGATTCAAGATTTCAAAAGATGATATATTTTGATGTGCATTATGGTGAGGGATCTATTTTGTTTCACCAAAAACATAAGTCTGTGAAAATTGTTTTGTGAGACCATTTTTGCAGTTGTACACATGCAGTACAGGATAATAGATAACGTGTGTTGTTTTGTGTAACTAATTGCATGTAATATACTGTACATATAAATGTGTTGCCTGTCTGAGCACCTTGTACTTCAGGGTAAGTTTTGTACCAGCAGTGTAAGTATTGTTAGAAATGTTGGCAGTTTATTTTTGTATTTATTTGAGATAACTGTTTTGGATGTGCAGTGCCATGTGGTTTCCTTTGCTCCAGAGGCACCTGACTCTCTTAATCACCCTTTCTAAATGATCCTATAAAAACTGATTAACTATAGAGGTCAGGACGGCTGACAATTTTGTATGTGCATAATTTCAAAACCAAATGTGTGAACACTATTGTCACTTGAATGTTTACCTTTTCTGACATTATCAGATTAAGTATTTTGTTGTAAATTATCAAAGACATGTCACATAAATTAATATATAATACTGTGTTTGACTGGGCTTTGTAAAGTATGATGAGATGGTTGATAAAATTACCTTTATTGTATTTCAGATTTGATGATTTCTCTTCTTATTCCAGGAGGTTGTTTGATAGCTTTCAAACATCAGTTGTATTTGCAGCAATTGCTGTTGGCTTGCAGGGAATAATTCATGGCTTTGTGAAGCTTTTTTTGTATTTAAACTAAAACTAACAAAACCAACAGCATAATTAAACTTAAGATCACGAAAAGTAAAACCTTTGCTGTTGTACTGTGTTGCCACCTTCTATCCAAACTTGGCAGATACACAATCAGCTGCAGAACAGTGATTCAGCGCACACAGTTGGTCATGTTCTCACAGGCAGTCTGGCAAGTTTGTGACCAAAAACTCCACTAGGCTTAAATAATCCACCATTGTTTTCATGGAAGGGTTCTCTACATTAACTTCCTTGACTATATTCCCGGCCTGGTAACAGTCAGCTTTAGTTACACATGAAGAGGTGAGAAGAGTCTGTCTAATGTGTCTACTGTATGTACTGCATCACTGGATGCAAATCACTCAGGTCCGCCAAGCGTAAACGCATTCTTCCTATGTATTTATTCATTTATTTATTTTAATTTGTAAAATATTATGAATTGTTTTTGGTCTGTGAAAGAAAATGCATTTCTTTACTTCAAAAAAATGTCTTTAAATCATTAGTTTCTCCAAATTCCCACTCAGCTTTGTGTGAAGTGTTGACGATAATAAATTTCATTAAAATATGAAGTAAACTGCTTTCACAAAAACTACTGATATTACATATATAGATATTTATTACAACTGACAGCAGTTTTGACAGGTTTCTGTTTTGTCTTTTACAACCATAATGCTATGTTTCATCTCATTTATGTGTATTTTATTATTCATGTTTTCTTCTCTACATTGTCTCAAAGCACACCTTAGGGTGCCTTACAGTTTAAATTTCTGTCAAAGATTGATCCATACATTGTGATGGGTAGCGTTCCTTCAAATAAAGAAACAGTACTTTCACTGTGTGCTTTTTTTCACCTCAGAACACTCTCTGATACTGCAATATTAAGATAATTATTCCTATCTGATGAAACTGAGCCCTAGTCTTCATTCTCTTTAGCCTTTGTTTGCACTCACATATTTTAGTGCTGTTATCTTAAACTGCTATGATCAGTTTTTGGTGTTGTGGTCTGATCTGATTTTTATCAAAATCGCAAACAGAAATAGTAAAAGTATCGGGAACAATACTGTTTACACTGAAGGGAACTCAGGCTTACAGATCCAGTCCTCAACTGCATCTCACAGTTTTTCTGAGCCGTTAGACTTGGCTCAGGTGTTTTCTCTTGTGACCCAAATGTGAAATTTGAGACATGAGCCACAGACAGCTGAAAAAACATTGAGGCCATTCACAGCCAGGGTGCATCCTTTGACAACCTTATCGGGGTCCAGTCATTCCAGTAAATGAAAGACTATGAGATGCAGTTAAAATATAAAATAACTTAATTACTGGATCTTTGAGCGTAGCATCAAATTGTTTTTCCCCGTCAAGTCACAATGGAAGGATTGTAACTAAACGAAGGGATATTATACTAAAATGCTGCAACTATGGAAGATATCCACTTAATGTGATGTGATTTGTAATGAAGCATTATATTGTCTCTCTATATTGTGCAGAGGGATCACTGTGGATTTTGGACTGCACCACCTACAAACGAAGCATGTCTTGGAGGCCAGTGTGGCAACAATGGTGACACCCAATTAGCAAAATAAGACTGGATTCTTAAACTAACTGATAATTTCACTTTATTTGAAAGGAATAAAGTTGTTAAGAACAATGCGATCCCCTATTCAAATAAACCCTCATAAATAATGCCAATGTTAAGTTATGCATGTTCATGCTGAGAGTAAACCCGTCACTGGTCATCTTGTTTGGGGTCCTTTTTACATGCATCTCTGATACCCTGACAGTTTTCAGGCACCCTGAAATGAACCTTCACTGTTTCATGAACAGTTTTCAGGCACCATAACATTCCTGAGATGTCCTGCAGCCAAAATAACAGTTGAACGAAAGACCACCCAACCCTGCCATACTGCAAGGTCCCAGTGTCTATATAGTTTCAAGTGCCAGTGTCAAAGTTGCACTAAAATGCCCTTCAGAAATGCTCCTTGGGTCCTTCCTTCAGCCTCCTTTTCATCTCCTGTGCATGCAGCTTGCTCTGCTCCTGCTTTTCCAGTCTCTGTTCAATTGTAATGAAACACAACATTGATAAAAATGCAAAAATGTGTCGTTTCAGTGCTTGTTTCTTATTCACAGTACAAAAAAAAGGAAAAAGTAACTGACAGACCTCTTTCTTCATGCACTGACGCATAGCACGGTCTACATCATTACACTTGCCAAAGAACTTCAGGACATTGTGCTGCAGGTGACATGAAACAAGGTTTAGATATTTTGTTTTCTGAGCCTGCAAAGCACACAGCACAATATGAGAATTTAGAAAGTGGCATACCTCAGTGTGGCACTGCCTCAGACGAGCGATTAATTCATTGCACTCATCTGTGTGCAGGTGAGGTGACAGGTCAGAGTGCATTCTGAGTTAAGGACTTGCTACTGCAGCAACAGTGAAAAGCCACAAACAAGAGGAGCACTAAGTTAACAGTATAACGAGAATATTATTGTGTTATCTTTGTTCACACAGACATCTGGAAATGCAGCGACGTGTGCCTTGACATGCAATTCTGCTTTCTGCAGCACATTTCCTTTATGTAATGTGCATTTACACACAACTAACTGGTTACTCAGAGAAGCTAAATTACACAGGAATTCGAAAAATGTGTTTACATTCACTGTGGTAATTTGGTTACTGTAAATCAGTAATCAAACTTCTCGGTAATATCTCCTTTCATCCAGCCAATTCACCCCACTGCTATTCTGTGTTGTGCCACGTGCTTGTGAAGGGGTTATTTTGTTTCGCCAATGTCCACGAAGTTTAAATACCTCAAACTTCACACCCGTCAGTTAGAGCTGAATAAGCTGTTTGAATGAGTGTTGAAATGTCATAGAGAACCTCAAACTAGTTACCAACAAATACTTGATTAGGTATAGCCACTACCTCCAAAGATAGCTTGTTTATCCTGCTAATGGCCCAAAAGCCAAAGATAAGACTTCATCACATCCAAGGATCAGGAAGAAGCTGCTTGATAAATGGCCTTAAAAACCAATTAATTTTAACAAAATGTTGCTGTTTATTGCTCTGTAAAACCACATGGCACATGTTTCAGCACTAATTAATATACAGCTGCGAGAAAAAGTAACGACACTATTTGCAATTAACTGTTTTTTTACATAAATAAATTGGTCATGAAATGTGATGTGATCTTCAACAGTCACAAATATGCTTGTAAAACAAAAGCAGTCATGATCTTTCATGTCTTCACTGAACAAACCTATTAAACATTTACCCAGTCGCATTGTGGAGTGTTAAGGTGGTCTTTGGCAAACTTCAGGTGAGCTGCAATGTTTTGTCTATTATGGTGTCCCACCATGGATACCATACATGTTCAATGACGACAGTTCTTTTTCACCTCATCGAGAATTCTGAATTGTGTCTCTGGAGTGGATGGGCGCCCACTTCTATGGAGAGTAGCCACAGTACGAGATTGTCTATGGACTGCTGAATATCTAAACTCTTTGAGACTACTCTGTAACACTTTCCAGCTACATGCAAATCAACAACTCTTGATTGTAGGTCTTGAAATCTCTTTATTGTGAGGCAGCTTACTGATGCTGCTTGAGAATAGAACGCCAACACTGTTTGGGTGTTTTTGTGTCAAGGCAGTTCTAAACCACACCTTCATTCTCATTTCATTAATTGGACTCAAGGTTTGCTAACACCTGACTCCGGCTAATGCTTAGTGACATCAGAAAGGTAGTGTTACCATTACTTATTCCACCATCACTCAGTATGTTTAGTGGGTTTGTTGAAAGATCATGACAGTTTGTCTTTTCTCAGCTTAGAAATATTTAGATCAGATCACACTTCATGACCAATTTATGAAGAAAAACAGTTAACTGCAAACAGTGCCTTTACTTTTTCTTGCAACTGTAAACCTACACTATGTTAACTATGCACTGTGAGACACATGCCATAGGTGTGTTTTTTTTAAAGGATACTCATGCCTCCATATGCCTCTCCTTCCTGAGCTGACATTGTGATGATGGGGTTTGTTTACCAGTGGGCACTTACCTGCAGACACAGAGGCAGAGAGTGTACAGACCGTAATAAATAACCTTTATTATGAATGGCTTTTTAAAGTACCTGCATTCATCCTGAATCTTTTATTTGTTGTTAAATGTACAGGTTTCCCTATATCACTCTGGGTACGGATAGTCAGTAAAATCACATCCAGAGAAACTGGCTGTTACAAGTTTCCTCTGTGATCCTAAGCGAAACTAATTATAGTTACGGGTTATGGATAGTTAGGTTCAGGTTAAGACGAAGAACAACATACACAGACGAGGAAACAGGCTTTGACATAACACATGTTTTAGATAACTGTGACATACTTACCAGTAAAAAAAAAAGGCTGTGTTATCTGAAGTTTTCCAGCACACCTTGATGAAATTTCACTTCAGTTAGCTAAGTTAGCTGCTTGGCCTTGGCTAACGTTAACATACCATAAATCCAACCACGTAGGACGTACGGAGAGTTTCCGCTTAGTTTCCGTAACACAACGATGGCGGTTACTGTAATATCGCTACAGTTTCGACTAAATCAGTGGCTTTCGTACTAATATCAATTTAACCTACAACACTAACAATGACCTGTAGAACATGAGGACTCCAATAACACTTCAAGCTTTCGTAACCATTAAGCGACATAAAATTGATTGACAAGAGACGACAGCGAATCAGCGCTCACCTTTGTTCCCTGATCCACCAATGTCGCGCCTTCTTCTTAAAGAAGGCGGGACTCTTGGCAGATGTTTACAGGAAATACAAGAGTTATCCCTTAACGTATTTCCGTTTTTGCTTAAGTAAGCCAACTACGAACAATGTGGCTCATTTGTCGTTTTAATTAACAGTCCACAAGAATTTCCCCAAGGGGATTAAAAATTTTAATTATTATTATTACTATGAGATGAGGGCTGTGATTACAAATATACAGAATGTGGCTACAGCAGTGAAAGAGAAGGAAAGCTGGAGAAAAACCTAGCTGTGTGTCATGTAAAGTTGAGGCTTTACATGAGCATTTTAACATTACGAAGTGGGAATAGATGCAAAAATATAAACTAGCTTATTTATGAACATCTAAATATAAATTAGATTGTAAATATGATCTGTGTGTGTGTGCCGACAGAAATAAATATGTAAATTAAAACTGAACTTAAAATAAATATTTTGAACATGCCTCCCCAAAGTACAGACAGTATAATACCGACAGTATTTTATCTGTATGTGGCATAGTTCTGAACTTAGGTGAAATTGCAAATGTATTATAAGTATTATAAAATGTTCAAACGAAAAGATCGTGCTTGTCCTGGTTGTCCTAGCGGTACTACTATGAGCGCTACCACTCCACCACCACAGAGGGCGCTGTAGGAGGCGCGTAAGATTTTCCGACAAGATGTGATTGGTCGATTCGTGTTTTCTTCTGTAGGCGGTTTGTTTGGAATTTCTACACTATACAGACGATTGAGCTAAATGTTTAATTAAACGCCAAGATTATCTTTCAGTATTAAGTGCCTTTCAACACAGTGTCGATTGCTGTTAGAGGAATAATGGACGACCTCACTAGACGGTTACTGCAGCGACTTGTGAGACGAATACCTGCTCAAACGCTAAAAACAACTTTGGAAAACTGGGGCCGTTTGACGGCAGCACAGCGACAGTCCATGGATTTTACTCAGCCAAAATGGACCCTAATGGAAAAACTGCTCGCCTTTTTCGAGGTATGGTTCTGAAATATACGGTGTGTTGCTTACATTGTGAAAATTAACTGATAGTTTGATGTTTAGCTAGCAGATAGCATGTTCTCTACCAGCATGATTGCTAAAGCTGACGCTGTTCACCGCTTTATCACGTTTAATGTTAACTAGTTCACTTGATTGTGTCGTAATATCGCGGGAAACAGCACAATTTGTGTTTAGCTAGTTTGTGTGGGTTTGCCTTTCCTATAACTTCACTTCTTTTCTTTACAGGAAAATGAATGGACAGTCAAACACATCACAGAACTCGAGATGATACGTAAGTCGAGTGAAGACTTAATAACGCCAAGGCGACCTATAGATAACCTTAATCATCCCAGAGGGATTAAGTGAGTGACAGGCAGGATCAGGCGAAGACTGGGATCAGAATTAGGCTAGACAGGGCGATGACATGCAATGAGCAGAGGGTGAATAAACTGTGAGTGAAAACTGTGAAAGGACAAAGGAATAAAGCAGACAGCCTAGGTTGTGAAAAGTAAGAGGACACATGTAGCACGAAGTCTGGACTGGCTTGCAGTGATTTTCTGCATCAGATTCAAAGCTCTGAAACTCAACTACAGAGTGGTCAAATCAACAGCTCTTTCCTTCCTAAGCACCCTAACCCAGGTCTACAATCCCTCTTGCACACCATGGTCTATTACGAACAGCATCTGGTGGTCCCTACACCACACAAGACACACAAGATCCCAAGCAAAGTTTTTCATCTCATTCCTCCAATGATGGTGGAATAAGATACCTAACCTTGCTCCCCCAGAACCCCCCACCCCCCATATTCAAAAAAACAATTGAAGACAGAAATCTTATGCAACTTCCTATGCAGATTCTGTTAACACAATATCTCCCTTATCTGGCTATCACGTCTCACAAAACAAACATTTGTTCTTGTGACACTTTGCTTCAATTGTCTTCTTCCCGACTTAGATGTGTTACTTGCTTTGTACCTCACTTGTAAATTGCTTTGGATGAAAGCATCTGCCAAATGACTAAATGTAAATGAGTCTTTGGTGCCCACTGCCATAAGACTGTATAATGAGATCTGTGCACCAGCAATAATACATATTTTCATTCACATCATCATCATTTCCTCATATCAAACACCCCAACACCTTCCATTGCAATGTATATTACATACAATATAGTATTACTGTTATGTTATTATTAATATTTTAATTTAAACATGTCTTTAATATTGCTCTTTACATTGGTTGCTTTGTTTTTCACACAATGCCACAATGTTTTACTTTTCTTCTCCTTGTCATTGTGTTGGGGTAACAAGTGAATTTCCCCCCTTGGGGATCATTCTTTAGTTATAAGTCTCATGTTATCTCTTAAATGGACACATATTCAGCGAAAAATCCATTAATAATAAACAACAGCAAGATTGGTAAACTACTTAATATGTGTAGCCCATGGTAGCACACTGGGCTGTACTGCATAGTATTATTTAAAAAACTCAAGGCTCTGGATATAGTGGGAGGAGGCCAGATCAAAAGTGTTGCAGACATTTGGGGGACAGAAGCTGCTTCACATTTAGTTTGGGTTGCATGATTTTAAATTACCAATGTGGAGTGTGCATGCAATGACATGACTCCAAGATGAAACATTGGTTTGAAATATTCAGAAAAGAACAGGAAAACATTAGCCATGCTGCACACACTTTAGGTTTGGTCCCTAACGTCATAAATGTTTCCAGTGGAATATTGGCTTTTTAAGATGCTACACATCAATACCGTATTGTGAGTTGAAATATCACCTATGCAGCATCAGTACAGCTTTATTCTGAAATCCACCACAAGTTTGGTGGTGCCTGCTGATCTTACTCAAAAGTTATTGTGAATTCACCTCACAGAATATCTGGATCTTCAGTTTGTCCAGATCATGGTCAATCCAATAACTCTTCTTGTGTCCTTTGATTTAATTTTCTCTCAGATATCATTGATAATCCAAACCATGGAATGTGGTATGCCTTCCAGCTCATGGACCCTGAAGGTATGTTAAAATAAATTATACCATGGAGGGCTCACACTTTGCAGTTTTGTATTCTAACCAAACACTGCAGCTGCTGGTTTACTTAGTGTTTATTTTTGAAGTGAAAGTTGCTTTAATCTGTCCAGTAATCTGCTATAGTCTGGGTCTAAATGTGTTTTACAATTTTTAAGCAGGGTAACATTTTATATTAATGTCATCATTCGTATTCTTTATCATTTATTCAAATCAGTATTGTAAGTTTTGCAACAACACTCCTTAATCCTGAGTGTCTTGTTATAATTTCAAACATTTTACTACATGAGATGGTTTTTATTTCTCTGAAACCTATTGCTCTGGACTAAATTAGTTTTGAACGGTGCTTTTCACGTGGACCAGGTGACGTTAAATAATATTTACACATTGCTTGTTAATATTAACTCACAAGTGCATCTGCTTTTCTGCAGGTTTTAGATGAAATGGATATTACCTGTGTTCTTTTTTTTAATGTATGTTTATTATTTTCTGTTTTTTTATTTTTTAGATGATGCTAACTCTGTAGAACTGATGCAGTTCAAGGAACAGTTTAAGTCCCATCTGAGTGAGCTTATAAGACATGTAAGCCATATGTTCCTCCTTACATGAGTTACAAAATCATGCTAGCTACAGCTATTATGAAATTGCATTTTATGGGCGTAACTGTGTTTAACATAACATGTTAAAAGTTTGCTTATGATTTTACTTTGAAGGTGTCTGTCAAAATAAAGAAGCATACTGATGAAGCTGTATGGATTCGGATTGCATGGGGAGACAGCTTCACCCAGCCCAACCACCTGAAACCGACATATGTTGTTCATCATCTTCAAACTCCTTATGTCTTTGTGACCAGTCTGACTTCAAAACATAAACCTCTGTTATCCCAGGTGAGCAAATAGTTTTAGCCTATTAATCTTTGACATTGTTTGTATGAGCAGCTGTTTGTACTGTCTCTCTGCTCTCTTCTAACAGAGTGATGTGCTTTACAGGCTTTGATTCTGTCCACCAGATACCAAGGAATTAAGGATGCTAACCTCAGTGGACGGAAACTCACTGCCGTTAGAGACTTGCTAATGAAGCAATATCAACATGTAAGCCTGTTGTGATTAAAGCAGAAATAGACTGTTTCCTCACATTTCCAAGTTGTCTTCATTTATAACTGCACAGACCACATAATGCTCGTAAAAATGTTTAGAACCTAGTTGCACAGTACAAAGAAAAAGACTGAACTGATGTACACAACTAGTCAAAAGTTTGGACACACATAGAAATGACCATGTTTGTGAAAGAAAAGCAGATTTCATAACATCAAATTGAT
>JAUMHL010000018.1:6302246-6315560 GCA_032362345.1 Sandelia bainsii
CTGAAGACATGTATCTTTTCATGAAAAACATGGTCATTCCTATGTGTGTCCAAACTTTTGACTGGTAGTGTATATTGTGAGTTTTGCTTCTCTGCTTTCTAATATATATGTATGTACATTTCTTTAGGTATTTCCCACCAAGTACCCCAGTCCTCTTGCAGAAAAGAATCAAACCGTCTTCAGTATGTTTATGAAAACATTTTATCTAATGAAAGCTATGTCACACATTCTTTAACACTGTTTAATTTAATTAATATGTATATGTATGTGGCTTTACAGACCCACAAATAGAAAGAGAACAAGCTGAGCTTGTAGCAAACAGATTTCAGATGGCCTGTGAGGCCTTTGGTGATGGGATGTTACCTCAGCTACAGTCTGCAGTTTACAAGGTATCCTGAGCCATTGTGTTTAAAATACTCAGTTTGCTGAGTAAATAGAATTGTAGTTGAATATCAAAAATTGAAACTAAGGTCAGAATTTGCTGTCACACTGTATCATTGCAAAGAAGCAAAAGTTCTTAATTATGTCTTGTGTTTCTTTTTCTTCAGCTGGAAACAAAATTCAGAGACCACACCAACAAGACCATGACAGAGCGAGAGGAGCCCTTCAAATGTGTTGTCAAATTTGCAAGCACTAACCTCCTGGAGTCACTCAGAGAGTGTGCATCCTCAGGTATCAACAATTTGTCATCTGCAGTAATGGTAGGAACCATCTGTGTCTTAGTAAAGGAAATTATATCAGCATTTACAGTAGCGACAGTACCTCAGTTGGTAGGGCAGTCGTCTATGAACCCCAGGGTTGGTTTTTCAGTTCCTGGTTCCCCATGATTCCTGGCCACATGTCCCTGGACAAGACATTGAATCCTGAACCCTTGTCCCAAATTTTCCCAAAGGGATTAATAAAATATCTATCTATCATATCTATCATTATTATTATAACTCATTAAAACAATAAACTGTTTTTCTACTTGCAATTCCATAAATGACCACAAGAGGCCCCTCTGTCCCTGAACCTCTTTATTTTTTAAATGTTTTTAAGTTCATCAGTGTACGTGGAAGCTCTATTAGCAAGTTAGAGTTTTTAAAAGCAGATAAAATTAAACTAATTGAATGTATTTTATATTTTACAGGAATTGCCTCCACCCCTGTCACACCTTTGCTCTCATCAATTCCCCTAAAAGGAAGAAATTATTTTGTGATCACAGATAACGGCCTTGGTCCCTCTTCACAAACCTGCGAACCACAGAACTGATGGGTGACCAACAGAGTGGCCATACTTTTGCTATGTCCAATAAGTAATTATTAACATGACACTTGAAGAGTCATGGCACCCTTGAATTTCAGAGTTGATTAATGTACCCTGTCTTTATGTGCCTCTAGTCAAATATGTTAGTTTTTGGTAAAGCAAGATTGTCATTTTATTTGGTCCTGTTGAAACTGATACATTCTGCTGCCATTGTATTATATATGTCCAAATTAAAAATAAAAGCATTTTTTTATATCAATATTCTTGAAGTTGTTGTTTTTTTCCCCCCTCTTGGTGCCATTTTACCCCACACACTAGTTCTTTTTTATATTCTTCAACAGCTATTGTGCGATTAAAAAAGTGTTCAGTATTGGCTACTGAATGGTCTGCTGGATGTGAATCTACTATAATAAGGTTTAATCTACCAACTGCACAAACCACTTTTTTCAGTCAAAACAATTCTCAGATGCCCAAAGTTCAGACAAAGAAATCTCAATAATAGAGAATTATTATTGAGAGAAAAATTATTTCCAAACAAAACCAAAATATGCATTTATAAGATCTAAAATCAGGTAATAACAAATATTTGGCTGGTGTCTACTAAATACAGACTATAAATTGCTCTATATGGTGAAAAATTTGAATGATGAATAGACTTTATGAAAGGTCAGCACATCTAAAATTATTTGACTTGTGTTAGATATTCTAGATTACCCAGAACTATTTGATGGCAATTCATTGATCTTGTTTTTGGACATTTACAAAAACTTTCAAAATTCAGGACCCCTTTATATTTGAGGCTTCACGTTATTTTGGTTTTGATAAGAATTTCAGTAATGTAATGAAGTTAACTCAGCACACGGCACTTATCAGTTTGATGCCAAACGTGACTTTAGACAAGGGTACCCACTTTCACACAGTTTTTAATCATAATTGCCACTCAACTTCTTGTTATCAATTGTGTAAATGTGGAGGGTATTAAAATAGGTGACAGTACCTTAACCATAAGTCCACTGGCTGATGATACATGTTTGCGCTTTCAAAATTAGCTACCTATTGTTTTCACATGCATCTGGCCTCACTATTAATCGCAAAATCTCTTAAATTTATACCATATCTAAATCTATTTTTACCTGCTAGTTACAAAGAGACCACAAATTTTGGTTGTGTTTTACTTTCAGATGGGAAAGTCTTATCCAAACTGGTCTCCAGATTTGTCTCTATATCTGGTGGTTTAAGAGTATTTTTCCTGTAATTTTATCTCAAGTAAATTATCTGTTAAACTGGCTAACTTCCATAAACAAACCCTTGACAAATGGAAGATTGCTTTCAAACACAACTTTTCCCCACACATATGGATTTTATGAAATGATCATGATCATGTCACATCTGAAAATAAGACACTTTTTTTGGACTGATATGACTAAGGTATATTGTTTATTTCTGAACTTTTGAATGTACTGTAGCTTCTGATGAAGAATTAATTGAATTAAAAGGAATACATTTCTCTCATTGCCAGTTCCACAGTGCTTAAAAGTATATCCTCTAAATTACTCTCTTCTATTAAAGGTTTGTTATCATATGAACCTTTTCCAAGAACAATTCCCAAACTATGAATTGGTGGAAACAGTTTTGAGGAACGTCCTTGTAACAGTTCCCATATCAGAAATCTTCTTACTTCTATTCAGAGTCAGTATGTGAATTTCTTTTGTGGGTGGAAGGTAATATTTCCTAATATTACCCAGAATACTAAACTTTTATTTAATTTTTTTTGTTACCAGTAAGATTAAAGAGGTTCATATTAAGGACATAAGTTTGACACCAATTCTATCCATGTAATGAATTCATACATGACTTTAGACCTCACTCTTTCATCTTTATGCTCCCTCTTTATCCCATTTATTTTACTGCTGTCCTGAGAAATATTTGGACTCAAATTTTCTGTATTAGTAGAGCTTATTTTAAGAAGCATTACAGACAGCATTGTCACGTAATTAAAGCTCTGAATATATCGTCATTTTTGGTAAATGCATGACATCTATTAAAGCGATTTAACTGAAATATTTGTTTTTTTTATTAATTGATGTGTTAATAAAGTTTGCATTTTAAAAAAGCTAAAAAAAAAAAAACAACAGTTTCTGGCTTCCGGGTTGTGTGGACCACTGCACATGACATGCCTAGACATTACTTTTCTAGGCTGTTGAAATATTTTGCAGATATAAAACCTCCATGCATTAATTAGTCATAATGAAAGAGTAAACCAGATGTTGACGGAAGCTGGAGGTGTCCTGTCAACAGTTTTACTGACGACTCTTTTATGATTAAAGTCAATGGAGAACATGCCTTATAAGCCACAGGTTTTTTTTTTCGTTGCAGTACAGCGAGTAGCCACTACGACAAATTGATTTAAGGGCCGTATGCAGCTCTTAAAATACACCCCTCTAAGTGGAAGGCAGCGAGGCAGCCTTTCAGGCAAAGCTGAGGGAAAACACTGTACAGTTCATTCAACGCTGCTGCTGGGGCATTTAGCCAAACACAGAAGCGACTGTCAACACACAGAAACATGGCTGCTTCTGCGACGGCCAAGGCGAATAACAGAGATACCCCTACAACAGACAGTCCGAAATGTCAAGGAGAATCTCTGTCGCAGTCACGGGAAATAATAAAACCCACCATCATGGAGCTAACTAAAGAAGTGAGGACGAACATCCTCTGCACCGTGGAAGGATGTGGAAAGATTCTCCCCAACACGCCTGCACTTAACATGCATCTGGTTAAGTCACACAGAATAAAGGTAAACGCTTACAAAACCAGCTTAATGTTCACATAGGTATATGTGTGCCTAACTGTAACGCTAACTGCGCTAGCTCAGTGTCGAGAAAACACGGTAACGTTAAAATAAATGGGGGGAAATGCAAGTCATCCGTAACAAGTTAAGCTAACGCACAGGGATGCTAAGCAAACACGACATTATAGTTAACGTTAGTTGAAAGTTTACGTATCTCATTTCTATGTGAGAGAATCTCTGTAACATCTAGTTAGGTTAACATTAGCGAGCTAGCTACTCAGCACTAAACTAGCTACCTGTGTTACCACAACAGTGGCTGCAGCTTTTTTGTTAGTGTCCAGTGGTTTCAGTAGTTGAAGGCAGGGATTTATACAGTATCCCATCTGAGAAATCTATTTATTATTGTAAGTTATGGTAAATATATTTAAGATTTGATATATGATCATGTGATTGCTCTTTCTGGGATTTTTTCTGTCTGCTACTAATATTTAACAGTCAGCAAAGTTGAAGTCAAGTCTACCTCTGACCCTGGTTCTTATGTCCTCACTGCACTTTTCGTGGGAGGCAGTCATTCACTCCATGAATGAAGTTCTTTGCTGGGAAAGGCTGCCTTTTGTCCTGCAATAGACTAAGCTCTTTGTTCAAAATAGGTGAATGTAAGAATTTGAATTAGCTCTAACCAGTTTTCCATCTGGTCCAGCTAAAAGATTGTGTAAAGGTCCAGTGTTTTTGCCATACACATTTCAGGTACAAGGTATATATAAAAGTTTTGAGTATGTTACAAAGTTAGTCAGAATTTAAATATCCAGTAGTAGTTTGTTTCAGTTAATTGTACAAAGAGACAGTTGGTCTGTCAGTACTACCAGTACTAAAAGACAAGACTCCACTTCTCTGTTTTTTCACTGTGCACCCATACTTAATTTGTGCCTTTAGTATAATGAGAACAGTAGTGGTAGTCTTTGTTCAATAGACACAGATTGATCATGTTTGTTTTTTTTTAAATCCACAGCAATGTTAATCTTCTGTCACAGTGATCATGTTCAGGTTGACATGTTGGCAATGTGCTTAAATGCTGTAATTGCTGTCGCTTCCTCTGCATTATTCATGAATTCACACTGTAAGAATAAAGCATGATATGGGACACCATATCAGTTTATACCGCTCTAATGCCACCGTAGGTCTGCATCGTTGCACAGCAGTAATGTGCTGTATTTGCTGATCAGTGAGTGTTCGTATGTCTTACTTGGTAGCTGTTTACCCGTGGAGACTGATTCATTTCATGTGAACTTGTGCACTCAGCTAAGACCCCTTTTGTAAGACTAATGTGATTGTTTTTGGCTTGAATTTTAGCTGTATTTCCATTTATATCACTTTATTTAGCAATAGTGAGAAGCAGAGTTTACACTATTTCCCTGATTTATCACTGGAGTGTATAGTTTTCCAGAAACAAGAAAATTAGCAATAATTTCATTGATAAGCCTAGCCTAGCCTATTTACTGATCCTAATATAGAAAGACTGACTTCCTCTGTCATTTGGGCTACACCCATCTACGGACTGGTGATTTAAACAAATAATGTTTGACATGTCTTGTCAGGTTTCAGTCAACAACCATATGATGTAGCTGATGCAAAGTGCAAGAACATTCATTGTTTGCAAAGTACACATTTTTATATTAACTCTACTAAGGAGGATTGTCAACTCTGGCTGTTATGCTGCCCTCAGTGTTGCAGCAGATGAGATTGACCTTGACCATGTTTAAGGCGGCTAATGTTAGGCAGCGTGCATTTAGTGTAGTTGCTGTGTTACATACATTACATTATGATGCAGATGTGTAAAATCATATATTTGTTAATAAACAATGATTTTAATTATACAGAGATATAGCAGCTGGTTTAACATCTACCCTTGGGACTGTGAGAGGTGTAGTTAAACAACAAACTGCTAAATTCCACATGTGTTCATTCATTTCTTTTAAGCCATGTAAAACAGATCCTACTGTACATAATGTACAACAAAGATTACATTTAGTGCCTTTTACAGCAGTTAGTATAACAAATATTGGCAATTAAACCTTAGTTTATGTGCTAAGGTCTTGATTATCAATGACAAGATACAGTATGCCTGTTAGGTTGCTATCTTAAAACTTTGCTTACCCTCTTAAAATGACTTGAAAACACTACAGGCCTCTCTGTTGACTGGTTGTATTTGAGGTGTGTGGTTTCTTTAACATTCACCAAAAATTATGCTTTGTCTTTGTCACCCTTAGGACGGTATCATCAACCCCACGGTCAGAAAGAACATGAAGGGCTCTCAGAGGCTTTATTGTTGTCCCATTGAGGGTTGTCCAAGGGGTCCTAACAGACCCTTCTCCCAGTTCTCTCTGGTTAAGCAAGTACGTCTTTTTTCCTTTGGTGACCAGTAATCCAGTCTGTGATCAAAAGTTGCAAAACAAACAAAATTATGAGGTCTCTGTTCTATAAATGAGCTCATCCTCAGCACCACATATGTTACAACACTAAATTTATAGGAGTGATATAATAGTGGATTATCTGTACAAAAAAAAATGAAGAACAACACTGTGCTTGCCGCCCATTAACCGCCCGTAATTCTTCTTTGACCCCTTCAAGGGCTCCAAAACACTGTGCAAAATTGCCATATGACTATAATTGTGTTTGGATCACTGGGCAAAAAAAGATTCCAGTGACTTTACTTTTGCATGTTGGTATCCTGTTAAATTTTTGTAGCTTTTTTACTGTTACATAAAAGCTTTAGTGAGGAAAAAAACTAATGTCAAAGCTGCTATATGCAACATTTTCTTTGCTCTTTGATTTGTTTTATTGTAGCACTTTATGAAGATGCATGCTGAGAAGAAACACAAGTGCTCCAAGTGCAACAATGGCTACAGCACAGAGTGGGATCTAAAGAGGCACATAGAGGACTGTGGGAAGACCTACCACTGCACATGTGGCTGCCCATATGCTAGCAGGGCAGCTCTACTATCACATATCTACAGAACGGGACACGAGATTCCTACAGAGCATAGGTGTGTACATGCATAACCCGGAGTATTTAGATTTGAAACTTTGCTTTTGGCAAAAAATCTGTTTGACTTTCTTTCTTTTTATCTCTTTTCCTTTCTTTTCAGAATTCCTCCAGTAAAAAAGCGAAAGATGGAGAAATTGTTAAGTAGTACTGAAAAGGTTAAGTCCAGTGAGTCAGCCTGCCAGATCATGCCTTCTAGTAAGGATCTGACAGACACTGCTTTCCCTTCTGACACAACTGCTTACAACCCAGAATCAGTGAATCAGAACTCTAACCCCCGTAAGAACCTCCACAAGATGCTTCTACCAAAGCCCAAGATGGCCTTGGTCAGTGTTCCTGTGATGCAGCTGGCCCACCTTCCTGTCCTCCTTCCATCCACAGAAAGTGGGGCTCTGAGGTCTGTAGTGCTGGCAGTAGACACCCAAGGCTCCGTCAGTACCCTTCATCTCCTATCACAAGCCACAGGTGCAATGATTCCTCAACTTGATGCTAAGAGTTTGGGTTTCAAGGATAGCATGCTTTCTTCCCGCTCTAACTTGGGCCCAGTTAGCACAGGAGTGCAGGTCAGGCTGGATCCTGCAGGTGCAGAGGATTCACCCAGCAGCCTGGCAGGACAACGAGGAAGAAGCACCTCCACCAACATTCAGACAGACAAATCATACTTGTCAAAAATGCCCACAGGGGTGGGGGTTGGAGAGGGGCTAGGTATGTGCTCTGCGGGTGAGTCCTCTGTGTCGTCTTGCTCCCAAACTGACATCAGCGTGAGTGCCCAAGTTCTGCTTCCAGTCAGTGTCGAAACCCAGACATTCTCCTCTCGAGCCAAAGACACATCTTCTATTGGGGCTCAGACAGACAGTCAGTGCTTGAGCCACATTCTTTGCTCCTCTTCATCTTTTCCACCATACAAAACCAGACAGACACAGACATACTTTGCTATGCCACAAGCAGAGGAGAAGGCTCAGGACCAGGCTATAATGTGCTCTGATCTATTTGGCAATGACTGCCTGAGTGTCTCCACCCAGACAGCTCTGGACATAGGCAACACCCTCATTGCTGCAGGAAGCAGTATTTATGAGGACTCAAAATCAGCTGGTGCCATGTGTTTTGGGGTGCAGACAGATGAGCTCAATTCAAACAATATGGCAGACAACCAGACCCAAACAATGACCTTGTTAAATGACCTAGAAAACATTCTTTCTGACAGCATGTCAGGCCACCAGGTGCTCACTGAGGCCTCTGCAGGCTGTGCGTCAGGTCTGGGCTCTGTTCAGGAGCAAAACAATGGCATGGACTTTGATTTTGAAGAGTTCCTCAATGCTGTGCACATCCAAACACAGACAGAGGAGAGTGAGCTCAGAGGACTGGGTGGTGACACGCCGCTGGAGTCTCTTGACATCCAGACCCAGACAGATTTCCTCCTAATGGATGAATTGGACCAAAGTGAGGGACCAAATCGAACCCAAGCCAGTGACCTGGAGCTATTTGATACTCAAACTCAGACTGACCTCAATTTCCTGTTGAACGCTGGAAGCCACATGCCCCTGAGTAGCATCCTGCGACACTCAAGTTTTTCCATGAGCACAGAGTCCTCAGATACAGAAACACAGACAGATCTCCCATCATTTGCCACGGGCCTCTCTGCTCAGGCCCCCGTCAGTCAGGGTGAGCATGCAAGGCTGCTGAACAGCACAGAGACACAGACCGTGACCAGTCAGAAGGCAGAAGGCTTGGGACACCTCTTCCTGACAAGCAATGAAACACAAACTGTCATGGATGACTTCTTGTCAGCAGATGTTGCGTGGAATATGGAGTCTCATTTCAGCTCTGTGGAAACCCAGACATGTGAGGAGCTTTGTGCTCTCTTTCAGCACCCCGAGAAACCCAACAGCTGAAGCCCTCTTAGTGAAGCAGTTTTAAGAATTTGCAGCACAGGTTTCTGATATCTGTCTGTTCCTATTAGAGGAATCGGTCTATACTTTCCTCTGGTGCACCATAGTCTTGGCAGTAAGAAGTCTGCGAAAATGTTGTTGAGCATTCCACTGGGGGTATCATGTCCAGAGCCTTTTCAGGTATATATCCTGACCGCTCTGCTGCACTTTATTAGCTCAGTGGGCATGATTTACAGTTTACATATTTATTTGCACATAAAGTAACACATTGTATGTGTCTTTCTGAAATTCCAGTTTACTTGTATAATTCAGTGTATAACCACTGTGACAGGTTTGCACTGTTTGGTCTTACTAGCAGTTTAAAAACGACTTGACATTTCATCCATGTTAGATCTGCACTTAAAAAGGATGACAACTTTAGCTGTGTATGCCTGTAAATGGCTCACTTTTACTCTGTGTCACAGCTTTCAGATATGCATATACTGCATGAAAACATGCATCTCAGCAGTACAGTATACAATATTGTACTTTTAGCTTGAAATGTGCATGGTGGTGCGTAGCACAGAAACATAAATTATCAGCTCTCGGCTGATGCCTGATGGCTGCCTTTTAAATATATGTATGTGTGTGTGTGTGTATATATATGTATATATATGTGTGTGTATATATATATATATATATATATATATAGAGCTTCATCAGTGGCAGTCATGCTACAAACTCCGAATACCATAATCAAAGCTTTGCAGCCAATGGAAAACGTGACCAGTGAGAACCAGCTTTATGTTCCATAATAAATCTCCATAAAGCCTTTACCAGTGAGCAAGGCATTGCTCAAAGCTGTTAATATCTCTGAAATATACCGTTACTACATACACATGCAGCACAACTATAAATGAAATTATTATGTGTCGTGAGTTGTTGCACACCTTTTGTTGAGATGTGATTGATGTACTTTTTTTGTAAACACTTTTTTGTTTCTGTGTACAGCAAAGCAGTCAGTACAAGTCAGTAGGCAGATTAGGCTGTCATTGTCTTTGACTTATTCATTAGCTGAGTGTAAGTGTATACAGTAGCAGTAAGTACAACAATATATAGTTATACAGTAATGTTACTGTGCAGAAACATTGATTAGCACAGTTTTTTATGTATTCATCACCTAATTTCGACTAAAAGGAGTCTCGTTGAATACATTCCGTTAAAGTTTCCACCCTTAACAATGTGGACACAGCATTTTTACTTTTTCTTTTTAGTCTTTTTGCCAAGGGACTAAACTTTGTTTTAATTGTGTGTTTCATTATACAGTTGCACTGAGTTACCTCATTAAGCACAGGCACCACACAGACTGTGTTCTACTAGGGAACATACAGCTATTAGGCCTTGTTTATTTGTTCATTTTGTTACATTGATGCCTTAGCCCCAGTATTCCTTTTTATATATTAATTTTAGTTATGTTACAAACCATTTAATTTGCTGCTGTGACATAAAATATTTATGAGAACTGGAACTGGAAAATGTCAAAATCCTTTTGGCATCTGCTTTGCACGTTTAATACATTCTGTATTGGTATTTTCATCATGGTTGCATGAAATATTGGAATGTCCCTAATTGTTTTACTTAGTTTCTACTGAGAGATTTATGTTCTGTCACATGTTCAGCATTTTATGGAGAAATTTGTTGACGCCATCTCACTGAGACGGGTGGTTAATGCTGTCAAAGTTTATAGATGTTTGTAGAAACTGAAGAATGTACAGAACGTGACACTGTGCCCGAGTATATTGTGCTCTAGTTTTTTTGCACCATATCAAGACATTGTAAGGATGATTTCCCTGTGTTAATAAGGATTTTGACACCCAATTTTAATTTGGGAATTTCTTGTGTTGAGATTAGTTCTTCTAATTTGTGGTTCTTGAATTCAAATATAGCATAGCTGCTTCCTGCTCATTCAGTGGCACTGGAAAAAGCCTTGCTTAAAACAGAACTATGTGGAGAAGCTTCGTCATTCTCAAGTGTCAGTAACAGTGCTTTATTTTTTCTCCGTAAGGAGTGCATGAAGATTATTTTCCCAGCACAAAATATTTGTTGTAGCTAAATTTGAGTTTCTTTTGTGTATATGTGAAGAGTTAATGGTTGCCTTGATTCATTGTTGAAGCTACACTACAGATATTGTTAATAAACTGCTGGAAATTATATATTGTGTTCCCTCTCAGTTATTATAAAACAAAGGAGAAGAGGGAAAATGTCCTAAAGGTATAAAAAAGGGTGCTCCTGTAATTCAGTTCTTAGTTTCTAAGTTCAGTATAATGGAACAATTGGATGTTCTCCAGTGTTCAACTTACTTAACTGAGAGCTGTATTCTATATTATAGAATAACATAAAACTATATAATATGTGTTGTTTATTATATATGTTTTCACTTTGCTGCATTTGCAATTACTGCATATAGATATCCTTAAGTGTGGCTTCATATAGCGACTCCTTACAAATCGCTTTTAAGTAAAAATTTACATGCACAATCAGGGGTGAAAAATAATTTTACCTAATTATGGTAATGCATTTTTTTAAGTATAGACAGTGCAAATGAATTTTACTGGACTGCTAGACAACAAAGAGGTAGTATAATAAGGCAAAGTAACAATCACAGTTCATATGCTATTGATGCAATAGCTGTTACACACTATGTTTCAGTAGGACTCTCCTTCTGACTGATATAAAACTGAGTATATAGTAAAGTTCTGACAGAGCTGCAGCTTGTACGTGTTTAAAAAGCAGGAAGTGTGAGGCAGGGACACAGGCTTACATCTTGTGAGGTAGTTGCACTGTTGCTAGGAAACTAGCACAGCTGAAAAAGCACTCGTGGGAACTGGCCAGAACAAAATAAAGGCCCAAATGACATATTGAGCTAAACATTTCAATGTTCTCTTCACTTGGCTGTTGGTTAGTATGGTCTTGACTGACCCTGAACCAATTTAATTAACCTCTGCAGGCCTATGAGATACTTTTATCAATATGTCTCATACAATCAATTTATGCTTTGCTTTCATGGAAACATTGTATGATGCAGTGTATCTGTCATATAGATACAAAATAAGATTTAAAAAAAAAAAGGTTTGTACTTGGTTGAAACTAAGATGAATATGACCATCAGTCATGTTAAACATTTATTTCACAGGCCTCATACAGCTTGACAGCATGCACAGACCCTTAAGAGAACAAGTAGCTGGGGTGCATATGGCTTTGTGCACCTACTGCAGTGGTGGAGTGGAGGCTCTTGCCCATTGAGTAGCTAGTGCAGTGTACAGTGTCCGGTTTGGAAGACATGGGCACCTGATACCTCTTGGGGACAGAAACACTTACAGAAGAGAACAAATGGAGGTTATGCTGACATGTCTGGTACTTAGAAGTCAGGGCTGCAGAGTAAGTGGAAAACTCTGTGTTAGCAACAGGGTCCGCTCTTGTTCCTCTAGTCTCGCTCCTCATAGCACACGTGAAACAATTTTCATCGAAGGCCTCTCCCTCTGATGCCTTCTTCACATTGCAGAGCTGCCCACCAAACTTGGGATTCAGGTGTGGTGATTTGATTGGTGGTAAAAATGTGAAGTTTTTAATGGGAACCACTGTACTGTTGGGCCTGCGGCTGTGTTTCTGAGGCTTAGTGGGCCTGTTCTCTGACACAGAGTATTTTGAGGACAGATAATAAGGAGTATTTTCCTCCTCTATCTTTGCGTCAAGTAAGAGATGTGATGCAGTTTTCTGCACAGCGCTGAGGACAGTCCATTCCGATGCATCTGCCTGCAGATCTGCCACAGCAGTGTTACTCGAGCATCCTGCCTGCTGCTTTAATAACATGGCGTTCTTGAAGCTATTAGAAGGGCTTGTATGAGACTCACAGTGGTGCTCTGCAATGCTGGCTGAGCTCTCTGCACTAGGTGGTGATGGGTCAACAGAGGAGGAGGCTGGGTTGTCAACCTCCTTGTGCTTTAGTTTCCTGTATATGTTCTGAGTCAAAAGTATGCAGCTCAGCGGTGCAACTCTGGCCCAACCCCGGACCTGTAACATACAACAATCATTGTGATATGTTTCAGCTGAAAATGAGTCAAAAGACTTGTTTTGCTAAGTCAAAATAAAAAGTAGTATATGGATTTGATACCAATATTAGAAAAAATATTGCACGGATGAGGATTATATCCACTATAGATATTTAATTCATGCATTATATTAATTTTAAAAGAATATTATTATATAAAAGAATAATATTAGAATATTCATATATTCAATATACACTACTCACAAAAAGTTAGGGATATTCGGCTTTCGGGTGAAATTTCAGGATGAACCTAAAATGCACT
>JAUMHL010000018.1:6322606-6379109 GCA_032362345.1 Sandelia bainsii
AGGAAATCACCATTGCATGCTTCTACTTAAATGCCCTACTTTCATGATATAATATCACTGTAGTGTGAACTTCTTACATTTTCCATAAATTTCACCCGAAAGCCAAATATCCCTAACTTTTTGTGAGTAGTGTATATGTTGCATTGTTGGTATACTGGGGGCTTTGGTGTCAGATTTGAAACACAATCCTGCTTGATCTTCATATCTGTTAGACCACATTCAGAGAAAGTTGTGTTAAACTTTCTTTACTCATGGTAATCTTGAAAGCATCCTGACAGTTTGTCGCAGCTCTGTGTGCTGGCCTAATGCTTTCAGCACCCAGCCACTGTGAATCCATATGGCCAGCGAATAAAATCCTGCTGCGAGATTCTAATTTCATTCTGTGATTAGAGCTACTCAGCAGCTTGCTTCAAGTGGAAAATCACATAATTCCACACGACACAGATAAAGGAGGATTAAAATATCCAGTGTCAGTAAGTGATGAAGCAGGAAATTAAGACACACACAGTTTGATTTGAATGCTGCATGGCACATAAATCTTGTCTGGATTCTTATCTGACTATTTGTAAGGTATCTGATGTATATCAATATCAACCATTTGTTTAACAGCAAAGTTCAGTTTTGGTCACACATAGAAAAAAATGACACCATGTTTATCTCCAAAATGCATTTGTTGTTGCCGTTGCCAAGCGGTGGTAATGAGGCAACATCGTCATGCTGTGTAACAACAGCTGCTTTCATAACTGCTGTGTTCGTGTGATGATGATCGTCTGATTGTTTTCTCGCCAAGGCTTCAGCCATTATTAAAACTGCAACCACAGACCAACAGCCATTTTCCTCCCACCTGCTCAGCTCCGAACTCATTCAAAGCATGTCCTTTGGCTATAATAAAATAGCCAAGTCGAGATTAATCCTGACTCAGCAGCAGAAGCCAAGGCTGCAGTGTAAAGTGCAGTCACGACCTCATCTCAGAGCACCTACCTTAAATAATGAATTATACAAATGTCTGAAAACATCTCTGGAAAATTCATTCTGTTGTCCTAAAGTGTCACTCACAAAGCAAATCAACATCCTGATTCCTTTGACCACAGCTGGTTCTGTTGGTTGCATCTCCAATCATGTTGTTTTTCTCAAAATCTCCTCTGTGCCATAATAAAATCTTACAAATATACACTTACATTAACTCATCTTGAAAGAGCTAAAAATCAGATGTGACAGGAGTCAAAATGGGTGTTTGTTGGTCTGCTTGCTCACTTCTCTCATCATCTTTCTCCCTTCTCCTCATATCAGCTTCAGCTTTCTTACTCCATATGTGTTAATCATTCTGTTGTTGTCATTACTCATTCTTATAGTTATTTTTAATAATATCTTTGGCATCCTAATGCCCTTAATATCTTTTAATGTGAGTGTGATTCAAATAATAGTGTAATTTTGTACATATATTTGCATCTATTGTACAGTACATGTTTTTGTAGTTTTAGCTTTAGCTTGTTTGTGTGAACCCCACTGACAGTAGCATTGTCTACAGTGGAATATATAGTGGACGTTTACACTATCTTGAAAAGATTTGTTTATGAGAATGAAAGATGTCTTGTTTCTCCACACACCATATTTAGACATGGTAAAGAAACTCAGTTAGGGAGGTTTCACAGGAAATACTTTCCCAAAAAGACAATGGCCCTGTGCCAGAGCTGCATACCACACTTTAGACACTGTGTAACACCACTGCCTCCAGATAAATGAAGAACTGACCAATGTATAGTTATGTCTGTTAACGGTGATCCTAAACTTGACTGGACATTTTCTTAATGTAGCTGATATGCTTGGAAGTTGCACAGAATTCTGCCACACTGTTTCTACTAGTTTAGTAGAAATACTACTCAGAAAGTTTTTTGTTTTTTTTTACTTGAAAATGATGTACAGAACCAGATAATTTGTATTTGTATTTAAGGTTTACAGAGAGGAGATAGTGCATCTCCCTCGGGAGATAAGGGTAAGATTTTCCACTCACCTCTCTCTCCCCATGAGACGGTTAAGGTGTGAGGATTGCATTTTATACACACTAATGATTAACCTTGCTAGGTGATGGACTATGCTGTTTCAATTTTTTTTTTATCAATCTTCGTCACAGGAAGTAGATAATTAAGGCTGATTCTGCATTATGTTATGTTTTTTGTTGCTATTAGCTCTCCCTCTAGTTTTAGAAAGTTGACTAGGTAAATGACATGAGTAACACTTATTAGTTGTTTGGTTTGGTTTTGGTCTACTGTGCATTCAAATTTTAGCGGTAAATATTACACTTATTGTAGGCTATAATTTAATATTATTTCATCTAATCCTTCCACAGGAAAACTGCAGACGTGTACAATGAGCAGGCTAATGTGTAACAGATGCTATCTCACATACAGCAAACGGATGTAGAACTGAAAACCTGAATACATTTGAAGAATATTCTTAAAACACACAGTCTTGTTCATGGTGTGTGAGATGTGAATCCAAAGAGCCTCCTAGACAGTTCTATCCACTTCCAGTGGCTCTTTAGAAAGCTGATGATCTCTATCTAGATCTCCCAGGTTCCAAGATACTATGTAATAAAAAATGAAAGTTCTGTTTCATATGACCACAGCAGACGTTATTGCCTTGTGGAGTATTATTCTGAATAAAAGAAAAGCTACAACATTACTTCCTCATTTAAAATTTAATTCATTTCTTTTACCTTAATTCTCTGCTGTTTTCATTTTCTATTATGGCCATACTCAAATTATTGTATATGCAGTTCAGCTCACATGTTATCCCATACAGTTGCTGGTGCTCTCTCTTATAAATAACATATCTCTTTGTTTTTTCTTTACTCTGTCCTCATTCTCCCTCCTCCGTTTCTTTCACTGTCCTTCCATGCTCTCTTCGTATTCCAGTAATGCAATGAGCATTCAGACACTGCGGACACAGTAAATTTCTTACACTGGCACCAGGGAAGATCACTGGGCCAAATGCATACTCATAAATAGTCTACTGATCCAGACTGTTTCCACACTCTCATCAGTCCTGCATCACTTCAGTTTGACCTATGATGGATAAACAGAGAAACAGAAAGCATCACATTGACAAACTGGTGGAAAGACCAGTCAGAAAAACACACATCAAAATGCTTGTACACACACGCACACACACTGAAGAGGTCATATGGTGAGAGGAGATAATCAGTGGAACATTAAGCAATGTCATTTCCCAACTGACACTCTAAAAATGACCTGACGATCATGCCAAGATAGGCTGCTTATTAAAGAGACTGGAAGGATTTCCACTCCAGCCAGTACTGGTGACAAATGCAGGTTTGTCCATGATCTGTGCAGCATGTTAAACTGAGTGACACAATATCAGTACAAGGCTCCATGGTTGAAGTTCTTCCAGTCATACTGTATGTGCCCACTCTGAAACATAAATGACATGGCCAAAAGCGCGGGGACATGGGATTAAAGTAGGTGGGCACCCAAATACTATGTCCATATGCGACAGAGGAACATCCAATTCCAATTTGTCCTAAAGCTCAGGGCTCTGTGTAGGCAATAAGTGCAGCCACAGCAAACTCAGAAAACATTTTCCTTGTGGACCTAATTTTGTTTTCAGTATTTTGTGCCTGAAGACTTCAGAAGATTTAGGAAACATTACGATTTCCTTTAAAACAGAGTGGCTTACACCATTAAAGATATAGAAAAATAATTAATAGAAGGACTCAGGACTGAAAATTACTGAATGAACAGGAGCCAAGAGGTACTGCTGAGACCTTGTCATGAATAAAAAAATACAGAAAACTGAATGAAAGAGACATTTGCCAAGCTTATATAATATTATAATGTTAGAGTTGGTTGATTGTATGTATTGGTTTCTTAGGCATAGTGTAGTTACACATAACCTCTACTGGAACAGATCATCTGTCTAGTTCACATGCAAAGCATAGAGAACACTGTATGTGCGTGTGTTTGTAATTGAATAAGGGTGCAACAGAGAGAGGGAGGATACACTCTGCAGTGAATGGAGAAGGTCACCCTCAACAATACACAACTGTGCTAAGAAAAGGATGTATCAACCTAGTGTGTTTATAACAGAAGCCAAATATGCCAGCCTGTCTCTAGCTGTGTGTCCCTGCTTAGTGGAGTGACTGCATCATATAGCTCCCTCGTCACCATTGTAAACACTACAGGGGTGTCATGGGCATTTTATCATAGGGAATGATGTCGTAGAGCGCTCGTCCCCCCCCCCCCAAACCTTATTTCCAAAAACAAACCCCGTCTGCGGTTTAGGAATATGGCTGGGCACGTGAGTGATACAGCAAAACGTGACTGCTGTCACTACAAATATTTGTTAGCTTGTTACCAAGTGTGTCTCCCTGCACATGGACATTGGAGATGTATCAGGCATGAAACAGCAGTGATGTATGAACATGTAAATACTGCAAGTTTGTATACACATTTGTGTGTCAGAATATATAGTGTATATTTAGGTTGTCTTCTCTGTGAGTGTCTGCCCTATACTAACTTGAATCGTATCATTTTCACCCCAGTGGCTACATCTCTATCAGCCCTGTTGCCTTTGGGTGCAGAGCACTCACAACAGGTCTCATGAAATAATTATGTTGCTGCACTCTCAAACATCTCTCTGTGTCTGGCTTCTATCCCAAAGCACTCTCTCATGTCTCTTTGTCTCTCTCCTGCAGACAGTGGCATGTCACATGGAGCGAATGTGTGACTGGACGTGCTGTAGTCTTACTTCACCAGTCACCCTTTCCTCAGCCATAGATACACCCATCCACACACCAACATGCAGGACTGTGCTGGGTTGGATATGTTATGTGTAGTCAATACAACTCTAATCTAATTCACTTATTTTATATTTTTCTTATATCATATTCTGAACATAATTTTCTCTTCATTGCAGTTTTTTTTCTCAATTTTCTCTGTTACAGCCTCTTACTGTACATGTATGACGGAAAGAGTTATTGTATAGAGTCAAATTATGTTCATGATGATGATGGTGGATGGTGATGGTATCTATATTGTGCTTACACTGTGGAACAATATATACCGAGGCTAAAAGAATAGTATCACATGCTGTTCAGTAAACACGCCTTAAAGCTGATTTGTGATTTTTGATTGACCTGACTTGACTATATATACATCATATATATATACTCTACAGAGCAGCAGTTTTTCCTTGATAGTTGAACTAATAGCGAACCTGTAGTTCTGCATATGGTCTATTATTTTAACATGTGCACAAAATGTTTTTTTTTTTAGCAGGTGCACACGTGTAGAAGAAAGTATTTCTGTGTGATGATCCAAACTGATGCTCTTCATGCATGTGTGCACTTAGGCCATGCATATGGGGACTTTTACTCCTGAGGTTTTGAAGCCCACTCTCTGCTGCCCTCTTGTGTGCAAAGATGTTAAAGCAATACTGTCAATGGCCTGTGTTACTTCAAGTGCGGTAGATGAACTTCTAAGCTAAGAATTTAACACTACACTGGAGTGAGGCTGTATTTTAGGACAGATCACCTAATCTGCTCCCATGTAAATCCTTGAGTGATGACAACTTACAGTCTTATTGTTATTAATTGTGCCTAATCCTACATTGCTGTTGATATTACAAAAGCTACATTTGCTGTTCAACACAGAATACTTGTTACACGCATCACACAGACAGCACCAAATCCTTAAATTGGTGTAAATCCTCAGTGCAAGTCAGGTTAATGAATGAGGCTTTGTTGGTGCCCCATCTGAAGCCTTGTGTTCTTACTTACAGCCCTCTAAATGTGTCTCATCTGTCCGGATGTGCCACAGGTTGGCAGATTAAAGAGAACAAAGCCCAGAATATGAGCCTGCTGGCAGCAGAGAGACCCATCTCCGGGGCCCAGTGATCAGAAACAGCATTATCACCTCCATCTGTGTGAAGGAGTGCACTCACTCTCCTCTCTCATCCTCTCAACCTCTAACACTCCATCTGGACTCTTATGCTCTCTTTCATATGTGTTGTTGGAGTCTGTGTGTTACCAAGACCATTATCACTATGCAGTGTTTGGCCCAATTACATTAATGCTGTCAGTGCCTTCTATGTATTTAAGGTATCGTATTTAAGTTAATAAATCTCTACTTCTCCTGCAAAAAACAGTGACATCTCACACACACACACACACTGATTTACAGCTAATACAGAGAGTGCACTGCCCTTTTTCGCACCAGGTGTGTTAATCTCTCTCCTCCTCTCCATCTCTCTAATTTGCTTTCATCTCGCAGTAGACTCCTCTATTGCCATGGTGATCTACTACCTCATCATAGGTGAGACCTCCATCTTGAGTCTTGTCAGGTGAATAAGACAGTCATATTGGTAGATTAAAGTTGAAGAATTTCCCAATCCCTTCTTCTGCCTCCAGAAAGCAGCACAGATGTTAATTCAAACAATGAAGTTAAAAATGGCAGCAAATTCATCACAGCAGCTGTCAAGCACAGCTGACACTTCCGTGCCACAAGGAAGAGGTTTTGGCTTGAGATCAGTAAGAGGGCTTATGATTTTGGCAGCGTTGTGTGAGCATGTGGGAGAGAAGATGGAGCTAGGCTCTTAAGTGTTCTCCACTTGGTGTTGTTTCAGCTGGGCAGCCTCAGGGATGACAGGGAGAGATCCAGAGGAGAAGATTTCAGTAACACATAACACAAACAGACACAGATAGACAAATGATAAACTCCATTCCTTCTGTCACATATCCTTTGTAAGAAAATCCAATAGTGTACAGTAGATATGAAATCACTAATTACTGTGGGTTGTAAGTAATAAGATACAGTATACACCTCATTCATCACAGTCATCAGACACTTACAAAATGTTGAAAATATAATGACCTCATTCAAACCTGACAGACCAAAACAGGGGTGAAATATGGCAGCAAGCTGAAAAGCACTGCTGCACTGACTTGACGTCTCTGTGCTCTGTCTTTGTGCTGATGTCCTTCTGACGTAGATCAGTGCATATGTCTGTGAATTCCCAAAAGGTCTGTGTGTGAGCTATATATTGTATCTGGGGCCTCAGTATATGAGAACACCATGTGAGAACAGGTCTATTTGCATTTAACACATACAAATGAGAAGAGAAAAGTGGCTTAATACAGAGCCTTAAGTCAAAGCAGCCTTACAGTAACAGTTTTTATTCATGTTCAGTGGCCGCTGTGCTGCTTATTACTGATGCACTTTTTTCATAAAAACAAAATGATACTGATATTGTAGCATGATGGTGGCAGTCTAGTTAAAATAGTATGTTTTTATGTTGCATTACAGTGATGTTTGTTGAGACACATGCACTGAAAAATGTATTGTCACTACCTCAAAGCACAGACAGTTTTTTAAAAATTTCACTTCCTTGTTATGACAGAGAGCAAAAAGACAGTTACATTCAAAATTATTAGCCAGCTTTGTGAAATCAAACAAATTCTTAACTTTTCTATGGAAATGACCATAACCAAAAGGGTTTATAATTTAATTGCTTACAAAAGAATGAGGACTGAAGAACGAAGAGTTTGATTAAGACATTTTACTGATGTACTGGAATGAAACAGGAGTAAAAGTAAAATGACAAGGCCAAATATTATCCGCCTTGCGTTTAAAATTTTTTTAAAAAAAAAATCATTTTGCTTTCAAAACAAACGAATGATTAATCAGCACTGAACTTTACTTAAGGGCTAGTGGCACTTGAACACTTGATTGAGAGGGACTACCCCTAAATTCTTGGCAAGAAGTCATTTAATCATGCCAAAAAGTATAGAAATCAGTCTGGAACCTAGAAAGAAGATAGTGGGTGCTCATCTTAAGCGTAAACTATACATTGTGTCATTGCAAAGCATAAGGAGACTAATTCTGATCAAAAATTTGAAACAAACGTGGGCATGGTCGATAGATTTCAAAAACTTGAGACGAAAAAAAGTCAGAGATGTCAACAAGAATCCACGGGTCCCTGCCAAGATGGATGTTGCTGAACTGGCCCCTTCTGGACTTGATGTTCCAAGGGAGACCGTTGTGAGGGCTTATCGTGGTGGGCTTTAAAGTCATTGTCCAAGAAAAACTCTATTGCTTGCACAGTGGCACATCAAAGCCAAAGACTGAAGTTTGCCTGTGAACATCTGAAACATGGGGATGGGTTTTGTAAGTCTGTCCTTTGGTCTGATGAGACCACACACTCAGGAAGGGAGAGTCCTTCAACCCTTCCCGCACTTAAACATGGTGGTGGTTGGAGCATAAGACTGTAAAGCTGTTTTGCTGTTTCAGGCACAGGGAACCTTGTTTGGGTGAATGCGATCATGAAGAAAGAAGGTTATGTTGATATTTAGAAGGATAATGTAAAGAAACCTGCTGCCAGTCTACCTTTAAGTTGCTTTGGATCTTCCAGCACGACAATGACCCAAAGCATACATCCACGCTCTCACATATCAAGTTTAATATCTATGCTTAAAAGCCATACAAATTGGATGAGCTCGAACAATTTGCAATAGACTAATGTGCTGAGAGACATGACAGCCAAGTTAGGAACTAACCATAAGGGGTTGTTGTCAGTTGTGAGGCTACACTGTTGACTATTAATTTTCAGAGGGCTAATAACTGTGGCCTTGTCATTTTTGTTTTTTCTTGTTTCAATTCAGCGCATTAGTAAAATATCTTAATCAAACTTAGTGAAGATTTGTCTTAGTTATAGGTATAAACACATTAGGTTATAATCATTTATAGGCCCATGAAGGGATACTAAGATTGGGGTAATGTGCTCTATTCTTTTAGTTAAGCAGATTTCTTGTTTATTTCAGAGCATAGAAAGGTGTACTAAGTCAGACAGCATAAAGCATGGAAAAGGCATGAATAATATTTTTGCATGTCAGCAGCAGACAGGAAAGGTTAGCTTTTTTGTAACTCAGACTGGGCAACCACTTGTAATTGCTCCTAATTGGAATTAGTGGCTATGACGTGAAGCTTATTATTTAAAAAAAAGAAATCTTTTTTTGTCTTATCCTCCTTAAGATGGAAACAGATCATTAAATGATGTACAACACTATATATTTTTGTAAAAACCTAAACTGCAAGAATCAGTAGAGTTTACATAGACAGAGACACACACATATGTAACAAAGGGGAATGTCTGTCAGAGATGTGGGACCTGAGCCATTCAGGCTCCAAACTGACAGTGACATTTAGTGAGTCATCCGAGTAAAATTTGATGGTCAGCAGTGTTGAATGCAGCTGTAAGGTCAAGCAGGACAATGTTGGGGCAGAAGCCAACATCAGCTGCTAAGTGGAGTTTATTTCAGACACAAATTATTACATTAAACCTTTACTCTAAGCTCTCATTTCCACATTTACTCACCTTTCAGTTTTAACCATGTTGATCCAGAGGAAAACCAAACCATTCATTGTAGAGTCAATGTCACGTGAAAACATCTGAAAAGGTGCATTACATTTGTGTTTACTCCATGGTTTTCTACTGGAAGATACATATCACAAGAGCAAAATACTTGCAATTTTATTTTCATTAAAACTATTAATTTCAAAATGTGTAATCAAAATACAAATCTTACTGTGCATGTGTACAGGAGTCAGGTTAAAGCTTATTTTTCTTTGTAAGAAAAGATATTAGTTGCTAAAATATTAGAATTTCAACAAGTAGCTGTCAGATACATGTACAAAATGGTGGACCGAAACGCAGACCAAGACAAGAGAGGGTTCGAACAAAAGAGTCTTTAATAAAACAGTACAAACAGGGAAACAAAACCGAACAAAAAAAATCACTCCAGGTGGAGGCAAAACTATTACACTAAAATAAACACTAAAGGCAGGGAGGTAGACAAGGTGCAGAGGGAAAGTGAGGAAAGGGGCTAAACTAACTAACATAGGAGACCCGGGGAGAGCGTGAGGTGATGTAGGTGAGGAAGAGAAAAAGAACTGAACAGAGACTGAAACCAAACCAACTTACAGGAGTGAGGAGAGAAGCTGAGGAGAGAAGCTGAGGAGAGAAGCTGAGGAGAGAAGCTGAGGAGAGAAGCTGAGGAGAGAAGCTGAGGAGAGGACTGATGGTAGCCGGCACAGAGACCAGGATGATGACAGGGTGCGTAACAGGATGAACTGACAAAGGGAAGTGCAGAGTGCAGCGTATTAAATGGTGAGGAGACTAATTGGAAACGAGATGCAGCTGAAGACAATCAGTGAGTGAGAGTGGAGAGAGGGGCGTGGTTAAGGTGAGGGAGGAACAAAGACATGGAAAGAAAGACACCAAAGGACCAGAGGAGGACATGAATATCACAGTAGCTTAGTTATATGAAGAATCCCATGACTGGAAACATCCACCAAATGGATCTGGCAACATTAATTTATTCACCTCAGCAGACAAACATCACCAAGTAACTGATTTCATAATTGGATGTAGACACATATGTAGGGTATCCATGAGTTTGTCTGACTCTGGGTATTCATAAAACATTATAAGATTCTCCAACCCTTTCCTTTAATACCTGTAACTGCACTGTGGCCGCTGTGAAAGGCTTGTGGGTAGTTGATGTTCTCAGCCTCACGATGGCAGCAGAGTGACGTCATTGGGTTCGTCTCTCAGAGCAGGGGGTGACTTAACAAGGAAATAAATTGTAACCTCACCCTATGAGCCTTTGAGGAGTCTGGTAAAATTGCTGCATAAAAAATGCTCTCCTTGGCTTCGCCTGCTCTCTCTCTGTCTTGCTCTCTCTGTCTTGAGGGGAGGAATTGTAAGGACTGCTGCCTATTAGGAGTCTGTGAGAGAGATGTGTTGAAGTGAGGCCAGCTCAGCTCTCAATCTGAAGAATGTGTTGGCATATACAAGGGGCGCCACTCAAATGGAACTTTAATTCATTTACACAAAAACCAGAACAATCGTAAAAACAGACCTCACTGCCAGGAGCTAACAGCTTAGGTAATAAAGGCTGGAACGTGGCTTACTGCAACCTGTGAGCTAGCCTTTTCTTTCAACATATTTTGTACACTGAATAGGAGGATAGCATGCCCATCTGCAAGTGTGTGTATGTCTGGTTGTGTATGTGTGTCAGATGGTAGAGGTGGGCTGTGAATGAGTCTTTGATGTAGGCTGCCAAGTTTCCTCTGTGGACAGCAGCTGTTATGATAAACATGCTGTCTAGTAGCAACAGATCCTCCCAAGATGGTTCCCCACCCCTCCTCTCTACTTTCCTCTCCTACTTTCCCTCTTTTTTCTGTCTCCCAAGGCGGTGTTTAATGGAAGGGAAATGAAAACAATAGCCCTGCCAGTCTACAGGCCAGCAACAGCTCTGCCAACCTGACAGTAAGTCGTGGAGACAGAGGCTGTGAGAGAAAGACTTGTATGTACCAAATGCAGCTGTGAATAGGGGAGATTGAATGTGCATGACCATCTATGTTATCCATGCAGTCAACCCAGAAAACACAGGAGACCTTATGGCTGTGCTGTTAATGGAAACCAACTTTTATCTTTTACATGAGTTACCTTGGTAACAGAAGTCACAAGATTTATCAAAAATGACAACATTTCCATGTCTGTATTATGATGTCATTCACCTTTTTTCTGACCATTCTGACAAAAAGAGTAATTTTACACCCTGATTTCCGACAAAAATATTTTAGAACTGATGCTATGGTTTTACTTATACAATATAGGGAAAGTATTGTGTCACAGTGGTGTGTGAAACTACAAAATTTGGTATTGATCCGACACCAAGTAAATCAACAGCCAGTATCACCTTTCTAATCCTGTAATTGAGTTTGTATAATGGTTTTTTGAAGGTTTGGACAAAGTTCATAAATTAAACATAGACCACTACCGGCCACTCAAATGAACTGTAATAGCTGTTTAAATACAGCAATGCTCTCAATTGTCAATCAGCAAATCCAATACAGCTTCCCTTTTTCTGATCTTAATTCTGGTATAAGTATTCCTTACACTGAAATTTTCTTCTTCTTTCTAAAATTAAGCCTGACTTATTTCCCCTTAAATTAAGAGCACCAATCTGTCTTTTGTCACTAGGAAAACTAGGTGAGACTGTTTTACTTCTACTTCTATTGAGTATTTATTACTCCACATTTTTAATTATTTTTACACTATACATATTCAGTAGAACAAAATGCATTATCTTTTACAGTATCTGTGGCTAAACTTATATAAACCATTAAAAAAAGAGCGTACAAAAAGTAAGCACCACTAAAGAATTTTGAGTGTTTTCTTATCCAAAGTTTATGTCTGTTGACATATTTAGGTGGTTACAGTACACCCACACAGGCAATGCAAATAAAAATTAGTCAATGCTGTCTTTTACTAATTTGCAACCGCCCAGGTTTACTCATCAAAGTGGTGTCAGGTCTTGTAAAATGATGTCATTCAGCCTTTGGTTTCTGTGAGTTTTTGCCCTCCACAGTCCTGTCCACAGAGTTGAGTGATGGTGCAGGAAGGATTAGAAGACACACACAGACACATATACATACACACACACTGTGGTCATGACAGACCCAAACTGCAGGCACCCATGTGGAACGAGTCAGTGAACAGACCTTTATTTCTGCACTGAGCTGCTATGAGTAAACTACCTTATTCAAACTTTGTATGTCATTTCCTTTTACTTACTCATATAGTTATGTGTCCATTACCAACTCTGTGACTCAGAAATCATTTAATGCATTAAACATGTTCACTAAATTGCTTTTGTTCTCTTTGCGTGCTGACCCTGTTACCTGGAGAGTTTTGTTTTCATGCTCTGTGACCTCAGTGTGAACTCTCCCGTGCTGAATTGTTGCCCAGTAAGGGACGTGCAACCCTTTTGGCCCGCAGTACCTGTTGGACACACTGATTTGGTTACTGAGTGCCTGTTAGAGTAAACAGGTACTTCCCCAGCTTTCCCTGAGCCCTGGCATAGCAGGCGTGTGCAGAGGTACACAAAGATCCTTTTGCATTGTACAACTTTCCTGGAAGTGCCCTGTATGTGTTTGTGTTTAAGAATGCATCTCCTTTCAGAGTTTGCAGCTGATTTTTTCCAGAACAAACACCTCTCAACCTCAAACCCGATCACTCTGTTTGAGCACATGTGAATGTATGAGGTGTGATTGCAGTGGTTAATTCAATAAAAACTCATCTTTCATCCCACACAAGTTAAATGAATCTTACACGGGATATCATGTTGCCTATTCACCCCATCTCTCTGCTCGGAACATTACCTCTTTCCAGTACCTCCAGACACACACCCCACTGCACACACAACAATTATGCCCCCCTCAGGCATCAGTCAGTGAGCCAATCCATCATGAGAAGCTTGCCCTGATGAGGAGGGGAAAAAGTGCAGTAGATGGAAGGAGAGAAGTAGAGATGGGGACTTAGAAAGAGAGAAGAAGGGAACAGGAGAAGATGTAGAGCCCTGATCACAGTGATGTATGAGGGAGAGGATGCTGGTTGATGGCTACTCACCCACGTGTACGTGACCTCAGGCAGGAAAAACGCGCACATTAGATGGCTGGCGTGAATACGGGGGGTTTGTAGAATCTTTTTTCCAAGTTTTTTTTTTTTTGTCTTGGTTAGTGCCAATATGCGTGAGAAATCCTGTCCCGCGATAACTCACTACGTCGGTTTACTGCAGTGAAAACATCAGACAAAAGGCTGGAGGATTTACTCTGGTCAGAAATCAGTAAAACTCAGACTCAGGGAGAAACCACAGTACTGTCATGAGTCCAACAATGGAAGATTGGATAAATGCAGATGCTCGACTGCTGGGAAATGCAACAATGTATGACAGGCCTCACCACAACTAGACTATTATGTTACCAGAGGATGAATATCAGAGAGTTCGAGAGAGGAAAATAACTTGCAATCCAGTCTGAGTTAGTGTTTGTGAGTGTGTTTTATGTGTTGTATGAGCGGTTGACTTTGGACACTATTTCTAGTAGTAAAAATTGCTAAATTTAAACAAACCACTGAGTAAACAATGCAAAGAATTACTGACATGTCAGTCGCTATTGTCATGGCTTCTGGAACATCCTGGAAGTGTATCTGTCTAGAAGGTATTGAAAGTTGGAAAATGATGATTAAAGTGCAGAGAGAGGCAAAAGAGGAGATGGAGCCAAAAGAGTTTAAAGGAGTGGAAAAAGAGTGAATAAGAGAGAGCAGAGGTTACCCCTGCAGGGCTGTGTGGCTGGATGTGTGCTCCTGTTCTGCTAGGCGGCCGTGGCTGGCTAAATAAACAATCCTAATTGGCTGTGGAGCCCCACTAGTCTGGGGTTTCACTCGCTTTCATCCTCAGGAAGCAAGCGGGAAGCTGTGGGAGAGCTGAGGTGAGGCATCATGATAAACACACATGTGCTCAATCATTCACACGCATGAGACCTTGCAGAAGTGCGTGCACATATTGAGTGAAACTTGATTAAATGCATAGAGACTGCTTTTTGATTCTGCACTCTTTCTGTCATCAGATAAATGGTGATACATGAGAATGTGTGCGTGAGCTGTTGTGAATGCCCTCCTCCGGCCTGTAGTTTAGCTCATAGGAGAGTAATGTAATCACCTGCTCAGTACATGTGAGGATGAGCAATGTACTACACACACATACATGCAAACTTACACACTTCCTGGTGAATACAGAAATAGATGCACAATCACACATATGATTCACACTACGGAAATACACATAGACAAACACAACACAAATTCCTAAGCCCAAGTGACTAAGTTGTACTAACAGGGTTACAACACTGACTCTGGAACAAATACAACACAGCAGACTTCATCCATCACAGGCAACTGCAGAGATTTGGTGAAGACATTCATGATCTCTTATTTTAACAATGAAGGCACAGTTCAGTTAATAGTTTTACAATACTAGTGGTGTAAATCAGTCTCATGTATGAATCACAGGAGAAGAGAGCAAAGAAGTGAGTGTGATCAGAATAGAAAAAAACAGTGAGATAAATATGTGAATTAGTGATGTTTACTGGAAATTTAAGATTAAAAGTGGACTGATGCTCTGAATGGCTAGAAATGGTTTTGAATGAATAATAGCAACATATTAATCTGCTGTCAATCTAACCATTGCTACACAGTCTAGGTCATATGTAACCTTCCTTTCCATGAGTTTTTTAAGAAAAGAGAAGACCTGTAAGTACTGAAGACTGGATTTTCAAAGTGATGGAAATGTGTTGTCTGAGAGAGGGGAAAGAAGAAGAAAGAAAGACTCTTTTGCTCTCAAGCACGACTCTGGCCCTTGGCCCGGTATGGCTCGGGAACGGGGATTGTGAAAGTAGTTGTCATGGAGAAGAGCACGAGAATAGAGAGGAGAGGAGGATGTGAGAGAAACAGACTTGCTCTCTGGAGATGCATACTACTGGTCACTTGATTTCTCTGCATTGAATGTTCTGTTTTATAGACTTAACAAAAGAAACAATGGAAGAATTTTGAGAAATGGAGAAAGTGAAAAGTGAAATTTGAAAGTAGAAACATGTCATTTTCAGTGAATGTATGTAAATTTCGTTCCCCCATATCTAGGTAATGCACTTCACAGCAGCAGCTGCAATGGATTTATTTGATGTTAATTGATAGGAATAGTTCAGACAAGCAGCACTAACTACAATGACAAGGCAAACTGAAAAATGTTGTAAGAAAAATAAAAAGAGAACAAAAACAACAAGATCCTACAGTCATGTTAGTGAGAATATAATTAGGAAGAGCTAAATGCTAATATGAGCAAGCTAACTTACAGAAAGTGGTAATTATAATGTTACCATGTTCACCATCCTAGTCTAGGATCTTAGCATAGTAAGATTTGCTAATTACAACCAAACACAAAGCTGAGGCTGATAGGAATTTAACTATTTTCATATCAAGTATTACATCCATGGTGTTGCTAGAAGAAAACTCAGGGCACTACCACACATCTGTTAAAATCTTCTATGCCAAGTCATCCAGGCATTGTTAAAATACTTGAGTCTGAAATGAAATGGCAGACAGTGTCATTTTTGGGGCATTGCTACTAGAAATACAAAGCACAACACCAGAAATGCATGCTGAAAGAAAAAATATTACCTATACAATTGTATATCAGCACATAATTTACCACATGTATATACATGTATTTTAAAAATAAATGTCTTACAAAGAGTTGCAAAATAAAGATAGCAAATAAGTGCTTCCAGTTGGTATCTGGAGAGACATCCTCTGGAGTTCGTAGCGATTTAATGGCTCTGGAAATAAGGATGAAGCTGTGAGTCAAAGGGCTTAATGTAAAGATGACTCCGACCCAAATGCAGCAGCCAAGCCTTCTTCCATCCTTCCTCCCTTCTGAACTTTTCCTCCTCTTCTGACTACTGGCTCACACTCAACACTCACACTGCTCCTCGTGTAACCAACACACCCCAAGAATCCAGCCAAGCCATAAGAGGAGATTCTGTGTGCAAGGCCTCACATATGTGTGTGTGTGTGTGTGTGTATGTCAGGCACCTCATGTCTCAGACGGCACCACTGCTCACTGGAGCAAAATGAACAGGAGACAAGGGGCTTGCCTACCTGGCTCAAATACACCACAGCACACAGAAACACACTCTCTCACACACACACACACACACATACATACGCATGATTACATGAGTTAACAGGCAGGAACTGAGAATAAGAGACTGGGTTTTGACAGGTGGAACTACATGTGGGTAAACGCATTTGCCAGGGGTTGAGAATAAAGGCTCCCCTCTGGGGCAAAGGACAAGTGATGTAGCTGTTAATAGAGAGAAATACATGAACCCACATCCACGCATGAACACACACACAGCCACACAAACATACAAAGACAGAAAGGTGATAGAGCTAGATGGAGAAAGAGGGGTAGTGGGGTGGATACTGAGTGCTGAATGGACTGGAAGGTGCAGTTGCACACAGGGAATGGGATTATTTGATAGGGACGAGGGTGGGCGGTAATTGCTTTTTCCAGCGACCTCTCTGAAGATGTCATGTCATCAGCATTTCCCTGGCAGCTTGCTCGCAGCAAGAGAGAGGGAAGGAGGGAGTGAAGAGAAGGAAAGGAGGGAGAGGCTGAGGGCGCGCTTCTTCCGAAGGCGGCAAGCAGCCAACAACAACAGCCGACTCCAGTAGGTCGGCACAGGAAGGGGGGGTGGGGGTGAGTGTGTGTGTTTGTGTGGGTCTATGCATGTGTGTGTATGTGGGGATGGGGGTGAGAGGTGCTGTTAAAGCTGTTATATATGTGCGCACCCTGCGCTACTCAAGCGTTCCCGTTTGTTGTTGCTGAGCCAGAGGGCTTTCTGTGCCGGTCCTAGGGGAGTCGTTACACCACATTCCTTTTCCATTATTCCAGGCGTCTCTTTACAAGCACCACCATCCTCAGATTCGGCTGGCCTTTCCTCTCTCCCCTGATGTCCTGTGTTTTCATCCTGGTCATTATTTTCGGGCCATTAGCTGCTGCTGCAGAGGTGAAAGACGGTGATGTGTCATAAGAAATCACTAAGGAGGGGCAGAGACTGAAGGGCTACTGCTACCACAAAGCCTGCCCGAGTGTGCCCATATGTGTGTGCATGTTTAAGTTAGAATATTTGTCATCTCATTCTTGATCAAGGTCTTGACAAAATTCAAACCACTAGAGTTTCTATGTTATGCAAGGTCAGGTAAAGGAGTTATAATTGCTTTCAAGCAAGACATAGTGTAACCTGGTGAAGAATCACAGACTGAGTAATAATTTGTTAACATCTGCCACAGATAACAGGTGTCCACATGGATCACTGATGACCCAGCAGGGAAACACCATCAGGGTCTCTTATCACTTGTCCCTCTTCTCCAGATATTCATTCTTTCTGTCTCCCTCCTCTGGATGTCTGGTCCAGTCTTTCTCCCTTTTCCTTCTTAAATGTTCTCTTCCCCCAGTGGAGCCTTCCTCATGTGGGTCTCAGTGACCTGAGAAGGGAGAAATGTTCATCAGTTCAAGTATGTCATGACTTTTCAAGGTCTCAGATGGGAGGGGTGTGGAGCCTCAGACTGGGAGGGCTTTGTGACTGACTGACAAGTACAGGTGAAAGTGGATTGGGTCAACCTTATGTCACTGGGGACACACACACACAGACTCCAGCCCAGCTATACCTACATGGGAAAGAGGGGAGAGGTCAGCTACAGTTGCGATGGGGTTAGCAACGAGGGAAAGTTGCATTTGTCTGACCCAGATGTCACATGTTCCGGTCACATGAATATTTGCCTGGAATAAGGCCTTCAGGTTGCTCTATTTTGTATTTCCTTTGTGCATCACTTGTCCACTCATGTGGACTGAACAATGTAGTGGGGGGATATACTTACCAATTTCAGACTCAGATGACTCAAGGAAGAATCAATTAAGGAGCTTACTAGCTTAAATTAACGCTTATCTGAAAAATGTAAGTGATCTGAGTTTGCGCCTTAAGACTGAAGGTCACACACACGTTATCCAACTTGTAGAATAATTGCATTTAATGGATAAATGTCTGTTTAAGCAGTGGAATACTGTCCAGAAAACTGAATGAACTATGGTCCAGTCTACACTGTATGAGCTGGGTGTTAGTTTTTCTTTGTTTGGAGGAAACACATTCCTTAGCTGTACCTCTGACCTTGGACAGAGGGGAGAGATTCTGCAGAAATAAATGAATAAATAAACAATTAGGAGAAAGTCCAGGCTTCTCCTTAGAGATTTCCTTTTTTCTTTCTTCCTCTCTCTGTCTTTCTCTCAGCGTGGCACGCTTCACTGCTGCTGATAGCACTAGGTAATTAATGTAAACTTGGATGCATCTTTTTACAGACTCCAAATATCAAAATTTAAAAATCTCAGCCTCGACCTACCTCAACATCTTTGACAATCTGCAAGAATATTTTGTATTTCTTTATTTAACAGTGTGTAGAGCTTGTAGCAAAAAAGTACTGGTCAGCCACAGTGATGACTCCCCAGCAAGGAACTGAACTGCTGACTCCTTGGCTCATGCTTTCCATCCTGTGTCACCTCCATGTGGTGACATGTACACGCTCACTTCCTGCCTGGCAGGATGCAGAACTGTAGTTGGCAGCTAAGCATAGCTGTTACTTCTGGCATCAAAAGGTATCAGTCTCTTTCAAATCTTAATAAATACAATAAACCTCTATTTGACACTGTGAGGACTCACCAGTGCTCTTTCTCTCGCATATTTACTGCCTGCCAGCCCAATAATTCCTGACTTTTGGTTTGTTTCACACTATAATAGTAAAATCTTCAACATGAGCGATTGCAGCTGAGTCCACTTTATCCTGTGTAGACCATGTGTAAGAGAACTGTGAAAAACTTTGACCTGTCTTTTTTCTTGATTGTTGTCAAAAACAATTTCCTGAACACTATGACCTCCCATTCCCAGTCCGCATCCATCAGACCAAAGGTGTGTACAACATTCAGTATATATCAACCAGTTAAATATTTTATCTTTTGATTTGACACTTACATGAACATAACAGGTAGTAGAAATATTTTTAAATTATATTGAAATGTTCACCGTCAAGGCCCAACAGAAACGAGAAGAGAAGAGCAGTGGAGAACAGAGAGAAGCATCAAAAAGTCTACTCAGTCCTGTGTAGGAGAGGTCTAATCAGGCGAAATGAAAGAAAATGCGTGCTAGCCCTACTTGAACTTTTTAAGCTGTGAAAGAAACAGCAGGTCAAGCAGTAACAACAGCATGAGGAGTGGAAGCACTGCTGCGAGTATATGTGGAGGTGCTTCGTTTAACAGGTGGGTAATGTGAACCACAAATATTGCTGAGGACTACTGTATATGTTAGTCTGAATGTGTAAACTAAACTTTTAAAACTTTTCCTGTTGTGAAAATGACTTGTAAAATATCCACATTGTAAATTCTCAATATTGGAAGATGGTTGTTGTAGTTTAAATTATTTGGCCTAAACTCTGGAACTGCTGTCATTCTACTTAAGTCCTCCTACATGGCCTCGAAAGCACAGACACATACAGGACACGAGAGTTATTGCATACAGAGAATCCAGTGGTAGTACATCACCTACTGTGGAATCACGTGTATTTATGATGTGCTGTATCATGGACAGCTGGTAAATATCAATAACAAACATGGGCTTTTGTGTGTATGTTGTATGTATGCTCAGCCACACACACAACTTGCAAACCTTGTAAACATAAAAAATCACGAGGCCCCATGATGACCCCCCTATGACCTGTATTGGCAAGTGCTGTTATACACCCTCTCCCCCCACACACAGTTCAGTGCACTGCCTGTGCCCTCAGCCTCCCCCTGTCATCATATCCTTCTGACAGAGCTCCTGGAGGAACTACCCTACTCAGCAAGAGGATTTTTATTCAAACCACTCTCCCACTGCATTCCCCTTTTCTCCTCGTTACTACCCCCATCTCAACACTCACACAGACACGCACATACTATATCCCCTCCCTCCTCATTCTATCTCCCTTTCCTCTCTCCTCAGCCTGGAGGATCTGTCAGAGCAGAGCATTTCCATACAGTCTACAATGAGCAATATGGCAGATATCACACGCTATATGAGATCTGAATTTCAGTCAACGCAGTTATGACATCAAGATATGGACATTTAGTATGTAAAGTACAGCTTCTGGTTGGTAGAACAAATTAGATATCAGTATAGGTGTATATTTAAGTTCACCTACACTGTTTTATAGTTATCAAAATACCTGCATCTATATGTTGGACCAGCCTCTAATGTATGATAAGTACATAAGGACACAGACGTACACTGACAAGAATGACAGTATGACAGACAGGTGAATAGTAGGGTTAGTAGGTAGCTGTGAGGATTTCTCAGATTGTTTGATATTAATTTTTTGGTTCCTCAAAAAGTAAATTTATGCAATATCTCACATAAATTAGAGAAAGGTCAGAGGAAATAACTAATTATATATATGATTATATATAATCATTTGTATTAGCTTAAGCATCTTGGACAGAGTTGTTCCAGGATGCCGATAACTGCACCAAGAAAGCACCAAAAAATAATGGGATTTAATTTTTTTAACTTTATTTTCTCATACTCTGCTTACCGGCTCTACATTTAGTGCATGTTCTGTTCAACTGTGACTGGCCTGCATGAACCTCAGTCTGACTGGCTGCATAGGGGGATTTCCCAGATGATGCAATACCAAGATCTGACACTACAAGGCAGTGTTGTAAATCAATGCTGACAACGTGTGATTAGTGTTTCACTATATGTTAGGTATAACTTTATGTGAGGACAGAATAATTGGGCCATGCACAATGAATAAATACATTTGTGAATTAATCAGTGGAAAAGCTTAAGACATTCCAGTGTCTAAGTGACTGTGTTCTCCCTTTCCCCCTCCAACACTGTATCTCCCTCTCTGTGGGAATTGTCAGTAGAAACAGGTCTGCATCACAGAGGAATGCCCTTTTCAGTGTGATGTTTAGTGGCTGCCAAATTGAGAACAAAAACAGATCTTGGGTGAACAAAGAGTTGCAAAGATGCTCAGGCATATAGTTAAAACCCTTATATTTTGGTAGGAGAGTTGAAGAGAATTTCTCCCCTAATTTGTCTTCAGGGACACATCAGTGATGAAGAAGCTGTAGCCCCTGATTCTCTGACAGTGAGTCACTAGACAGTGGACAAGATCAGCGGCAGCACACAGAGGAACGGACGGACATAACTGTTTACATGTGTTATTGTTAAGATGACACAAGTGGTAGAGAACGGATTACACAGTCTTTGTTTGAGGTACTGGCATTTAGCAAAGTGGAAAGGGGGGTGTGTGTGTGTGTGCAGGGGTACTTTGTATTTTGCATGTGTTTACACGATATCTACTGCGCCTTGAATAGACAGACAGACAGATAGATAGACAGATAGATAGATAGATAGACAGATAGATAGACAGATAGATAGATAGATAGATAGATAGATAGATAGATAGATAGATAGATAGATAGATAGATAGATAGATAGTGATACAGAGGAGTATCCTCACATCATAATGTTACCACACCATCCCAGATAGTCAGGAATTTTTTTTGTTTCTGCTGATGTGCAGCATTTAGATTAAAAACTGTATGTAAACACTAGTGAGGTGGGTTTTTCTTAGTTTTCCCTCAGTGTTTGTCACAGCTTATACACAGCTGTCCCGTATTGTTTCTAAGAAGCTCTTTTTTAAATATGACTGACCTTACACCACTCTGGAGGATCTTCCATTGTTTCTAAACACTAAATATACTTCCTCTAGTATATATCTATGAAAAATAAACTCATTGGAAACAGTAATTGTCTGTGAATTGAAGCACACTAATCCTTCAAAACAGCTTGCCTTATACATGAGAATCATGATGACATGTTACCAATTTTATTTCATGCTCCCCTGAAAAACTACAGTGTGTTGAACATTAACAAGCGTCCTACTGTAATTGTCTAATAATCTTTCAACAATGTGATGTTGAAAGATTAACATGGTATTCTGTTTGTAAATTTAAACTCTGAGTGAGCATAATTCATATTTTCACTGAGCCCAGATAAAACAATATTTGCCAGGAATCAGTTGGAAGCAGTTAAAAAAACAAAACACACACACTATGGGACCATGTGTTCCCCCCTCGGTGGCGTGCATCCGTAGTCGAAAACTGATGATAACTGTGGATATCCTGTGCACGGTCAGTATTTGGGCAGCTACTGCAGGGGTGTGCGCTCGAAATATCTGTAAAATTATTACTGGGAGCTGACAAGGGGGTGGAGGTTGCCTTTGGGGTGTCGAAGCGGGTCCCATGAATTGGGGATGGCGCTGTGTACAGTGCGAGCGAATTAGCAGCCAAACTTTGCAGAGCGCAGGCAGGAAAGTTCGCTGGAGAGGCGACCCGTGATCCTAAGTTCTTCTGTCAAATTACTTACGGATTTCCAATGCAAACATGCGGACTAGTGACTTCAAATAGCAAGGACGTCTGCGCTGTTTTGTGGGACTTTCTCTCTGTCTTTGAAAGGTAACAGTTACTGCCGGTTTGCTGCCTTCGCTGCACGCTGTCGTTTCAATGGACTACCGTGTATCTTATCATTCAGTGAGTAACTTCGACTAACATTGACTGCATGGTTTCCTGTCCCGAAGATAAGTTTGGACCGTGAGTATGACTTAACTGTTGATGCCATGCCATGTAGCATAGTTTTGGCTGTTTAAAAACAATGCACTCCCCCCGTGACAAGGAACTGACACCCTTATCTCGGAAACACCGTCTTATGGCTGCAGCTATGCCCGGCGAGGACATCCCATTGCCCGGTCACACTTCCAGAACGGATCGGAATGGACTGGGGGGACTTGTTCATTGTTTTATATGTGGCAGTGGAGTTACACCAGGGAAGGAATTAAGATTACAAGTGACATACCAAAAAGAGAGGGTTCCTTTTTTCCCTTTTCTACAAAATCAGGAGCCAGCCCCGGGTGCATGTGAAGTGAGCCAGGAGGGACATGCACTGGTGTGCGCCGTGTGCCACTGCTTTCTAGCGGAACAGTGGAACTCATTCGAGCGGAGCAGGACGCCCACTGAGAAGCGCATGTATTGGTTAAAACGGCCCTACCAGTGCGACTCTCGGCGGGTCCCACAGGAATGGAACGTCTGTTATGATCTGGAGAGGAGAATCAGTGTCGGCAGCCAGAATTACGACGGGGGGGCAGAGTCGGATTTTTCATCTTTTTCTGAAAACGAGAACATGTCAGATCCGGACATGGATTTAGTCGACCGAGTCAGTGTGGGCAAAGACAAATTCCTGAGAGCACCTGGCAAATCGCCAAGAGACAGTGGCAGGAAAAACAATGTCATCAGTGTTAAAAACAGTCCTGATTCACAGCGGGCAATCCGCTACCCAGTGGGTGTTTATGGGGCACAGGGATCGCCAAAAGTGGAGAGTGTTCTGGCAGCGAGGCGTGGTGCTAAAATCATGAATAATGTCTGTCAATCATCAGAATCTCTGGCAAAGTCCCAGGAGAGATTCCCCCAGCGATGCTATGACAGTCCTCTCTCTGACCCACCTGTGCAAGACAACGGGGTCATTATGCGCAACAGGCGATGGCTGGAGGAGGGGAATGTCAGACACGCGGAGCCGCGTCAGATGCAGCGTGTTGCTGACAGCAGCTGCGCTCCATCCAGACATCCATCGCTGCTGTACCGAGGAAGAGGCGAGGATCCCCTCAACGCTGCTCTGTCGTCTGTTGGCACGGCGGCTGCCACCACTAAATGTAACGTGGCTGTTCCTGGGGAGGATATTTTTGACAATTCTGATGAAGATGACATTAACATTACAAGTGATGATGACAAGGACATGTATGCCAGCAAATCAGGCCAAACAACTCAGTTTAGACCTGCCAGAGATCTTTCAGCAAGGAAGAGTGTCCAATCGCACCATTCCAGTCCAGAGGAGTGTGTGTGTTATATCTGTGGCACTGGGCTTAGGCATGATGGCCATTTTAAAGTCAGTGTTCAGAAACAGGAGAGGGCACAGGGTGAGCCTTTCTTTCCCTTCCTGTGGCTTCACTCCCCTCCCCATGGTGCTTTGCCTATCAGTCCAGAAGGTACAACTCTGATTTGTGACAGCTGCCACACCTCCCTCATGCAGCAGTGGCAGAGCTTCCAGCTGGCAGATGTGCCTGTCCTCCAGCGCCTCTATGTAGTCCCCCTCAACCAGGCCACCAGTGCTCCCCATCCACCCCGGCATGGAAAAGCCTCAGACCATATGGAGTGTTCATCTGACCCCAAGGCTTCCCATGAAGCCTGTTTCCTTTGTGGTCAGGAGTGTGGAGGAGATATGAGAGTAGCATATGTACAGGCTGGTGTTGGCAAGTCCCGTGGTGTGATGTATTTTCCCTTCATCGATATGTTGCCTTGCCCACCTAATGCCCAGGGAGTGAGGAACGGCCGTGTACACTGCTGCCCACAGTGCCATTTCATCTTGGAAGAGATATGGGATGCATATCGACTCAGCCTCAGCGAAGACCTCATCACCTCTGTCAGCTCCTTTCTGGCCAGGTACCATGCTGCTATGGCCATTGAGGGGTCTGGACCAGCCCACTCCCAGACAGGTGTGGCCTCTGGGCCCAGCAGCTCCATGTCAGTGTGTTACCTGTGTGGATCTGAGCTTTTTGCAGGTGGAGAGTTCCAGCTGCATGTCAACCCACCCGGGCGTTGTGGAGAGAGGGAGCCTTTCTTCCCTTTTCTCACTGTCCACCCTCCTGCTCCCCGTGCCAAACCAGTTGATGCTACTGGCCTGGTGTCAGCTTGTAAACTCTGCTATCATGACCTACATGCTCAGTGGGCCCTGCATGAGAGCAAGGGCTTGGGTCCCTCCACCCCTTCTACCTCTAGCATATCCAATGCCAATCCCCAGCAGCCCAGCTCCCCCTGGGCCCGGCAGTACAGCTGTGAGGCTTTTGTGTGTTTCTTCTGCAGGCAGGAGAAACGCAGGCAAGGTAGGCTGTGTGCTGTTATCGTGGCCAGGTTACCTGTGTTCCTGTATGCACCTCGTAGCGCACGGACACTCCTGGTGGATGATGGGAGGAGGCTGGTGATTGGCTCATGTGTGGAATGTAAGGCCATGGTGCAGGTGGGACAGAGCATGCAGCAGGAAAGGGATAGACTGGGACATGGAGCTTCAGACGGAGAGAGTAAGGAACCAGAATCAGCGTCGCCACAGTCTAGACATAAGGTAAGACTAAAGCAAACTCCCTGATATGAGAAAATAGTTGTTTTTAGAGTTCCCTCAATGTATTCTTAAGCCTTGTTAAAATGAAATGTTATTTGTCATCTGTTAATGCCTTCTGCGTTCCCACAGAACAGAGCAGACTGTGTTTGCCCCAGTACAACCTCTGAGTCACATGGCATGGGATGATTTTGACATCATGCATAGTAAAATTTAAAGAAATGACAGGGTAGGAGGATAGTAATGGCAATGCACATGGTGCTTTTTGTTTTTTCAACAGTTCTAGTGTGTTTGGGTTAAATACATTGATATGCCTGAACTTTCTGACTGTGTGATGTAATATCACTTTCTGAGGAAGAACAGATCTTAACCTCACATTTAATCGTGTTTGCGCATGTGTTTGTGTGGATGCAGGATGAAAAGCTGATGAACAATAATGAGACAAACATTTCTGTCAAAATTTACTTCTATAAACACCAGAGAGAAACTAAGGGGATTGTGAAGTCCAAGGCCAGACTTGTGTGTGCTATTTACATGTGTGTGAGTGTGTTTATTTGAGGAAGCATGACTGAGTATGTCTCACTGGTGCTCAACAGTTTGTTTTGGTTTGAGCATGTTGGAGATCTTTCCAAAAAAGTTAGTTTAAAGCAAGTTTACACAGTTTTACTTTTGATATTTAAAATAATCATAACAGAGATGTAAAAAGACATGTGCTGCTAATTAGATGTATAGACCTAATTTCCTCTAAACATCATTATTCTGTTACCAGTCCCTCAAAAAGCCTACAGGAACTTCAGCAGATTGATTAAAAGAGTTCCGTTTATGTCTTTCTATGTAGAACAATTATCTCTACCTTACTATTAAATTCAATGTGATAGCTTATTGTAAAGGAAATAAAAACATAGACCAATACCTTGTAAATCAAGATAAAGTGTGGTTTCACTAGCAGTGATTCCTCTCCTCCAAATTCACAGAGTTTAATACGATAGATCTAATAAAATAATTAATTACTAGTTGGTCAAACATTCAAATACTGATCATTATCTACAATTTATGCATATGTAGTTAAATAGTGTAATTGAACTGTTGATATAGTAATGGATTTGCAATTACACATATGATTACTTAGGTCAAACATATCAAAGTCATTTATAATAGATGTCTGTTGATGTCATGACACAGTGATCACGATCTTACTGACCACCATACCCATATTTAGTTATGCTTTGTGGCTCGGACCCTTCCCTCGTTTGACTAATTTAATAGTGATGTGTTTTTGGCTCTAGATGTTGCAGCAATTGTGTGATGTCTTTCGTTATTGTAGCGGTTGTAATAAGTGATATTGACAAATGAAGGCGCTTACATAGGTGGTCCAGATGGGCTGACTCAGGGAGCAGTGCATTTACACATTACCCATGAAGAGAGGTCATTCTGTCACTGTTCACTTTCTAGAATTTTCTTACTTTTTTGTCTTTATTGTTTTGTGTCATTTCACATGAATGTCAACAATACACACAAAAAAAAAATCCCTTTTCTGCCATTAAAACTTCATGGCAGAACCCTGCTTTTCAGATGACCAATAGCAGAAGATGCAAGTTGGATGTGGCTGCTGTATATGGGGGATGAGAGCAGGGCAAATGAGGATGGTGATATGTTAATAAAGAGCTGACGAGCATTTAGACAGTTTGCTCTATGAACAGCACTTTCATGCAAGCAGACACTGATTTTCCACCCATGCAGGACATGTGAAAAACATCTGTGGATACCATTCACACTCAGCAACCTCAATATGTTGCACAGTCACACCAGCTGTCTGGAGCTGTCCACCTAATTTTCTCTCTGTCCCTTAAGGAAGTGTTGGAAGAAACACTATCACTGATATGATTTCCAAACTTAAGTCAACTCAGGTTAAGTCAATTTAATTTTTATGGTATTTTTCATACACAATATCAATTCAGTGTCTCTCACAGCTGCATGAAAGCAAATCAAATAATCAAGTAAAATTAACATCACAAAATGTCTTTGTGGAGCAGACTTTACAGACACCATCTGTCCTTAGAGTCTCAAATCAAATGTTATTGAAATTATTTGTCCAAAAGTTACCATGTGAGGTGAGCTCACAGCAATCACATGAGAGGGGATACTCCTGATATAGAGCGTAAATATGGGTCCTGCTTTTCATAGGGTGAGTGGAATGAGAGGGGTGTCATGCCAGACAGAGTTTCTGGGGATCATGTTGGAGTTCGAGTGTTACAGGTGGCACAACCAGTGACCTCATGGCTGAGAAAGTGCCAGTGTGTGTTTCTGTGGGGAAGGGGAGCCGCAGGGGAACAGGTGTTTCATCCTCTAGCGCCACGCTATGTATGCTTGAGAGGGTCTGTCATCAATGGGGTTTGGGTTGTCAGGAGGGAGTGGTCATCTGGTTCCCCTTTGTGCTGTGTGTGCCTGATGCAAGGGGCTGTACAAAGATAAACACATGCTTACATACAATATTCTATTATACTGCAGTTTTTTTGATGTTACACAGGCAACATGTTTCCCTCAGTGCCTGCAAACACAAAAACACAGAACAGGGACATTTTTATTTTTAGGCTAGAATGAGGTCACAATTTTGTTATTATACAGTTTGGTAAAGTGTGCATGGGTGAATGTTTACCTTGTGAAGTGTGAAAAGGGTGGACAATATGGTGCTGTCTGTTCTCCTTGCATGGTAAGATATGAAGTAGCCCATGAAAAGAGATCTGTCACAGGAGACTGTAGTAGCCCTTAAACATAACACACATTCACACATGCACATGCACACACACACACGTGATGGTTGGTCATCATGTTCTCTGCTCTGCTACTGTGTGTTTAATTGGTATGTTGGACATGACCTTTGACAAGTATGTAAGTATAGAGCACCAGCTGGCTTCTGGCTGATGATCAGCACATCTTTTACTTCCACTCTTGGTAAAACAGATGACTACTGATTTGCGGTTGATTCATTTATGTGATGGCACACATTCTCTCTTTCTTCTACATCCACTGTATCTCAGCACTGTGGAAAAAGACGAAGTGGATGTAATAAAATAACGTGAGAAACATCATCTTGATGTAACTACTTCACACTACTGAAGCCTCATATTAGTCTTTTACAGTAAAAGAGGATTGTGTATTTTGTTTCCTGCTCTTACATTGAAACTGCATTAGGAAGAGAATTGTTACAGCAACTAACAACATCTCAGTGATATGGACGTCTATGTCCTTAGGTAAATAAATATTCATTTCATTCACAAAAAGAAATGATGAGAGTCAATGCTGTAAGTGTGTCAAATGGAAATGTTATGCTGAATATTATGTTCAGGGTTTCAGATTATAATTATAATCAGATCGGGATCAGGTTACTGTCAGAATCGGCATCTGACGATAAAATGCACATTTGTTTGTAAGAGGAAACGTTTTAATAAACCTCTGTGTCTCTGTTTTGGATTATCGGAAGAGCAGGAAAAGAGCAGTTTAAGAAGTTGCTACTCAAGTACACTTTTTTATTATTTCATGCATCAACTGCACATTGTGAGCTCACCTTCACCGACAAAATGGCAAGGCATTCTCAGAAGCCGATTGTCTTATCATCTGCTACTTGTCTACCAGTAAATAAGACAATTGCACAGGTTGGAGGTGTCCATGAAAGGCACAGCACAAAGCTGAGACCCAGCTGAGCTACATTTACATATTTCCAAGAGAAATTTAGGATTATCACATTTGTCACTCAAAAATATGTCAATATGCAAAAGTGAGTAATGTAGACCAAAAAAAGCAAGAATAAAAACGTGGTCATGAGATAATTTACGCCTAAGCCCTAAGTAAGCATGATATCAAAGTTATATATTGATAACTTTGAAACCAGCATTGCACAACTTTGGGACTGGGGCTGAAGCTTATAGCTAAACCCACATAGTCTCCTTGTAGTAAACAGTGTGTCTTCTGCTTGCACGAGGAAATAAAAGACTAAATGAGCAAATACATCAATCATTAGTCAAGCCTTACAAAGATAAATACTACATAATTATGCACAGATATAGAACACACAAACATATCAAGCCTCTCTTACTCACACAAACTCATATGTATACATGAGTGTAAATGGTGTGTGTGTCTGTATCCATGCTTGGATGTTTACTTTTGTATGGTGGTCTACTGAGTGACTGTTTAGAGTGGATGATTATTCTTGACCCGTAAGAAGAGCAGAGGCAGGTTTCTGTGTGAGTTCAAACATTCACTCGGTTTGTGTGTGTCTAGGGGGATGGGATATGTGTGTCAGTGTATGTGCTGTGGCTCATGTTTTTTTTGTGTTGAAATGCCACTCTTTTCTGTGCGTGCACATATTGTGTGTTTATGTGCGTTTCATGTTGAAGATGCAGATCACTGCATGGCCTGTATCCTGGAAAAGAGGTATTTGCTGTCACAGGAAAAACATGCGGGCAAAATGACAGTGTCGCCAAGGAAGATTTATAGCTTAGAGAAAGAAGGAGGGAGGGCAAAATTACACTTTACACACATATCGAGATGAGAAGTTTAAAAGCGAGAAGAATAGTGAATTAGTGAGTGAATTATTGGAAAGAAGAAGAAGAAAAAGAAGTGTGGGAGGCTTAAACAAGGTGAGGGGGTTAATGGGATTTAAATTGCAGCCAGAAGAAAACAGAAGAAGGAGTCTCACTCAATCAATTCATCGTAGAGGGGGATATTACAACAGAGCATTTTTCATTTTACCTAGAAATGGGATTAACTTTAGGCATATGAAGAGGTGTCTTAACATATGGTGTGAGCTGTCCTTCGTGCCTGTGTGTATTGTCAAAACCATTCATATTGCGTGTATTGTGAAAAGTTCTTGCAGCTGTGCTTCTGTCTTCTCCCAGCAGTGGAGTCCAACAGACAGCCTTGCGTTTCACAGGGAATCTTCTGGTATTTGAGGGGCTTAATATCAAAGCTGATGGAGGTGGGTTTTGATTTAGCACTCAAAACTTTAATCGCCTCCTTTCCGCTAGCATCCCTCTGTGCTGCATTCTTGCCCATATCTGAATGGAGAGATCAGATCCCTCATGGAGCAGATCAGATGGAGGTGTTTCAAATTTTAATCTATTCGTTTATGCCTCAACTCTGCTCTATTAGTTTGAGGGACACCACAACACCCCAGGCCTGTGCCTTAGTTCTCTGCTGTATGTCTGTCCTGATTTGTGGTGCATGTTCTGGCTAGTGTTTGACACTGCGGGTTGTGACCCTCATACTCTTTGAAGTGTTAAATGCAGTGTTTTTGGCGTCCATATCAGAGCCTTCAACATAGTGGCAAAGAGAATACTTTGAGCTAGCTACAGTAACCCCTTTTCACTGCTGGCACAAACTACATAGACAGCTACCCATGTTCTCTACCATGCACTCTGCATTAGTCTTACAGATTTATTATATGGACTCTATACATGACTCAAAGAAGACATCCTTTAATTCCAATGAAATATACTCACACAGTGAATAGTCCAAAAGGTTCTGCCTCTTCCTGCTTTTGTATTGTGCTCCCTACTGCACTCCGTCATTGAGTCTCCACAAACCTGTCAGACCTGCAGACTTTACATTACATTTACAAAGTAATGTCAAATATACAAAAACTGCTCGCCAAAGTTCTGGAATAGTTTTACAAATATAAAACTGTCATGCTTTTGAGTTCATAAAACAAGGAGTAATAGAGTACTTGACCTTGTTTATTGAGTTTGATGTGATCTTAATCTAGTCATCTCATCTGTTTCAGCTAGTGGTCTTGCTTCCTGATTTGCTTGGTTCTGTTCAGTCCATAGACTTTACATTGGGATGATGTCAAACACATAAAATAGCTTTGCTAAACCTTTTACAAACCTTCACGCATGATCTTGTTTTTTGACGTAGGACTTGTCCTGTCAACACTTTTAAAAACTAGAAGTATTTCCTGAAGGGCATGTGTAAAGATGTATATGTCAGTTGTAAACAATTGTATGCAAATTGTTTTAACAGCAGAAACACACAGGCTACATAACACACCTCTCCAAAGAGACATAAGGAGAGAAAAAATATGGATCCAATACAACAGAGATAGTACAAAGAAGACCACAAACACAATGTAAGGTTTATGCATAAAATTGAAGCATGATGTAGGACTCCCCCCTTCCCCCTGTGGACACTTGGTTCAGTCCTGTGTCCTGTAGTTCGTTACAGCTGCAAAACAAACAACAACCAGTCACAGAAGAAAAGAAAGAAAGTAATAAACTGCGGGTAATATGGTAAGTAATACTGCCTACCTAGATTCTTATGTGCTTTCTGTGAATTCTTTTTTTTAAACTAGTGTCTGTTGTTCAGTTGTGTAAATACCAGTAATTTTAATTAGCTAGCTTAGCCAGTTAGCTAGCTCACAACATGGCTTACTGTTGTTAGCTTAATGAGCACACCTGAGCTCCTATTCGGGCTGAGACACACTTTCAATTTGTAGACATCTTGACTTACTATTAATATTAGTATTAATAGTTCAAAACTCTGAGTAGGCTGGCACCTAAACATTCAGAAAGAGTTAGCTTAGGTAGTTATTAAACAGGTTTAGTTGATCATCTTTTTCTCACATGGCTGTAATCTGCATTTTTGTGTAGTTTGAGCTCAATACTGGAAATGCAGGGAGGCAGGAAGATAACAGTGCTCTGGCAGAGATTGAAAACACTCAGGTGAGAGTTTATTTTAAGTTCAAAGCATTTGGGAGACTTGGACATTAAAGATTAGAGGTCCCCATGCAGCTTATTTGTCATCCCTTCAAATATTTGATCAAGAGCTAAGCTTGGTAATAGATTGTCTGCTGCTCATTGTGTTGATAGGTTGGCATATACCGAACAGTATTATAAAACAGGCACTGAAAGCTCCCTGTTGAAGAGAGTGATTGAATCAAACCTTCTCAGTGAAGTTTCCTCACAGAAAGCAGTGTTATGGAGTTCAAAGAGTAAATGACTGTATTGTAGAGAGCAAAGAGTGTGGCACTGTTGTTTTTTAGGATAGTTTTTGTCTCTCTGAGCAAAAAGGTGTTAATGTCACTTCAGACTTCTGAGCTAGTTTATAGCTGACAGAGGAAGGCCGACTGACCTTTTAACCCTGCAGAGACAAGCAGAGAAGGCATATCCATATGGCTCCTGCATTCAGGGGCAGGGTCAGCAAAGGTCATATGTCATGTTGGAGGGAAGCAACATATATAAGATTCTAACACACCTGTCAAAAAAAACACAGCTTTTGACATGTCAGTGTAAGACACGATTCACGTCAGTATTGTGTGGGCACTCTGTCCTTGTGATCTATTCAGCACTTTGCTGAATGATGTTCTGTTGCAGTGAAACCTGAGCTGGGTTGACATTTTTGCTTGATCCTCTTGTGTTGACACTTCTGAGCATTATTCAGATGAGATAAGCGGGCTGCGAGTAGACCTCATCTCAGGACTGTGTAAGCATGCATGTGTAGTGCGCTCATTGATTTTGTCGCACCTTATAGTTGGACAAGTCAGGGAGTTTGGTGTCTTCAGCGTATCTCTCTCTGGTTCTAATCTGACACTATATCTAATTAGCCAAAAGTAACTGAAAACACTTGTGAGAGTGTTCAATGTCTTCTTTGTGAAACCTGCAGACTGAGCCTTTCTTGTACTTTTTGGAATTTTCCCCACTGTGAACTCACATTTTTGCACTTTGATTTTAGCATCATATAATATTATTTTTGGCATCATATTATAATATAAATGATCCCCAGTGATCTGTAAAACTATCCTAGGCTGACTGGAATTCTCTTAGAATTTTGTAGATTCTTCTATTATAGAACATGAACATGAAGTGTAACTCTTATCGTGTAAGCTCGTAGGAGATGAAGGGGAAAAGAAAACAATTGCCTGCCATCAGTTGTCAGGAGTAAATGGCTACAGGTGAATTGGCTGTTGATGTTGCAGACAATCACATTTTATTAGTTATACATAGAAAAATGTTTTAAACTCAGCCAACATGTAAGTGAAACAGTTTTAATTGTGTATGAAATCTTGCCATCATAAAAATTCATGTCCAAATCCAGTTGAGTGGACAGGAAACAGACCATCTAAGTCCTTGAAGCCCTGGACCCTGCTGTGAACTGTTTTCAAGTGTTTTTGTGGGTGCCCATTTGGCACCAAAATATGTGTGAACTATTAAACTTGGTTCCTGTGAGAACCGAGTCATGTGTACAGCATCAGTGTGTGCCTGCGTTTGTGTGATGTGGCCTGTAGTCAGGGTCCTAAGTAGGTTTTGTGGACAGGAAACAAGTGCTTAGCTGCTTGTCTTTCATTGTTCTGTTTATCTTGATCTTTTTGGCCTTTGTCTTCTCCTTGATGCAGTTTCTGCATGTGTGTGTAGTGTACAACTACCCGTTGTACAATATGTACATAGTAATTTCACTCAGAGGTATATAAAGGGATGTTTTAAAGTTTGGATTTGTTTGTACTGCTGCCCCAGCTATTACAGACAGAAAATCCAAATGTCAGTCAGCTAAATGCACCCCTAAAAAAAGCACAGTATCACAGGTTCTTTGCTGGTGTGATGTTAAACATTTATTAAAACCTGCTGATCATCAAGACTCTGACAGTGTCATAAGGGCACACCTTGATGCACATTAGAAGAACAGAAATACTGTAGGTTTTGATACATTTGTATTAAAGTAATTGGGGAGAATGTGATTTGGTATTTCACAAGAAAAGTAGATGGTTTGTGCAGTTTTTTTAAACCAACTTCTCTGCATAATTTTAGCATACAGGCATTGCTGTGTGTGTTGATGACACTTCTTACTTTGCAGAACTAAGCTGTGTTGCTTGTTTCTGTTAATCTCTTCTCCTTTCTCTTTTGGCTAAATGAGAGATGGTCAGCAGAACATGGCAACTGTGCTGGATGAAGTTTTTTTTCTATTGTTAGACCAGTCCACATTGTCTACTTATAATTAATATATATATAATTATAGAAGAAAGAGTATAATGTAACTATAGCTCAGTTTTCCCTGCTAGCCACCCTCTGGTCATAACAGACATTCACCCACAGTCACGTATAGATGCATACATTTGCAGACTTCCACTTGCGTATGCACTTAAAGAGTGTAATCTCGATCATCAGTTACATACGGAACAGCTGCCAGCATGTTTGAATGTGTGTGTTTGTGCACACGTGTGTCAGCCAGGTGCTCGGGAGTACTGGCAGGTGTTTGCACTTGTGCTGGCAAATACAGCTGGGTTGTGCCACAGCTGTGTATATGCGTGTGTGTGGTTCTGCACCTGGACACAGCTGGAGTGTGTAGCAGTACAGTAGCTAACAGCAGACTTATTTCCTTGCCAGACATTTAACATGTAAGTTATGCTGTCAACTGACTGACTATTATTCATTGCTATTAAGTGCTACTCATTAGTCTTGCTCCTTTAGACCTTAGTGTTGTTGAATGTCTGTGTGAATGTGATTCGTTGTACTCTGGCTCTTCCTCTCTTCATTTCCCACTTAGTTTCACCTTGCTGTTGCATCACCCTCTTGCTGTTTTGTTCGCCCTGCTGATGCTTCTAATGGGGTGAAGAGAGGCAAGACTTTCTCTCACCTTGCTGTCAGGACAACTGACGATGTCAGCTGGAGCCAAAATAGCCCCCCCGTAGTGGTCTAAATATACTACACACCTTCTTGCCCTACACCCAGCACACAGACAACCACTGGCTCCAACCAACCAGCTGCTAGATAGCTTCACCCTCTGTCAGCCAACCAGAGGAGAGATAATGATTAGCATTACTGGTGATCTTGTGGGAGTTTATTTTGGCTAAGGAAGACATTCCCTCCTTGGTATCCCTCCCCTCTCCACCCTCACCCCTATACATGCCATCCAACCACCTGGTCTCCCACATTCCCAGCTTGTCCTGCCAGCTCCAGGACAGCTGGGGAAGAGAAGGCAGAGAGAAGGGGTTTTGGACTGAGCCTTTCTCCTTCCAATCTAGAGACTATCACTGTGTATAGATACACTCAAGTAACCAGGTTACTCAGAGAAGCCATTTTCTCGGGGGATCGAGTAACGAGGTTATATGCACTTAAGAATCCTGGTTACTGGAAACCTGCGTATACATCCTCTACCTTGGCCTGGTTTTGGGAGCATTGTTACAAATTTTAGCTCTATGGTGACAGAAAAGACAGCTTCCTCTGCATTTTTTTTCTTAAGATACGTATGTCAGGGGACACAGTCACAGTGTTCCTTTTTACATTGCAGACTGTCTGAATTAAAGAAATACACTGTGAAAAGTGACTTATTTAGACATATATGGGGCACTTTGTGTAGGTTTCAGTTTTAGTTGGATTTTGGGCAGATGTAATTCAAAAAAGAGGCAGCATTGCCCCCTGTAATGATCTCTCCTATCATCAAGTTGTTGCTCTGTGCTGAAAGTAGACACATGTGCTCTTGTAAAAAGTAGCTTACTTGAGAAAGCCGACTATAACCCGATTACTTGAGTACATGTAAACGGACTGTATGATACCTCTGGGAGAATGCAGTTCACAGACTATACCGTAGTTGTGGCACAGTTAATATTATGTTGTCTCAAAGCTATGTGCTAAAAGTAGATCTTCAGATGAGCGTGACCACATAGTGGAGGAGCTTATGCTTGTTGCTGTCAGTTGAATAGGAATTGTTAGGTATTGAAAAGGTAGTTCCAGTTATCTTGATGTGAGTTCTCATGTACTCAATGTGTAAATGGCATAATAGGGGTTAATATTTGCCTCTTGGAAAGGTCTTAGTATTTGTCTTTATACATAAATAAATTTCTAGTTTGCACATGAGTATTTGCACTCTAACTGCTGTCTATTGCACATACACATTGCACAAACATATACAGCTCATGTACACACTTTTACCTGCACAGTTATATTTCTGCGTAGTTTATACTTCTATAGTATTTTTATACGCTGCCTTTATAATTGCGTCCATTGTGTGATTGTTACTTATCTATTTTACTTCTTACTTATCTTTTATACATTGACTTTAATATAGTTGTGGACAGCAAAGAAAGAATTTCATTGTACAGGGAAAGATGTTTCCTTACTGTGCATATGACAATAAACTATTAATCTTGTTTTAGCTTGGAAGTAATCCAGAGCATTATGCAAACAAAAAAGTTGACTCAGAGAGACCTAAATGTTAGCCAGCTGGTGTAAACTTCAACAGAGATACACTCACTGACCAAGCCATGAGGTGTCACACACACACACACACACACACACATGCATGCAAACAAACACACAGATATAGTCAGGAGCTACTGGGACTTTGTGAATAGTTTCCATGGGTGAGAGTCTCATACAGTGACATGACCATTCTATGAGTCAGAAATAAACCGATACAGTTTCTCCATCTGTGTGACAGATACCACAGATACTTCCCAAAGACCAGTCATTATTTATTTGTTACTTTTTGTCTGCTGTCCCTTTCAAGTATGCCATTTCCACTGTTAAAATGTTATTAATATAGTTATTATAGTTATTAATATAGTTCATTCATGTGGCTGTCTACAATTGCTGGTTATGTGTACGACTTATTGAAAGCATGCCTGACCTAATCCAAGGCTGTGAGTCATATGTTAAAATACAAACTGCCAACTTAGTCAGTGGAATTTCCTTCATGGTCAAGAGTTATGTGCATTGTGGACCAATGCAGCTAGTCATGGTTAATGTGCAGAGCACAACCTCAAGGCCACAGTAAAGTATTCAGAGTGGTAAGCCACAAGAGTAGACTTAACTTGTCGCAAATGGTAGCCAAACTTCTTACTGTCCAGCTACACTGTTAGTGACAGGACGTGACACTAAAATGGTACTGTATCAACATTTATTGCTAGCGTTGTAGATATAGAATATGTCTTAACCAGACCCATTAAATAAAGTACTGGACAAGAATACAAAGTAACATGTTGTAGGACCCGTCACGATGAGTGTTTATAAAAAAACAATTGGGGTGTTAGAGTTGTCCAGTGCATCCTTTTTTCTCTTAGGTTGTTATGAAAGCCCACAGAGGATTCTAGGGGTTCTAGATGTTTTTATGTTCTTGTCTTCTACAGGGGGCTGTAAAAATAGCACTTGGCTCGAGTTAGGTGTCAGAGATCTTCTCCTTTATTCCTTCTTTTGCTTTCTTTATCTCTCAGCTCTGTGTTCTGTCAATCTTTCTTCATCTCTTCTCTGTTCCTCCCATCACCTTAGTCCTCTTCTTTATTTCTCTGCACCCCCCCAGCCCCCCACCCTCCATCTCTGACTGTGGTATTAACAGGGCCACATGTTCCTGGCCTCTCCTGGTGGTGTGAGCCCCATGGCAGGCCCTGGCTCCAGGCTGACGCGCAGCTTGGTGTGTCTGTGTCTGTGACTGTGTGTAAATGAGAGGGAGACTGTAATGTGTTACTGCATGCTTAAGAGTGAGCGTGTGCGTGTGTGTGTGCGAGGCTGTTAACACAGTAACCTGATAGTGGTGCGGCTGAGCAGTACAGAGCGGAGCAGTGCTGTGATTTATCCCGTGGGCCCAGCAGATGGCTGCAACAGGAGTTTGTTTAAGTTTGCTTCAGAGCCGGGCAAGCAGCCAGGAGCATTGAGAGGGCCTGCCAGAAAAATGTTCACTGACTTTGGATGCCTAACCACACTACTCCCCCTCTTCTCTCCCTTCTGCCTCCCCCTAACCCCTCAAAGCCCCTTCAGTCCAACACACACACACACACACACACACACACACACACACATGCTTTTGCAGACTTTCTGTCGCTACTCTCCTTTTACCCCTCTCTAGTTTCTCTTTCCTCCCATCTGCTTCACACACATGCTTTAATAAATATGCACACTCACATACATGTATATAGACACTGAGCTACACACACACACACACACACACACACACACATTTGTGCATGCTTCTCTGTTCTGTTGTCAACATCCTTGACGCAGACATGATCTCACACCTCAGGAGGGGGTATAAAACACTGAGGAGGCATCCATTCTAGTGGGGTCCTCTGAACACAACCATATGACCAACATTTTGCCTTTCCACTTTGGAAAAGAGAAGGATCTCTGCAGCATCTACACTAAAGCACATGCATGTTTGCAAGTTTGCAGTGTGCATACATAGCAGATGTAAAATAGAGTCCATTCGAGTATGGATGTCTGTGCATTGCCTTTCTTCTCGGTCTAATTCAAGCTCTTGGTCTCTGAGGTGAAGTTCTGTCACAACACTTCAGGTGACCCAGATGATAACTCTTGACCTCCCCCTCCACACTTCAGTCTTGCTTTTTATTTCTTATCACTGTCTGTTCTTCTCCTTATCTGTTATGCTTGTCCATATAGTGCTTTTCAAGACACAGAGTTCAGCAACAAAAATTCAGGGTCATTATGTCTACATGAGATGGAACAGCACAGATCAGTGCAGACGATGGGATGTAGTGAATGGGTGTCTGTGAGCTCAAGGTTAGTAAAGGTCTTTACTTGTCTGGTACATAAGTTTGAGTTTTTATGCTTCAATGCAAACTTTCTGATGAACACAAGGCTCTCAGGGTAAAATCCCTAAAACATAATAATTAAAGATCAAATGTGAGGCCACATGACCATATGGATATCTTAGTCCACCTGTTTCTAGTCCTGCATATTTTATCACAACCACCAAGCTGTGACAAATTTCGACCAGGCATAAAAGGCTTTGTGTATGTGTATTTTATAGCAGAATGATTCCATGTTTGTCTTTTTGTGACTGTACTGTATGAATGTGTCACAGCATGAGTGATTTTCTTATTCTTCTGAACCTCAATGAAAACATCCACACATGAGCATGTTTCTTATGTTCCCCATTGGTCATCTTAAATGATAAAACCCTTTTTCATTTAATGTTTTAATATCTCCTTATTCTTCACTTTGGTAGCTGCATATTTTGATTTTTGTCTAACTAACCGGTTGATCAGGTTTTTTTCTTTCACCGATGTCTTTATTTGATCACATGCTCACCACTTCTGTTGAAGTTTCTGTTTTTATCTGACACTGTTTCCTAACCTCCAGTGTCATCACTGACTGGGCAGCCAGTAATACTGATATTATTATATGATTAAGAATGAAGAAGGTCACTCTTATGGATTTCAGCTGCACAGCCACTAAATCCATACATAAACAATTGAAGGAATTGGCAATGTATGACTGATTATGGAGCATGTCAGGGCCATTGTGCTTTGTCAACAATCCTCATTTTCTTTAAAGCAACATACGTCATTTCTGCTTTAAGTTGTGCACATAGACACACAGTTGAAAGTTATCTGTGTTGTGTTCTGTTTGAGTGTCTAGAGGCATCTGCTGCTTACAGAACATTAATCACCTTTTTGTGCCTCATTGGATTCATAGTTTCGCATTTCGGTTGCTGTTGTTGACAGCCCTCGGCTATAACGAGTGTAATTAATGGTCATGTTAATGGAGTAGTAGTAGTAGTTGGACAAGTGGAAAAGTAGTGCTTGTCCTCATCCTCACCACTGTGGTGACCTTGAGCAAGGCAGCTTCTAAGTGTGAATGTGTGTAAATCAGAGCATTCATGAAACACAAAAATATCCTCTCATTAAATCTCTCTTAAGTAAATAAAGGTTAAAAAAAACTATAAGACTAGAGTCACTGCAGGATGGAGGTGTTTTTCTAGCTTTAATTGTTACTTTAAAACTGTCATCAGGAGCAGATGGTGATGTCAGGAAACAACAATAATACCAGGCAATTAAATACCAGGTGTCAGCTGATTATTAATTTGCACTAATTAGGCTGTGCATGTTAATGCCCCAAACTGTTTTTAAACTGTCCAAATGAGATGTCTCTCCAAATTACAACAAAAAGCTGTAGCCTATTGTACCAGCAGTGAAGAGAGAGATAATTTGATAGTGCATCCTGTCATTATGACTAAGATTGAACGTGGTGACTCCTGGATGAAACATGGAATTGTTTAAATATTTGGCAGCTGATCTGCGACAGCACCCACAAATATTTATTCATCAACAAAATAAAACCCATCTCATACCAGCTACACTGTTTGACAATGCCTACTAAATGGAATGACAAAAAAACATTATAGCTCTAGCTTCTTTGTGTAATAGTAGTAGTAGTAATAGTATTTTTTAAAGATACAAAAACTACAAGCTCAATTCTTTAATTGAATGCACGCACCACCACAATCGACACTTAATATTCCTCTGAGGTTTGGGGAGACCTTTCTGTGTGACATCCCCTCTTTGCTAGTGCAAGCACATCTTTTTTAAAACCACTTCAAATGCAGACAAGGTACACATCAAACAGGAAAAAGAGGAGACAAGTAAAGAAGAGAGAATTCTTTATTAGGCTTTATATCCGCCTGCGGCTCTTCACTTGAACACCCTCAGTGTAGAGGAAGTGAGTAGGTCACAGGTCAGGTGGCTTAGCAGTCCATTAATGAATATTCATCTGTCAAGGTTAGACCCAGTTCACACAGATGTGCTTTGCCAAACTTATTACCATTTTTACAGACTATACACTGTAGTATATGTCATACATTAGAATCAGTATTGTAGCCATGATACTGGAAATGTTAAAAGGACCCTTCACTTCTGAAACATTTTGAGCAGAAATATGTTATATATGTTAATTGTTTTTTTATGTATATACAATTAACTTTTCAGGTTATACTACCTCCAAATTTTATATTCCAACATGAGGATGGAATTTTCACACTGGAATAAAATGTGCTATGACGCTGCTTTAAAGAAAGAAAACATGCCATTTAAAATGTGCAATTTAATTATTTTAGCTTGATTTGTGTATAATGAACATTTCTTTTTTGAGTTTCTTTCTAAGAAATCAGATAATTTCCACTCCCAAAAGGTGCTGTTTGAATTCTTTCACAACCAGATACTCATCATGGTGGATCCCACGTGAATGTATTGTGTTCATTTGTTTGATATGTGTTTTTAAAATCAAGGTTGTACCTGTGTTAAATCTTTATTGGATGTAGCTATGAAAACATTTAAACTGTAATTGTAATTCCATTTAGACATTGTGTCCTTTTGTGCTGTTATTAAATTTCATGACTTGATCTGTGAGATTCATCAGTATTCCCAGCAGTCTTTTACCATACATATTTTTTTAACTAAAATAACTTTTTTCCTTCTTCTTTGATCTCAAGTCCAATGTGGTTCAAATCCAGTCGACTGTGAATCAGTGAATACAGATTGATGATAGACAATGACTTTCGTGAGATATTATTATCCATGTCCCCATTGTCCTGTGTATATCACAATACTGTGCGTTTGGTGCAGTCCAGATGGGATTTTCATGAGCCAGCTATTGTCCACCTGTTGGTTCGCCTGAGGAGAGCAGTAAGCACAGCAATTTCTGCAAACCAGAACCTCAGACAGACTGACGCTGGCCGAGCAGTGAACAGATGCTGTTCGACTTCCACTTAATATGGAACATGTGTCCTCAATTTTGGATTGATAGCAGGCTTTGGACAGGCTCCCTCACTGTGTGGCTCCACAGGTGTCAGAGTTGTTCAGGGTTGTGGATAAGCTTGTGATTTTGCGAGAAAGACAGTTTGATCTCTCATATTTGTGTGGACACACATGTGAGAGCATCTTGAATGTGAATCTGTCAGTGTAGATCAAAGCTGTCTTTCTCTGTTGTTTTTCTGTGCTTGGCTAAGTCAGTGTTCATGGAGTCTTGAGGTGGTTTTATAGAGTGTTGCTGAGCTGGTCAGTGGCCTGAGCCTGCGTGCATGGCTGTACGTCCTGTTGGATCTTTGTGATAGGCTGTTAAAACTGACTGACAGCTATGCTTTACAAGCTGCTATACATCAACCTCTAGACCCAGTGCAACCGTGGGAACACAGACACATTTTTGTTTGAGTAAGTGTGGACATATATGTGTGTGTATGTGAGAGACTCGGCGAGCAGTGGGGGTCACGGTGGAGGAGAAACGGGGCCTGCTGCTGAATGATAAGGCTTTCTGACCTTGTAACCTCAAGCTCGCTGTGACAGGGTCATCTCATATTACACCTTGCCAAATATTCCCTGTCTGCTAGCATTCAAGCAGGAAGGTCTAACCTCTGGAACAGAAACCTTTTCTAGTGTGGTGATGGATTGTGGTCTTCTGTCCAACTTTTTTGTCCAGCAAACAGAGACAAATGGATAAACGTACTCTCATGAGCATGCTGTGGAATCAGAGGCTAACTCATGATACTGTATCATACTATCACAATACTTTGCTTATGATAACAGTGGTTTTAAAATACAAGTTCTGTTTAACTTCAAGAGGAAAAAAACATTGATATAGTTTTGTGACATGTGCATCAAGAGATACATCAGTCATATATATTTACTGCATTACAGTATAAGGTACTTCTCTTCTGACATGCCAAATTTCTGCTATAAAGACAGGAAACATTATAAAATACTTTATTGCTTCATGCTCCCAAATTGTTTCCCAGATCTAAGTTTCTTTGGATAAATGTGTCAGCTAAATAGCCAAATAACGTCTGATTTGTGTCAGTTTCTTCCAAGTTACATCACTGACTAATCATATGTGTAAACCTATTGTGTGTGAATAGGAGGTTTGGGTTAGAGTGGAGTTCCTGTGTATGTGTATGTGCGTGTGTGTGCGTGCGTGTGTGTGCGTGTGTGTGTGTGGTATCACTTGGCCCAGTCTTCTAAAAATTACATTGCTATACAACTAAACTGCAATCACAAATATGTTTTTGTGAGTAATGTAATTGCAACCAGATTACTTGTTCTATAAACATGAGGATATGTTTACAGTTAACATAAATGACAAGTCACAAATACATTCATACTTAACATGTCAAATAAATGTACACAGCCAGTGTATTTTTTTTTGCCAAAAAAATCCTGTTTTCTTTTCCGCAAAATATCAGAACTTGTAGTGAAACATCCACAGTTTTGTGACTCCACCATTATTAAAGTGTTATATGGTTGGGTTCAGGCACTCACAGCACTGGGTTGAGGTGAGGGAAAAATTGTGTGCTCGTTTAATAGAGAATCTTTCTCTAACCCTAACCAAAGTGTTTTTCTAAACCCAACTTCTCACAGGACTCTGGACCCAGTTTGTCAGTCTTGCACTTTGTACGCCCTCCATTTACCCCAGCCACCACTTTGCAACTCACTTTCTATTAATGAATGTAGTGGTCCATCCATAAAAAAAAAAAAAAAAAGTTGCATCACAACTTAATTATTACAGGATTTCATTTAGTACAAAACATAATCTTTGTTGCAGTTTAGGTGCATAGGGACATAATTTTTTAAGAGACAGGACTGTATCACATGGCCCAACCCTGAGGTAAATATTTGAGGACTGCAGGCACCTTAGGAAAGGGGCTGCCTTTGCTAGGCTAATTTCATATGAGGCTGAGGTTGATGTTCACTTTCTCACAGAGGATCACAGACATAGCGCCAGGAGGATAGTGTGTGGGTGTTTAGTAGAGTATGCACTGTTAAGTGACAGTCATCCCAGAGAGAATTAAATTATTTTGGTGAGTGACAGTGGATTCAGTAACTTTTGGATGATTTTGTTCTCAACAGTATCATTGGACAATTAGTTTATTTGCCAGATATTGTTTGGACTTGCTCTGACACTGATTTTCTTTTTGTATTTCATGAACAACTGACATGCTGCCAAGACTCTGTGTTCTCACTCTTGATCTCTCTGTCTTTGTCTTTCTTAGTCTCTCTCCCTTCATTCTCATTCTCAACTCTTAATGTTCTTCCTCCTCTTCATTCTTCACCTCCCTTGTCTCCTGTTCAGTGCAGAGAGAGCCAATATTTTCTGGCACTGCTGCTGCTTATTTATTTCCCCCTCAGGAGGAGTCAGATTTATTGGTTCAATGTTTATATTTATAACTAATTTTAGTATTTTTATTACTTACCTTTTAACATTAACAGTGTATCTTTTTCATTCGGTGTTAAAATGCAGTCAGTGACTTTAACTGCTCAGCAGGCGAACTGGGTACAAAGCATGTGTTTATGCTTGTGTGTGTGTGTGTGCACTTGCATGCATGTGGGTGTGTGCATATTAGTGCACAATCCAAGCACAGATGTTCTCAAAGGCTCCAGTTTTAGGCAGTAGCTCTTCCCTCTCCCCTTGCAGAAAAAGGGAAGTGTCTAATAAAAGGCGGGTGTATGAGATGGGGTGAGTCATACACACATGCACAGAAAGAGAGAGAAAGAGTTGGCCTCCCTCGATCTCTCTGAGTGCGAGTGAGCGAGAGAGCGAGGCAGGAAGCAGGGAGGAAGGCTGTGCCAAGCTGGAGCTGAATTCCTGCCAAGAGTCTACTTGTTTGCTCGTCTGGCTGGAGCCAGAGGCTGACCTTATTAGCTAGGAGGGCAGCCGTCTTATTAAAACACATCTGGCGCTCAGGGAGCCCAAATAGTCCTCATATTGTCTTCCTGCTTTCTCCTGACCTTGCGTTACCTAGCAGGAATGCTGACAAGGGCTTCACGCATCTGTTGAGAGTTTCACCAGGGTCTTTCTCCCCCTCCCTCCCTACCTTCTCCCCTCCCTTCCACCCTTGCTGTCTTTGCTGGCGCCTGCACAGTAGCTCTGTGGGACATGTTTTTCTTCTCCCCCCTTTTTTTCCTTTTCCCTCCCACCCTTTCCATATACCACCCCCTCAACACCGCCACTACTCTTCAGTGTTGCGTCCTGGTACCCCCCATGGAGACTTTTTTTTCCTGCAAGGTTGCTGTGTCGATACAGTTATTCCTGTGTGTATTTGTTTTATGAGAGCCTGTAACCCTATTCCTGTTTAAATACCTCTTTGCTGGTTATTTTAAAGGGTGAATGGTGCCACGTTCTGGGGCTGCTTGCTAGTTTTTATTGTCTGTTTGGAGAGGGGAGGCTTTTTTATAGTATGTACAGTTTCTAATAGGAGAGGAGCTGTAGGTAGAGACACAGATTGAAACCTTTACTGTGCAGGAACCAAATTCTAACAGGCTTCACCTTCCCGATTTTGTCCTGTGTTCACCTTTACACAATACAAAGAAACTCCAGTTTATGTTGGAGCCCCCCCTCCATGAACATTTTAAGTCAAAGTATGTTGTTGCTGATCCATGCAGCAGGGTCTAGGTGCTCACTGGGCTGGAAACAACACTATCATTACCAGACTTAGCACCTGTAAGTACCTGTAAGCTGCTGCAGATTGATGTGGTCCACTTTTCATGACACTATTAAAGTTTGGTCAATTTTCTCTCCCACACATACTTTGCAACATGCTCAGTTTGTGTTTGTACTCCACATTGGTAACTGTTCCTGTTTGTGTGACCCCTTCAGCATCATCTGGTTTCAGTGTGGTGCTCTTCAACTCTAATCCTAGATAACCTCCCTGACCGTGGCCTCTTAGACACACACATCAGATCCTCCATAAGCCCATGAGGTCACCACCTTTTACAGCTGTGATCCCTGAGCTTCTCTGTTTCGTCTCCTCTCTTCTACTCCTTTCCTTTCCTCTTTGACAAGGGGGAGAAAAAAAAGATGGATGTGAAAATTATGAGAGGCAAAGAGGTGAAGGCTGGCTTACTGATTTTTCTTTTGTGGTGAGCAGCAGTTGTGAAATTGTGGTAAATTACAAAGCCTTTAAATAGATGAACATGAGCGATATCAGTTCCCATGAGCAAACAATGAGTGTTTACAGTGACAGAATCACAGCCTATACATGCTGTGTTGAACATTTGGCTGCTGATGGAGTCTGGACTCACTCATCTCACATCTCACTCATAACATCATTTGTTCCCTTTCCCTAGATCTCTCTTCTCTCTCCATTCTTTACACTGGACATCTTGTTTTCTTTTTCATCTGTCTTGTGTGTGTGTGCCAGAGCTGTGCTTTTGTCCATGATGCAGCATATGTATGGTTTTGCTCAGTCTCCACACCCATCAGCTCTGTATGTGTGTGTCTTCGCTTTTCTCAGACTCTTTCTTTCCTAGTGTAACACTGCAGCTAGTGATGGGTCATTTGCAAATTCATGTATGTTACCTCTGGTGATTCACATCTTACAGTCTATCTTTATGTTCACAGGATTTGTTTTTGCTCCACCAGGTGCCACTATGACTCACTTTTAGCTGTGTGTGGGTATGTGTGTTTTTGTCCGTTCTCTGATGCAGAACAGAGCAGTCTCTGCTGGGGATCTGCATTTAGTTTCCATACACACCCCTTACACAAACACATTCTCACACACACACACACACACACACACAAACTTACTTGCTTTCCAACCTCTGTACACTTATAATCTGCAAAAACTCTGTCACCACCCGCTTTCTCTTCTCTGATTGGCTGCCAGCGCGTTTTGTGTAACAAACATTACTGCTAAACTTTACCGCAGTAAGGAATTCTCCCTTTCCTGGGGTTGACAGACACATGCACACAAACACACACACTAGTGAACATGACTCATGAGAGTGGGCCAGAGTGACGGATAGAACAGCACTATTTTGTGTCGCTGTCAAGTGTAACTGGTAAAGAGATTAGAGCTCTTGACCAATTCTGACCACCAACTCTTTCATGTCCTTATTTAACACACACACACACACAGCCCAAGGCCTCTGGTAAAAGCTTTATTTTATTTGCTCCCAGGCTGTTAGTGAACTTTATTGGCTTCAAATCTTTTTGTGCTAATCTCAGCTGCTGTGTTTGTTCTCCGCACGCGTATAGTCACACATAATGTGTGTATACCATGTGTAGTAATACCCCCGGACATGATAGAGTGTGAGTAGTGAGATAGTGTGATAGTGACTGGGAAGTGAGAGAGAGAGGTAGAAAGATATATATATAGAGAGAGAGTGGACTAGACAGACCCTGCATCCTCAGAGGAGATTCCTGACATTCCTTGACTTCCCTGCCCACTACAAAGAGATCCATTCCCCGAAGGCACATCACAACTCTGCCTCGCACGCACACACACAAAGAAATCCTTCTACAGTGTGCTTAACACTGTTTCAGAGGGCAGTGTTGTAGCCTCCCATTATTAAAGCTGAAACAGTTAATCTTAACAAGCTAAATAAGATAAATAGATATCATGTTCATTATAGAGTGCATGGTGGGTGGGTGGGTGTTTGTGTAATGGTTGTAAACTGGGGGTCTCTTCCTACCTCCATTGATAAAATAAATAGCAGAGCTTCCTAATTCTGCTCTATGACTCTTCCTGTTGTCCGCCTGGTTAATTAAAAAAACAAAGAAGACAACACGATGAGATTAATAAAGAAATTAAGAAAAGAATTAAGAAAATGTTTTACAATAAAAAGCACCATAAGAATAGAGTCAACTTCTTCCTTACTGTTCAACTATCTGTGTTTTCTAGTTATGTATATTCATGCAGGACATTATGGTGTTTGTGTTAACTGCAAACTGATTATACCTGTATGACTACAGGACATTTGTGTGTGTGTGTGTGTGTGGTGGCCAGGTCCTCACCATGGGAACAGCTGTTCAGAGCGGTGCCGGCCACACACACATGGGTCTGATTAGCACTTGGTGACTCCCTCCCTCCTGCCCTCCCTGCTCACCTCCCTCCCTTTTCAGCGGGGGCCGCGGCATGCTGGCGGCACCAATAATTTTAATGCCTAGTCTGAGTCTGCCAGGAGCACAGGCATGTGTGTGCGCACACCCACACACACACAGACAAACACACACACAGATGTACACAGCCACAGAGTCTTGCCAAGACAGGGAACACAAAGCTCTCATGCCTTGATCTGCTCTTTTCCTTTTTCCTCCTCCTCCCCTCTCTCTTTCTTTTTCTCTGTTTACCCCTGACAGTCTCCTCTCTCTCTCTCTCTCTCTCTCTCTCCCTCTTCACCACAGATGTTCTACCTTAACAAGTTCAGAGTTGAGATGTGGGGGCCTTCATGTCCTGTACTGCTGTACACTAATCTCCTTGTAAATGTTATATATTACTCTTGCCTCTTTTTTTCTCTCCCTCCCTCTCTTTCTTTTGGCAGATTCCTCCATCCGTCGGTCTGTCTAAATGGAGCAAGTTTGCAGCTATTGCATTAGACAAAAGTTAAATTTCAAATCAATCTGTTTCTATTTTTTGAAGAAGCAAACATTTCTCTGTCTCCTCTCAGTCCAAGAGGAAATGTCTTTCTGAGGAAGATTCCACATGGAGCAGATAAGAGAGGACTGAGTGTAATAACTCACAGGGGGAGATAAGTGTACAAGAACGGGGGGGGGAAGTCTATGGGAAAGGTTGAGAAGTGAAATTGAAGTAGGAGGTGGGACAGGACAAGGAGGATGAAGAGGGTGGGATGGGATGGTTGATGATCAGTAGGGAATGAAGAAACAAATACAGCTTGAAGGACAAAAAGATCTCATGCGAGGGAGAACAAACGGAGAGGGAAAGAGAAGAAAAGTGCCCACCATGACTCATCAATCTGGCTCCACTTACTGCATAGTCCCAAGTGTGTGTGTGTGACGGCAGGAAATGTGTGTGCGTTCTGTTGATTGATTGAACAAAAGCAAGACCTTAACATTAAACTTTAAGTAGGGTGAACTGAGTGTCAAGTACAGTAGTTGAGGTGATGTTGGAAGGAATGTATAAGTTTAAAGTTAAAGGTTAAAAGAAATAAAACGCATACACACAACATGCAGTGTATAATATTTTTGAGAAAACAGATATAAATAGAAATTAATGAAAAATGACTCTGCACAGTACATTTAAATTAATGGTTGAGTAAATGTGACGCCAGTCTTTATCCCCAGTGTTTGGGGTTTTGGCAAGCTGGTATGAATTTTGAAGTTATTGTACCACATTTCGAAGTGTCTCTCTGTCTCTGTGTCAGTCCCTCCATCTGTGTGTCTCTCTCCCTGCCGTTGTTCTGTATGTAGTGCTTCCTTTCAGGAAGTGCTGTGCCACAGTCAGATATCCAGTTGGAAAATATATTGTGGCCGACTCAGAGATCAAAACCGCCGGCATCTGCCGTGGCTGCTTGATTTGTTTCAAGTGACTGCAGTCTGGGCAGCAGAAACATGCTGCTGGAGATGTCTTTTTTTATATCGTGGAATTTATAGGTCATTTTTCTTTTCACATGTGGATGTAAATTTAGCTTGTTTCTTTAGCACTGTCATAAGTGGTTATCACATGAATCAAGTGATCCTTACATACTGTAATGTAGTGTGCACAATGTGTAATGATATAATTAACCACCAGATGGTGTCAGTGCTCCATTCTGAAGAGTTGTGATGCTGGACAAATGCAGAGGTGGAGATCCTCAATTACAGTAGTTAAAAAATGACGTTGAACTACAGGTAGGGAGTGGACCCAGGTATTTATTGCTAATAAAACCAGATTCAGTGTAATTGCCTGGACTTATGTATGTGTGTGTTTATGTTTGCATGTCCGTGTGTGTGTCAAAATGAGCTTCCTTGTGCAACAGTTTAAGTCCTTCTGTACCACTGGGTGGCTTGGAAAGTGTGCACAAATGTATGTGTGGTTTTGAGGAATGGGGATATGGAGCAGCTGTTTTAATGCTTTGTACAGTAATTGCTGTTGTGTGTATGTGTATTTGCGTCTGCATGTGTGTGTGGTGTATGGTGTCATCACTTGGGCTGTGTTGTGGTAGACTTTCGGCTCCACACACCAGGCAAGTCTGTAATTACTCAAACCAACACTCATACACACTGTAATCTTGCTGAGTCTGTGGTCCTCGCTCTCTTTCTCTGTCTCTACCTCTCTTTCCCCAACTTGCTCACTCTTTCTCTCCCTTAAACTCTTCCTCTCTGAATCCCAGTGTGGTCCCAGCTCTGGTTTGGCCATGAGATCTGTCTCCTGTGTTTTGGAATGTGTCAGTACTTCTTGCCATTGTACCCTCACACTTCATTGGAAACACACATACACACAGAGGGATTATAATGTATTGGCCTGTCTGATAATCTTGATTCAGCCAATAACACCACTCTGTTGAGATACACACATTTTAAACAGTGAGTTAACACATACCAGACAGGTTTTGAAATTGTCCTGTCAGCATTGTGCTCTCTCTTTGTGTGTCTCTGTGCATGTTTAAAACCAGCTGCTCGTCCATTCCAGACATACCTGGGGGGGTGCAGGGGGTGTCTGCACCCTGTTTGACCTCCGACCTCCCAATCTTGGTAATAACACAGACAGGTCACAATTACCCTCAAGTCTTGCTTTCCAGTACACACACTAAAATCCAATGTGAGTACATTTAACAGTTCTGTAGCTTTGATCATGCCAGCATGTGTGTGCTCGCTTGTGTATCAATGTTATCTCCGTTTGTGTGTGTGTGTGCGTGTGTGTGTGTGTGTGTGTGTGTGTGTGTGTATTTTTATATCAGTTTGTGTGAATGTTCTGTGCAGTTCCTGCCAGCTTCTGTCAGAAGACAAGAGGCTAAGCCACATCTCTAACCAGTGTGAGAGTCCCCCTATCTCTGCTCACACAGACTGGGTGACTGGGCACACATACATGCACAAACCCACAAGCACACACAAACTCAATAATAATAGAGCACACATACTGTGCATGCACACATGCTTATGCATGCTGCTGATGTATATTCCCCTTGTACTGTTTTTCTTTCTATCTCTCTCTCACGCAGACACAAATACACACACACACATACACACACAGATTCCCTCTCCCAGTGTGGCTAAACTAGATTAGTGTGTATAAAGGCTCATAATCCCTGCTGCCTCCCCAGCAGGCAGAGAGGAGCCTGTCCTCCAAATTAGGTTGGCCTCTCTGGGTGATGAGTGGCTGCCAGCAAGGGTCCACTATATTTGTGTGTATGTGTGGGTGTGTGTTTTTTGCATTTGTACATGTGCTGTGAAGCACACGTCGCCAGCTGCTGTGTCACTTGTCCACACGTATCTAACCAAAGGAAAGAACAAAGGAAGATCGCGGTATAGAACCGGTGCCACAGTGTTTAATTTACTTGAATTTCAATGAATGAATTTTATGTTCACCTCGCTAAATTTCACGTGAAGAAAGTTGACAGTTGAATGTGCAACAAATACACCAGAGTAGTCTAAGCTTAATGGCTACTTGTGAATGGATACTTGTGAAAGGGTGTGACATCATGTACTGTAATGTCCTCTGGCCTTTGGAGGGATGTGTGCAAAAATTAAAAACACAATTATTTTAACATGTTTACAGTGCTAATATGCAGTATGCAGGCACACGAGATAAAGGCTTTACTGTATGTGTGTACGACTCCATTGTTTATGGAGGTTTTAAATCTCCATCTGGTTTAGTGATTGTTTGCTGCAACATTTACCAGTTACTGCACTCAGTTTCATAACTCCTAGGCAACAAAAGGGTTCTCTTTAAACCCTAATATCTCCTTAATGCTGAAAGGAAAAGTGAGGTTAAGTGAAATTAAGTGAGATACATAATGAACAAAACAGAAGTCAGGATTTAAGACCCAATTTTTTTGCATATCAAAATTGTTCATGTATTCTGAGAGTGACTCTTCATTTATTTAAGTAATTGGCCAATAGAATATCTTAGAAAGTAGGCAAGCTATATCCCACAGGTACTGTAAATGTCTCACACATAAATAATAGATCTCTCACTGTGTATTTTGAGCTGGACTCTTTTAAATCATCTTATTCCGTTCACCTTCTGTGAATGTAATTCCTTTACAGAAGTTATAGCAAAGTGTCATTCTCTTTGATTGTCATTTCTATCACAGTTACTTGTGTGGGTGACTGTATTTGTGTCTGCTATAAGCCGATTTAGTGATGCTGAAACCCTGCAGGCAGGATGTCATTTGACCTAGTATAAGGCACATGCACATTTTCATAGAAAACTGACTGTACTACTGTACAGGTAATGATATGTTCTATTACTGTACCTGTTTCATCTCTTTCACTTTACTCCAACTATTACAGTTTTACCCCTTTCAGCAAGACAGATTCCTCTGTACTTGGCAAATAAAGTGAAGCTAATTCCAAAGCTTATTCATTACTGATAAGGCATAAATTATGTTGATTATTATCATTGTTCTTTTACTGATCTCAGTTTGTGCACATATGCCTAATATAGCCCCGGTCTTTCTGATGTTGTGAGTGTTGTCCTTCTGTTACCCTCTGTAGCGCTTATCATCATGATTCAGCAGGCTGACTGTTATACCAACGCTGTATTAGCTATGGGGCAGCACTCTTTGGGGTCTTTAGTGTGCTAATAGTGAAGGGCCCATAGGGAAGCACAGTAATTGGTCTTTATTTATGCCGAGTGAAGGCTATGATTAACTAATATCACCCCTGAGTGTATATAGACACACGCATTAACATGTGCAGTCACACACAGACAAACACACAGATTCCCTTATATACTGTGTGTGGTATTGTAGTAAGATTGAGTGGAGAATTGAGTATTGAGCTAATCCCTGGTGGCAGGCTGGAAGCTTCGTAAAGCCATGACAGGCAGTAAAACAAAAAGGCATATTGTAGTTCACTTACAGTGCCACAGTAAATTTCTACAGGAGGGGTGATGTTACCAATAGAGTTTTTAATGGTTTTGTAACAAATCACAAGTGGTGGGACAGCAAGTGCCAAATATGCATTAGTTCTTTTATACAGTGTTTACATATCAGCATAGAGATTACACTGTTTTGTACACTGCTGAATGCAATTAAACTGCCAAAAGGTCCATACTGTGGCATGGCTGAATGTGAATGTATGTGCATATGTGCTATTTATCTCTTTCTCTGCCGCTGCTAATGAGCTGAGGGCAGTAAGGCCACGCTTGGTCTTTTGATGAGTTTGCCGGTATGCCAGGAAAGTCATGCGTGTTGGGCTGAAGCCCACTAAACTTACACACTTGAAGGCACTATGCGTCACTCACGTTGCAGTTCTGTTCTGTCTCTGTATGCATGGTGTACTGACCTGTGTGTGTGTGTGTGTGTGTGTGTGTGTGTGTGTGCTTGCATATGGATTGTCAAATCCCCACAGTGGTAGTGTTCTCACGTGTTTACTCCTAGCGTAGAAACTGAACACCGGGCTGTAATCAGAGCTGCAGTGAGAGGATCATAACAACAGTGTTCCCTCATTATGGCTCCAGCAGATCACCTTTACCTCCTCTGTGTGTGATTATGGTTCCCCCTGGTAGCCTTAAAAGCAGCAGTGGTGCGTGTGAATACAGACAAAGCAGTGTGTGTGTGTTGCAAACTTTTTCAGTGGGTTTTGGACTGATGCTCAAAAGTGAATGTATTCTGAAAGGGTTTCTGACTGACATCGAGAAGTGGTTCTAAGCAGGCACATTCTTTCACAGTTGCTTTTATAATTCTATATGCTTGCACATGCATGTTAAATTTGCAAATTCTACCTGACTGTGAAAAAATGTTATATAAAAAAAGTTTTAAAGTGAACTCTCTTATTAACTTATTTTCATATGTATTCAGATCCTTGGTGGTCAGGTGCATCATATTTGCTTTAATTATACTTTCTGTGTTGACTGGAGAATCAGTTGGACATAATTTAGAAAGCCACACCTGTGCATATAAGGTTCTACACTGCATGAAAAAAATCAAGCCCAAGCAACTCTTTGTAGACCTCTGTGATAAAATTGTGGCAAGGCATAGACTGGGGCGTGGGTATACAATAAAAACATTTCTAAAGCTTTGAGTGTTCCCAGAAGCACAATGGTCTCAATAATTGAAATTCTAAAAAGTCTGAAACGACCAGAACTGTTCCTAGAGCTGTACGTCTGACTAAACTGAATAACCTGACAATAAGGTTGAGGAGGTGGCTAGGAATCCAATGGTCACTCTCAAAGAGCTTCAGAGGTTCTCTGCAGAGATGGGAGAACCTGCTGGAAAGACAACCCTCCACAGCACTCCACCGATCAGAGCTTTATGCCAGAGTAGCTGGAAGCCATATGATAGCTTGCAGTTGTTAGCAGTTTTTTAAAACAACCAAAAACATGCTTCTGCTTTATTTTACATAGAGAAACCAATTTTTTTCCCCCATGTATTCAACGGTGACCACTCACTTTTGGTCATAGTGGTGGTGGTAATAGAATGATATCACAGGTAGTTGTAGCCCACAGGCCCTACATCTGTTGAACACACACGATTGATGTTTTTCTCACTGTGTATTCTACAGCTTTGTGCACTTTGATCTTGAGTTAGTCTATACTCAGTACATTCATTTTGGTCCTAAAGTTTAGAACACACCCCTGAAACTACTTACATGATTCTGATAGTCAGCGTTTGAAGTGCATTCTTTCTCAAACTGCTGCTGCTCTTCTCAGAGGCAAATGGTTGCTCAGGAACTCAACTTTGGTACATCAGTTCATCTTCTCCCAGCTGATTCCTATTATTGAATTAGGATAACCTGGCCCTCCTCTCCCCTGTCCTCCCTCTGTTCTTGTTCTTTTGGTTTATATATTATTGCATTATCTCCGCCTCCCTAACCCTCCCTCCCTGCTTTATGTAGCCCAGTAATGAGACAATGACAGATTACCCTGAACCCCAGTCTCTCTCTCCCCCCATGTGCCTCCAATCACATATAGACTTGCATGAAATGTGTGAGCTTGTAGGCTCAGGTGGTTGGGCTGTGATATGGTCCATGTAAGTCTGTTTCTAATCCCATGTAAGGCATTTATTGCCATTTTTTAAGAGAGGTGGCAGGTCCACTAAAAGGTAATAAATAAGGTTCACAGCATAACCCAGGATAACATTTTGAACATGATAATGGTGCTTTCACCTTAGTCTTATACCATTACATGCTATTTTATTCATTTAATATTAGTGATGCATTAATGTAAACAGCATCTTGTTGCTGGTTGACATAGAGGAAAAGTTTCATAAAAATTATATACGCTAAAGTCTAATCTACAATAAGTCATAGTAATTTATAATTTGATCATGTGTTTTGTATGCAAAATGTTAAACTGATTAACTGGTAGCCGTAGCTCCCAGATAATTGTAAAACATTTTCCTTCAAAGGGATGTAAAGTAGCAGGGTGTGGTTGACAACCAAGAGGAGAAATATTGATACTGGTAATTACAGAGTTGACTTTCTTAAATGTTGAGTAGAGAGTAGTGTAATACATGACTTTTGCTGTGGTGTAATTACCAAAATAATGTAAATACTTTTTAAGTGAGTGATATTTGTTGTAGTTGACAGTGTGGTATTTTTCAGGAAGGAGGGAATTAAACTGTGTTTATACTTTGTAGAAAGTGTTGCAAAGGATAAAAATATATATGGCCTCAATGTCTTCAACAAGAATGTAAACTGTAAATTAATGATGAAGTAACTCAGACACACTCACATTTCCTGGTGTTCGTCTCCCTCTTGATTTATGTGCCTGTTATTATCCGTTTCTGTTTCACTTGATGACTGTTTATTTGTTGTCCTTTAACTGTTAACCCATGTTGCAGTGTTTATGCACAGTATGTATGTAGCCATATGTGTATATATTTGCATCTATGAGCATGTGTTGGATTGTGTATTAACTCAACGGCTACAGTGATCCTGTTGACACAAATAATACCTTGCTTCAGCCTAACAGCAGCTGTCTAGTTTGGAGCAGAGGGGTGTAGTTCTGAAGCAGCAGTGGAGGGGCAGGTCAGGTCATCTTCATATTGCTTTCAATCTTGCCCTGACCTGTTCCACTGCCATTTAAGTCTTTTATACACTAATCACAAAAAGTTAGGGATATTCGGCTTTCGGGTGAAATTTCAGGATGAACCTAAAATGCACTATAACCTTTACAGG